>CAKXYN010000250.1:0-600000 GCA_935064755.1 Tragelaphus eurycerus
TCTGTATGACCCGATAGACGTCAGCCCACGAGGCTCCCCCTGTCCCTGGGATTCTCCAGGCAAGAACACTGGGATGGGTTGCCATTTCCTTCTCCAATGCAGTAAAGTGAAAAGTGAGAGTGAAGTCGCTCAGTGGTGACCGACTCTTAGCCACCCCATGGACTGCAGCCCACCAGGCTCCTTCGTCCATGGGATTTTCCAGGCAAGAGTACTGGAGTGGGGTGCCATTGCCTTCTCCATCTATCAGTGTAGAAATACAGTATTTGGGCATGGCTGTATAGAACATTTCTCATGATCTAGGCTTGCCTGTGCTCAGAAGTCGGATGCTGTGACGTCTGGTAAGCTCTGCAGCCTCTCATGAGTTCTCTGGTCCAGACACAGGGAAATGCTGCACTTCCTTACATCCCTAACATGTTCATGCTTCTCCTCTAGCGGGATGTGCCACCCAGAAGCAGCTCAGCTGAAAGATTGGGGCAAGTAGAGCACGTGGGAAAAACTTCCAGAAGTACCATCTGGAAGCATCGAATTTCTATTAACAGTGACATCTAACTTTAAGTTTTAAAGACTTGTTACTCGATTGTTACTAAGGATATCAAAAGATGTTAGAGAAGTATTCTTATACCACATCATGAGACCTATGAGGGAAGTTCAGTTAGAGGAACCAAGTGTTTATCTACCGTCCTCTTTCCTATAGAAGCTGCAGCTGTACCCACTGTACTCAAGGCACAGAAACGGAAGTCAAATGTCTTTTCTCACCATAACTTCTTCTCTGTTGACCAAATCTTATTTGGACATTATCACTTCTGCTACAAATTCCTTGTCACCCTCTCAGCCACAGTCAGTGTTAGAAACATCTTCTGAATTCACACAGTGAACCTCTGTCATGAGGTTCACTACATGATTTTCAAATAGATGTGTTACCTTACTGCTTCAGGTTTTACTTTGCAAGTGTTGTAAGTAGTTTATACTATATAATAGTAGAAAACTGTCTAGCACATAAAACAAAGCACAATTTCACTTTCCAATTTGATTTACAAAAATGATGGTTTCCCATGTAACATCAGGAATTTGTGGCTCTATCATATTTAGAGAAACAGCTTTACTGCAGTCACAGAAGAAGAAAGTTCTGCTTATAAATTTCCTGTTTGGACTTTTACATAATTATTGCAGTTTTATGTCCTTTTTTGTGGATTTGTAGTTGTTACCTCTGAGATATTGTGAGTTTGTATTCTCATGAGCTCAAATGTCAGATGACCAACCTGTAAGGTGCAATCACCTGAAGTTTTTCTCAGGCAGATGTGACTCATGTTCCTATATCTGTCTTCCTGCTTGTCAGGGAGACATTGGGTCACTGTTTAGGTAGTGGTGGGGTATCATTCTTCATATGTGAGAACTAGTATCTTCTGTGTTATTGTGGCGATCACTGTTTTGACATTAGCTCTTATCTCTGCTGAGAAAAAAAATTCTGCCACCCCATGTCTGAATGCATGTTCTGATCCTCCCTTCACCATAGGTTCTCGATGCAGCTGAGCATCAGTTGGATCTTGAAGGCATTGAGATATAACTGAAGGCCTCTCACCAGATTCGGATCACAGTGTTAGTCATAGATTTGAATACCGTTGACCTTTGATCTTATTCAGCAGAGAGTGATCTGGGGTACTTGAACTTTGCAGCCAGTGGCAAAGTGCGTATTTTCAGTCTCTGTAACATTAGCTGGATTATGTTTCTGGTTCACTTTCAGCCTCATCTTTTTTTAATGTATTCATTTATATAATCATTGGAGCCTAATTACTTTACAATTTTGTGGTGGATTTTGCCATACCTCGATATAAATCAGCCACGGGTGCACATGTGTTCCCCCCTCATTTTGAACCCCTCTCCCACCTGCCTCCCCACCCCATCCAGAGGGCTGTCTGTCTTACACATAGAGTCGTTACTGTCTTTCTAAATTCCATATATATGTGTTAATATAATGTATCAGTGTTTCTCTTTCTGACTTACTTCACTCTGTATATTAGGTTCCAGTTTCCTCTACCTCATTAGAACTGACTCAAATGCATTCTTTTTAATAGCTGAGTGATATTCCATTGTGTATATGTACCACAAATTCCTTATCCTTTCGTCTGCTGATGGAATTCTAGGTTGCTTCATGTCCTAGCTATTGTAAACAGTGCTGCAATGAACACTGGGGTACATGTGTTTCTTTCGATTCTGGTTTCCGTGGTGTGTATGCCCAGCAGTGGGATTGCTGGGTCATGTGGCAATTCTATTTCCAGTTTTTTAAGGAATCTCCACACTGTTCTCCATCGTGGGTATACTAGTTTGCATTCCCACCAACAGTGTAAGAGGGTTCCCTTTTCTCCACACCCTCCCCAGCATTTATGGTTTGTAGACTTTGATTCAGCCTCATCTTTATCAGGATCCTTCATGTAGGATGAACATGGCACAGCTGGAGAGGTTCAGTAAGTCTCAGTTTAACTCTGTGCAGCCTTTGTAGCTTTCATTCCCTTGTTCAGAGTGAACAGAGACTTACTAGCTGTCTCACACTGGAGATCTTTCTTTTGTCATCAAACTATGGCAACCATTAAGACAGGAATATCATTTGAGAGCTTCCCTTTCTTGTTTGTTGCTTCATAGTCCCCTTTGCCTGGAACCTCTAGCAGACCCTCTGAGTTTAGACTATGGCCACAGGGCCATAGTGAGTCCAGGTTGAGGAATGAGCATCACAAGGCTACCACTCTGTGATACCCCCACCGACTGACCACAAGCAGTGGTTTCCAATCAGAATCACCAATCCTACCCATACAGCCTCATATGATATAAATTGCCAAGTTGTCTAAGCTTAGCTGGGAGTTACAGGACAGGAGACATAGCCTTGGGCACAGCTGCATTAGTTGAGCTCTCAGAGATGTTCCTCACAGGAGGGACATTACCCCTGTCATCTCAGCTTTGTAAGGAACCATGCTAGATGGATGTGTGTGAATCCACCACAGGTGAGATAAGTCTAGTTCTGTAAAGATCTGGACTCTTTGTAAATCTCTATGAGGACAACTTCTAGGAACCTAAAACAGACATATTTGACAGAAGATTCACAATTCCCTTGTGAAAACTGAGATGTCTGTTCATCAATCATCATTTAAATTCCATGCAAAGTCTTTCTAGCCCAAATGCACTTCATACATCAGGCTAGTCTTGCTGTCAACAATGTGGTCATGAAAGGCTGCTCACTTTTCACTTCGTTGTAATCAAATAGTTTTCCCAGAAACACAAAACACATGCAAGAAAAACAGCAACAACAACAACAACAAAAATCTTAGGGGAAAAAAAGGCAATATGATCTTTACAGGAGGAAAATGTTCAGCACTGATATTAACGCTTTTCCCCACATATCTAATTCAACTCCCAGTTCTGTCCTTTACCTCCTCTCATCTCTCACTCTCACCTGCTGCCCAGAATTTCCTTCATCATCTTGTCCCTCAAGCTGTCACCATCTCTCCCCTGAGCAGCTGTGCCTGCATCCTACCTGACCTTCCCAATTCCACAGAGTCCATTCAACATCTCACAACCCAAGGCACAGCTTGTCATGCCCTTGCTCTTCTCTGATGGGAAAACATTGATCGCTTCTCCTGACTCTCAGAAATGGGTCCCCAAATGTTACATCATTTGGGAAGTGTCATATTTAATGTCACTGCAGCCTCTTGTAATCCAAGACTAGCCGTCTTCTGCATACAGCCACATTGGCCTTAAAACTCATACAAGATGATACATGTTCCACAAGCAGATCATTTCCTTCACCTAATACACACTTTTTCTCTTTCTCTTTTAATGTCTCCTTCATCTTCTGCAGTTTTCAGTTCAATCCTTATGTTTTTAAGTTGGAAATTTTGGATAATTCCATATTTCGCCCCAGTCTTTGATTTCTGACCAACACATATGTCTCTCTAGTAATGTTTTCTCTATTTCTTTATATATATATATATATATACACACACACACACACACACACACACACACACACATACATACAAGTGTTAATTGCTGAGTTGTGTCTGACTCTTTGCATCCCCATGGACTATAACCTGCCTAGCTTCTCTGTCCATGAAATTCTTCAGGCAAGGATACTGGAGTGGGTTGCCATTCTCTCCTCCAGGGAATCTTCCTGGCCCAGGGATCGAAAGTGGGTCTACTGCATTGATAATAGATTTTTAACCATCTGAGACACTAGGGAAGCCTGGTACATGTATGTGCGTGTGTGTATATATATATATATCTGAATTTTAATTTGCTATTACTTTCTAAGTGAATAGTAAGCTCATTCATTTTATTTAAACCCTATGTTTCCACTAGGGTTTAAATAAAATGAATGAGCTTACTATTCACATTGTACAGGAGACAGGGATCAAGACCATCCCCATGGAAAAGAAATGCAAAAAAGCAAAATGGCTGTCTGGGAAGGCCTTACAAATAGCTGTGAAAAGAAGAGAAGCGAAAAGCAAAGGAGAAAAGGAAAGATATAAACATCTGAATGCAGAGTTCCAAAGAATAGCAAGAAGAGATAAGAAAGCCTTCTTCAGCGATCAATGCAAAGAAATAGAGGAAAACAACAGAATGGGAAAGCCTAGGGATCTCTTCGGGGAAGGCAATGGCACCCCACCCCAGTACTCTTGCCTGGAAAATCCCATGGACGGAGGACCCTGGTGGGCCCCAGTCCATTGGGTCGCTAAGAGTCGGACACGACTGGGCGGCTTCGCTTTCACTTTTCACTTTTATGCATTGGAGAAGGAAATGGCAACCCACTCCAGTGTTCTTGCCTGGAGAATCCCAGGGACGGGGGAGCCTGGTGGGCTGCCGTCTATGGGGTCACACAGAGTCGGACACGACTGAAGTGACTTAGCAGCAGCAGCAGCAGGGATCTCTTCAAGAAAATCAGAGATACCAAAGGAACATTTCATGTAAAGATGGGCATGATAAAGAACAGAAATGGTATGGACCTAACAGAAGCAGAAGATATTAAGAAGAGATGGCAAGAATACACAGAAGAACTGTACAAAAATTAGCTTCAGGACCCAGATAATCATGATGATGTGATCACTGACCTAGAGCCAGACATCTTGGAATGTGAAGTCAAATGGGCCTTAGAAAGCATCACTAGGAACAAAGCTAGTGGAGGTGATGGAATTCCAATGGAGCTATTCCAAATCCTGAAAGATGATGCTGTGAAAGTGCTGCACTCAATATGCCAGCAAATTTGGAAAACTCAGCAGTGGCCACAAGATTGGAAAAGATCAGTTTTCATCCCAATCCCAAAGAAAGGCAATGCCAAAGAATGCTCAAACTACCGAACAATTGCACTCATCTCACACGCTAGTAAAGTAATGCTTAAAATTCTCCAAGCCAGGCTTCAGCAATATGTGAACTGTGAACTTCTGATGTTCAAGCTGGTTTTAGAAAAGGCAGAGGAACCAAGAGATCAAATTGCCAACATCCGCTGGATCATGGAAAAAGCAAGAGAGTTCCAGAAAAACATCTATTTCTGCTTTATTGACTATGCCAAAGCCTTTGACTGTGTGGATCACAATAAACTGTGGAAAGTTCTGAAAGAGATGGGAATACCAGACCACCTGATCTGCCTCTTGAGAAATCTGTATGCAGGTCAGGAAGCAACAGTTAGAACTGGTCATGGAACAACAGACTGGTTCCAAATAGGAAAAGGAGTAAGTCAAGGCTGCATATTGTCACCATGTTTATTTAACTTATATGCAGAGTACATCATGAGAAATGCTGGACTGGAAGAAACACAAGTTGGAATCAAGATTGCCGGGAGAAATATCAATAACCTCAGATATGCAGATGACACGACTCTTATGGCAGAAAGTGAAGAGGGGCTAAAAAGCCTCTTGATGAAAGTGAAAGTGGAGAGTGAAAAGGTTGGCTTAAAGCTCAACATTCAGAAAACGAAGATCATGGCATCTGGTCCCATCACTACATGGGAAATAGATGGAGAAACAGTGGAAACAGTATCAGACTTTGTTTTTCTGGGCTCCAAAATCACTGCAGATGGTGACTGCAGCCATGAAATTAAAAGACGCTTGCTCCTTGGAAGGAAAGTTATGACCAACCTAGATAGCATATTCAAAAGCAGAGACATTACTTTACCAACAAAGGTTCACCTAGTCAAGGCTATGGTCTTTCCTGTGGTCATGTATGGATGTGAGAGCTGGACTGTGAAGAAGGCTGAGCGCCGAAGAATTGATGCTTTTGAACTGTGGTGTTGGAGAAGACTCTTGAGAGTCCCTTGGACTGCAAGAAGATCCAACCAGTCCATTCTGAAGGAGACCAATCCTGGAATTTCTTTAGAAGGAATGATGCTAAAGCTGAAACTCCAGTATTTTGGCCACCTCATGCGAAGAGTTGACTCATTGGAGAAGACTCTGATGCTGGGAGGGATTGAGGGCAGGAGGAGAAGGGGACGACAGAGGATGAGATGGCTGGATGGTATCACTGACTTGATGGGTATGAGTCTGAGTGACCTCCAGGAGCTGGTGATGGACAGGGAGGCCTGGCGTGCTGCGGTTCATGGGGTGGCAAGAGTCAGACACGACTGAGCGACTGATCTGATCTGATCTGATGTTTCCACTTTATATATATGGATATTAGTCCAATTGACAATACACAATTTTTTGGCAACAATAATTAGTTGAATGATCTTGCCTAATACTTTGAGGATATTTTTCTCAAAAGCAACATTAATTTCATCTGTTTTTCTATTTTCTTATGTATCTGACTCATGGGATCCTATGAATCTATTTGCACCATCTCACACCTTACCATTCTCATACTTTCATGTTCTTAATCTCCTATCAATGTCCTTGGTTGGCATATTTCTAGACCAAAATGAAATCAATATTTACACACTTGAGACTACCCAGGGGCTCTTAGCTGGTCTAGGTCTCCTTACTTCTGCACTGTCATTGCCTTGTATTAATTGGGTCCATGAAGTGACCTCTGTTTGTCTTTGACTAACTCAGTGGGTTAGGAGGCCTCTCAAGGAGGACCCTGAATTCCCATTCTGTGTATTGATGATATATGATTTTTGTAGGTCACTATCTTTATTTTCACATCTGATAAAGGATTTTTCTTTTTTTTACTATTTACACAAACCTATTGTCATATATTAAAATGGCGTGATAATAAGGGAAATCATTGCAAATATTCAACAAATGGCGGTAAGACTTACAGTATAATAAGTCATCAGAAGGGTCTATGTGATAAAAGAACATGACAAGAGAGAGTGTACTGAAGTACGAGAGAGTCATACTCCAGTTGGAATGGCCATCATGTAAAAGGCTACCAATAGTAAATGCTGGAGAAGGTGTAGAGGAAAAGGAATCCTTCTCGACTCTTGGTGGGAGTGCAAACTTTGGCAGCCACTATGGAAAAAATTACGGAGGTTTTTTAAAACAAATAAAATAGAGTTACTGTATAATCCTATAATCCCACTCCTAGACATATATCCAGATTAAATTCTAATTCAAAAAGATGCATGCACCACCCCAGTACTCATTGCAGCAGTATTTACAATAACCAAGACATGGAAGCAGCCTAAATGTCCATCAACAGATAAATAAAGAATACATATAAAGGAATAGCAATCATAAAAAAGGATGAAACAATGTCATTTGCAGCAACATGGATGGACCTAGAGATTATTATATCCAGTGAGGTAAGAAAGAGAAAGAGAAATATTGTGATATCACCTATATTTGGAATCTAAAAAACATGATACAAATAAATTTATTTACAAAACAGAAATAGACTCAGAGACATAGAAAACAAACTTATGGTTATCAAAGGGGATGGGTAAGGCAAACAAATTAGGAGTTTGGAATTGACATATGCAGTCTTCTATACTTAAAATGGGTAAACAAGGGTTTCCTATATAGCACAGTAACTATATTCAATGTCTTATAATAAACTTGAATGGGAAAAGAATATGAGAAAAACTATATATACATGTATCTGTGTGTGTGTATATATATACATATGCATGCCCGCCCCGTCTCAGTTGTGTCCGATCCTTTCAGACTCCATGGACTATCCTGTCAGGCTCCTGTGACCAAGGGATTCTCTAGGCATGAATGCTTGAGTGAGCCGCCATTTCCTACCCCAGAAATGTTCCTGACCCAGAGATCAAACCCATATCTCCTGCATTGGCAGGCAGATTCTTTACCACTGTGCCAGCTGGAAAGCCCTACACACACACACATAACACACACACACACACACACACACACATACGTGTGTATGTGTGCATGCTTACTCACTTCAGTTGTGTCCGACTCTTTGAGAACCTATGGATTATAGCCCTCCAACTTTCTCTGTCCGTGGGATTCTCCAGACAAGAATAATGGCATGGGTTACCATGCCCTCCTCCAGAGGATCTTCCCAACCCAAGGACTGAACCCAGAAGACTATGTATGTGTGTATATATATATATACACACATATATATATATAGGCTTCCCTGGTAGTTCAGGTGATAAAGAATCTGCCTGAAATGCAGGAGACCCTGGTTCAATTCCTGGGTTGGGTTGGGAACATTCCCTGGAGGAGGTCATGGCAACCCACTCCAGTATTCTTGCTTGGAGAATCTCCGTGGAGAGAGGAGCCTAGCAGGCTACAGTATATGTGGTCGCAGATTCAGACACAAGTGAGGAACTAAGGACAGCATGGACAGAATATATACACACACACACACACACACACACACACACATATCGGAGAAGGCGATGGCAGCCCACTCCAGTACTCTTGACTGGCAAATCCCATGGATGGAGGGGCCTTGTAGGCTGAAGTCCATGGGGTCGTGAAGAGTCGGACACAATTGAGTGACTTCACTTTCAATTTTCATTTTCATGGACTGGATAAGGAAATGGCAACCCACTCCAGTGTTCTTGCCTGAAGAATCCCAAGGGCAGGGGAGTCTTCTGGGCTGCTGTCTATGGGGTCACACAGAGTTGGACACGACTGAAGCGACTTAGCATATATATATAATCACTTTACTGTACACTTAATACTAACACAACATTCTAAATCAACTATCAGCTCAGATCAGATCAGATCAGTTGCTTAGTCATGTTTGACTCTTTGCGACCCGATGAATTGCAGCACACCAGGCCTCCCTGTCCATCACCAACTCCCAAAGTTCACTCAGACTCATGTCCATCGAGTCAGTGATATCATCCAGCCATCTCATCGTCTGTTGTCCCCTTCTCCTCTTGTCCCCAATCCCTTCCAGCATCAGAGTCTTTTCCAATGGATGAACTCTTCGCATGAGGTTGCCAAAGTACTGGAGTTTCAGCTTTAGCATCATTCCTTCCAAAGAAATCCCAGGGCTGATCTCCTTCAGAATGGACTGGTTGGATCTCCTTGCAGTCCAAGGGACTCTCAAGAGTCTTCTCCAACACCACAGTTCAAAAGCATCCATTCTTCGGCACTCAGCCTTCTTCACAGTCCAACTCTCACATCCATACATGACCATAGGAAAAACCATAGCCTTGACTAGACGAACCTTTGTTGGCAAAGGAATGTCTCTGCTTTTGAATATGCTATCTAGTTTGGACCTAACTTTCCTTCCAAGGAGTAAGGGTCTTTTAATTTCATGGCTGCAGTCACCATCTGCAGTGATTTTGGAGCCCACAAAAATAAAGTCTGACACTATTTCCACTGTTTCCCCGTCCATTTCTCATGAAGTGATAGGACCAGATGCCATGATCTTTTTTTTACGAATGTCGAGCTTTAAGCCAGCTTTTTCACTCTCCACTTTCACCCTCATCAAGAGGCTTTTTAGTTCCTCTTCAATTTCCGCATATCTGAGGTTATTGATAGTTCTCCCGGCAATCTTGATTGTGGCTTGTGTTTCTTCCAGTCCAGCATTTCTCATGATGTACTCTGCATAGAAGTTCAATAAGCAGGGTGACAATATACAGCCTTGACGTACTCCTTTTCCTATTTGGAACCATTCTGTTGTTCCAAGTCCAGTTCTAAGTGTTGCTTCCTGATCTGCATACAAATTTCTCAAGAGGTACGTCAGGTGGTCTAGTATTCCCATCTCTTGAAGAATTTTCCACAGTTTATGGTGATCCACACAGTCAAAGGCTTTGGCATAATCAATAAAGCAGAAATAGATGTTTTTCTGGCACTCCCTTGCTTTTTCGATGATCTAGCGGATGATGGCAATTTGATCTCTGGTTCCTCTGCCTTTTCTAAAACCAGCTTGAACATCTGGAAGTTCACGGTTCACATATTACTGAAGCCTGGCTTGGAGAATTTTAAGCATTACTTTACTAGCGTGTGACATGAGTGCAATTGTGCAGTAGTTTCAGCATTCTTTGGCATTGCCTTTCTTTGGGATTGGGATGAAAACTGACCTTTTCCAATCTTGTGGCCACTGCTGAGTTTTCCAAATTTGCTGGCATATTGAGTGCAGCACTTTCACAGCATCATCTTTCAGGATTTGGAATAGCTCCACTGGAATTCCATCACCTCCAGTAGCTTTGTTCATAGCGATGCTTTCTAAGGCCCACTTGTCTTCACATTCCAGGATGTCTGGCTCTAGGTCAGTGATCACATCATCGTGATTATTGGGTCGTGAAGCTCTTTTTTGTATAGTTCTTCTGTGTATTCTTGCCACCTCTTCTTAATATCTTCTGCTTCTGTTAGGTCCATACCATTTCTGTCCTTTATCGAGCCCATCTTTGCATGAAATGTTCCTTTGGTATCTCTGATTTTCTTGAAGAGATCCCTAGTCTTTCCCATTCTGTTGTTTTCCTCTATTTCTTTGCATTGATCGCTGAAGAAGGCTTTCTTATCTCTTCTTGCTATTCTTTGGAACTCTGCATTCAGATGTTTATATCTTTCCTTTTCTCCTTTGCTTTTTGCTTCTCTTTTTTTCACAGCTATTGTAAGGCTTCCTCAGACAGCCATTTTGCTTTTTTGTATTTCTTTTCCATGGGGATGGTCTTGGTCCCTGTCTCCTGTACAATGTCACGAACCTCATTCCATAGCTCATCAGGCAGTCTATCTATCAGATCTAGGCCCTTAAATCTATTTCTCACTTCCAGGGTATAATCATAAGGGATTTGATTTAGGTCAGTATGAACAGTATAAAATCAACTATACATCAATTAAAAAAAAAGAGTGAGGAATACTGATACACCATGAGGAGAGAAGAGCAGGTGTAAAAGCTCAAATAGTTAAGTAGTTTAGGGCTTTTTACATTGAGGATGTGTTTTTAGCATGCAAGAGGAAAAGCAGGATAGATGGTGGGTCACTCACAGATCTTAGTAAGAAAAGCTCACTAGTTTTTGTTTTGGTAAAGAAAAATAACAATCAACGCATAAATCAGGATAGATGAAATTTGTCATGTGACGTGAACTGGAAATAAAATGTTTAGAATTTTTATAAAAAATCATTTTACCAGGTCAAGAAGCTCTTTTTCTATGTCTCCACCTTTTATTTTTTATCTGTCAATGTTTTGTTCTGGGGTCATCCTTGATTTCTAGATATCTAGTGTCATTTTACTTCTACTTTTCTTCCTCTGCACTTTTAACCTTTCCATCATTCAGGGATCTGTGAACGAGAGAAGTGTCAGAAGTCAAGACAATAAGGAGAGGTGAGCCGCTGCCATGGCTTCAGGAATCCTGATGAACATACAGGAGGAGGTGACCTGCCCCATTTGCCTGGAGCTTCTGACGGAACCCCTGAGTCTTTACTGTGGCCACACCTTCTGTCAAGCCTGCATCACTGCAAACAACCAGGAATCCTTAATTGGCCAAGAGGGGAAGAGAAGCTGCCCTGTGTGCAGAGTTAGTTTTGAGCCTGGGAACCTACGGCCTAACAGGCATGTGGCCAGTATAGTGCAGAGGCTCCGAGAGGTGAAGGTGAGCCCAGAGGTGGAGCAAGAGAGAAATCTCTGTGCTCACCATGGAGAGAAACTCCAGCTCTTCTGTGAGCAGGATGGAAAAGTCATTTGTTTGTATTGCGAGCGATCTCAGGAGCACCGAGGTCACAACACATTCCTCCTGGAGGAGATTGCGCCAGAGTACCAGGTAAGAGACCAGAATGCAGAAAAAAACAGAGCAGGAAATGGTACTTGAGGGAAATCTCGACTTTGCATTGGACTTTAATTACCTGGCTACCAGGGACTTGAGGCCTGTGATCTCTTCTCTTCGTATGCCTACCTTCTGTCATGTGAAGAAAATTTCTGTGCATTCCACCCAAGTATAAGCAAACACATGGCCTCTTAGGTACAAGTAGACATTCATGTACCTTGTGCTAGTATGTGCACATTGGGGGCCAAGAGAAGATCTCATTACCCTTTTGAACATGCTAGGTAACTAGGACACTGGGTGGGTTGAGCTGTAATGTTTCCTTCTTACAGAATCAAGTTTCTTCCAGAACAAAGAGAACCAGTCTTCTCTTGGTGAGGGAATGGTGACTCCTATATCTTGAGTCTCAAAGAACACATTCAACATCAAGATCTTCTTCCAAGTCACAGATTCTAGTCTCTTTCACAGTTTCTGTAAAGTCTATTCTCTTTGGAAATCAGCCTTATTTATCCCATTTATCCACTATAGTGATGCTGAGAAAGCCCATATCTTGACACTGGTGTGATTCTTTTCTCACAGAAAAAGTTCCAATCATGTCTGCAAAGGCTGAAGGGGAAAAAAAGGAAGCTGAGGAATTGGAAATTAAAGTCACAGAAGAGATGTCTACTTGGAAGGTATGAGGAGACACTTCCTGAGAAAGTTAGACAGGTATCTATGCAGGACCTTGGGTTGGTCACAAGGAGCTGCCTTTGGCTTTGTACCGTGACAGTTAAGTCATTTGGCTCATCCTTTACTTCAGCATTCCTGTAATCGGTGTGGTATTAAAGAGTGACCATATCACAAATAAACATAAATCCTGGAGGGGGAGTATTTACAGAGAGGGCCTCTCTGATGAGGATGGCTAGGGAATTTTATATTCCATTCTTGTCATGTTTATTAGTCTTCTCAGGGAGATACCTGACAATGGCTCATGGCTCTGTCCTCAGTGTTCAACTTTTTGGGAGAGGGTGGTGGGAGGGGGTCAGGAGTAATGGAGGGAGGCATGAGCATCCTGGACAGATGTGTGAAGGCTGCCCACACCCAGAGATCCCTTTTGGGTCTGAGTTGTCCTCAACAGTGCAGACTTGGGACCATTATTTGGAAATATGGTGTAGAGAAAAAATGTATAAACAAAGTCAGCTACCCCAAGTATTGCTTTCCTCTTTCTATTTCACTCTCTTGTGGGCTTCCCTGATAGTTCAATTGGTGAAGAATCCACCTGCAATGCAGGAGACCCCAGTTCAATTCCTGTGTTGGGAAGGTCCCCTGGAGAAGGGATAGGCTCCCCACTCCAGTATTCTTGGGTTTCCCCTATAGCTCAGCTGGTAAAGAATCCACCTGCAATGCGGGAGACCTGGGTTCAATCCCTAGGTTGGGAAGATCCCCTGGAGAAAGGAAAGGCTACCCACTCCAGTATTCTGGCCTAGAGAAATCCATGGACTGTATAGCCTGTGGGGTTGCAAAGAGTCAGATATGACTGAGAGAATTTTAGTCCTTGTGGGAACTTCCCAAGCAGAATAGTTATGTTTCTGGCTCCCAGTCCCAGGCCAGTGGTCCAAGTACCTCTCTCTGTCTTTTTCTCATTCCTGAAGATTCAAATACAAAATGAGATACAAAATGTCCAGCGAAAGTTTACACAGCTAAGACAAATCCTGGACAGTGAGGAGATGAAGGAACTGAGAAAACTGAAGGATGAGTTGGGAGTTATTCTCAAAGAGCTGGCAGAATCTAAGAATGATCTGGTCCAAGAGAAGCTGTTGGTGAGCAATCTCATCTCAGATGTGGAGTGCCATTTGCAGGGATCAACAATGGAGCTGCTGCAGGTAAGACTTGGAAAGGAACCCCAGCATCTGAGGCATGAGAGAAATATGTTCCTGTGATCCTTCTGATGCCCTCGCAGAGGTTGCTTTGACCCTGCAATATACCTTCTCTGCATCTATTTCAGAGGTTCTAAGAATAACTGAATTATTCAAAGTAGGAATAACAAGGGAAAGTTCTATTTTTATTGTTATCAAGCTCATTGCAAACATTTCACTGTCTAGAGAAGATTGATTGTGTTCAGTGATTTTCCATAAGCCCCTGTTTTCTGTGGTCCAGTGCTAAACATTTATCAAGTACCTTTTCATGATTCAGATTATCACAGACAAATTCACTTCAGATTCCAAGAAATTATTTTTCCTCAATGTGTTGAGATTCTCTACCTTTTTTCTGTTTTTGAAGACAGTTTATGAAGAACTGTTATTTATCTTTAAACACTCCATGCATCGCCATTTCACTCTGGGTTTTTCTTATTGGAAAAGTTTAAAATATACATTTTTTTTTCTTTCTTTTTAACTTGTATTAAGATTATGTAGATTTTTGCAATGCATTAGTCCCTATTGTATATTTTTGTAGAAATTTGTCTCCCCTAAGTTGTCTGGTTTCTAAACATAAAGTTAGTTATAACAATTGCTTATTGTACTTTTAATTTCTCTAGTACTCAGAACGAAGTCCCTATTTTGTATTCCAGATTTTGTTCTTTCATTTTTTATCCTACTCCTTTTAGTTATTTTTGTCAATTATATTAATTTTTTTCAAAAGCATTGTTTCATTGATTTTGTTTATTTTGTAAATTTTCTTATGCATTTATTTCTGCTCTCACATTTATTGTTTTCTTTGTGTGTTTGTACACTTTGCATGTGCATGTGTGCATGTGTAATGTGTGTGTACGTGTGTGCACTTTTTTTTAATAACTTTTCTTTCTTAGTAGATCACTGATTTGAGAGCATCTTAATAATGTAAGCAGCAGTGTCTTAGCTTTTTCCATACATTTTGATTTAGTGTTTGTTTTTATTCAGATAAACTTATTTTCCTATTTCCTATGCAGTTTCTTATTGTTAAAATGTAGATATTGGAAGGTGTGCTGTTAATTAGTAATCCTTGGTGATTTGTGAATTTTACCTCTGCTGTAGATTTCAAATTTAATTCAATTGTAATCAGAGAATATATATTTTATTCCTTTAAACTTTTCAATTCACTGATAATTGTTTATGGCCTCAGATCCTGTAGGTCCAGAAAAATTTACATATGAAAAGATTGTATGTTCTCCATTCATTGGGTGAAATGGTCTATAGATGCCAGGTCAAGGTGGTGGCTTGTATTGTCCATGTCTTCTGTAACTGGGTGGTTTCCATATAAACTGTTCTCTCATTATTGAGAGTGAGTTAAAATCGACAATTGCTATTGTTAAGTTCTACATTTTTCCTTTTAATTTTGCTTGGTGAATTTTAAAGCTCTATTGTTAGATGTATGCACATTGGTTTATCTTTTTGATGCACTAAACCTTTTATCATTATAAAATTATCATCTCATTCATTCGTAATTTTTATTGTTTTAAAGTCAATTTTTTTCTAATAATAATATACAAATTTAAAATCATTACAGCTTGCATGATGTATAGTTTTTCTCTTTTTACTTTTGCATATTTCTATCTTTAAGTCTAAAATACATCTCTTATAAATGACAATCAGTAATTCTTCCTTGATATCTCATGGAACATTCTCTAACTTTTTAATTGGGGTATTAAGATGACAGCTTTAATACAAATACTGATATAGCTGTGTTTAAACTTCACTATTGGCTTTCTATTTGGCTACTGTAGTTTTTATTCTTCTCTTTTGTCTTAACTCTCTTCTTTTGTGTTAAACAAATATTCATGGTAAAAAATTTTAAGCTTTCGTATTTTTTAACTGTATTAAAAAAAAAAAAAATTCCCCCTCTGTGGTTGTTCTAGTGATTACAGTAATCTACTTCACACTAAAACTAACTTACTTTCAGTAAATACAGAACTTTCCTGTAACATTGCTTTATTTCTTTCCAGCAACAACACAATGATTTTACTATGGACACCTGATTCTATGCAAACTAATCACTGCAGGCTTCTGAACTTTTACTCACACTGGAAGGGAAAGTTCTTTTGTGGAGTTTATATCAGGAGATTTGTCTTCTCTTTAAACTGAGAATAAAGTCAGTAGAGGTGGAATGAATAGAATTGGCAAAAGACACAAGCCAGCTTCTGATGACAAGGTTTGGGCTTAAGAATTAGACTTTGAATAAATTTGCAATTGACCCCCTACCATCATTTATTTTCTCTCTACTTCTTCTAATTTTACTTAATTTTTGTGATACACACAAAAGAGCTTTAACACAGAGAATTTTTATCAAAAACCACTGGTTGCTCTTGTTTTTGTTGACATGGAGGAAACAAAGCTTCATGAAAAAGAGATCAGATAAAATGGTGCATATCTATTCTAACCAATAAACTAATAATCTATGTGATGATTAAGAAGATCACATGGCTAAAACCTGTTAAGCCCATGGACTAAGCAGACTCAGTATAGACTACAGTAAAGATAAATGCTCTAGTTTTTGGACAGTGACTGAATGCATATTGGTAACATTATAAAAATGGGGTACAAGAGAGGAGACAATCTGGTTGATGAATAGTAAGTTACATATTAGACATCCTAAGTTACTGATTCCTGTGGCTTATGTTTAACCGAATATATTAACAAGCATTTAAGAGACAAAGCAGAGTAAAACTAAGGCATTAGAACTCAACTGTACTTGTGTGTATGCTGGATTTAAGAGAGTGTGAGATCACTTATAGTGTGTAAAATGAGATGAGAGAGACCGAAAAAAACCCCTACAATAATACATTTGTTTGCTTGTACTCTCAACAAGTGTAGTATAAATAGCTTGAGGAATATTAGGATTATGAATTCATCTTTGACGAATTAAATTAACTTAAACCGAAGCCTGGTTTAATGCATGGCAAATAATAATACATCTGTGCACTTTTATTGAATAAATGGAAGAACTGTGAATTATGCAAATCATCTCATGGGTCACCAAACTTGCAAGCTTTTTGTTTTTCCCATAAATATGTCTCACCTCCAGATACTAGAAGCCTCCTCCATGCTTCTACAAGGGTCAAAGCCTTTTACCTTTTGGGAAATCTGACAACATCGCATGTGTCTTCTGGAATGACTGTTTACTCTTGTCTCTACTTTTTGGCTCTCACACTGAGATCATTTTTATTCCCACAATCGATGGCTGATGGGGATGTGAATAAGCTTGGGAAGTGGGGAGACTTATTACTTTTTGACGCATGTTTTCTCTTTTCTCACTAGGATGCAAAAGTTATCATGGAAAGGTATGTGTGGGAAACCAGAGATAGTCCATTTATGCTGTGAAAATAAAATAAATCCCTTACAGTTATCTGATAGCCAATTAGGATAAAACAATGCTCAAGGCAGAAAAATGGAGGATAGTCTTATTTTAAATTTCTATTCATACATCAGAGCTAGATTGTTTTATAAACATTGATAATGGACTGATTTCTATATTAGAGAATATTGATTGTGGGAAGTTGCAGAGTCTGGGACTGTACCAGTATTAAGAATAAGGCATTACAGTATCAGAGCCCCACAACTTCATAAATTTAATTCACACTGTGTGTCAATATGCAACTCAGGTTCCCATATTTAGTAGGTCCTTGACTTCTCATGTGAAGGTTGAGTCTTCTTTTCCCACCAAACACCTAGAATTGGAGACAACTCCTTTATATTTTAGTTTCTGCTCCCAGAAGAGACAAAGTTGTTGTATGTTTTTCAGCTTAGGATTCCAAAAACAGATTTGAATCTCAAGGGATATTTTGGCCCTGGAGCAAGCTATTCATCAATTTTGGTCACATCCTTTAGAAACCAGAACAGAAATGTAACATGATTGTGTCTGTATTTGCACACCTGCATGGCAGCATCAAGATCTTTGCAAACACATGAAAGTCAGACTACTTTATTATTCATAATGTCTTCTTTTCCAAGGGTTTGTAATTATTCCTAGTGATTATGAAATCTCAGGGTATTCTGCGAGCCTCTCTATTGGACAGCAGTCTTTGAAGATCTTGGGGCTCTAGAGAGTGTTCTCATACCTGGTATGTCTCAAATACCCAGGAGCCAGATTCTGCAACCTCACTTTCTGACTCCTTCCTGGAAACACATATCTGTGCAGGGAATGTCCCACAAACTATATTTTTTAGATACCAAAGTTTTGTTTTGTTAAATCCATTGCTTCATATGATTTCATATGATCCCTAGCAGGTGGAGTGTGGTGGGTTAATGATTTCATTATAGAAGGAAGAAACTCCCCTTCTGACATTTTAAGACCATCCGGGTCACACAGAGGGTACCTGGGAAGGTAGACATGAACACGTTCTTTCTTGCTCCAAGATCAGGCATCCACTCTCTTCTTTCCCAAGGTCTCCAGGAAAGACAATTCAAGCCCATAAACAGGGTGAACATATAGCAAGCCAGTGGTTTAAAGGGAAAAAAAAAAAAAAACACACACACATTTGTGAGCATCAAATTTGTCTTCCCTAGGAGTGAAACCTTGGCTCTGAAGATGCCAAAATCTTTCCCCAAGGAACAGAGGAGAGTGTTTCAAGCTCCTGATCTGAGAGAGATACTGCGTGTGTTTAATGGTGAGGAATGCTACCCAAGTGGGTGTAGGAGGGCTTCTTTGACAGAGGGAAAATGGGTAGGACGCTCCAATTTCTATGTGTGGATGGAGACATCAAAGCCCAGACACTATGTGCTAATGATGTGGTCATGTTTATGGGGGGTGACCAGGGGCTTGGTTCATCCTGTCTTTCACCAGTTCACTGCCTCATCATGGCCATTCCCCTCATCTGGAAGAAAATAGATTTCAGTGCTGACTCTATTGCTTATATTTAATATTGTGCACTTTTTTTTATCATTTCAGAGCTGACAGATGTGCAACGCTACTGGGGTAAGGAGACATCACAGTATAATCAAGCCACCCTGTTCTCATCATGTTTTAGAATTTTTCATTTTCTAGTACGTCTCATGTTTTAAGACCCATGTTTTCCCTCCCAACACATGCAAACATACTTTTCCAGTCAAGTCATTCTAAAGATCCCTTTCAAAATGTCACAAGAAAACTACATCATTAACCTAACCCAAACCTATTTTTTTCAACAGTTCAGGTGACCCTGAATTCTCCCAAGAGTCCAAATGTTGTCATTTCTCCGGATCAGAGACAAGTGAGCCGTGCATCTAGTGAGCAATGCTATAACGTGCATTTGAATGATAATTATGAAAATTTTGGTGTCCTGGGCTCCCCAGTTATCACATCAGGGAGACATTACTGGGAGGTAGACGTGTCAAAGAAAAGTGCCTGGATACTGGGGGTATGTCATAAAAAATGTGAAAATACCATGTTAATGCCACCAAGAGTTCCAGTTCGTGCAAGTGGACTGTTTTCATTTAGTTCCACAGCATATGATCCTGAAACTATATCTTTTGGAAATTTAAAAAATGTTTATTCAGGATATCAACCTAAAAATGGCTATTGGGTCATTGGGTTAAAACATGATTCTGTATATAATGCCTTTGAGTCTTCCGCCTCAGGTCCTGTGATTTTAACCCTCTCCCCGAGTGTTTCTCCCCATCGTGTTGGGGTTTTCCTAGACTATGAGGCTCGCACTGTCTTATTTCTCAATGTCACCAACCATGGGTTTCCCATTTATAAATTCTCTTCATGTTCCTTTCCTCAGAACATAGTTCCATATTTCAATCCTATGAACTGTGATGCCCCCATGACTCTGTGCTCACCAAGCTGTTGAGTCTTCTTACATTCACACTCACTCTTCTATAGTGCCTCTTGCTGTAGGTGCGTCTAACACACCTGTGCTTATCTGCAACATTCTTACTCCTTTTCCTTCCTACCCTCTCTTTTTTTTTTTCCATTTGAACATCCTTCATTCATTAGGAGGTTGAAGAATTTCCCTTTGTGCTATATTTTCCCCAATATCATGTATGTGTTAGAAAATCTTAATTACTTTTCCGTACTCCATGGTAAAATGATGGATGCCCCATAAAGAAAGAGCAGTATTGATGTAACACCTTTGCCAAATTTTACAATCTCATTTACTCTGCCACTGACTGAGAAAATGAAAGAAAGCTTTTCAAACACATTTGCATATTAGACCTAGTATAGGAGTCCTTCTCTAAAGAGTGAGTGCTGAGCTGTGTCTCAGTTTATCCATGATGCCCGTGTTCATTAAGAAATTGAGGAAAAAATATCATAAATGACATGTACTAAGAATGAAAGTTTTGTGTTCAGAGTGTCTAAGTTCAAGCCCTGTCTCTACATATTAGAAGTGTAAACTTGAATAGCACATTTAAGTGATATGTTTATTTTCTTAAAATAATCTTGTTATAAAATTATAGCATACACAAGATCATTGTGAAAAAATAAATCCAACTAAGTGTAAAGCATATTACTGTCTCAATAATAAATATTTATCTATTAATTACTAAACAATATAATCTATATCAGTGTCTCATTAAACAGATTTGTTCCTTCAGGAATACTATGATTCATTTCACTGAAGTCTCATTTTTCAGATCCCAGATTCCTTTGTGCTGCGTTAAGACTACATTAGCTCTTCCTGCCTTAGAAAAGTGTGTGTGTGTGTGTGATCACAGAATTTTATTATAATTCTTATGTTTCTATATAATAGCTCTTATCAAGTAAACTAAACTCTATGGACTTCAGTTTCTCATTTAAAAAAATCACCTGATTAATATTGTGAAAATTACGCAGTACAACATTTGCAATAACTTCTATAATTTCAAGCCCATAAGTGGAAGCCCAGTATAAATGTCTATTCCTTTTTGTTTCCTTCTCACTGTGATTGAAATGAATCATTTTCAGAATGCATGTTACTTTATTTTCAACATTATTTCTTTGTTTTAAGAAACAGAATAAATTGATTTAAGAATTGTAATTTTTTTCTCAGTCTTACCTAATTGCTAAATAAATGGTTTTAGATAGCCACATTATCTCCCATTTTAAACATTTTCTATAGTAAATGTATTTCATTGAAGTTGAAGTTCACTTTGTGGTCTGTTTGAAAGTGCAAGTAGCTCAGTTATGTTTAACTCTTTGCAACCCCATGGACTATAGCCTGCCAGGCTCCTCTGACCATGGAATACTTCAGGCAAGAATACTGGAGTGGGTAGGCATGAGGTGGTAAGAATACACAGAAGAACTGTACAAAAAAGATCTTGACAACCCAGATAATCACGCTGGTGTGATCACTGACCTTGAGCCAGACATCCTGGAATGTGAAGTCAAGTGGGCCTTAGAAAGCATCACTACAAACAAAGCTAGTGGAGGTGATGGAATTCCAGTGGAGCTATTTCAAGTCCTGAAAGATGATGCTGTGAAAGTGCTGCACTCAATATGCCAGCAAATTTGGAAAACTCAGAAGAGAATACAAAGCAGAAAGTAGGCAGACTCCAGCTTTTTGGGGGGTAGATGCTCGAGAACCTCCAACGGGCTCCTGAGGCTCGATCGCCCTTGAGTTATTGCCAAGCCTCCTTCCTCATAACCGCTAATCCAAACCAGCTCCCGACAGCCACAGGACTGGAAAAGGTCAGTTTTCATTCCAATCCCAAAGAAAGGCAATACCAAAGAATGCTCAAACTACTGCACAATTGCACTCATCTCACATGCTAGTAAAGTAATGCTTAAAATTCTCCAAGCCAGGCTTTAGCAATACATGAACTGTGAACTTCCAGATGTTCAAGCTGGTTTTAGAAAAGGCAGAGGAACCAGAGATCAAATTGCCAACATCTGCTGGATCATCGAAAAAGCAAGAGAGTTCCAGAAAAACATCTATTTCTGCTTTACTGACTATGCCAAAGCCTTTGACTGTGTGGATCACAATCAACTGTGGAAAATTCTGAAAGAGATGGGAATACCATACCACCTGATCTGCCTCTTGAGAAATCTGTATGCAAGTCAGGAAGCAACAATTAGAACTGGACATGTAACAACAGACTGGTTCCAAATAGAAAAAGGAGTACGTCAAGGCTGTATATTGTCACTCTGTGTATTTAACTTCTATGCAGAGTACATCATGAGAAACGCTGGACTGAAGGAAACACAAGCTGGAATCAAGATTGCCGGGAGAAATATCAATAACCTCAGATATGCAGATGACACCACTGTTATGGCAGAAAGTGAGGAGGAGCTAAAAAGCCTCTTGATGAAAGTGAAAGTGGAGAGTGAAAAAGTAGGGTTAAAGTTCAACATTCAGAAAACGAAGATCATGGCATCCGGTCCCATCACTTCATGGTATATAGATGGGGAGGCAGTGGAAACAGTGTCAGACTTTATTTTTGGGGGCTCCAAAATCACTGCAGGTGGTGACTGCAGGCATGAAATTAAAAGACGCTTACTCCTTGGAAGGAAAGTTATGTCCAACCTAGATAGGATATTCAAAAGCAGAGACATTACTTTGCCAAGAAAGTTCCATCTAGTCAAGGCTATGGTTTTTCCAGTGCTCATGTATGGATGTGAGAGTTGGACTGTGAAGAAGGCTAAGCGCTGAAGAATTGATACTTTTGAAGTGTGTTGTTGGAGAAGACTCTTGAGAGTCCCATGGACTGCCAGGAGATCCAACCAGTCCATTCTGAAGATCAGCCCTGGGATTCCTTTGGAAGGACTGATGCTGAAGCTGAAACTCCAGTACTTTGGCCACCTCATGCGAAGAGTTGACTCATTGGAAAAGACTCTGATGCTGGGAGGGATTGGTGGCAGGAGCAGAAGGGGACGACAGAGGATGAGATGGCTGGATGGCATCACTGACTCGATGGACGTGGGTCTCAGTGAACTCTGGGAGTTGGTGATGAACAGGGAGGCCTGGCGTGCTGCAATTCATGGGGTCGCAAACAGTCGGACACGACTGAGCGACTGAATTGAACTGAGGCATGCCCTTCTCCAGGGGATACCTTGACTCTGGGATCGAACCCAGGTCTCCTGCATTGTAGGCTGATTCTTTTCTGTCTGAGCCACCAGAGAAACCCATGGTCTGTTTGTCCAGCTTTAAAAACTTCACAGTGATTACATTCACAGTGATGCATCAATACTCTAAAGTGTAGTCATGGGATCTCTTAACAGTGGTGTAGATAAATGTTTTCTGTGCCCTGGTCAGACTTTTGCATTGAGGTGAAAGTTCACAAGAAGGAAGAGAAAAGTCTGCTATCTTCCTTTGGTTAGATGAGAGAAAGAATTATTTCTGAAATGTATATTCTTTCAGGGCCTGATAGAATCCCCATGTCTTTTGGAATTTTTTTCCTCAGTCTTCCTCCAACCAAATCATAGTTCATTTTTTCTTTCTCAAGAAATGAAATGAATTCTTTGTTTAAGCTATCACTGCTTTTATTCCTGTTTCTTCTCAGGAATTCTCAACTTTCTCATTTTAGGAAGACCTTTGATGAGAGAAGGGTTATCAAGGAGGACGTTTCCAGTGTTTCTCTTCGTTTGTGTGTTTGTGTGTGTGTGTGTGTTTGTATGCACAATCAATATCTTAGTACTGATTCTTGAAAACAGAAAAAAATTGGGCTTTTAAATTTTCCCTTTGACTTCTGCCTTCCTGTCTGCTTACTGCTACTATGCTTAAAATTCTGACTTACTAGGAAAATTTTGTACTCTTGAATTATTGACAAATGACTGTCCAGGGATATTGATGCCTTGTCTTTTACTGGAATCCTCTGTCCTCCATTTCAGGATCAAGTGCCTAGTTATGAGAAAATAAAGATCTGAATGTCTATATACAAAAGTAAAGATCTGTTCACCCTGTGGCACTCACTTTCTCCCAGAGGTTCCTGACCCCAGAAATGAAGCCACCTTCTGCTGAAAAGAACAGAAATCTATAAGTTCCTCCCAGTTACAGATTCTCTTCTCAGGAAAAGACTAAAGAAAGTCCTGGAATTTCATCAATAACTGATGCTGAGAAAACTGGACAGTTATATGTAAGAGAATAGATTTGAACATTTCCTCAGACTGCATACAAAAGTAAATTAAACATGGACTAAAGCCCTAAATGTAAGCCCTGAAACCATAAAACTCCTAAAAGAGAATGTAGGTAGGACAGTTTTTCATAAAAAATCATTGCAATATGTTTTTGAATCTGTCTCCTACGGCAAAAGAAATAGAAGCAAAAACAAAAATTGAGACCTAATTAAAAGCTTCTGCACAGCAAGCAAAACAATTGGCCAAATAAAAAGACAACATATGGAAAGGGAGAAAATATTTGCAAATGATATGACCACTAGGAGTTAATACCAAAATTTATGAATAGCTCATAGAACTCTACATCAAAAAAACCAAGAGCCCAATAACAAATCAATAGAAGCCTGGAATAGACATTTTTCTAAAGAAGACATAGATTTTTAACAGGCACATGAAAAAATTCTTAACATTGCCAATCATCAGGTTTGATGAAAATCAAACCTACAAAGAAATATCACCTAACATCTGTCAAAATGACTGTCGTCAAAAACACCACAAATACAAAGAGAAAGTAAATAGCACAAATACCAAATGTTGGTGAGGAGGAAGGAAAAATGGAACATGGTACAGTATTGATGAAATGTTTAATTGGTGTAGGCCCTATAGAAACAGTACTGAGGTTCTTCAAAAAGCTCAGAGTAGAAATACCATATGATTCATTAATGCCACTCCTGGGTATGTGTCTGAAGAAAATGAAAAGATTAATTCAAAAAATATATGGACCCCAAGGTTCACAGCAGTATTATTTATTATGGACAAGATAGGGAAGCAGCCTAAGTGTCCATAGAAATGAATGAACAAGTTGTGGTGTATATACACAATACATGGTTGACTATGGATCAGAAGAGTCCAGGTTTGACTCCTGGCTGGCTCGTAGTGTGCATCATCATTTGGGGGCTTCCCTGGTAGCTTAGCTGGTAAAGAATCTGCCTGCAGTGCAGGGACCCCAGTTTAACTCCTGGGTCGGGAAGATCTGCTGGAGAAGGAACAGGCTACCACTTCCTGTATGCTTAGGTTTCCCTTGACTCCGCTGGTAAACAATCTGCCTGAAATGTGACAGACCTGGGTTCGATCCCAGGGTTGGGAAGATTCCCTGGAGAAGGGAGAGGCTACCCACTCCAGTATTCTGACCTGGAGAATTCCATGGACTGGATAGTCCATGGGGTCTCAAAGAGTGGGACAGGACTGAGTGACTTTCACTTTCACTTTTCATACACAATGGAATATTACGTACCTATAGAATAAAGTGAAATTCTGCCATTTGCAACACACATGGACCTAAAGTGCATTACGCTTATTGAAATAAGTCACATAATGAAAGACAAATTTGTTATCGCTTATATGTGGAATCTAAAAAATAAAACAAAGTTATATTAAAAAACAGACACAAATCACAGATATAGAGACCAATCTGGTGGTTACAACTGGTGAGGGGGAAGCAGGGAGAAACGAGGTATTTATATAAGATTAAGAGATACAAACTACTATATATAAAATAAACAAGGTACAAAAATATATTGTATACCATGGGCAAATCTAATTGTTGTCTGTAATAACGTTAAATGGACTACAATATACATAAAACCATAGGGCTTCCCAGATGGCGCTGGTGGTAAAGAACCCTCCTGCCAATCCAGGAGAGATGTAAAAGATGCAGGTTCGATCCCTGAGTTGGGAAGATCCTCTGGAGGAGGGCATGGCAATCCACTCCAGTATTCTTCCCTGGAGAATCCCATGGACAGAGGAGCCTGGCATGGGGTCACAGAGCTGGACACAACTGAGCGACTTTCACTTTCATATAAAAAATTTTTAATATTTGAAATTTAAATACTGAGAAGACCTGCTTGATCCAGTTGTCTGTGTCCCTCCGCCACCCCCCGCCCCCAGCACTCACCCCTGCCCCCGCCCCCCAATAGCAGAGCCTATGTCTCAAGGAATCGTGGATTCAAGGAAAGAGTGCATCATCTTGGTGATGACAGCAAATCTAGCAGAAACAAGGCAACAATGACCTGGGTGGCATAAGAAAGTGAAAGCCCCTCAGTCATGTCCAACTCTTTGCAACCCCATGCCAGGCTCCTCTGTCCATGAGATTATCCAGGGAGGAACACTGGAGTGGATTGCCAGGCCCTCTTCCAGAGGATCTTCCCAACCCAGGGGTGGAACCTGCATCTCTTACGTCTCTCCTGGACTGGCAGGCGGGTTCTTTACCACTACGACCACCTGGCAAGCCCTACAGAGATGGTGGAGGCTGGAAATTGCCACCTCTCAAATACAAGCAGAGGCAAAGCAGATGGGAGAGCTCAAAGCCTTGTTGCCACCTACTGGAAAAGAAAGGAAAGGACTGTCTCAGAATCTGTCATTTAATTTCACAGGCACAGAGAACAATTCATCAAATAGTGTGAAGAAGGACAGTAAACCATTCAACACAGAGAAAATGACAATTCTTCGGAGACCAAACGTAAAGTAACAGAATGTTTTGATCTAACTGACAATTTAAAATAGGTCTTAAAGAAACTCAAAGAGATAAGAAAACTAAGAAAAGCAGTTGAATGAGCTCAGAAAGAAAATTACAGAACAGAGGAATGCTTTACCAAAAAGACTGAGCCTAAGGAAAAGTCAAACAATTTCTGGAGCTGAAGAACACACACACACCACAGACACACACACACACACACACACACACACAACGGGGTAAATAATTCACCATAAAACACTGAAAATAGAGCAGACCATAGAAAGAGAGAATTTGTGAGCTCACCAAAAGAAATGTAAGAATGATACAAGTAGAAGAGGAAAGAGAAATATGATACTAAAACATGAGGAACACTTCTCTGGTAGCTCAGTGGTAGAGAATCCCCCAGCCAATACAGGAGACATGAGTTCGGTCCCTGATTCAAGAAGAGCTCGTGTGCCATGAAGCAACTACCCTTACAGCGTGTGCTCTGCAACAAGAGAAGCCATTGCAGTGAGAAGCCCACCTTGCTACAAATAGAGAAAGCCCGTGTGGCAACAAACATCTAGCACAGCCCTGCTGCTGCTGCTGCTGCTGCTGCTGCTGCTGCTGCTGCTGCTGCTGCGTCGTTTCAGTCGTGTCCGACTCTGTGTGACCCCATAAAAGGCAGCCCACCAGGCTCCCCTGACCCTGGGATTCTCCAGGCAAGAACACTGGAGTGGGTTGCCATTTCCTTCTCCAATGCGTGAAAGTAAAGTGTCTCAGTCGTGTCCGACTCTTAGGGACCCCATGGACTGCAGCCTACCAGGCTCCTCCGTTTGTGGGATTTTCCAGGCAAGAGTACTGGAATAGGGTGCCATTGCCTTCCCTGAGCACAGCCCTAAGTAAGTAAATAAGGAAATTCTGCAAAACCTACCTGAGAGTTTTAGGAAGGCCACTACTAGCGTAATGTGTATCCCATTAGAAAAAGAGAGGCAAGAGGGAGAAGAAATATTAATTAAAGAAATCCAACTTTTATTTCCAATAAATAATCCAGTATTTATTAATATTTAAAGACTCCAACAGAATCAAAGTTAAAAAAAAAACAAAGTGGATCAGGGATATCTGCTCTCATTCCTACTTGTTCCCCAAAATTCCCAGTTTCTTTAACTTTGGACAACCTTTGATTTGAAAAGAGATTCTCAGGAGGATTTTTTTCCAGTTTCTGTGTCTGTATGTGTACGCACATACTCATTTTTTAGTTCTCATTCCTTCAACAAATTGGATGATGTCCAACCAACTTGGGGAAAGCAAACTACTGAGTCTTCAGCTGCACTTCTAATCTCATCTGTCAACAACACACTCACAGACACACCCAGAAAGAGTGTCTAATCTGGGCACCCAGTGGCTAGTCTTGCTGATGTGTGTGCTCAGTTGTGTCTGACTCTTTGCCACCCCTTCGATGGTAGCCTGCCAGGCTTCTCGGTCCATGAAATTTTCCAGGCAAGAATACTGCAGTGGGTTGCCATTTCCTACTCCAGAGGATCTTCCCAGTACAGGGATTGAACCTATGTGTCCTGGGTCTCCTGAATAGGCAGACAGATTCTTTACCACTGAGCTACCTGGGAAGCCCCTTGTTGACACATAAAATTAACCATTTCACTAATTTTCCTATTTTATCATTATTATGTTAAGGTCATAAGGATTATATGTTAAATAATATTAGATGACATTGTCCACTAAATGACACTCCTACAGTTTCATTTTTCTCAGCCTATTTAGGAAAAGTGTCAATTTGGTCATATCACATCCATCTCCTGAAAGTCGGCATCAGTGAACAACTGGTCTGTGATAGCTCCTCTGACCGACCACCTGAGTGATTTCAGTTTTGTTGAGCCATTTCCTCTAACATGACTTAATAGGATAGACCAGCCAGATTCACTTACTTTAGCTTATGGACACTGGCCGGGGGAGAGCACAGCAGTGTTGCTGCCTCAGGGAAATCCTCAGTGTGGGTCTTCACTGGGGTAAAGGGGGGTACTTTACTCTTTGCTCCAGATAGCTTATTAGTAAGGAAACAAGACAAGTTGGGTGTCTGTGAAATTAACTTGCTCAGTAAGTTTAGTTTTCCAAAGGATAGAAGAGACAGGGGAACAGTTTCCAGGAGGAGAGCTGAGATAGAAAAAAACTATCACTGACCCACCAGGCTCAGGCACAAAAGCCTTGTCATTGCCCATAGAACCTCTACGGAGAGCTTCTATTGGTCTGCAATTTATCTGGTCCTTTCCTGCCCTTACTCCACACCCTTGAATTTAACTTTCATTTCCCCTCACCTTCTACTAGGAATCTTCTTAGGGGCGGTCAGGCCTTTGATGTGGTGACTGAATCCTGAAAACATCTGCCCAGGTCCTGCCTTCACTCTTCTCCAAGGAGTCACAACTTATCCACTGGTGTCTGAGGATAGCTGAGTGGTTTGTAGAGGACAGAGTCTGAGAAACACAGTAGAAAAAATTAAATCTTGGGTGAGTGTCATTTGTTGTGTGAAAGGTGTTCTAAAGGGGGAAAAGCCCAACTTGAAGATTTCCTGCTGAGAGTGCTGACTGAAGATATGTCTGGGGAGGGGAACTATTACAAGCAGCGGGGTTGGAATAAAGCAAATGACTTTATTGTTTCTTCCTTGGAAGGGATGTTTATTTCTCAAGGCTGAATGTACCCACAGCTCTTTCCCATTCTGTGAGTTTGAATTGCACCTTGCTGAAGACAGTCAATTATCTGCATGACCTTATAGGTAAATTCTCATTCCCTAGGCTTGCCTGGATGCTAGGGCACAGCCTCTCGTGAATTCTCTTGTCCAGACACAGGGAACTGCTGCACTTCCTTTCATCCCTAACCTGTTCATCTTTCTCCTTGAGCTGGATCAGCCACCTGGAACCAGCTCAGCTGAGAGATCAGAGGCAAGGGGAGCACATGGGAAGAATTTCTAGAAGTGACATCTGGAAGTATCTGGCTTCTAGTAACAGTGATATCTTTTATTTTTAAAATCTTACTTGATTGGTATTAATGATATAAAAGGATGTCAAAGAAGTATTATCATAACAACATTGTGAGACCCACATGGAAAGTAATTTAGAGGAGTCTGTGCATTTCCCCCCTTTCCTCCTTCCTAAAGATTCATCTGCACCCACCTTTCTCAGGCACATGACGACACGAGTCCAATCTTTGTCCTGGCCCCAATTTCCCTTCTTCTGACCAAGTCTTATTTCGTCAAGGTTGACTTTGGAGACAGTCACCTCTGCTACCTATTCTTGTCACCCTCTCAGGCATAGTCAGTGTTAGACCCTTGTCTTCTGAACCCATACAGTTCACCTCTGTCAGGCCAATTGCTACAAGGCTTTAGAATTGTTTTGTTACTTTAGTTTTTCAGGTTTTACTTTGCTAGTATTGTGAGATATTTATATTAAATAATAGTAGAGGACTTCCTGGGAAATATTACAAAGCCCAATTTCACATTCTGATTCTATTTGGGAAAAGTGAAGTTTTCTCATATAACATTCACACCTTGTGGCTGTATTATGTTTAGAGAAGCAGTTACTGCAGTCACAAAAGAAGAAAGTCATCTCTATGATCCTACTATTTTCCTTTTTGTGTAAATATTGTCTTTTTATGCCCTTAGGCTTTGGCATAGTCAATAAGGCAATGGCACCCCACCCCAGTACTTTTGCCTGGAAAATCCCATGGAGGGAGGATCCTGGTAGGCTCCAGTCCATGGGGTCGGTGAGAGTCGGACACGACTGAGCGACTTCACTTTCACTTTTCACTTTCATGCATTGGAGAAGGAAATGGCAACCCACTCCAGTGTTCTTGCCTGGAGAATCCCAGGAACGGGGGAGCCTGGTGAGCTTCTGTCTATGGGGTCGCACAGAGTCGGACATGACTGAAGCAACTTAGCAGCAGCAGCAGCAGCAGCAGGAGTTTTTCTGGAATTCTCTTGCTTTTTTCATGATCCAGTGGATATTGGCAATTTGATCTCTGGTTCCTCTGCCTTTTCTAAAACCAGCTTCAACATCAGGAACTTCACGGTTCACATATTGCTGAAGCCTGGCTTGGAGAATTTTGAGCATTACTTTACTAGCATGTGAGATGAGTGCAGTTGTGCAGTACTTTCAGCATTCTTTGGCATTGCCTTTCTTTGGGATTGGGATGAAAACTGACCTTTTCCAGTCCTGTGGCCACTGCTGAGTTTTCCAAATTTGCTGCCATACTTCTGCTTTAGTGACTATGCCAAAGCCTTTGACTGTGTGGATCACAATAAAATGAAAATTCTGAAAGACATGGGAATACAGGACCACTTGACCTGCCTCTTGAGAAACCTGTATGGTGGTCAGGAAGCAACAGTTAGAACTATATACATGGAACAACAGACTGGTTCCAAATAGGAAAAGGAGTATGTCAAGGCTGTATATTGTCACCCTGCTTATTTAACTTAGATGCAGAGTACATCATGAGAAACGCTGGGCTGGAAGAAGCACAAGCTGGAATCAAGATTGCCGGGAGAAATATCAATAACCTCAAATATGCAGATGACACCACCCTTATGGCAGAAAGTGAAGAGGAACTAAAAACCCTCATGATGAAAGTGAAATAGGAGAGTGAAAAAGTTGGCTTAAAGCTTAACGTTCAGAAAATGAAGATCATGGCATACAGTCCCATCACTTCATGGGAAATAGATGAGGAAACAGTGGAAGCAGTGTCAGACTTTATTTTTCTGGGCTCCAAAATCACTGCAGATGGTGATTGCAGCCATGAAATTAAAAGACGCTTACTCCTTGGAAGGAAAGTTATGACCAACCTAGATAGCATATTCAAAAGCAGAGACATTCCTTTGCCAGCAAAGGTCCGTCTAGTCAAGGCTATGGTTTTTCCAGTGGTCATGTATAGATGTGAGAGTTGGACTGTGAAGGAAGCTGAGCGCCGAAGAATTGATGCTTTTGAACTGTGGTGTTGGAGAAGACTCTTGAGAGTCCCTTGGACTGCAAGGAGATCCAACCAGTCCACATTAAAGGAGATCAGCCCTCTGTGTTCTTTGGAAGGAATGATGCTAAAGCTGAAACTCCAATACTTTGGCCACCTGATGCGAAAAGTTGACTCATTGGAAAAGACTCTGATGCTGGGAGGGATTGAGGGCAGGAGGAGAAGGGGAAGACAGAGGATGAGGCGGCTGGATGGCATCACTGACTTGATGCATGTGAGTTTGAGTGAACTCTGGGAGTTGGTGATAGACAGGGAGGCCTGGCATGCTGCAATTCATGGGGTCGCAAAGAGTCGGACACGATTGAACAACTTAACTGACTGAACTGATGCTTGTCTTTGGCTGTTATATCTGAGGTGTTCCTAGTTTGTATTTTCCTGAGCTCCAAGTTAAAAGATCAAAAGTAAGGATCAAGTTTCTGACATTATGGGAGTCAATTGACTTGAAGTTTCATCAGGCAGATGCCACTCATGTTCCCACATCTATCTTCCTGTTGCCGAGGGAAGCCTGTATCACTGCTTATAGAGTGGTGGGGTGTCATTCTTCATGTATGAGGACTAGTTCCTTCATGTCTCTTGTGGATCTAGCTGCTTTGATATTAGATTCTTGGAGCACGGCAAGGAAAATACATTTTGCCGGTTCATGTCTGAATGCATGCTCTGTGCCTCCCTTCTTTATAGGCTCTTGATGCATCTCAGCAGTAGCTGGATCTTGAATAGGATAAGAAATAATTGGAGGCCCGTCACCATATTTTAAGCAAAGCTTTAGGCATCAAATGATATAATGTCTACCCCTGACCTTGCTATTCATTAACGTGTTATCTTGTGCGCCTACCAAAATGCGCTTAATATATCTAGACTAGTTTTACTGTCAAAAATGTGGCCTTAAAGTGAAAGGTTGCTGCTGAGCCGTGAAAGATACCATGATTCTTGGCGTCCAGAGGACAGGAATTCAATCCGGGGCTAGTGACGAGGCTTAATGGCTCAGAGCTTTAGTTTAACAAATTTTTATTAAAGTATAAAAGAGATAGACACAGCTTCTGACATAGACATCAGAAGTGGGGAGAAATAGTGCCCCCCTTGCTAGTTTTAGCAAGCTGTTTTATATCTGTTAGAAAGCTATTAAGCAGATGAGAGAAACACGTCAAGGCTGAAGGGAGTTTCACCAGGCCCCTCTCCCACAATATGCATTTTTGAGATAGGATGGCATGAGGTGTATCATCCCCCAGCCATCAAACAATGGATATGAATACTGGTTTGTTGAGCTCTTATCTACCCAGGATTTGAGAAAAAAGAAAAAAAAAATTAGTCTTAGGTGGAACCACTTTGAAGAAAGGGAAAGTGAAAGTGAAGTCACTATGTCATGTCTGACTCTTTGTGACCCCATGGACTGTAACCTAGCAGGCGTCTCCGTCCATGGGATTTTCCAGGCAAGCATACTGGAGTGGGGTGCCATTTCCTTCTCCAGGGGACCTTCCCGACCAAGGGATCGATCCTGGGCCTCCCACATTGTAGGCAGATGCTTTTTCTGAGCCAGGGAAGTCTGAAGAAAGGCAAATTCCAAAGCAAATACATAGTTTCATTAACATAGCTTATGAAAAACATTTCCATAAGAAAAACTCAAGGTTTGAGAAAAATTAAGTTCATGCGGAATCAGGTGTCATCAAGGCAACACAGAATTTTAAGAGAAACCTTCTTTTAACTTTGTAGAGAAAAGGAAAAAATTCTGACACTTGTAGTTTGTTTCCCCCTGCCGCTTAAGGGAGACATAAAAGATGTCTGACACTTGCAGCCTATTTCCTCTGTTTGGAGATCCCTGGCCTTTCTGCCTGTTACCCTCTCAAAAGTCTGCTGACTTTTCACTTTATTGTAACCCAGTAGGCTTCCCAGCAGAGAAGGCAATGGCACCCCAATCCAGTACTCTTGCCTGGAAAATCCCATGGATGGAGGAGCCTGGTAGGCTGCAGTCCATGGGGTCGCTGAGTCGGACACGACTGAGCGACTTCACTTTCAATTTTCACTTTCATGCATTGGAGAAGGAAATGGCAACCCACTTCAGTGTTCTTGCCTGGAGAATCCCAGGAACGGGGGAGCCTGGTAGGCTACCGTCTATGGGGTCACACAGAGGTGGACACGACTGAAGTGACTTAGCATAGCATAGCATAGGCTTCCCAGAAAAACAAAATACACACACATACACACACAACACAAACAACAACAACAATAACAAAACCTAGAAGAGCAAGCCAATATTACCTTTACAGGAAGAAAGATTCCAGGGCTGGTGTTACCCCTTGTCCCCACATATCTAGTCCAACTCCCGGTCTTGTCCTTATTCCTCTGCTTATCTCTCACTCTCACCTGCTGCCCAGCATTTCCTTCATCACCCTGTCCCTCGAGCTATCATCATCTCTCCACTGAGCAGCTGTGCCTGCATCCTACCTGATCCTCCCTATCCCACACTGGGTCCATCCAACATCTCACAGCCCAAGGGCACAGCTGGTCATGCCCCTATTCCTCTCTGATGGGAAAACATTGAAACTTCTCCTGACTCTTGGAGATGGGCCCCTGAAAGTTATACAATGTGGGAAGTGTCGTGTTCAATGTCACTGCAGCCTCTTGTGACGCAGAAAGCCCCGCAGTCTTCGGTACACCAGCCGCACTGGCCTTCTCAAACTCATACAAGGTGATGTGTCTTCCACACACAACTCATTTCCTCTACCTGGAACGTTTTTTCTTCTTTCTCATTCCATGTTTCCTTTATCTTCTTCAGTTTGCACTTGCACTGTTGTATTTTCAAGCTGAAATTATTGGATAGCCCTTATTTTCTCCAATTATTTGATTTCTAAACAACATCTTCATCTTTTTGGTAATGTTTTCCACATTTGTTCTTTTGTATGTATACAAGTATATATATATATATATGCACTTAAAGCTGAATTTTTATTTAATATTACTTTCCAGATGAATATCAAGTTAATAGTGGTTTAAATCTTCTGTTTAGACTCATATTTCTTTTTATGGATATTAGTCTAGTTGCTAGCATATGTTACTTATTAGTCAAATGATCTTGCCCAATATATTGAGAGTTTTTTTTTTTTCCAAGACTGACATTTATTTCACCTGTGTTTATGTGTTTTCAGATACCTGACTTGTGTGATCAGTTGAGTATAATCCTCTCTCCCTATAATCCTCTTACACACACATCTCTGGGCTCCTATCAATATCCTTGACCTATTTTCAGGCCATGGTGAAATCACTATTTACGCACTAAGACTTCCCAGTACCTCCCAAGTGATCTGTATTTTTTCACTTCTTCACTTCCACACCCCCACTGCATTGGGTATTAATTGAGTCCATGAATTTGCCTTTGTTTTTCTTTGATTAGCTCAATGGGTAGGAGACAGGCCCCTAAAAGAGGACCCCAAATGCATTAGGTTTAGTTCCACTCTGTGTATTGAAGATAAGTGATCTTTGTGAGTTACCATCCCTCTTTACATATCTGATAATGGGTTTGCTTTCACCATGTACAGACACACATAGTCAAATATTGTATGTGTGTGCTCAGTTGTGATCGACTCTTTGCAACTTCATGGACTGAAGCCCGCCAGCCTCCTCTGTCCATGGGACTTTGCCAGCAAAATTACTGGAGAGGTTGCCATTTCCTCCTCCAGAGGATCTTCCTGGCCCAGGGACTGAACCTGAGTCCCCTGCATCGCCTGTATTGGCAGTGAGAGTCTTTCCCACTAAGCCACCTGGGAATCCTTGTCATATAGTGAAATTATGTCATGACAATAAGGGAAAACATTGTAAACCTCCAACAAATGATGACAATGATTACATTGTGTTAAGTCTTCAGAGCAGGTCTATGTGATAAGAGAACATTTAAGGAGAGTTTACTGAAGTACAAGAGACAGTCATACTGATATTTTGATACTGAGGACATTTGGAGCATGGAAAGATGGTGGTTCACATAAGGATCTTAGTGGAAAAAGTGTCAGGTCATCCTTTTGTTTAGTAAAATTAAATAATAAAAATAATTCCACAGATAAGGATGTAGTTTGTCATGTGACAGGAATCAAGAGTAAAGTATTTAAAATTATTATGAAATGTCTTTACAGAATTGTATTGATTTCTGCCAAATATCAGCATAAATCAGCTACAGATATACATATATCCCTTCCCTCTTGAACCTCCCTCCCTCCTCTCTCCTCATCCCACCCCTCTAGGTTGGTATAGAGTCCTGGTTTGAGTTCCCTGAGTCATACAAAAAATTCCCAATCAATTAAAAAAATAAATAAAAAATTTAAAAGTATTATGAAATGTCCTTTTTGTCAGGTACCAAGAGTTTTTATCTGGTATCTTCATGGTTCATTTTTGTTCCTCAATAATCTGGGCTTGGACTATACTTGATTAATTCACAACTAGTATCTTGCTTTTCTATTTTTCTTCCTCGGTTCCCTTTTAAAACTTCCAAAAATCAGACCTCTGAGAAAGAGAACCCTCAGAAGTCAGGACAAGTTGGAGCAGTTGAACAACTCTGATGGTCTCAGGAATTGTGGTGAACCTACAGGAGGAGGTGACCTGCCCCATTTGCCTGGAGCTTCTGACAGAACCCCTGAGCCTTGACTGTGGCCACAGCTTCTGCCAAGCCTGCCTCACGGCAAACAACATGGTGTCCATGAATGACCAAGACGAGGACAGAAGGTGCCCTGTGTGCAGAATTAGTTATGAGCCTGGGAACCTAAGGCCCAATAGGCAGTTGGCAAACATAGTACACAGGCTCAGAGAGGTCAAGTTAAGCCCAGAGGTGGAGCAAGAGAGAAATCTCTGTCTGCGCCATGGAGAGAAACTCATGCTCTTCTGTGAGGAGGACAGGGAAGTCATTTGCTGGCTTTGTGAGCGGTCCCAGGAGCACCATGGGCACCACACATTCCTCATAGAAGAGGTTGCCCAGGACTATCAGGTAAGAGAGCAGAATGGAGGAAAGACAGAGCATAAAGTGTTACCTGAGGGCAAATCTCCACTTTGCATTGGACTTTGTTTACCTGGTCACCACGGACTTGAGGTTTGTGATCTCTTTTCATCCTATGCCCACCTTCTGATGTTTGAAGGATGTTTCTGTGGATTCCCCCAATTACAAAGTAATGATCCTACATACAGACTTTTAGTCAGAAGTAGGTGCAGATCTGATGCCCAAAGAAGCTCTCATGATGACTTTGGTCAGGAGGGTAATGAGGACACTGGGTGGACTGAGGGGTGTTGTTTCCCTGCTGCAGGATCAGGTTTCTCTAGAACAAAGAGAACCAGTCTTCTCTGGAAAGAGAATGCTGAGTCCTATCCCTTGAGTCTTAAGAATACATTCCCCACCTCAGGTTTTCTCCCAGGTCATAGATTCTAATGGCTGTTCTCTACAGTACTTTTAAAGTGGATTCCCCTTGGAAATCAGCCTCATTTCTCTCTCATTTATCCTCTACAGTGATGCTTAGAAAGCCCATAGCCTGACTGTGTAGTTCTTTTCTCACAGAAGAAATTCCAAGAAGCTCTAGAGAAGCTGAGGGAGAAGCAGCTGGAAGCTGAGGGGTTGGAAGTTAAAGTCAGAGCAGACATTGCTGCCTGGAAGGTAGGAGAAGGCACTTCCTGAGGGATTTAGGCAGATATCTTGGACCGGACCTTGGGTGGTCACAAGTAGCGGCCTTCGTCTTTGTTCCCTGACAGTTGTCATTTGATTAATCCTTTCCTTCATCTTATCCTTGATGGGGTGGTGCTAAAAAGGGAACATATCACAGATGAACATAGATACTGGAAGGGAGGTATGTATACAGAGGGCATCTCTCATGAGGATAGCAAGGGAACTTCAGATTCCATTCCTGTCGTGTGTTTTTGTCCTTGACTCTTCTGATTGAGACATTTGGCAATGCCTCATGGCTCTGTCCTGGCTTCCCTCGTAGCTCAATTGTTAAAGAGTCTGCCTTCAGTGCAGGAGACCCCCGTTTGATTCCTTGGTTGGGAAGATCCCCTGGAGAAGGGATAGGCTACCCACTCTAGTATTCTAGCCTGGAGAATTCCATGGACTGTATAGTCCATGGGGTCGCAAAGAGTTGGACACAACTGAGTGACTTTCACTTTCACTTTCACAGTTCATTCAGACATAACTGAGCAACTTACACCTGTCCTCAGCTTTCAACCTTAGCAGAAGGTGGTGGGAGGGAGTCAAGTGTAATACAGGAAGCCACGAGCATCCTGGATATCTGTGTGAAGACTGAATCACAGCCAGGGGTCCCATTTGGCTATGAGTTGTCTTCAACAATACAAACTCGGGACTATTCTTTTGAATTGTGATGTAGAGAAAAAAAGAAATATCATGTGAGCTTCCCTAATCATTGCTTCCCTCCTTTCTCTCTCTCTGTCTTCCTCTCTCTCTTTCTCGTACTCCTGTAGGATCAAATTCAACGTGAGAGTCAAAATGTCAAGGCAGTATTTCAGAAACTGAGAAAGAACCTTAAATGTGAGGAGGTGAAGGAACTGCAAAGACTGGAGAGTAAGGAGGAAGTTGGTCTACGTAACCTGGCAGACTCTGAGCATGTGCTGATCCAGCAGAGCCAGCTGGTGAGAAATCTCATCTCAGATGTGGAACATGGTTTTAAAGGGTCAACAATGGAGATGCTGCAGGTAACACTGGGCAAGAAGCTTCAGTGTCTGTGATATGAACACTTGAGCTTTACTGTTCATATAAGATATAGCTTTCTATGCTTTTAACTTGACCGTTCTTGTATCATTGAATGTAAAATTTATGTCCTGTAGATAGCGATAGTGGCTTTTTATCAGGTCAAAAAATCTCCCTTTTAATGGAAGTAATAATATAATGCCATTTAATAATGCAAACATTGACCTGGTTATATTTAAATTTATCATTTTTTATTTGCATTCCGTACGGCTAGTTTTCATTCTTCTCTTTCACTTCAACTAGCTTCTTTTGTGTTAAATATCTGTGGTATAACATATTGTTTTGTTATTTTCGAACTATGTATGTTTTTTCTTTTTTCCTAATAGTTTCTCTAATGATTCGAATGTTTCCTATCTCATCATGATCTATTCCTGACTAACACCAACTGCATTTCAGTAAAAATAGAAACTTCCTATACCATTGCTTCATTTCCTTCCAGCAACAACACAATGATGCTTTTAGTATTGCACCCAATCCTACAGGCTAATGCCTGCAAGCATCTGAACTTTTCAGAATAAAGGGAAGAAAAATTCTCTTTTCTTCTGGAGTTTATGTCAGGAAATTTTTGTTTTCTTCATTAACTGAGAATAAAGTCAATATGAATGATAGTTGCTCAGTTGTGTCTGACTCTTTGCAACCTCATGGACTATACCCCACCAGGCTCCTCTGTCCATGGAATTCTCCAGGCAAGAATACTGGAGTGGGCTGTCATTTCCTTCTCCAAAAGTCAATATAGGTGGAGTAAATAGAATTGTAGAAAGACATAGACCAGATTCTGATGATGAGTTTGGGGCTTCAAAATTAAGCATTGATTAAAGTTGTAACTGTATTCACAAAATGTTCTACTTATTGCAGTTTTCTTTGATTTTTGTCATATACAAGAAAACAGCAGAGAGACTTTGTTTTTTGATTTTGTGTGTGGACCCAGCTGTTGTACTAGTTTTTGGTAACATGGAAATAAGTCTAATATTAAAGACACCAAATATACTGATAAATATCTGCTCAACGAAAACAACATCTCTGATGATTAAGAAGATTAGATGGCCACAAACTGTTAAGGACTTGAACAAAACTGATTCAGTACAAACTAAAGTGCAGATAAATGCTCTAGTTTTTGGACAGTGATTGAGTGCTTATTGGTAACATTATGAAAATGGAATACAAGAGAGGAGACAGTTTAGTTGATAAATAGTAAGTTACATATTAGACATCCTAAATTACTGATTCTTGTGACTTATTTTTTACTGAAGAGAGTAACAAACATTTAAGAGACAAGATTGCTGGGAAAAATAGCAATAACCTCAGATATGCAGATGACACCACCCTAATGGCAGAAAGTGACGAGAAACTAAAAAGCCTCTCGATGAAAGTGAAAGTGGAGAGTGAAAAAGTTGGCTTAAAGCTCAACATTCAGAAAACTAAGATCATGGCATCTGGTCCCATCATTTTGTGGGAAATAGATGGGAAACGGTGGAAACAGTGTCAGACTTTATTTTTTTGGATTTCAAAATCACTGCAGATGGTGACTGCAGCCATGAAATTAAAAGAAGCTTACTCCTTGGAAGGAAAGTTATGACCAACCTAGATAGCATATTCAAAAGCAGAGACGTTCCTTTGCCAACAAAGGTCCGTCTATTCAAGACTATGGTTGTTCCTGTGCTCATGTATGGATGTGAGAGTTGGACTGTGAAGAAGGCTGAGCGCTGAAGAATTGATGCTTTTGAACTGTGGTGTTGGAGAAGACTCTTGAGAGTCCCTTGGACTGCAAGGAGATCCAACCAGTCCATATTAAAGGAGATCAGCCCTGGGATTTCTTTGGAAGGAATGATGCTAAAGCTGAAACTCCAGTATTTTGGCCACCTAATGCAAAGAGTTGACTCATTGGAAAAGACTCTGATGCTAGGAGGGACTGGGGGCAGGAGGAGAAGGGGACAACAGAGGATGAGATGGCTGGATGGCATCACTGATTCGATGGACATGAGTCTCATTGAACTCCGGGAGTTGGTGATGGACAGGGAGGTTTGGCGTGCTGCAATTCATGGAGTCACAAAGAGTCAGACACGACTGAGCAACTGATCTTCTTCTTCTTCAACCTCCTTTATAGAAGTGTCCAGCTGTACCCACTGTACGCAGGCACAGAATGTGAAATTAGAAAGTGTCAGTCACTTAGTCAAGTCAAGTTCTTTGAGTCTTTGGACTGGAGCCCACCAGGCTCCTCTGTCCATGGCTTTCTTCAGGCAAGAATACTAGAGTGTGTTGCCATTCCCTTCTCAAGGGATATTCCTGACCCAATGACTCAAGTACAGACACATGTCAAATCTCTTTCCTCACCAGGAGCTCCCACTTTCTAACCAAATCTTTCTTCATCAAGGCTGACATTGGTGATTATCATCTCTGCTATGTATTTCTTGTTCCCTCTCAGCCATAGTCGGTTTTAGACCCTTTGTCTTCTGAGCTCATACACTTCGGCTCTGTCAGGCCAGTTGCTATAGGGTCTTAGAAATGATTTCTTAGTTTACTGTTTCAGGTTTTATTTTACTAGCATTGCAAGGAATTTATATTAAATAATAGTAGATGACTACCTTGGAAATAAACAAAGCACAATTTCACTTTCCAGTTCTATTTAAGAAGAAAGACTCTTTCTATACAATATCCATAATTTGTGGTTTTATCATACTTAGCAGAAACAGTTTTACTACAGTCACAAAAGAAGAAAATTCTGTCTATAAATTTCCTGTTTGAACTTTATATGTGTATACTTAATTACATACATACATAAGCAAAACCAAAACAGTCACAAAAATAAAAAAAAAGAAGAAGAAGAAAGTAGAAGAGATTGATCTGGTGAGCAAAGGAAAGTAAAAAGTGATATTAACCAGTTAAAAACAAAACAAACAAACAAACAAAAAAAAAAAATCTGGAAAACAAAATTAAGCAATATGCCAGCTGGGGAATAAAGCAATGAAAGCAAAACAGACTAATAAGTATGGTAAGAAAAAGAGAGAAAAGAAAGAAAGAAAGAAAAGAACACTTAAATAGAAGTAGGAATTCTCCAAGCCAGGCTTCAGCAATATGTGAACCGTGAACTTGCAGATGTTCAAGCTGGTTTTAGAAAAGGCAGAGGAACCAGAGATCAAATTGCCAACATCCGCTGGATAACAGAAAAAGCAAGAGAGTTCCAGAAAAACATCTATTTCTGCTTTATTGACTATGCCAAAGCCTTTTGAGTGGTGTGGATCACAATAAACTGTGGAAAATTCTGAAAGAGATGGGAATACCAGACCACCTGATCTGCCTCTTGAGAAATTTGTATGCAGGTCAGGAAGCAGCAGTTAGAACTGGACATGGAACAACAGACTGGTCCCAAATAGGAAAAGGAGTACGTCAAGGCTGTATATTGTCACCCTGTTTATTTAACTTCTATGAAGAGTACCTCATGAGAAACGCTGGACTGGAAGAAACAAAAGCTAGAATCAAGATTGCCGGGAGAAATATCAATAACCTCAGATATGCAGATGACACCACCCTTATGGCAGAAAGTGAAGAGGAATTAAAAGGCCTCTTGATGAAGGTGGAAGAGGAGAGTGAAAAAGTTGGCTTAAAGCTCAACATTCAGAAAACGAAGATCATGGCATCAGGTCCCATCCCTTCATGGGAAATAGATGGGGAAACAGTGGAAACAGTGTCAGACTTTATTTTTCTGGGCTCCAAAATGACTGCAGATGGTGACTGCAGCCATGAAATTAAAGACGCTTACTCCTTGGGAGGAAAGTTATGACCAACCTAGATAGCATATTCAAAAGCAGAGACATTCCTTTGCCAGCAAAGGTCCGTCTAGTCAAGGCTATGGTTTTTCCTGTGGTCATTTATGGAATGTGAGAGTTGGACCGTGAAGAAGGCTGAGCACCGAAGAATTGATGCTTTTGAACTGTGGTGTTGGAGAAGACTCTTGAGAGTCCCTTGGACTGCAAGGAGATCCAACCAGTCCATTCTGAAGGAGATCAGCTCTGGGATTTCTTTGGAAGGAATGATGCTAAAGCTGAAACTCCAGTACTTTGGCTGCCTCATGCAAAGAGTTGACTCATTGGAGAAGACTCTGATGCTGGGAGGGATTGCGGGCAGGAGGAGAAGGAGACAACAGAGGATGAGATGGCTGGATGGCATCACTGACTCAATGGACGTGAGTCTCATTGAAGTCCAGGAGTTGGTGATGGACAGGGAGGCCTGGCGTGGTGCGATTCTTGGGGCCGCAAAGAGTCGGACACGATTGAGCGACTGAACTAAACTGAACTGAAAGGAGATTTATATATACTAAAGAATAACTACAACAGGAAAGAAAGAAAGAAAAGCAAACAAATAATATATGTAGAAAAATAATAATAATAATATTTTTTTAATTAAAAAAATGGGGGAGAGAAACCTTCACAACTGCAAAAGGTCAATGCAGAGGCTGCTGCTGCTGCTAAGTCGCTTCAGTCATGTCCAACTCTGTGCGACCCCATAGACAGCAGCCCACTAGGCTCCACGGTCCCTGCGATTCTCCAGGCCAGAACACTGGAGTGAGTTGCCATTTCCTTCTCCAATGCATGAAAGTGAAAAGTGAAAGTGAAGTTGCTGAGTCATGTCAGACTCTCTGCGACCCAATGGACTGCAGCCTACCAGGCTCCTCTGTCCATGGGATTTTCCAGGCAAAAGTACTGGAGTGGGTTGCCATTGTACAGGCAGACATATTTAAAGGAAAGAAGAAGTCTGATTAAAACAACAACAAAAATTTTCAAAAAGTGTAAATAGATTTAATAGCATTAATAAAATCAACAAGTACAGCAACAGAGGGAAAATAAGGAAAAGAGAAAAAAATTCAGAAACAATGATAGAACAAGTTAAAATATAAGAATAATAAGTGCTTTTCTTGGATCTCACCTGTCAGTGTCTTTTCCCTCACTGCGAGTCATAGTTCACCTCACCTTCCTAGGATGCCCTCCAATACTGGGCTAGTCTCTAGACCTGTTATGGGACAGCTCAGATTCTAATCTGGCCCTACTCCTGCATTTTCTTGCCTCTAATGTCTGCATCGGCCTATGCTAGCGCATTTTCTTTTGCAGGACCTCATTGTCCTTATATATATTCCATAGACACTAAGTCTGCCTAGTTGATCACGTGAATTTAATGAGCAGCTTGTACCACGGGTGGGAAGGTTTTGGGTTCTCTTCCTTAGCCACACTACCCCTGGATTTCAACGGTGGTTTTATCTGCACCTCTGTATGTGAGTGGTCTATAGGGCTTTGCTCCTGAGGCTCTTCTGGAGGACTTGGGTTTGCCCCAGGGAGGACCTGGTACAGAGGTAGAGCAGCTGCTTGGATCGCAGGGGCCCTGGCAGTCCCAGGTACTAAGAGGAACCAGCAGCTAGGACAACAGGGAATAAGGGGCCCTTAGGCTTTTTCCTAGCCTCTGGCTGCGCTGTCCAAGTGGGGAATCATTTCAGGGGGTAGCACAGGAGCTTGGACCCATGGCGATGCTGGATATATAGAGGTGCCAGTGGCAACTGTCACAGAAGACATGGTGCTCTTAGGGTTTGGGGTTCCTCTCTCCATGGAGTTCTTCAGGCAAGAATACTGGAGTGAGTTTCCATTCCCTTCTCTAGGGGATCTTCCTGAGCCAGGGATCAAACCCAGGTCTCCTGCAATACAGGCAGATTCTTTACTGTCTGAGCCACCAGGGAGGCCCACAACTTCCTTCTGGCAGCTCTGCCCCCGTGAGGATTGAGCATGGAAGCCACACAGCTGCTTGGATCGTGGGAACTCTGGTGGCGTCAAGTGCACAGGGACACCAAGTGCCTCAGCCGCAAGAGCTACAGTCCTGAAGTGAAGTGAATTGAAGTGAAGTCACTCAGTCGTGTCTGACTCTTTGTGACCCCATGGACTGTAGCCTACCAGGCTCCTCTGTCCATGGGATTTTCCAGGCAAGAGTATTGGAGTGGGTTGCCATTTCCTTCTCAAGGGTATCTTCCCAACCCAGGGATCGAACCTGGGTCTCTCACATTGTAGGCAGACGCTTTACTCTCTGAGAGTCCTATTAGAGTCTTTTCCTAGCCGCTAAAAGAAGTTGATCAGTCGTGTTCTTGCTCTTTGCGATCCCATGGACTGTAGCCTATCAGGTTCCTCCATCCATGGGATTTTCCAGGCAAGAGTACTGGAGTGGGTTGGCATTTCCTTCTCCAGAGGATCTTCCTGACCCAGGGATCGAACCCATATCTCCCACATTGCAGGCAGACACTTTACCGTCTGACCCAACAGGGAAGCCTCTGGCAGCTGGCAATTAGAGGGCCTCTTTGGCTAGGCCTTCTCTGTTCCTTGACCCATTCAGGCATTTACAGGACTGCCCGGCCTCCCCGGCTCCAGTTGGGGTCCTTCTCTGTTTCTTGGTGCCTTGGGAACTTGCAGGACCCTCCCCTACTTTGGAGGCCTTTTCTGTTTCTCAGCACATCAAGCACTTAAAGGGCCACCCTGACTGGGGTCCTTCTCTGCTGCTTGGTGCATCAGGCACTTAAAGGACCACTCTCTCTGGGGTCTTTCTGTCTTTGTCTCTGCATCTGGACAGTGTCCCCGCTGTCCAGTGATAATGTGCGGGGAGAGAGAGAGGGTATGGAGATGGCTCTATCTCCTGTGTGTGACTCAGCAGTATCACCCTGACTCCACGTTTGCCTGGCTTTCCTTCACAAACATTTCCCACTGCATCTCCCACAAGTCCCCTGGGGCTGTCTCTCTGCAGTCAACAGCAAACCTTGCCCTGGGATTGCTCTCCAATCTCTATGCTCCAGCTCCCAACTGCTGCACTTCCTAGGGGACTTGTGTCCCTGTCTGGAGTATATATGGCTGCAGCAAGGGTTGTCTGTGTGATTGTCAGGACCTGAGAGAGATCCTGAACAGTGAGGAGTTAAAGGAACGGCAAAACCTGAAGACTGAGGAGGAGGTTGGTCTATGTAACCTGGCTGACTCTGAGAATGAGCTGGTGTAGCAGAGCCAGTTGGTGAGAGATCTCATCTCAGATGTGGAGCATCATTTTCAGGAACAAAAAAGAGATGCTACAGGTAAAACTGAGACCTGCATTTGAGACCTGAGACAAATGAAGACAAAATTTCCATCTCTTCTGTGTTGCTGTGCTCTTTCTGGTGTTGTCACTAAGGTTGCTTTGTGCCCTGCAGCCCCATTTCCCTCATAGCTCCACTGGTAAAGGATCGTCCTGCAATGCAGAAGAACACGGTTCAAATTCTGAGTGGAGAAGATCTGCTGCAGAAGGAAGGGTACCCACTGGAGGGTACCCACTCCAGTATTCTTGGGCATTCTTTGTGGCTCAGCTGGTAAAGAATCTGCCTGCAGTGCGAGAGTCCTGTGTTCAATCCCTGAGTCAGGAAGATCTCCTGGAAAAGGGAAAGGCTACCCACTCCAGTATTCTGGCCTGGAGAATTCCATGGACTGTGTAGCCCATGGGGTTGCATAAAGTCAGACATGACTGAGCGATTTTCACTTTTACTCTCATGCAACTCCGGTTCCTGTATTAGTAGATACTTGACTTATGGGAAAGTTGAATCTTCTTTACCTGCCAGAGACCTAGAATTGGAGACAATTCCCTTACATTTCAATTTTCCCCTGAGTATAGAAGAGAGCTGGTATCTTTTTGTATAGATTTCCAGAAACAGACTTGGATTTTAAGGAATATTTGGGCCTTGCTGCAAATCCATTTGGGCCTTGCTGCAATTGATCCATTTGGTCACATACTCAAGAAGCCAGAATGGAAAGACAACACCTTTGTGTCTGTATTTGCACACCTATATGGCAGCATTAAGATCTTTACAAGCACACGGAATTCAGGCCACTCTTCATTTAGTATTCATAATGTCATCTTTTCCTGGAGTTTGTAATTATTCCCAGGTATCATGAAATCTCACTGTTTTTGGACACTCACCCTTTTGGGAAGTAGCCTTTGAAGGCATGGGGACTCTGGACACACACTAATATGTCTCAAACACCCAGGAGTCAGGTTCTGCAAACCTGAGTGGAAGTTTTATGCCCGGAGTATCTTATTGCAAGAACTGTCTTCACATATTAGGAGTGTGACCTAGAATAACATCCTTAACTGCTATGTTTATATTATTAATGTAATCACGATATAAAAACTGCACCATACATAATATTATTGTCAGATGACAAATGATATGTTCTCCTTGGAAAGACCCTGATGGTGGGGAAGATTGAGGGCAGGAGGAGACAGGGACGACAGAGGATGAGATGGCTGGATGTCATCACTGACTCAATGGACATGAGTTTGAGCAAACTCCGGGACATGCTGAAGGACAGGGAAGCCTGGTATGCTGCAGTCCATAGAATCGTGGAGTCGGACATGATTGAACAACTGAACAACAAAAGGATACTAAGTGAGAAGCATCTAAGTGTCTCAATAACAAGTATTTGACCTATTGAATCCCAAAAATATAACCTGTGTCAGTGTCTCATTAAACAGGTTTGTGCTTTCAGGGACACAAGGAGTCTTTGTACTGATGCATCGTTTTCCAGATCCTGGATCACCTTTGTGCTGCTGTCAAGACTATTCCAGCTCTGCCTATCATGGAAAAGCATGTGTGCCTAGGCCTGTGTGTCTGTGTGTGTTTGTGGGGTTACAGTTTTATTATTATTTCAGAATTGCTACATACTTGCTCTTTTTCAGTAAACAGATTCTTTACCATGTGAGCCACTGGAGAAGCCCTAAGTAAACTAGATTCTATGAGATCCAGGATCTTATTTGTAAAAAATATATATACAGAATTTACCTAGTTATCATTATGTGTACTAAACGATGCAACATTTGTAATAACTTCTAGCTCAAAAGTGGCACTCTATATAATGTTTATTCATTTTCTGCTTCTGCTTCCCTCTTTGTGACTAAAATAAGTCATTTTCAGAATAAATATTAGCTTATATTCAACATGATAACCCTTTCTATGTTTTAGAAACAGAATACACTGATTAAAGAATTACAATTTTATTTAAATCTTACCTGATTGTAAAATAAATGTTTCTGGATAATGCCTTATTTTATTTTTTCAAAAAATTGTACAATCATTCTATTTCTTTGAATTCAAAATTCAATTTAGGCTTTGTTTGGCCCAAAGTTACATTCACAGTGATACATTAAGACTCAGAGGTATAATTATGAGATTTCTTAACACTGATTTACGCAGGTATTTGTGTGTCCTGGTCAGCCTTACTTTTTAATGAGTTAAAAATTCTAGGGAATGAAGGAGAAAATATGATATCTTCCTTCAGTTAGATAAGAGGGGAATCGTTTCTGCATTGGATATTCATTCAGGGCTCAGTGGGATCCCCATGATTTTTGGAATTTTTAATCCCTATGTACTCAAAGTTTTTTTTTTTTAAAAGTGGATCCAGTGTATTTTCTCTTATCCTTACTTGTCCCAAAGAATTCTCAACTTCCTACCTTTGGATGAACTTTGATTTGACAAGGGTTTCCAAAGAGGAATTTTTCCAGTTTTTGTGTCTGTGTGTGTATGTACACATCCATGTCTTAGCACTCACCCTTGGAAACAAGGAAAAACTGGTCTTCTAAATACTTCCTTTGGTCTCTGCCTTCCTATCTTCCCATTGCTACAATGACTGGGATTCTGACTCACGAGGAAAATTCTGTACTCTTGAATTATTAACAAATGACCATCCAGGGCCACTGATGCTGTTTCATTTACTGGTATGCTGAGTTCTCCGGTTCAGGAGGAAGTACCTAGTTATGAGAAACTTAGGAGCTGGATTTTTGTATACAACAGAAAAGATCTGCACACAGAGGGGCATTCCCTTTTAACAGGGACTCCTGGGTTTCCCTGGTAGCTCAGCTGCTAAAGAATCCACCTGCATTGCAGGAGACCTTCGTTCGATTGAGAAGATGCCCCAGAGAAGGGTCTGGCTACCCACTCCAGTATTCTGTCCTGGAGAATTCCATGGACAGAGAAGCCTGGCAGGCTACAGTCCATGAGGTTGCAAAGAGTCAGCCATGAATGAATGACTTTCACTGGCCCCAGAAGTGAAGCCCTTTCCTGAAAAGAATATGACACTTATAAGTTTTTCCCCGTCACATGTTCTTTTCTTGGTTAAAGACGGAAGAACGTGTTCTGGAATCTCCTCAGTCGCTGGTGCTGGGAAAACTGTGTAACTGCACACATGAGATGAGAACCGAACATTTCCTCGCACCATATACAAAGGTAAACTCAAGATAGATTAAAGGCCTAAATGTAAGTCTTGAAACCGTAATGCTCATAGAAGAGAATATAATTAGATCACTGTTTCACATAAATCCAGCAATATATTTTTGGATTTATATCCAAAGGAATAAAAGCGGAAGTAAAGAAATAGGACTGAATTAAGAGCATTTACACAGTGAAAGAAACATTTGACAAAATGAAGATATACTGAATGGGAGAAAATTTGCAACTGAGATAAATAATACTGGGTTAATATCAAAAATTTTAAACAGTTCATACAACTCAATATTTAAAAAATAAAACACAAAATATCACTGTTTGGCTCATGTCTGGAAATTGTTGCTTATCTGTGTCATTTTTATTATAGTTCACCTCTGCCAAGAAAAACACAGAATTTTTTCTTACTGTATTACTCAAGGTCCTTCAGAAAAACAGAATATCTATTTATATATCTATTTTCATTATAAATATTTATTTAAAGATTCTTTAATGTAAGGATTGGCTCACATAATTACAGACCCTGAGGAATTCGAGTCTGCCATCTCTAAGCTGGAAATCTATGTAATTCAGTCCAAGTGCGAAGCTAGGGGCCACAGTACAGTCTAGTCTAAACGCAATAGAAGAGCTGCATCTCAGCTCAAGTAGGCAGGCAGGAACAGGAAGAACAAATTCTTCCTTCTTCCACATGTTTGTTCTTTCCAGATCCCTCAACAAATTGAATGATGATGCTCACCCACCCTGGAAAAAGCAAACTACTTTACTGAGTCCACAGATCTAATTCTAATCGCATCCGGAAACAACACCCGCACAGACACATCTAGAAAAAGTCTGACACAAGGACCACTTGGTGTTGACACACAAAACTAATTTTACAGCTTCATTTTATAAGATCCTAAGGATTATATGTTACATAGTATTAGATGTCACTGTTCAACAAATAACCCTCTTACAGTTTACTCTTTCTCAAGCTATTTAGTAAAAGTGTCATTTTGGCCACATAGCGTCCAGCTTCTGAATGTCAGCATCAGTGAACGACCACTCTGTGATCACCTCTCTAACTGACCACCTGAGTGATTACAGGTTTGTTGAGCCATTTCCTCTAACATGACCTAATAGGACAGACTGGCCAGATTCCCTACTTCAGCTGGTGGACACAGGCCAGTAAAGAGCAAACCAATGCTGCTGCCTCAGGGGAACTCTCAATGTGGGGCTTCACTGGGGTAAAGGGGGTTCTTTTCTCCTGCATCGGATGGCTCTTTAGTAAGGAACCAAGACAAGGTGGGTGTGTGACATTGCATTGCTTAGGAAGCCTAAGTTTTCCAAAGGACTGATTATTTTGAACAGGTTTGAGAATAGCTTCTCAGAGAAGAGCTGAGATAGGAATAAAAAGCACTCACTGACTCACCAAGAGCAGGCACAAAAGCCTCCTTAGTTTCCAGAGGCCCCTTGTGGATGCCTCTTGCTGGCCTATAGTTTCTCTCCTCCTTTCGTGGCCAAAGTCCACCCAGTAGAGTTTAACTTTCAGTTTCCTTCAGGCCCCTGGCGAGTGAATCCTGACCACATATATCCAAGACATGTGTTTACTCTTCTCCAAGGAATGACAACTTCTCCATTCATATCTGAGGATAACTAAGTGGTTTGTGGAGGGCAGAATTTGAAAGATACACAAGAAAAAAATTGAACCTGCTTAGGTGAGTTTTATTTGTTGTCTATCAGCTGTTCTAAACAGGGGAAAGGCCCTAGCTTGCAGGCTTCCTGGTTAGACTACTGACTGAAGATCAGTCTGGGGGAGGGGAATTCTTAGGAGAAAGGTGATTGGAAGAAAAGAAAGGCTTTGTTCCTTGGAGGGACTGTTTATTTCTGTAGGCTGAATCTACCCACAGAGATTTTGAATTCTTTAAGTACAAATCGAACGTAGTGAAAACAGCCAGAATCTTTGGTCTTTCAGAGTTAGAAAGCCTCTTCCCTCAAAAACAGGTCAAAGGCCAAAGGGTCTTCCCGTCCTGACATTTTCATTTCTGCTGCTGCTGCTGCTGTTAGGTCGCTTCAGTAGTGTCTGACTCTGTGCAACCCCATAGAGGGCAGCCCACCAGGCTCTTCCGTCCCTGGGATTCTCCAGGCAAGGACACTGGAGTGAGTTGTCATTTCCTTCTCCAATGCATGAAAGTGAAAAGTGAAAGTGAAAAACTGAAGTTGCTCAGTCGTGTCTGACTCTTGGCGACCCCATGGACTGCAGCCCACCAGGCTCCTCCGTCCATGGGATTTTCCAGGCAAGAGTACTGGAATGGATTGCCATTCTATCAGTGTAGAAATACAGTATTTCTGCATGGCTTTATAGATCATTTCTCATTCCCTAGGTTTTCCTGTGCTCAGGAATCAAATGCTGTGACATCCGGTGGGCTCTGCAGCCCCTCATGAATTCTCTTGTCCAGACACAGGGAAATGCTGCACTTCCTTACGTTCCCTAACCTGTTCATGCTTCTCCTTCAGCGGGATGTGCCACCCAGAAGCAGATCAGCTGAGAGATTGGGCAAGGAGAGCACTTGGGAATCCCATCAGGAAGCACCTAATTTCGAGTAACAGTGACATCTAACTTTAAGTTTTAAAGACTTGTTACTTGATTGTTACTAAGGATAGCAAAAGATGTTAGAGAAGTATTCTTATACCTCATCATGAGACTTAGGAGGGAAGTTAAGTTAGAGGAATCACGTGTTTATCTACCGTCCTCTTTCCTGTAAAGGTACAGCTGTACCCACTGTACTCAAGGCACAGAAACAGAAGTCAAATCTTTTTTCTCACCATGACCTCTTCTCTGTTGACCAAATCTTATTTGGACATTATCACTTCTGCTACAAATTACTTGTCACCCTCTCAGCCACAGAAGATGTTAGAAACATCTTCTGAATTCACACAATGAACCTCTGTCATGATAATTACTAAATGATTTTCAAATAGATTTGTTACTTTACCGTTTCAGGCTTTATTTTGCAAGTGTTGTAAGTAGTTTATACTATATAATAGAAAACTGCCTGGCACACAAAACAAAGCACAATTTCACTTTCCAATTTAATTTACAATAATGATGGTTCCCATCTATCATCAGGAATTTGTGGCTCTATCACATTATGAGAAACAGCTTTACTGCAGTCACAGAAGGAATTTCTGTTTATAAATTTCCTGTTTGGACTTTTACATAATTATTGTAGTTTTATGTCCTTTTTTGTTGATCTGTAATTGGTACCTCTGAGATATTGTGAGTTTGTATTCTCATGAGCTCAAATGTCAGATGACCAACCTGTAAAGTGCAATCACCTGAAGTTTTTCTCAGGCAGATGTGACTCATATTCCCACATCTGTCTTCCAGCATGTTGGGGAGACACTGGGTCGCCTTTCAGGTAGTGGTGGGGTATCATTCTTCATATGTGAGAACTAGTTTTTTCTGTGTCTGTTGTGGCGATCACTGCTTTGACATTAGCTCTTATCCCGGCAGAGAAAATAAATCTGCCACCCCATGTCTGAATGCATGTTCTGATCCTCCCTTCTCGATAGGTTCTCGATGCAGCTGAGCAGTGGTTGGATCTCGAATGCACTGAGATGTAACTGGAGGCCCCTCACCAGATTTGTATAATAGTTTTAATAGATTTGAATAATGTTGACCTCTGATTTTATTCATCAGAGTGTGATCTGGGACACTTTTATTTTTGCAGCCAGGGCCAAGGTGCATATTTTCAGAATCTGTAACATTAGCTGGATTATATTTCTGGTTCACTTTCAACCTCATCTTTTCAAAATTTATTTATTTATATAATCATTGGAGGCTAATTACAATTTTTGTGGTGGATTTTGCCATACATCGATATAAATCAGCCACGGGTGCACATATGTTCCCCCCGATTTTGAACCCCCCTCCCACCTGCCTCCCCACCCCATCCGGAGGGCTGTCTGTCTTATATATAAAGGCGTACTGTCTCTAAATTCCATATATATGTGTTAATATACTGTATTGGTGTTTCTCTTTCTGACTTACTTCACTTTGTATATTAGGCTCCAGTTTCCTGCACCTCATTAGAACTGACTCAAATGCATTCTTTTTAATAGCTGAGTGATATTCCATTGTGTACATGTACCACAATTTCCTTATCCATTCATCTGCTAATGGAATTCTAGGTTGCTTCCATGTCCTAGCTATTGTAAACAATGCTGCGATGAACACTGGGGTACATGTGTTTCTTTCGATTCTGGTTTCCGCAGTGTGTATGCCCAGCAGAGGGATTGCTGGGTCATATGGCGGTTCTATTTCCAGTTTTTTAAGGAATCTCCACACTGTTCTCCATCGTGGGTATTCTAGTTTGCATTCCCACCAACAGTGTAAGAGGGTTCCCTTTTCGCCACACCCTCTCCAGCATTTATGGTTTGTAGACTTTGAGTCAGCCTCATCTTTATCAGGATCCTTCATGTAGGTTGAACATGGCACAGCTGGAGAGTTTCAGTAAGTCTCAGTTTAACTCTGTGCAACCTTTGTAGCTTTCATTCCCTTGTTCAGGGCAAACAAATACTTATTAGCCATCTCACACTGGAGATCTTTCTTTTGTCATCAAACTATGGCAACCATTAAGACAGGAATATCATTTGAGAGCTTCCCTTTCTTGTTTATTGCTTCATAGTCCCCTTTGCCTGGAACCTCTGATAGACCCTCTGAGTTTAGACTATGGCCACAGGGCCATAGTGAGTCCAGGTTGAGGAATGAGCATCACAAGGCTACCACTCTGTGATACCCCCACCGACTGACCACAGGTGGTGGTTTCCAGTTGGAATCACCAATCCTACCCATACAACTTCATATGATATAAATTGCCAGGTTGGCTAAGCTTAGCTGGGAGTTACAAGACAGGAGACATAGCCTTGGGCACAGCTGCATTAGTTGAGCTCTCAGAGATGTTCCTCACAGGAGGGACATTATCCCTGTCATCTCAGCTTTGTAAGGAACCATGCTAGATGGATGTGTGTGAATCCACCACAGGTGAGATAAGCCTAGTTCTGTAAAGATGTGAACTGTTTGTAAATGACCATGAGCACAACTTCTAGGGACCTAAAACAGACATATTTGACAGAAGACCCACAATTCCCTTGTGAAAAATGAGATGTATATTCATCAATCATCATTTAAATTCCATGCAAAATCTTTCTAGCCCAAATGCATTTCATAAATCAGGCTAGTCTTGCTGTCAGCTATGTGGTCATGAAAGGCTGCTCACTTTTCACTTTGTTTAATCCAATAGGCTTCCCAGAAACACAAAACACATGCAATAAAAACAGCAACAACAACAACAACAAAAATCTTAGGGGGAAAAAGGGGCAATATGATCTTTACAGGAGGAAAATGTTCAGCACTGATATTAACGCTTTTTCCCACATAGCTAATTCAACTCCCAGTTCTGTCCTTTACCTCCTCTCATCTCTCACTCTCACCTGCTGCCCAGAATTTCCTTCATCATCTTGTCCCTCAAGCTGTCACCATCTCTCCCCTGAGCAGCTGTGCCTGCATCCTACCTGATCTTCCCAATTCCAGAGTCCATTCAACATCTCACAACCCAAGGCACAGCTTGTCATGCCTTTACTCTTCTCTGATAGGAAAACATTGATCGCTTCTCCTGACTCTCAGAAATATGTCCCCAAATGTTACATCATTTGGGAAGTGTCATATTTAATGTCACTGCAGCCTCTTGTAATCCAAGACTAGTCGTCTTCTGTATACAGCCACATTGGCCTTAAAACTCATACAAGATGATACGTGTTCCACTAACAGATCATTTCCTTCACCTAATACACAGTTTTTCTCTTTCTCTTTTAATGTCTCCTTCATCTTCTGCAGTTTTCAGTTCAATCCTTATGTTTTTAAGTTGGGAATTTGGGATAATTCCATATTTCGCCCCAATCTTTGATTTCTGAACAACACATGTGTCTCTCTAGTAATGTTTTCTCTTTCTCTTGTGTATATATATATATATATATATACACACACACACACACACACACACAAGTGTAAGTTGCTCAGTTGTGTCTGACTCTTTGCATCCCCATGGACTGTAATCTGCCTAGCTTCTCTGTCCACGGAATCCTTCAGGCAAGGATACTAGAGTGGGTTGCCATTCTCTTCTCCAGGGGATCTTCCTGGCTCAGGGATCGAAACTGGGTCTACTGCATTGATCATAGATTCTTAACCATCTGAGACACTAGGGAAGCCTGGTATATATATACATATATATACATATGTAACTGAATTTTAATTTGCTATTACTTTCTAAGTGAATAGTAAGCCCATTCATTGTAGTTTAAATCCTATGTTTCCACTTTCTATGTATGGTTATTAGTCCAATTGACAATACACAATTTTTTGGCAACAATAATTCGTTGAATGATCTTGCCTAATATTTTGAGAGTATTTTTCTCAAAAGCAACATTAATTTCATTAATTTCATCTGTGTTTCTATTTTTTTATGTATCTGACTCATGGGATCCTATGAATCTATTTGCACCATCTCACACCTCACCATCCTCATACTTTCATGTTCTTAATCTCCTTTCAATGTCCTTGGTTGGCATATTTCTAGACCAAAATGAAATCAATATTTACACATTTGAGACTACCCACGGGCTCTTAGCTGGTCTAGGTCTCCTTACTTCTGCACCCTCATTGCCTTGTATTAATTGGGTCCGTGAAGTGACCTCTGTTTGTCTTTGACTAACTCAGTGGGTTAGGAGGCCTCTCAAGGAGGACCCTGAATTCCCATTCTGTGTATTGTTGATATATGATTTTTGTAGGTCACTATCTTTATTTTCACATCTGATAAAGGATTTTTTTTTCCATTTATACAAACCTATTGTCATATATTAAAGTGGCGTGATAATAAGGGAAATCATTGCAAATATTCAACAAATGGTGGTAAGACTTACAGTATAATAAGTCATCAGAAGGGTCTATATGATAAAAGAATATGGAAAGAGAGAGTGTACTGAAGTATGAGAGAGTCATACTCCAGTCAGAATGGCCATCATTTAAAAGGCTGCCAATAATAAATGCTGGAGAAGGTGTAGAGGAAAAGGAATCCTTCTAGACTCTTGGTGGGAGTGCAAACTTTTGCAGCCACTGTGGAAAAAATTATGGAGGTTTTTTAAAACAAATAAAATAGAGTTACTGTATAATCCTATAATCCCACTCCTAGACATATATCCAGATTAAATTCTAATTCAAAAAGATGCATGCACCACCCCAGTACTCATTGCAGCACTATTTACAATAGCCAAGACATGGAAGCAGCCTAAATGTCCATCAACAGATAAATAAAGAATACATACAACGGAATAGTAATCATAAAAAAGGATGAAATAATGTCATTTGCAGCAACATGGATGGACCTAGAGATTATTATATTCAGTGAAGTAAGAAAGAGAAAGAGAAATATTGTGATATCACCTATATTTGGAGTCTAAAAAAAATGATACAAATAAATTTATTTACAAAACAGAAATAGACTCATTGACATAGAAAACAAACTTATGGTTACCGTAGGGAATGGGTAAGGGAAACAAATTAGGAGTTTGGAATTAACATATATAATCTACTATACTTACAATGGGTAAACAAGAGTTTCCTATATAGCACAGGTAACTATATTCAATGTCTTATAATAAACTTTAATGGGAGAAGAATATGAGAAAGACTATATATACATGTATCTGTGTGTGTGTCTATATATATACATCGCATGCCCGCCCCGTCTCAGTTGTGTCCGATTCTTTCAGACTCCATGGAATATCCTGTCAGGCTCCTCTGACCATGGGATTCTTTAGGCAAGAATGCTAGAATACGCTGCCATTTCCTACCCCAGAAAAGTTCCTGAATCAGAGATCAAACCCATATCTCCTGCATTGGCAGGCAGATTCTTTACCACTGTGCCACTTGGAAAGCCCTACACACACACACACACACACACACGCACACACATACATACACGTGCATGTGTGTGCATGCTTACTCACTTCAGTTGTGTCCGACTCTTTGATACCCTATGGACTACAGCCCTCCAAATTTCTCTCTCCATGGGATTTCCCAGACAAGATTAATGGCATGGGTTGCCATGCCCTCCTCCAGAGGATCTTCCCAACCCAGGGACTGAACCCAGAAGCCTATATGTATATATACATATAGGCTTCCCTGGTAGTTCAGGTGGTAAAGAATCCACCTGAAATGCAGGAGACCCTGGTTCAATGCCTGGGTTGGGAAAATTCCCTGGAGGAGGTAATGGCAACCCACTCCAGTACTCTTGCTTGGAGAATCTTGATGGACAGAGGAGCCTAGCAGGCTACAGTATATGTGGTCGCAGAGTTAGACACAAGTGAGGAACTAAGCACAGCACAGCACAGAATATATATACACACACAATATCGGAGATGGCGATGATACCCACTCCAGTACTCTCGCCTGGCAAATCCCATGGATGGAGGAGCCTGGTAGGCTGAAGTCCATGGGGTTGCGAAGAGTCGGACATGACTGAGTGACTTCACTTTCACTTTTCACTTTCATGCATTGGAGAAGGAAATGGCAACCCACTCCAGTGTTCTTGCCTGGAGAATCCCAGGGATGGGGGAGCCTGGTGGGCTGCTGTCTATGGGGTCACACAGAGTCAGACACGACTGAAGCGACTTAGCATATATATATATATATATATAAAATCACTTTGCTGTACATTTAATACTAACACAACATTCTAAAACAACTATACTTCAATTAAAAAAAAATGAGTGAGTAACACTGATACACCATGAGGAGAGAGGACCAGGTATAAAAGCCCAAATACATAAGTTGTTTAGGGCTTTTTGCATTGAGGGTGTGATTTTACAATGGAGGAGGAAAAGCAGGGTAGATGGTGGGTCACTCACAGATCTTAGTAAGAAAAGCTCACTAGTTTTTGTTTTGGTAAAGAAAAATAACAATCGACGCATAAATCAGGATAGATGAAATTTGTCATGTGACGTGAACTGGAAATAAAATGTTTAGAATTATTATAAAAAAAATTATTTTATCAAGTCAAGATGCTCTCTTTTTATGTTTCCACCTTTTATTTTTTATCCGTCAATGTTTTGTTCTGGGGTCATCCTTGATTTCTAGATATCTAGTGTCATTTTACTTCTACTTTGCTTCCTCTGCACTTTTAACCTTTCCAATCATTCAGGGGTCTGTGAACGAGAGAAGTGTCAGAAGTCAAGACAATAAGGAGAGGTGAGCCGCTGCCATGGCTTCAGGAATCCTGATGAACATACAAGAGGAGGTGACCTGCCCCATTTGCCTGGAGCTTCTGACAGAACCCCTGAGCCTTGACTGTGGCCACACCTTCTGCCAAGCCTGCATCACTGCAAACAACCAGGAATCCTTAATTGGCCAAGAGGGGAAGAGAAGCTGCCCTGTGTGCAGAGTTACTTTTGAGCCTGGGAACCTGCGGCCTAACAGGCATGTGGCCAGTATAGTGCAGAGGCTCCGAGAGCTGAAGGTGAGCCCAGAGGTGGAGCAAGAGAGAAATCTCTGTGCTCACCATGGAGAGAAACTCCAGCTCTTCTGGTAAGCAGGATGGGAAGGTCATTTGTTGGCTTTGCGAGTGATCTCAGGAGCACCGAGGTCACAACACATTCCTCATGGAGGAGATTGCGCCAGAGTACCAGATAAGAGACCAGAATGCAGAAAAAAACAGAGCAGGAAATGGTACTTGAGGGAAATCTCGACTTTGCATTGGACTTTAATTACCTGGCTACCAGGGACTTGAGGCCTGTGATCTCTTCTCTTCGTATGCCTACCTTCTGACATGTGAAGAAAATTTCTGTGCATTCCACCCAAGTATAAGCAAACAAATGGACTCTTAGGCAGAAGCGGACATTCATGTACCTTGTGATAGTGCGTGCACATCAGGGGCCAAGAGAAGCTTTCGTTACTCTTTTGAACATGATATGTAACTAGGACACTGGGTGGCTTGAGCTGTAATGTTTCTTTCTTACAGAATCAAGTTTCTTCCAGAACAAAGAGAACCAGTCTTCTCTTGGTGAGGGGGCGGTGACTCCTATATCTTGAGTCTCAAAGAACACATTCAACATCAAGGTCTTCTTCCAAGTCTCAGATTCTAGTCCCTTTCACAGTTTCTGTAAAGTCTATTCTCTTTGGAAATCAGCCTTATTTGCCCACTACAGTGATGCTGAGAAAGCCTATATCTTGACACTGGTGTGATTCTTTTCTCACAGAAAAAGTTCCAATCATGTCTGCAAAGGCTGAAGGGGAAAAAACAGGAAGCTGAGGAGTTGGAAATTAAAGTCAGAGAAGAGATGTCTACTTGGAAGGTATGAGGAGACACTTCCTGAGAAAGTTAGACAGGTATCTATGCAGGACCTTGGGTTGGTCACAAGGAGCTGCCTTTTGCTTTGTACCGTGACAGTTAAGTCATTTGGCTCATCCTTTTCTTCAGCCTTCCCGTAATCGGAGTGGTATTAAAGAGTGACCATATCACAAATAAACATAAAACTGGAGGGGCGTATTTACAGAGAGGGTCTCTCTGATGAGGATGGCTAGGGAATTTTATATTTCATTCTTGTCATGTTTATTAGTCTTCTCAGGGAGATACCTGACAATGGCTCATGACTCTGTCCTCAGTGTTCAACTTTTTGGGAGAGGGTGGTGGGAGGGGGTCAGGAGTAATGGAGGGAGGCATGAGCATCCTGGACAGATATATGAAGGCTGCCCACACCCATAGATCCGTTTTGGGTCTGAGTTGTCCTCAACAGTGCAGACTTGGGACAATTATTTGGAAATATGGTGTAGAGAAAAGATATATAAACAAAGTCAGCTACCCCAAGTATTGCTTTCCTCTTTTTATTTCACTTCCTTGTGGGCTTCCCTGATAGTTCAATTGGTGAAGAACCTGCCTGCAATGCTGGAGACCCCAGTTCAATTCCTGTGTTGGGAAGGTCCCCTGGAGAAGGGATAGGCTACCCACTCCAGTATTCTTGGGTTTCCCTTATAGCTCAGCTGGTAAAAATCCACCTGCAATGCGGGAGACCTGGGTTCAATCCCTAGGTTGGGAAGATCCCCTGGAGAAAGGAAAGGCTAAGCACTCCAGTATTCTGGCCTATACAGTCCATGGGGTTGCACAGAGACATAACTGAGAGACTTTTACCCCTTGTGGGAACTTCCAAAGCAGAATAGTTATGTTTATGGCTCCCAGTCCCAGGCCAGTGGTCCAAGTACCTCTCTCTGTCTTTTTCTCATTCCTGAAGATTCAAATACAAAATGAGATACAATATGTCCAGGGAAAGTTTACACAACTAAGACAAATCCTGGACAGTGAGGAGATGAAGGAACTGAGAAAACTGAAGGATGGGTTGGGAGTTATTCTCAAAGAGCTGGCAGAATCTGAGAATGATCTGGTCCAAGAGAAGCTGTTGGTGAGCAATCTCATCTCAGATGTGGAGCGCCATTTGCAGGGATCAACAATGGAGCTGCTGCAGGTAAGACTTGGAAAGGAACCCCAGCATCTGAGGCATGAGAGAAATATGTTCCTGTGATCCTTCTGATGCCCTCGCAGAGGTTGCTTTGACCCTGCAATATACCTTCTCTGCATCTATTTCAGAGGTTCTAAGAATAACAATTATTCAAAGTAGGAATAACAAGGGTAGGTTCTATTTTTATGTTATCAAGCTCATTGCAAACATTTCACTGTCTAGAGAAGATTGATTGTGTTCAGTGATTTTCCATAAGCCCCTGTTTTCTGTGGTCCAGTGCTAAATATTTATCAAGTACCTTTTCATGATTCAGATTATCACAGACAAATTCACTTCAGATTCCAAGAAGTTTTTTTTCCTCAATGTATTGAGATTCTCTACCTTTTTTCTGTTTTTGAAGACAGTTTATGAAGAACTGTTATTTATCTTTAAATACTCAATATAATTTATCAGCATTGCCATTTCACTCTGGGTTTTTCTTATTGGAAAAGTTTAAAATACACTTTTTTTTTTCTGTCTCTTTTACTTGTACTAAGATTATTTAGATTATTGCAATCCGTGAGTCCTTTATTGTATATTTTTGTAGGAATTTGTCTATCCTAAGTTGTCTGGTTTCTAAACATAAAGTTAGTTATAACAATTGCTTATTGTACCTTTTATTTCTATAGTACTCAGATTGAAGTCCCTTTTTGTATTCCGGATTTTGCTCTTTCATTTTTTATCCTACTCCTTTTAGTTATTTTTGTCAATTATATTAATTTTTTTCAAAAGCATTGTTTATTGATTTTGTTTATTTTGTAAATTTTCTTATGCATTTATTTCTGCTCTCACATTTTTTGTTTTCTTTGTGTGTTTGTACACTTTGCATGTGTATGTGTGCATGTGTAATGTGTGTGTGTATGTGTGCCCTGTTTTTTAATAACTTTTCTTTCTTAGTAGATCACTGATTTGAGAGCATCTTAATAATATAAGCAGCAGTGTCTTAGTTTTTTTCCATTCATTTTGATTTAGTGTTTGTTTTTATTCAGATAAACTTATTTTCCTGCTTTCTATGCAATTTCTTTTTGTTAAAATGTAGATATTTTAAGGTGTGTTGTTAATTAGTAATCCTTGGTGATTTGTGAATTTTGCTTCTGCTGTAGATTTCAAATTTATTTCAATTGTAATTAGAGAATATATATTTTATTCCTTTAAACTTTTAAATTCACTGATAATTGTTTATGGCCTTAGATATTGTATGTCCAGAAAATTTTACATATGAAAAGATTATATGTTCTCCATTCATTGAGTGAAATGGTCTATAGCTGTCAGGTCAAGTTGATGGCTTGTATTGTCCATGTCTTCTAAAACTGGGTGGTTTCCATATAAACTGTTCTCTTATTATTGAGAGTGATATGAAATTGACAATTGCTATTGTTAAATTCTGCATTTTTCCGTTTAATTTTGCTTGGTGAATTTTAAAGCTCTATTGTTGGGTGTATGCACATGTATAATTGGTTTATCTTTTTGATGCACTAATCCTTTTATCATTATAAAATTCTCCTCTCATTTGTTCATAATTTTTATTGTTTTAAAGTCAATTTTTTTTCTAATAATAATATAAAAAGTTGAAATCATTAGAGCTTGCATGATCTATAGTTTTTCTCTTTTTACTTTTGCCTATTTGTATCTTAAAATCTAAATACATCTCTTACAAGTGACAATCACTAAATCTTCCATGTTATCCCATGCAACAATATCTAACTTTTTAACTGGGGTATTAAGATATTAGCTTTAATACAAATACTGATACAGCTGTGTTTAAACTTCACTATTGGCTTTCTATTTAGCTTCTGTAGTTTTCATTCTTCTCTTTCTTCTTAACTAGTTTCTTTTGTGTTAAACAAATATTCCTGGTATAAAATTTTAAGCTTTCCTATTTTCTAACTGTATTTAAAGTAAAATTCCCCCCCGTGGTTGTTCTAGTGATTACAGTGATCTACTTCACACTAAAACTAACTTATTTTCAGTAAATACAGAACCTTCCTGTAACATTGCTTCATTTCTTTCCAGCAACAACACAGTGATGATTTTACTATGGACACCTGATTCTATGTAAACTAATCACTGCAGGCTTCTGAACTTTTGCTTACACTGGAAGGGAAAGTTCTCTTGTGGAGTTTATATCAGGAGATTCATCTTCTCTTTAAACTGAGAATAAAGTCAGTAGAGGTGGAATGAATAGAATTGGCAGAAGACACAAGCCAACTTCTGATGGCAAGGTTTGGGCTTAAGAATTAGACTTTGAATAAATTTGCAATTGACCCCCCACCATCATTTATTTTCTCTCTACTTCTTCTAATTTTACTTAATTTTTGTGATACACACAAAAGAGCTTTAAGAGAATTTTTATCAAAAACCACTGGTTGCTCTTGTTTTTGTTGACATGGAGGAAATAAAGCTTCATGAAAAAGAGATCAGATAAAATGGTGCATATCTATTCTAACTAATAAACTAATAATCTCTGTGATGATTAAGAAGATTACATGGCTAAAAACTGTTAAGCCATGGACTAAGCAGACTCAGTATAGACTACAGTACAGGTAAATGCTCTAGTTTTTGGACAGTGACTGAATGCATATTGGTAACATCATAAAAATGGGGTACGAGAGAGGAGACAATCTGGTTGATGAATAGTAAGTTACATATTAGACATCCTAAATTGCTGATTCCTGTGGCTTATGTTTAACCAAATATATTAACAAGCATTTAAGAGACAAAGCTGAGTAAAACTAAGGCATTAGAACTCAACTGTACTTGTGTGTATGCTGGATTTAAGAGAGTGTGAGATCACTTATAGTGTATAAAATGAGATGAAAGAGACCAAAGAACCACCTACAATAATACATTCATTTGCTTTTACTCTCAAGAAGTGCAGTATAAATAGCTTGAGGAATATTAGGATTATGAATTCAGCTTTGATTCTCCAAAGCCTGGTTTGCTGCTGCTGCTGTTAAGTCACTTCAGTTGTGTCCAACTCTGTGCGACCCCATAGATGGCAGCCCACCAGGCTCCCCCGTCCCTGGGATTCTCCAGGCAAGAACACTGGAGTGGGTTGCCATTTCCCTCTCCAATACATGAAAGTGAAAAGTGAAAGTGAAGTCACTCAATCGTGTCCGACTCTTAGCGACCCCATGGGCTGCAGCCCTGCTCCTCCGTCCCTGGGATTTTCCAGGCAAGAGTATTGGAGTGGGGTGCCATCACCTTCTCTGAAGCCTGGTTTAATGCTTGGCAAATAATAATACATCACTGTGCACTTTTGTTGAATAAATGGAAGAACTGTGAATTATTCAAATCATATCATGGGTCAGCAAAATTACAAGCTTTTTGTTTTTCCCATAAATATGTCTCACCTCCAGATACTAGAAGCCTCCTCCATGCTTCTACAAGGGTCAAAGCCTTTTACTTTTGGGAAATCTGACAACATTTCATGTGTTTTCTGGAATGACTGGCTTCACTCTTGTCTCTACTTTTTGGCTCTCACACTGAGATCATTTTTATTCCCACAATTGATGGCTGATGAGGATGTGAATAAGCTTGGAAAGTGGGGAGATTTATTACTTTTTGATGCATGTTTTCTCTTTTCTCACTAGGATGCAAAAGTTATCATGGAAAGGTATGTGTGGGAAACCAGAGATAGTCCATTTATGCTGTGAAAATAAAATAAATCCCTTACAGTTATCTGATAGCCAATTAGGATGAAACAATGCTCAAGGCAGAAAAATGGAGGATAGTCCTATTTTAAATTTCTATTCATACATCAGAGCTAGATTGTTTTATAAACATTGATAATGGACTGGATTCTATATTAAAGAGTATTGATTGTGGGAAGTTGCAGGGTTTGGTTCAGTACCAGTATTAAGAATAAGACATTACAGTATCAGATCCCCACGACTTCATAAAATTAATTCACACTGTGTGTCAATATGCAACTCAGGTTCCCATATTTAGTAGGTCCTTGACTTCTCATGTGAAGATTGAGTCTTCTTTTCCTGCCAAACACTTAGAATTGGAGACAACTCCTTTATATTTTAGTTTCTGCTTCCAAAAGAGACAAAGTCGTTGTATGTTTTTCGGCTTAGGTTTCCAAAAACAGATTTGAATTTCAAGGGATATTTTGTCCCTGGAGCAAACTATTCATCAATCCTGGTAACATACTTTAGAAACCAGAACAGAAAGGTAACATGATTGTGTCTGCATTTGCACACCTACATGGCAGCATCAAGATCTTTGCAAACACATGAAAGTCAGACTACTTTATTATTCATAATGTCTTCTTTTCCAAGGGTTTGTAATTATTCCTAGTGATTATGAAATCTCAGGGTATTCTGCGAGCCTCTCTATTGGACAGCAGTCTTTGAAGATCTTGGGGCTCTAGAGAGTGTTCTCATACCTGGTATGTCTCAAATACCCAGGAGCCAGATTCTGCAACCTCACTTTCTAACTCCTTCCTGGAAACATATATCTGTGCAGGGAATGTTCCACAAATTATTTTTTTTAGATACCAAAGTTTTGTTTTGTTAAATCCATTGCTTCATATAATTTCATATGATCCCTAGGAGGTGGAGTGTGGTGGGTTAATGATTTCATTATAGAAGGAAGAAACTCCCCTTCTGACATTTTAAGACCATCCGGGTCACACAGAGGGTACCTGGGAAGATAGACATGAACACGTTCTTTCTTGCTCCAAGATCAGGCATCCACTCTGTTCTTTCCCAGGGTCTCCAGGAAAGACAATTCAAGCCCATAAACAGGGTGAACATATAGCAAGCCAGTGGTTTAGAGGGAAAAAAAAATCACATTTGTGAGCATCAAATTTGTCTTCCCTAGGAGTGAAACCTTGGCTCTGAAGAAGCCAAAATCTTTCCCCAAGGAACAGAGGAGAGTGTTTCGAGTTCCTGATCTGAGAGAGATACTGCATGCGTTTAATGGTGAGGAATGCTACCCAAGTGATTGTAGGAGGGCTTCTTTGATGGAGGGATAATGGGTAGGAGGCTCCAGTTTCTATGTTGAATGGAGACAGCAAAGCCCAGATACTATGTGCTAATGATGTGGATATATTTATGGGGGGTGACCGGGGGCTTGCTTCATCCCATCTTTCACCAGTTCACTACCTCATTATGGCCATTCCCCTCATCTGGAAGAAAATAGATTTCAGGGCTGACTCTATTGCTTACATTTAATATTGTGGATTTTTTTTTTTTTATCATTTCAGAGCCGACAGATGTGCAACGCTACTGGGGTAAGGAGACATCACAGTATAATCAAGACACCCTGTTTTCTCATCTTTTAGAATTTTTCATTTTCTAGTAGGTCTCATGTTTTAAGACCCATGTTTTCCCTCCCAACACATGCAAACATATTACTTTTCCAGTCAAGTCATTCTAAAGATCCCTTTCAAAATGTCACAAGAAAACTACATCATTGCCCTAACCCAAACCTATATTTTTCAACAGTTTAGGTGACCCTGAATTCTCCCAAGAGTGCAAATGTTGTCATTTCTCCAGATCAGAGACAATTGAGATATGCATCCAGTGAGCAATGCTATAATGCATATTGGAATGATAATTATGAAGATTTTGGTGTTCTGGGCTCCCCAGTTATCACATCAGGGAGACATTACTGGGAGGTAGATGTGTCAAAGAAAAGTGCCTGGATCCTGGGAGTATGCGGTCAAAAATGTGAAGGTATCATGAAGTTACCATCAAAACTTGGAAATTGTGGAAATGGAAATTGTCAAAATGTTTATTCAAGACATCAACCTAAAAATGGCTATTGGATCATAGGGTTAAATCATTATTGTGTATATAATGCCTTTGATGCGTCTTCCTTCTCAGATCCTGTGATTTTATCCCTCTCTCTGAGTGTTTCTCCATCGTGTTGGGGTTTTCCTAGACTATGAGGCTCGCACTGTCTTATTTCTCAATGTCACCAACCATGGGTTTCCCATTTATAAATTCTCTTCATGTTCCTTTCCTGAGAACATAGTTCCATATTTCAATCCTATGAAGTGTGGTGCCCCCATGACTCTGTGCTCACCAAGCTGTTGAGTCTTCTTACATTCACACTCACTCCTCTATAGTGCCTCTTACTGTAGGTGCGTCTAACACACCTGTGCTTATCTGCAACATTCTTACCCTTTTTCCTTGCTGCCTCTCTTTTTTTTTCCATTTGAACGTCCTTCATTCATTAGGAAGGTGAACAATTTCCCTTGTGTCATATTTTCCCCAATATCATGTACGTGCTAGAAAATCTTAATTACTTTTCCATACTCCATGGTAAAATGATGGATGCCCCATAAAGAAAGAGCAGTATTGATGTAACACCTTTGCCAAATTTTACAATCTCATTTACTCTGCCACTGACTGAGAAAATGGAAGAAAGCTTTTCAAAAACATTTGTATATTAGACCTAGTATAGGGGTCCTTCACTAAAGAGTGAGTGATGAGCTGTGTCTCTGTTTATCCATGATGCCCATGTTCATTAAGAAATTGAGGAAAAAATATCATAAATGACATGTACTAAGAATGAAAGTTTTGTGTTCAGAGTGTCTAAGTTCAAGCCCTGTCTCTACATATTAGAAGTGTAAACTTGAGTAGCACATTTAAGTGATATGTTTATTTTCTTAAAATAATCTTGTTATAAAATTGTACCATACACAAGATCATTGTGAAAAAATAAATGCAGCTAAGTTCAAAGCATATAACTGTCTCAATAATAAATATTTTATCTATTAATTACTAAACAATATAACCTATATCAGTGTCTCATTAAACAGATTTGTTCCTTCAGGAATACTATTGTTCTTTTCACTGAAGTCTCATTTTTCATAGCCTCGATTCCTTTGTGCAGCATCAAGACTACTCTAGCTCTTCCTGCCATAGAAAAGTGTGTGTGTGTGAGATCACAGAATTTTATTATAATTCTTATGTTTCTACATAATCAGATCAGATCAGATCAGTCGCTCAGTCGTGTCCGACTCTTTGCGACCCCATGAACTGCAGCACGCCAGGCCTCCCTATCCATCACCAGCTCTCGGAGGTCACCCAGACTCACATTCATTGAGTCAGTGATGCCATCCCCCCATCTCATCCTCTGTCGTCCCCTTCTCCTCCTGCCCCCAATCCCTCCCAGCATCAGAGTCTTCTCCAATGAGTCAACTCTTCGCATGAGGTGGCCAAAATACTGGAGTTTCAGCTTGAGCATCATTCCCTCCAAAGAAATCCCAGGGCTGATCTCCTTCAGAATGGACCGGTTGGATCTCCTTGCAGTCCAAGGGACTCTCAAGAGTCTTCTCCAACACCACAGTTCAAAAGCATCAATTCTTCGGCGCTCAGCCTTCTTGACAGTCCAGCTCTCACATCCATACATGACCACAGGAAAGACCATAGCCTTGACTAGGCGAACCTTGTTGGCAAAGTGATGTCTCTGCTTTTGAATATGCTATCTAGGTTGGTCATAACCTTCCTTCCAAGGAGTAAGCGTCTTTTAATTTCATGGCTGCAGTCACCATCTGCAGTGATTTTGGAGCCCAGAAAAATAAAGTCTGACACTGTTTCCACTGTTTCTCCATCTATTTCCCATGTAGTGATGGGACCAGATGCCATGATCTTCGTTTTCTGAATGTTGAGCTTTAAGCCAACCTTTTCACTCTCCACTTTCACTTTCATCAAGAGGCTTTTTAGTTCCTCTTCACTTTCTGCCATAAGGGTGGTGTCATCTGCATATCTGAGGTTATTGATATTTCTCCCAGCAATCTTGATTCCAGCTTGTGTTTCCTCCAGTCCAGCATTTCTCATGATGTACTCTGCATATAAGTTAAATAAACATGGTGACAATATACAGCCTTGATGTACTCCTTTTCCTATTTGGAACCAGTCTGTTGTTCCATGACCAGTTCTAACTGTTGCTTCCTGACCTGCATACAGATTTCTCAAGAGGCAGATCAGGTGGTCTGGTATTCCCATCTCTCTCAGAATTTTCCAGAGTTTATTATGATCTACACAGTCAAATGCTTTGGCATAGTCAATAAAGCAGAAATAGATGTTTTTCTGGAACTCTCTTGCTTTTTGCATGATCCAGCGGATGTTGGCAATTTGATCTCTGGTTCCTCTGCCTTTTCTAAATCCAGCTTGAACATCAGGAAGTTCACGGTTCACATATTGCTGAAGCCTGGCTTGGAGAATTTTGAGCATTACTTTACTAGCGTGTGAGATGAGTGCAATTGTGCGGTAGTTTAAGCACTCTTTGGCATTGCCTTTCTTTGGGATTGGGATGAAAACTGACCTTTTCCAATCTTGTGGCCACTGCTGAGTTTTCCAAATTTGCTGGCATATTGAGTGCAGCACTTTCACAGCATCATCTTTCAGGATTTGGAATAGCTCCACTGGAATTCCATCACCTCCACTAGCTTTGTTCCTAGTGATGCTTTCTAAGGCCCACTTGACTTCACATTCCAGGATGTCTGGCTCTAGGTCAGTGATCACACCATCATGATTATCTGGGTCGTGAAGCTCTTTTTTGTACAGTTTTTCTGTGTATTCTTGCCACCTCTTCTTAATATCTTCTGCTTCCGTTAGGTCCACACCATTTCTGTCCTTTATCGAGCCCATCTTTGCATGAAATGTTCCTTTGGTATCTCTGATTTTCTTGAATAGATCCCTAGTCTTTCCCATTCTGTTGTTTTCCTCTATTTCTTTGCATTGATCGCTGAAGAAGGCTTTCTTATCTCTTCTTGCTAGTCTTTGGAACTCTGCATTCAGATGTTTATATCTTTCCTTTTCTCCTTTGCTTTTCGCTTCTCTTCTTTTCACAGCTATTTGCAAGGCCTCCCAGACAGCCATTTTGTTTTTTGCATTTCTTTTCCATGGGGATGGTCTTGATCCCTGTCTCCTGTACAATGTCATGAACCTCATTCCATAGTTCATCAGGCACTCTATCTATCAAATCTAGGCCCTTAAATCTATTTCTCACTTCCACTGTATAATCATAAGGGATTTGATTTATGTCATACCTGAATGGTCTAGTGGTTTTCCCTACTTTCTTCAATTTCAGTCTGAATTTGGCAATAAGGAGTTGATGGTCTGAGCCACAGTCAGCTCCTGGTCTTGTTTTTGCTGATTGGATAGAGCTTCTCCATCTTTGGCTGCAAAGAATATAATCGATCTGATTTCGGTGTTGACCATCTGGTGATGTCCATGTATAAAGTCTTCTCTTGTGTTCTACATAATAGCACTTATCAAGTAAACTAAACTCCATGGAGATCAGTTTTTCATTTAAAAAATCACCTGATTAATATTGTGAAAATTAAACAATACAACATTTGCAATAACTTCTGTAATTTCAAGCCCATAAGGGGAAGCCCAGTATAAATGTCTATTCCTTTTTGTTTCCTTCTCACTGTGATTGAAATAAATCATTTTCAGAATGCATGTTACTTTATTTTCAACATTATTTGTTTTAAGAAACAGAATAAATTGATTGAAGAATAGCAATTTTTTCTCAATGTTACCTAATTGCTAAATAAATGTTTTTGGATAGCTACATTGTCTCACATTTTAAACATTTTCTGTAGTAATTTTATTTCATTGAAGTTGTATCTTACTTTGTGGTCTGTTTGAAAGTGCAAAGCGCTCAGTTATGTGTAACTCTTGGCGACCCCATGGACTATAGCCTGCCAGGCTCCTCTGACCATGGAATACTTCAGGCAAGAATACTGGAGTGGGTAGCCATGGCCTTCTCCAGGGAATCTTCTTGACTCAGGGATCGAACCCAGGGCTCCTGCATTGTAGGCTGATTCTTTTCTGTCTGAGCCACCAGAGAAACCCATGGTCTGTTTGTACAGCTTTAAAAAATTCACAGTGATTGCATTCACAGTGATACATTAATACTCTACAGTGTAGTCATGGGATCTCTTAACAGTGGTGTAGATAAATGTTTTCTGAGCCCTGGTCAGACTTTTGCATTGAGGTGAACATTCACAAAAAGGAAAAGTCTGCTATCTTCCTTTAGTGAGATTAGAGAAAGAATTATTTCTGAAATGAATATTCTTTCAGGGACTGATAAAATCCCCATGTCTTTTGGAATTTTTTCCCCAGTTATCCTCCAACCAAATCATAGTTCATTTTTTTCTTTTTCAAGATAAAATGGATTCTTTGTTTAAGCTATCACCGCTTTTATTCCTGTTTATTCTCCGGAATTCTCAACTTTCTCATTTTAGGAAGACCTTTGATGAGAGAAGGGTTATCAAGGAGGACTTTTCCAATGTTTCTCTTTGTGTGTGTGTTTGTATGCAAAATCAATATCTTAGTACTGATTCTTGAAAACAGAAAAAAATTGGCTTTTAAATTTTCCTTTGACCTCTGCCTTCCTGTCTGCCCACTGCTGCTATGACTAAAATTCTGACTTACTAGGAAAATTTTGTACTCTTGAATAATTGACAAATAACTGTCCAGAGACATTGATGCCTTTTGTTTTACTGGAATGCCCCATTCTCCAGTTCAGGATCAATTGCCTAGTTATGAGAAAATGAAGATCTGAATGTCCATATACAAAAGAAAAGATCTGTTCACTGTATGGCACTCACTTTCTCACAGAGGTTCCTGACCCCTGAAATGAAGCCACCTTCTGCTGAAAAGAATAGAAATATATAAGTTTCTCCCAGTTACAGATTCTCTTCTCAGTAAAAGACTAAAAAAGTGTCCTGGAATTTCATCAATAACTGATGCTGAGAAGACTGGACAGTTATATGTAAGAGAATAGAGTTGAACATTTCCTCAGACTGCATACAAAAGTAAATTAAAAATGGACTAAAGCCCTAAATGTAAGCCCTGAAACTATAAAACTCCTAAAAGAGAATGTAGGTAAGACAGTTTTTCATAACAAATCATTGCAATATGTTTTTGAATCTGTCTCCTAAGGCAAAAGAAATAGAAGCAAAAACAGAAGCAAACAACAACAAAAAAATGAGACCTAATTAAAAGCTTCTGCACAACAAGCAAAACAATTGGCCAAATGAAAAGACAACATATGGAAAGGGAGAAAATATTTGCAAATGATATGACCACTAGAAGTTAATTCCAAAATTTATGAATAGCTCATAGAACTCAACATCAAAAAACCAAGACCCCAATAACAAATCAACAGAAGCCTGGAATAGACATTCTTCCCAAGAAGACATAGATTTCTAACAGGCACATGAAAAAAGTTTTAACACTGCTAATCATCACGTTTGATGAAAATCAAACCTACAAAGAAATACCACCTAACATCTGTCAAAATGACTGTCGTCAAAAACACCACAAATACAAAGAGAAAGTAAATAGCACAAATACCAAATGTTGGTGAGGAGGAAGGAAAAACGGAACATGGTACAGTATTGATGAAATGTTTAATTGGTGTAGGCCTTATAGAAACAGTACTGAGGTTCTTCAAAAAGCTCAGAGTAGAAATACCATATGATTCAGCAATGCCACTCCTGGATATGTGTCTGAAGAAAATGAAAATACTAATTCAAAAAGATATATGCACCCCAAAATTCACACCAGTATTATTTATTATGGACAAGATAGGGAACTAAGTGTCCATTCAGATGAATGAACAAGTTGTGGTGTATATATACAATACACGGCTGACCATGAATCAGAAGAGTCCAGGTTCAACTCCTGGCTGACTTGTAGTGTACATCATCATTTGGGGGCTTCCCTGGTAGCTTAGCTGGTAAAGAATTTGCCTGCACTGCAGGGACCCCAGTTTAACTCCTGGTTCTGGAAGATCTGCTGGAGAAGGAACAGGCTACCACTTCCTGTATGCTTAGGCTTCCCTTGGCTCTGCTGCTAAACAATCTGCCTGAAATGTGAGAGACCTGGGTTCGATCCCAGGGTTGGGAAGATTCCCTGGAGAAGGGAGAGGCTACCCACTCCAGTATTCTGACCTGAAGAATTCCATGGACTGGATAGTCCATGGCGGTCTCAAGAGTGGGACAGGACTGAGTGACTTTCACTTTCACTTTTCATACACAACGGAATATTACTTAACTATAAAATAAAGTGAAATTCTGCCGTTTGCAACATACATAGACCTAAAGTGCATTATGCTTATTGAAATAAGTCAGATAATGAAAGACAAATTTGTTATCGCTTATATGTGGAATCTAAAAAATAAAACAAAGTTATATAAAAAACAGACAAAAATCACAGATAAAGAGACCAATCAGGTGGTTACAACTGGTGAGGGGGTAGCAGGGAGGAACGAGGTATTTATATAGGATTAGAGATACATATTACTATGTATAAAATAAATAAGGTACAAAAATATATTGTATACCATGGGCAAATATTGTTGTTTGTAATAACTTTAAATGGACTGCTGCTGCTGCTGCTAAGTCGCTTCAGTCGTGTCCGACTCTGTGCGACCCCATAGACAGAAGCCCACCAGGCTCCCCTGTCCCTGGGATTCTCCAGGCAAGAACACTGGAGTGGGTTTCCATTAAATGGACTACAATATATAAAAACCTAGGGCTTCCCAGGTGGCGCTAGTGGTAAAGAACCCTCCTGCCAATCCAGGAGAGATGTAATAGATGCAGGTTCGATCCCTGGATGGGGAAGATCCTCTGCAGGAGGGCATGGCAATCCACTCCAGTATTCTTGCCTGGAGAATCCCATGGACAGAGGAGCCTGGCAGGCTACAGTCCATGGGGTCACAAAGAGTGGGACACAACTGAACGACTTTCACATAAAAAAATTGAATATTTGACATTTAAATACTGAGAAGACCTGCTTGACCAGTTGTCTGTGTCCCTCCACCACCAGCACTCACCCCTGCCCCTGCCCCCCAATAGCAGAGCCTATGTCTCAAGGGATCCTGGATTCAAGGAAAGAGTGCATCATCTTGGTGATGACAACAAATCTAGCAGAAGCAAGGCAACAATGACCTGGGTGGCATAAGAAAGTGAAAGTCCCTCAGTCATGTCCAACTCTTTGCAACCCCATGCCAGGCTCCTCTGTCCATGAGATTATCCAGGGAGGAACACTGGAGTGGATTGCCAGGCCCTCTTCCAGAGGATCTTCCCAACCCAGGGGTGGAACCTGCATCTCTTACGTCTCTCCTGGACTGGCAGGCCGGTTCTTTACCACTAGGACCACCTGGCAAGCCCTACAGAGATGGTGGAGGCTGGAAATTGCCACCTCTCAAATACAAGCAGAGGCAAAGCAGATGGGAGAGCTCAAAGCCTTGTTGCCACCTACTGGAAAAGAAAGGAAAGGACTGTCTCAGAATCTGTCATTTAATTTCACAGGCACAGAGAACAATTCATCAAACAGTGTGAAGAAGGCCAGTAAACCATTCAACACAGAGAAAATGACAATTCTTCAGAGACCAAACGTAAAGTAACAGAATGTTTTGATCTAAGTGATGGAGAATTCAAAATAGGTCTTGAAGAAACTCAAAGAGATAAGAAAACTAAGAAAAGCAGTTGAATGAGTTCAGAAACAAAATTACAGAACAGAAAATGCTTTAGCAAAAAGACTGAACCTAAGGAAAAGCCAAACAATTTCTGGAGCTGAAGAACACACACACATACACCACACACACACACAACGGGGTAAAGAATTCACTGGAAAACATTGAAAATAGGGCAGACCATAGAAAGAGACAATTTGTGAGCTCACAGAAAGAAATGAAAGAATGATACAAGTAGAAGAGGAAAGAGAAATATGATACTAAAACATGAGGAACACTTCTCTGGTAGCTCAGTGGTAAAGAATCCCCCAGCCAATACAGGAGACATGAGTTCGGTCCCTGATTCAAGAAGAGCTCACGTGCCGTGAAGCAACTACCCTTACAGCGTGTGCTCTGCAACAAGAGAAGCCATTGCAGTGAGAAGCCCACTTATGGCAACTAGAGTGGACCCCGCTTGCTACAAATAGAGAAAGCCCGTGTGGCAACAAACATCTAGCACAGCCCTGCTGCTGCTGCTGCTGCTGAGTCGCTTCAGTCGTGTCCGACTCTGTGCGATCCCATAGACGGCAGCCCACCAGGCTCCCCCGACCCTGGGATTCTCCAGGCAAGAACACTGGAGTGGGTTGCCATTTCTTCTCCAATGAGTGAAAGTGAAGTCGCTCAGTTGTGTCCGACTCTTCGGGACCCCATGGACTGCAGCCTACCAGGCTCCTCCGTTTGTGGGATTTTCCAGGCAAGAGTACTGGAGTGTGGTGCCATTGCCTTCTCTGAGCAGAGCCCTAAGTAAGTAAATAAGGAAATTCTGTAAAAGCTACCTGACAGTTTTAGGAAGGCCACTACTAGCGTAATGTGTATCCCATCAGAAAAAGAGACACAAGAGGGAGAAGAAATATTAATTAAAGAAATCCAACTTTCCTTTATTTCCAATAAATAATCCAATATTTATTAATATTTAAATACTCCAACAGAATCAAAGTTTAAAAAAAATCAAAGTGGATCAGGGATATCTGCTCTCATCCCTGCTTGTTCCCCCAAATTCCCAATTTCTTTAACTTTGGACAACCTTTGATTTGAAAAGAGATTCTCAGGAGGATTTTTTTCCAGTTTCTGTGTCTGTATGTGTACGCACATACTCATATCTTGGCTCTCATTTCTTCAACAAATTGGATGATGTCCAACCAACTTGGGGAAGGCAAACTACTGAGTCTTCAGCTGCAAATCTAATCTCATCTGTCAACAACACACTCACAGACACACCCAGAAAGAGTGTCTAATCTGGGCACCCAGTGACTAGTCTTGCTGACCTGTGTGTTCAGTTGTGTCTGACTCTTTGCCACCCCTTCGATGGTAGCCTGCCAGGCTTATCTGTCCATGAAATTTTCCAGGCAAGAATACTGCTGCTGCTGCTAAGTCGCTTCAGTCGTGTCCGACTCTGTGCGACCCCATAGACGGAAGCTCACCAGGCTCCCCTGTCCCTGGGATTCTCCAGGCAAGAATACTGGAGTGGGTTGCCATTTCCTTCTCCAATGCATGAAAGTGAAAAGTGAAAGTGAAGTCGCTCAGTCGTGTCCGACTCTTAGCGACCCCATGGACTAGAGCCTACCAGGCTCCTCCATCCGTGGGATTTTCCAGGCAAAAGTACTGGGGTGGGGTGCCATTGCCTACTGCAGTGGGTTGCCATTTCCTACTCCAGAGGATTTTCCCAAATACAGGGATTGAACCTATGTCTCCTGGGTCTCCTGAGTAGGCAGACAGATTCTTTACCACTGAGCTACCTGGGAAGCCCCTTGTTGACACATAAAATTAACCATCTCACTAATTTTCCTACTTTATCATTATTATGTTAAGGTCATAAGGATTATATGTTAAATAATATTAGATGACATTGTCCACTAAATGACACTCCTACAGTTTCATTTTTCTCAGCCTATTTAGGAAAAGTATCAATTTGGTCATATCACATCCATCTCCTGAAAGTCGGCATCAGTGAACAACTGGTCTGTGATTGCCCCTCTGACCGATCTCCTGAGTGATTTCAGATTTGTTGAGCATTTTCCTCTAACATGACCTAACAGGATAGACCAGCCAGATTCACTTATTTTAGCTTATGGACACTGGCCGGGGGAGAGCACAGCAGTGTTGCTGCCTCAGGGAAATGCTCAATGTGAGTGTTCACTGGGGTAAAGAGGGGTACTTCACTCTTTCCTCCAGACAGCTTATTAGTAAGGAAACAAGACAAGTTGGGTGCCTGTGAAATTAATTTGCCCAGTAAGTTTAGTTTTCCAAAGGATAGAAGAGACAGGAGAACTGTTTCCAGGAGGAGAGCTGAGATAGAAAAAAACTATCACTGACCTACCAGGCTCAGGCACAAAAGCCTTGTCATTGCCCATAGAACCTCTACGGAGAGCTTCTATTGGTCTGCAATTTATCTGGTCCATTCCTGCCCTTACTCCACACCCTTGAATTTAACTTTCATTTCCCCTCACCTTCTACTAGGAATCTTCTTAGGGGTGGTCAGGCCTTTGATGTGGTGACTGAATCCTGAAAACATCTGCCCAGGTCCTGCCTTCACTCTTCTCCAAGGAATCACAGCTTCTCCACAGGTGTCTGAGGATAGCTGAGTGGTTTGTAGAAGACAGAGTCTGAGAGGCACAGTAGAAAAAATTAAATCTTCTTGGGTGAGTTTTCTTTGTTGTGTGAAAGCTGTTCTAAAGGGGGGAAAGCCCAACTTGCAGATTTCCTGCTGAGAGTGCTGACTGAAGATATGTCTGGGGAGGGGAACTATTACAAGCAGCGGGGTTGGAATACAGCAAATGACTTTATTGTTTCTTCCTTGGAAGGGATGTTTATTTCTCAAGGCTGAATCTACCCACAGCTCCTTCCCATTCTGTGAGTTTGAATTGCACCTTGCTGAAGACAGTCATTTATCTGCTTGACTGTGTAGGTAAATTCTCATTCCTCGGAGAAGGCAATGGCACCCCACTCCAGTACTCTTGCCTGGAAAATCCCACGGACGGAGGAGCCTGGTGGGCTGCAGTCCATGGGTTCGCCGGGAGTCGGACATGACTGAGTGACTTCACTTTCTCTCTTCACTTTCATGCATTGGAGAAGGAAATGACAACCCACTCCAGTGTTCTTGCCTGGAGAATCCCGGGGACGGGGAAGCCTGGTGGGCGGCCGTCTGTGGGGTCACACAGAGTCAGACACGACTGAAGTGACTTAGCATAGGCTTGCCTGGGCTTGCCTGTATGCTAGGGCACAGTCTCTCATGAATTCTCTTGTCCAGACACAGGGTAACTGCTGCACTTCCTTATATCCCTAACGTGTTCATCCTTCTCCTTGAGCTGGATCAGCCACCTAGAACCAGCTCAGCTGAGAGATCAGAGGCAAGGGGACCACATGGGAAGAATTTCTAGAAGTGACATCTGGAAGTATCTGGCTTCTAATAACAGTGATATCTTTTATTTTAAAAATCTTACTTAATTGGTATTAATGATATAAAAGGATGTCAGAGAAGTAGTATCATAACAACATTGTGAGACCCACATGGAAAATAATTTAGAGGAGTCTCTGCATTTCCCCCCTTTCCTCCTTCCTAAAGAAGATTCATCTGCACCCACCTTTCTCAGGCACATGATGACATGAGTCAAATCTTTGTCCTGGCCCCAATTTCCCTTCTTCTGACCAAGTCTTATTTCGTCAAGGTTGACTTTGGAGACAGTCACCTCTGCTACCTATTCTTGTCACCCTCTCAGGCATAGTCAGTGATAGACCCTTGTCTTCTGAACCCATACAGTTCACCTCTGTCAGGCCAATTGCTACAAGGCTTTAGAATTGTTTTGTTACTTTAGTTTTTCAGGTTTTACTTTGCTAGTATTGTGAGGTATTTATATTAAATAATAGTAGATTACTTCCTGGGAAATATTACAAAGCCCAATTTCACATTCCGATTCTATTTGGGAAAAGTGTAGTTTTCTCATATAATATTCATACCTTGTGGCTATATTATGTTTAGAGAAACAGTTACTGCAGTCACAAAAGAAGAAAGTCATCTCTATGATCTTACTATTTTCCCTTTTGTGTAAATATTGTCTTTTTATGTCCTTTAGGTTTTGGCATAGTCAATAAAGCAGAAGTAGATGTGTTTTTTTGGAATTCTCTTGCTTTTTTCATGATCCAGCGGATATTGGCAATTTGATCTCTGGTTCCTCTGCCTTTTCTAAAACCAGCTTGAACATCTGAAATTCATGGTTCACATATTGCTGAAGCCTTGCTTGGAGAATTTTGAGCATTTTTTTTACTAGGGTGTGAGATGAGTGTGTTGTGCAATAGTTTGAGCATTCTTTGGCATTGCCTTTCTTTGGGATTGGAATGAAAACTGACCTTTTCCAGTCCTGTGGCCACTGCTGAGTTTTCCAAATTTGCTGCCATACTTCTGCTTTAGTGACTATGCCAAAGCCTTTGACTGTGTGGATCACAATAAACTGTGGAACATTCTGAAAGACATGGGCATACCAGACCACTGGACCTGCCTCTTGAGAAACCTGTATGGTGGTCAGGAAGCAACAGTTAGAACTATACATGGAACAATAGACTGGTTCCAAATAGGAAAAGGAGTACTCAAGGCTGTATACTGTCACCCTGCTTATTTAACTTAGATGCAGAGTACATCATGAGAAATGCTGGACTGGAAGAAGCACAAACTGGAATCAAGATTGCCAGGAGAACTATCAATAACTTCAGATATGCAGATGACACCACCCTTTGGCAGAAAGGGAAGAGGAACTAAAAAACCTCCTGATGAAAGTGAAAGTGGAGAATGAAAAAGTTGGCTTAATACTCAACATTCAGAAAACGAAGATCGTGGCATCTGGTCCCATCACTTCATGGGAAAGAGATCATGAAACAGTGGAAACAGTGTCAGATTTTATTTTGGAGGCCTCAAAAATCACTGCAGATGGTGATTGCAGCCATGAAATTAAAAGATGCTTACTCCTTGGAAGGAAAGTTATGACCAACCTAGATAGCATATTCAAAAGCAGAGACATTACTTTGCCAACAAAGGTTCATCTAGTCAAGGCTATGGTTTTTCCAGTGGTCATGTATGCATGTGAGAGTTGGACTGTGAAGAAAGCTGAGCACCAAAGAATTGATGCTTTTGAACTGTGGTGTTGGAGAAGACTCTTGAGAGTCCCTTGGACTGCAATAAGATCCAACCAGTCCATTCTAAAGGAGATCAGCCCTGGGTGTTCTTTGGAAGGAATGATGCTAAAGCTGAAACTCCAGTACTTTGGCAACCTGATGGGAAAAGTTGACTTATTGGAAAAGTCTCTGATGCTGGTAGAGATTAGGGGCAGTAGAAGAAGTGGACGACAGAGCTTGAGATGGTTGGATGGCATCACTGACTGATGCATGTGAGTTTGAGTGAACTTTGGGCATTGGTGGTGGACAGGGAGTCCTCCTGCTGCTGCTAAGTCACTTCAGTCATGTCTGACTCTATGCGACCCCATAGACGGCATCCCACCAGGCTCCCCCATCTCAGGGATTCTCCAGGCAAGAACACTGGAGTGTGTTGCCATTTCCTTCTCCAAGGCCTGGTGTGCAGCAATTCATGGGGTCACAAAGAGATGGACACGACTGAGCGGCTGAACTGACTCAACTGCTTGTCTTTGGCTGTTATATCTGAGGTGTTCTCACTTTGTATTTTCATGAGCTCCAAATTAAAAGATCAAAGGTAAGGATCAAGCTTCTGACATTAGGGAGTCAAAGGACTTGAGGTTTCATCAAGCAGATGCCACTCATGTTCCCACATCTATCTTTCTATTGCCAAGGGAACCCTGTATCACTGCTTAGAGAGTGGTGGGGTGTCATCCTTCAGGTATGAGGACTAGTTCCTTCATATCTCTTGTGGATCTAGCTGCTTTGATATTAGATCCTTGGAGCACTGCAAGGAAAATACATTTTGTCATTTCATGTCTGAATGCACGCTCTGTGCCTCTCTTCTTTATAGGCTCTTGATGCATCTCAGCAGTAGCTGGATCTTGAATAGGATGAGAAATAATTGGAGGCCCGTCACCATATTTTAAGCAAAGCTTTAGCCATAAAATGATATAACGTCTACCCCTGACCTTGCTATTCATTAACGTGTTATCTTGTGTGCCTACCAAAATGCACTTAATACATCTAGACTAGTTTTACTGTCAAAAATGTGGCCTTAAAGTGAAAGGTTGCTGCTGAGCCATGAAAGACACCAGGATTCTTGGCCTCCAGAGGACAGGAATTCAATCCGGGGCTAGTGACGAGGCTTGATCACTCAGAGCTTTTGTTTAACAAATTTTTATTAAAGTATAAAAGAGATAGACAAAGCTTCTGACATAGACATCAGAAGGGGGGAGAAATAGTGCCCCCCTTGCTAGTTTTAGCAAGCTATTTTATGTCTGTTAGAAAGCTATTAAGCAGATAAGAGAGATACCTCAAGGCTGAGGGAGTTTCACCAGGCCCCTCTCCCACAATATGCATTTTTGAGATAGGATGGCATGAGGTGTATCATCCCCCAGCCATCAAACAATTGATATGAATACTGGTTTGTTGAGCTATTATGTGCCCAAGATTTGAGAAAAGGAATAAAGTTAGTCTTAGGTGGAAGCACTCTGAAGAAAGCCAAAGTGAAAGTGAAGTCACTATGTCATGTCTGACTCTTTGTGACCCCACGGACTCTAGCCTACCAGGCTTCTCCGTCCATGGGATTTTCCAGGCAAGTATACTGGAGTGGGGTGCCATTTCTTTCTCCAGGGGATCTTCCCGATCCAGGGTTCAAACCTGGGCCTCCCCATTGTAGGCAGATGCTTTTTCTGAGCCAAGGAAGTCTGAACACAGGGAAATTCCAAAGCAAACACATAGTTTCATTAACATAGCTTATGAAAAACATTTCCCTAAGTAAAACTCAAGGTGTGAGAAAAGTTAAGTTCATGTGGAGTCAGGTGTCATCATGGCAATACAGAATTTTAAGAGAAACCTTCTTTTAACTTTGTATAGAGAAGGAAAAAAATCTGACACTTGTAGTTTGTTTCCTCCTGCCGCTTAAGGGAGACATAAAAGATGTCTGACACTTGCAGCCTATTTCCTCTGTTTGGAGATCCCTGGCCTTTCTGCCTGTTACCATCTCAAAAGTCTGCTGACTTTTCACTTTATTGTAACCCAGTAGGCTTCCCAGAAAAACAAAATACACACATACGGGGGTCCAGCCCTGGTAGGATCCAGGGATTCCCTCGGGAAGAAGGTGTTGGCGAAAGAATAGATAAAGAGATAAGGAAAGAATTTTGCAGTTGAGAAAATAAAGGAGAGAAAAGAGGCTGATATTCCTTGGTTTACTCAGAAAGCCAGTAAAGTCCCAGCACAGGACTTGCTCTGTTCACGTAGGCCGCAGGCACCCTCTACAATTATAGAAGGGCCCCACCTTAGGCACCTTCTCGAGTGGGTCTTACAAGCCCAGGCAGGAAAGTGAACGCAGAGAGCCCCTGCACTCCATGGAATCAGCCTGAGTAGGAAAAGGAAAGAGAAAGAACGACATGGGGAGACCAAGCTTCGGTGAGCAAGGCCCGCACTTTATTTTCCAAAGTAGTTTTTATACCTTAAGTTGTGCATAAAGGATAATGGGGGAAGGGGTAGAGTCATGCAAGGTCAGCAGTCCTTGATCCTTATCGAAGCCAGGCTTTTTTTCTGCAAACTTATCTTATGCAAAAGCTTTAGGTGATTTACATCATCTTCTGGCCAGGAGGCCTGTTAACATTTGATGACCCTTTCTTCAGAAAACTTATTTTTCTTTAAAGATGATTATTCTAAAGTCAGGCACCACCCTCTGAAAGCATTAGATAAAGTTGCATTCCTATAGGGCAAAAGTGTGGTGGGCTATAACAAGAAAAGAATTAACTCAAGGGTCCAAGGTTACAAACATTAAAGCTGCTGCTTACATATCTATATACCAGCTATATTAATCAATAAACTCCCAGGGACACAGTAGGTAAAGGATATGGAAACTTGGCAGCAAGCATTAGCTCAACAAAGAAATCCTCCATTAGTTCTATTCTGCATTGTTAGAATATCTTAAGCTTCCTGTGCCTCTCGTGGTTGGGAGGCTGTGAATCTTGAACAAACCTGTCAGGCAGGCTAGAAAGTCATCAGAGGGGTTTGAATTGAAATACTCCTATTATGTCCAGGAGATTTATTAACTAGAGTTTTAAGTTGATTTTCTTACAGAGAAAGGTGGTCGGGGATAGCCCCCGTTAATATCAGAAGAGCTGGTGAAAGTCGTAAAATAGCAAAACAGATTCTGGTTTTGGGGTAGACGCTCAGGCAGGCCCAGAGGGGCACCCCTCGAGTTCTGGGCTCGCCTTGCCCACCAGATCTCTCCCGTATGACCTTGTCATGGGGTGGGGACTCCCGCACTGGCTCCAGGCACACACACATACACACACAACACAAAACAAACAACAACAACAATAACAAAACCTAGAAGAGCAAGCCAATATTACCTTTACAGGAAGAAAGATTCCAGGGCTGGTGTTACCCCTTGTCCCCACATATCTAGTCCAACTCCCGGTCTTGTCCTTATTCCTCTGCTTATCTCTCACTCTCACCTGCTGCCCAGCATTTCCTTCATCACCCTGTCCCTCGAGCTATCATCATCTCTCCACGGAGCAGCTGTGCCTGCATCCTACCTGATCCTCCCTATCCCACACTGGGTCCATCCAACATCTCACAGCCCAAGGGCACAGCTGGTCATGCCCCTACTCCTCTCTGATGGGAAAACATTGAAACTTCTCCTGACTCTTGGAGATGGGCCCCTGAAAGTTATACAATGTGGGAAGTGTCGTGTTCAATGTCACTGCAGCCTCTTGTGACTCAGAAAGCCCCGCAGTCTTCTGTACACCAGCCGCGCTGGCCTTTACAAACTCATACAAGGTGATGTGTCTTCCATACACAACTCATTTCCTCTACCTGGAACGTTTTTCTTCTTTCTCATTCCATGTTTCCTTTATCTTCTTCAGTTTGCACTTGCACTGTTGTATTTTCAAGCTGAAATTCTTACATAGCCCTTATTTTCTCCAATTATTTGATTTCTGAACAACATCTGCGTCTTTTGGTAATGTTTTCCACAGTTGTTCTTTTGTATGTATACAAGTATATAATATATATGCACTTAAGGCTGAATTTTTATTTACTATTACTTTTTAGGTGAATATCAAGTTAATAGTGGTTTAAATCTTCTGTTTAGACTCACATTTCTTTTTATGGATATTAGTCTAGTTGCTAGCATATGTTACTTATTAGTTGAATGATCTTGCCCAATATATTGAGAGTTTTATTTTTTTCCAAGACTGACATTTATTTCACCTGTGTTTATGTGTTTTCAGGTACCTAACTTGTGTGATCAGTTGAGTATAATCCTCCCTCCCTATAATCTTCTTACACACACACATCTCTGGGCTCCTATCAATATCCTTGACCTATTTCCAGGCCAAGGTGAAATCACTATTTACCCACTAAGACTTCCCAGTACCTCCCAAGTGATCTGTATCTCTTCACTTCTTCACTTCCACACCCCCACTGCATTGGGTATTAATTGAGTCCATGAATTTGCCTTTGTTTGTCTTTGATTAGCTCAAAGGGCAGGAGATAGGCCCCTAAAAGAGGACCCCAAATGCATTAGGTTTAGTTCCACTCTGTGTATTGAAGATACGTGATCTTTGTGAGTAACCATCCCTCTTTACATATCTGATAATGGGTTTGCTTTCACCATGTACAGAAACACATAGTCAAATATTGTATGTGTGTGCTCAGTTGTGATTGACTCTTTGCAACTTCATGGACTGAAGCCCGCCAGCCTCCTCTGTCCATGGGATTTTGCCAGCAAGATTACTGGAGAGGTTGCCATTTCCTCCTCCAGAGGATCTTCCTGACCCAGGGATTGAACCTGAGTCACCTGCATCGCCTGTGTTGGCAGGCAGAGTCTTTCCCACTAAGCCACCTGGGAATCCTTGTCATAGAGTGAAATTTGTCATGACAATACGGGAAATCACTGTAAACAATCAACAAATGATGACAAGGACTACATTGGGTTAAGTCTTCAGAGCAGGTCTATGTGATAAGAGAACACTTAAGGAGAGTTTACTGAAGTACAAGAGACAGTCATACTCATATTTTGATACTGAGGATATTTGGGGCATGGAAAGATGGTGGGTCACATAAGGATCTTAGTGGAAAAAGTGACAGGTCATTCTTTTGTTTAGTAATATTAAATAATAAAAATAATTCCACAGATAGGGTTGGAATTGGTCATGTGACATGAATCCAGAATAAAGTATTTAAAATTATTATGAAATATCTTTAAAGAATTGTAGTCGGTTCAGTTCAGTTGCTCAGTCATGTCCAAATTTGCCACCTCATGAATCACAGCACACCATGCCTCCCTGTCCATCACCAACTCCCAGAGTTCACTCAGATTCACATCCATCGAGTCAGTGATGCCATCCAGCCATCTCATCCTCTGTCGTCCCCTTCCTCTCCTACCCTCAATCCCTCCCACCATCAATCTTTTCCAGTGAGTCAACACTTTGCATCAGGTGGCCAAAGTACTGGAGCTTCAGCTTTAGCATCATTCGTTCCAAAGAAATCCCAGAGCTGATCTCCTTCAGAATGGAATGGTTGGATCTCCTTGCAGTCCAAGGGACTCTCAAGAGTCTTCTCCAACCCCATGATTCAAAAGCATCAATTCTTCGGTGCTCAGCTTTCATCACAGTTCAACTCTCACATCCATACATGACCACAGGAAAAACCATAGCCTTGACTAGACGGATCTTTGGTTTCTAGAAAATATCAACACAAATCAGCTATCAGATCAGATCAGATCAGATCAGTCGCTCAGTCGTGTCCGACTCTTTGCGACCCCATGAACCGCAGCACGCCAGGCCTCCCTGTCCATCACCAGCTCCCGGAGGTCACCCAGACTCGCATCCATCGAGTCAGTGATGCCATCCAGCCATCTCATCCTCTGTCGTCCCCTTCTCCTCCTGCCCTCAATCCCTCCCAGCATCAGAGTCTTCTCCAATGAGTCAACTCTTCGCATGAGATGGCCAAAATACTGGAGTTTCAGCTTTAGCATCATTCCTTCCAAAGAAATTCCAGGATTGATCTCCTTCAGAATGGACTGGTTGGATCTTCTTGCAGTCCAAGGGACTCTCAAGAGTCTTCTCCAACACCACAGTTCAAAAGCATCAATTCTTCGGCGCTCAGCCTTCTTCACAGTCCAGCTCTCACATCCATACATGACCACAGGAAAGACCATAGCCTTGACTAGGCGAACCTTTGTTGGTAAAGTAATGTCTCTGCTTTTGAATATGCTATCTAGGTTGGTCATAACTTTCCTTCCAAGGAGCAAGCGTCTTTTAATTTCATGGCTGCAGTCACCATCTTCAGTGATTTTGGAGCCCAGAAAAACAAAGTCTGACACTTTCCACTGTTTCCCCATCTATTTCCCATGCAGTGATGGGACCAGATGCCATGATCTTCGTTTTCTGAATGTTGAGCTTTAAGCCAACCTTTTCACTCTCCACTTTCACTTTCATCAAGAGGCTTTTTAGCCCCTCTTCACTTTCTGCCATAAGAGTCGTGTCATCTGCATATCTGAGGTTATTGATATTTCTCCCGGCAATCTTGATTCCAACTTGTGTTTCTTCCAGTCCAGCATTTCTCATGATGTACTCTGCATATAAGTTAAATAAACATGGTGACAATATGCAGCCTTGACGTACTCCTTTTCCTATTTGGAACCAGTCTGTTGTTCCATGACCAGTTCTAACTGTTGCTTCCTGACCTGCATACAGATTTCTTAAGAGGCAGATCAGGTGGTCTGGTATTCCCATCTCTTTCAGAATTTTCCATAGTTTATTGTGATCCACACAGTCAAAGGCTTTGGCATAGTCAATAAAATCAGCTATAGATATGCATATGTCCCTTCCCTCTTGAACCTCCCTCCCACCTCCCTCCCCAGCCATCCCGCCCCTCTCATTTGTACAGAGTCCTGGTTTGAGTTCCCTGAGTCATACAGGAAATTCCCATTCAATTAAAAAGAAAATAAAAATTTTAAAAGTATATGAAATGTGCTTTTTACAGGTCACCAATCTTCTTATCTTGTATCTTCATGGTTCACTTTTGTTCCTCAATAATCTGGTCATGGACTGTACTTGATTTATTCACAGCTAATATCTTGCATTTCTATCTTTCTAATTCGGTCCCCTTTTATATCTTCCAACACAGAGGGGTCTCTGAGAAAGAGAATCCTCAGAAGTCAGGAAAGGTTGGAGCAGCTGAGCAACTCTCATGGCTTCAGGAATTGTGGTGAACCTACAGGAGGAGGTGACCTGCCCCATTTGCCTGGACCTTCTCAGAGAACCCTTGAGCCTTGACTGTGGCCACAGCTTCTGCCAAGCCTGCCTCACTGCAAACAACATGGTGTCCATGAATGACCAAGATGAGGACAGAAGGTGCCCTGTGTGCAGAATTAGTTATGAGCCTGGGAACCTAAGGCCTAATAGGCATGTGGCTAACATAGTACAGAGGCTCAGAGAGGTCAAGTTGAGCCCTGAGGTGGAGCAAGAGAGAAATCTCTGTCTGCGCCATGGAGAGAAACTCATGCTCTTCTGTGAGGAGGACAGGGAAGTCATTTGCTGGCTTTGTGAGCGGTCCCAGGAGCACCATGGGCACCACACATTCCTCATGGAAGAGGTTGCCCAGGACTATCAGGTAAGAGAGCAGAATGGAGGAAAGACAGAGCATAAAGTGTTACCTGAGGGGAAATCTCCACTTTGCATTGGACTTTGTTTACCTGGTCACCATGGACTTGAGGCCTGTGATCTCTTTTCATCCAATGTCTACCTTCTGATGTTTGAAGGATGTTTCTGTGGATTCCCCCAATTACAAAGTAATGATCTTACATACAGACTTTTAGTCAGAAATAGGTGAAGATCTGATGCCCAAAGAAGCTCTCATGATGACTTTGGTCAGGAGGGTAATGAGGACACTGGGTGGACTGAGGGGTGCTGTTTCCCTGCTGCAGGATCAGGTTTCTCTAGAACAAAGACAACCAGTATTCTCTGGAAAGAGAATGCTGACTCCTATCTCTTGAGTCTTAAGAATACATTTCCCACCTCAGGTTTTCCCCCAGGTCATAGATTCTAATAGCTGTGGTCTACAGTTTTTGTAAAGTGGATTCTCTTTGGAAATCAGCCTCATTTCTCTCATTTATCCTCTACAGTGATGCTTAGAAAGACCATAGCCTGACTCTGTGTGGTTCTTTTCTCACAGAAGAAACTCCAAGAAGCTCTAGAGAAGCTGAGGGAGAAGCAGCTGAAAGCTGAGGGGTTGGAAGTTAAAGTCAGAGCAGACATTGCTGCCTGGAAGGTAGGAGAAGGCACTTCCTGAGGGAGTTAGACAGATATCTTAGACAGGACCTTGGGTGGTCACAAGTAGCGGCCTTCCTCTTTGTTCCCTGACAGTTGTCATTTGATTAGTCCTTTCCTTCATCTTATCCTTGATGGGGTGGTGCTAAAAGGGGAACATATCACACATGAACATAGATACTGGAAGGGAGGTATTTATACAGAGGGCATCTCTCATGAGGATAACAAGGGAACTTCAGATTCCATTCTTGTCATGTGTTTTTGTCCTTGATTCTTCTGATTGAGACATTTGGCAATGGCTCATGGCTCTGTCCTGGCATCCCTGGTAGCTCAGCTGTTAAAGAATCTGCCTTCAATGCAGGAGACCCCAGTTTGATTCCTTGGTTGGGAATATCCCCTGGAGAAGGGATAGGCTACCCACTCCAGTATTCTGGCCTGGAGAATTCCATGGACTGTATAGTCCAAGGGGTCACAAAGAGTTGGACACAACTGAGTGATTGTCACTTTCACTTTCATAGTTCAGTCAGACATAACTGAGCAACTTACACCTGTCCTCAGCTTTCAACCTTAGCAGAAGGTGGTGGGAGGGAGTCAAGAGTAATACAGGAAGGCACGAGCATCCTGGATAACCGTGTGAAGACTGAGTCACAGCCAGGGGTCCCATTTGGCTATGAGTTGTCTTCAACAATACAGACTTGGGACTATTCTTTTGAATGGTGATGTAGAGGAAAAATAAATATCATGTGAGCTTCCCTAATCATTGCTTCCCTCCTTTCTTTATCTATCTTCGTCTCTCTCTCTTTCTCGTACTCCTGAAGGATCAAATACAATGTGAGAGACAAAATGTCAAGGCAGTATTTCAGAAACTGAGAAAAACCTTAAATATGAGGAGGTGAAGGAACTGCAAAGACTGGAGAGTAAGGAGGAAGTTGGTCTACGTAACCTGGCAGACTCTGAGCATGTGCTGATTCAGCAGAGCCAGCTGGTGAGAAATCTCATCTCAGATGTGGAACATCGTTTGAAAGGGTCAACAATGGAGATGCTGCAGGTAACACTGGGCAAGAAACCCCAGCATCTGTGATATGAACACTTGAGCTGTACTGTTTGTACTATATATAACTTTCTATGCGTTTAACTTCACCGTTCTTGTATCATTGTATGTAAAATGTATGTTCTGTAGAATACAATAGTGGCTTTTTATCAGGTCAAAAAATCTTCCTTTTAATGGGGGTATTATATAATGCCATTTAATAATGCAAACATTGACCTGGTTATATTTAAATTTATCATTTTTTATTTGCATTCCGTATGGCTAGCTTTCATTCTTCTCTTTCACTTCAACTAGCTTCTTTTCGAACTATGTATGTTTTTTCTTTTTTCCTAATAGTTTCTCTAATGATTCGAATGTTTCCTATCCCATCATGATCTATTCCTGACTAACACCAACTGCATTTCAGTAAAAAGAGAAACTTCCTGTACCATTGCTTCATTTCCTTCCAGCAACAACACAATGATGCTTTTAATATTGCACCCAATCCTACAGGCTAATGCCTGCAAGCATCTGAACTTTTCAGAATAAAGGAAAGAAAAATTCTCTTTTCTTCTGGAGTTTATGTCAGGAGGTTTTTGTTTTCTTCATTAACTGAGAATAAAGTCAATATGAATGATAGTTGCTCAGTTGTGTCTGACTCTTTGCAACCTCATGCACTATACCCCACCAGGCTCCTCTGTCCATGGAATTCTCCAGGCAAGAATACTGGAGTGGGCTGTCATTTCCTTCTCCAAAAGTCAATATAGGTGGAGTAAATAGAATTGGAGAAAGACACAGACCAGATTCTGATGATGAGTTTGGGGCTTCAAAATTAAGCATTGATTAAAGTTGTAACTGTATTCACAAAATATTCTACTTATTGCAGTTTTCTTTGATTTTTGTCATATACAAGAAAACAGAAGAGAGACTTTGTGTTTTGATTTTGTGTGTGGACCCAGCTGTTGTACTAGTTTTGGTAACATGGAAATAAGTATAATATTAAAGACACCAAATATACTGATAAATATCTGCTCAAAGAAAACAACATCTCTAATGATTAAGAAGATTAGATGGCTACAAACTGTTAAGGACTTGAAGAAAACTGATTCAGTACAAACTAAAGTGCAGATAAATGCTCTAGTTTTTGGACAGTGATTGAGTGCTTATTGGTAACATTGTGAAAATGGGATATAAAAGAGGAGACAGTTTTGTTGATAAATAGTAAGTTTATCAACAGTTTTGTTGATAAATAGTAAGTTACATATTAGACATCCTAAATTATTGATTTTTGTGACTTATTTTTTACTGAATAGAGTAATAAGCATTTAAGAGACAAGATTGTTGGGAAAAATAGCAATAACCTCAGATATGCAGATGACACCACCCTTATGGCAGAAAGCGACGAGAAATTAAAAAGGCTCTTGTTGAAAGTGAAAGAGGAGAGGGAAAAAGTTGGCTTAAAGCTCAACATTCAGAAAACTAAGATCATGGCATCGGGTCCCATCACTTCCTGGGAAATAGATGGGGAAACAGTGTAAACAGTGTCAGACTTTATTTTGGGGGGCTCCAAAATCACTGCAGATGGTGATTTCAGCCATGAAATTAAAAGATGCTTACTCCTTGGAAGGAAAGTTATGACCAACCTAGATAGCATATTGAAAAGCAGAGGCATTACTTTGCCAACAAAAGTCCGTCTAGTCAAGGCTATGGTTTTTCCAGTGGTCATGTATGGATGTGAGAGTTGGACTGTGAAGAAAGCTGAGCGCCAAAGAATTTATGCTTTTGAAGTGTGGTGTTGGAAAAGACTTTTGAGGGTCCCTTGGATTGAAAGGAGATCCAACCAATCCATTCTAAAGGAGATCAGTCCTGGGTGTTCTTTGGAAAGACTGATGCTAAATCTGAAACTCCAGTATTTTGGCCACCTCATGGGAAGAGTTGACTCATTGGAAAAGTCTCTGATGCTGGAAGGGATTGGAGGCAGGAGGAGAAGGGGATGACAGAGGATGAGATGGCTGGATTGCATCATCGACTCTATGGACATGAGTTTGAATGAACTCCGGGAGTTGGTGGTGGACAGGGAGGCCTGGCACGCCTTGATTCGTGGGGTTGCAAAGAGTCAGACATGACTGAGTGACTGAACTGAACTGAACTGAAGAGACAAAACTGAGTAAAAGTAAAGATTTGGAAATCAACTGCCCATGTGTATGCTGAACTTAAGGTAGTAAAAGAGATCACTTATAGTGTGTAAAATGAGGCTAGAGAGACATGAAAAACACATACATTAATACATTTGTTTACTTCCAGCCTCATAAAAGCCATGTTAATAGCGTGAGGAATATTAGGATTATGTATTCCTCTTTGATTCTCCAAAGCCTGACTTCAATCTTGGCAAATAATAGTATAACACTTGATACTTCTGTTAGATAAATTAACGAACCATTAAATATTCAAACAGCCTCATGGGGCATTTTATGCCTTTGCAGGAAAGTGAATATGTTGTTTTTTTACGTTCTTTCATCAGCACATACTAAAAGCTTCCTGCTTTTACAAGTGTCAATGCTATTTTACCTTTGTTGAAAATGTGACAGCGTCACAAGAGTCTTCTGAATGATTGGCCTCACTCTTGTCTTTGCTTTTGAGACCATCCTATTCACACAATCAGGGATGGTGGGGATGTAAGGAAGATTTCTAAGTGGGAGGACCTATTACTCCTTGACTCATGATGTTTTTTCCTCACTAGGATGTGAACAACATCATGAAAAGGTACGTGTGGGAGACCAGAGATAGTCCATTTATGGAATAAAAATAATTAAAATCACTGACTAGATTTATCTGGTGGCCAATTAGAGGGAAATAATGCTCAAGGCACAAAAAATGGTATATAGATTTGCCTTCAATTTCTGTTCACAAGTCAAGGCTAAATTTTTCCTAATGATTAAGAATGGACCAACTTCTGCTGTAGATAATTGCGGTCATTGAAAGTCATAGACTTTAGTCAGTAGCCATCATAGGAATAAGACGTTGCAATGACAGACTCCTGTGACCTCAAATATTTAATTCACACTTGGTGTCCTTATGCACCTCAGCTTTCATATTTAGTAGGTGCTTGAATTACCTTGGGAGAGTCCTGTCTTTCTTGGCCAAGCACCCAAATTGGAGAGAACTCCTTTATATTTGAATTTTGCCTAGTGTATAGAAGAGACCTGCCCTTCTATACCTTTCTGATTAGATTTCCAAAAACAGACTTGAATATCAAAGACTATTATGGCTGTGCTGCAAACAATTGATCCATCTTGCTCATATACTCTAGAAGGCAGAATGGAAAGTTAGCATCCTTGTGTTTGAATTTCCACATGTACATGGTAGCATCAAGATTTTTACAAACACATGAAATTTAAACCACTGTTACTTTAGTATCCCTAATGTCCTGTTTCTCAAAGGTTTGTCATTATTTCCAGAGAACCTGAGATCTCAGGGTATTCTGAGAGCCTGTGTATTGGGGAGCAGACTTTGAAGATCTGGGGACTCTCTAGAGAATGTTTTCATACCTGGTATGTCTCAAACACCTGGGAGCCAGGTCCTGCTACCTAACTTTCTGACACTTCCCTGGAACACATACCTATGCTGAGATTTTTCCACAAATTAATTTTTTGTGGTACCAAAATATTATTTCAAATAATTTCATATGCTTTCTAGGAGCTAGAGAGGGAGAAGTTAATGATTTCACTAAAGAAGGAAGAAACAGTCCTTCTGACAGGTCAGTACAGTCCCAGGTCACACAGAGGGTAACTAGGAAGTTAGACATTAACACATTCCTTCTGGTGCCAAAGTCAGGTGTCCAGTCTCTCCTTTCTCAAGACAGTTCAAGTGCATCAGTGGAGTGAAAGTCAGTGGATTTAGAGGAACAAGAAGTCAATCGTGTGGGAGCTAATCTTTTTCTTCCCTAGGAGTGAAACCTTAACCCTGAAGAAGCCCAGAACTCTCCCCAAGGGACAAAGGAGAATGTGTTCAGCTCTTGATCTGACAGACATACAGCGAGTGTATAATGGTGAGGAGTGCTCCCTAAATGGGTGTCTGTGGAATTGTTGTAATGGGGGTAAAATGGGGAGGAGCCTCCAATATCTAGATGTGCATAGAGACAGCAAAGCCCAGATACTTTGTGCTGACGATGTGGTCATATTTATGGATAGTAACCAAGTGTTCATTCATCTTCTCTTTCATCAGTTCAGTACTTCAACACAGCCCTTCCCCTAATCTGAAAAATAGATTTCAGAGCTGACTCCCTGGCTTATATGTAACATTATGGTTTATTCTCATTATTTCAGGGCTGACAGATGTGCAACGCTACTGGGGTAAGGAAACATCACAATATTATCAAGCGACCCTATTTTCATCATCTTTTATACTTTTCCATTTTCTATTAGGTCTCATATTTTAGGATGTCTGTTTCCATTCCCACACACACACACACACACACACACACACACACACACACACACACACACACTACCTTTCCATTTAAGTTTTTTGAAGATCCCTTTTACAGTGTTACAAATAAACCTACATCATAGCTCTAATCCAACTCTGTAATTTTTCCACAGTTCACATATTCCTGAATCTTCTTGCTAGGACCTTGCCATTTCTGAGGACCAAAAGCAATTGAGATATGTGTGTGATTTGGAACCAAACAATATATATAAGAATGATGATTTTGAAGATCATGGTGTCCTGGGCTCCCCAGTTATCACATCACAGAAATATCATTGGGAGGCAGATGTGTCAGACAAACCTGCCTGGATCCTGGGAGTATATGGTAGAAAACAGCATGGATATAAGATGAAGTTTCTATTTGAAAACAAGGGAAATTGTCAATGTCTACTGGAGATATCAACCTAAATATAGCTACTGGATTAGAGTGTTAAAAAATATGTTCCGCTTGAATATGATGCTTTTGATGAGTCTTCTTCCTCAGGTCCCTTGATCTTAACCCTCTCCCTGAGTATTCCTCCTCATTGTATTGGGGTTTTTCTAGACTATAATACTGATGTCTTATTTGTCAATGTCACAAACCAAGATATTCTCATCTATAAACTCTCTTCATGTTCCTTTACTTGGAAAATGTTTCCATATTTCAATCCTGGGAAATGTAATGCTCCCATAACTCTGTGATTGCCAAACTCGTGTGTGATCACTCGTTTGTGATTGCCAAACTTTCTTAGATTCACACTCACTTCTTTGTAGTGTCTCTTGATATATGTGCATGTAAGACACCTTCGCTTATCTACTATTGCCCCACCGCTCTGTCTTGTTCCATTTAAAAGTCCTTAATTCATCAAAGGCTTCCTTGGTGACTCATTGGTAAAGAATCTGCCTACCAACGCAGGAGACATTCATTACAGGTGGGTTCAATCCCTGGGTCGAGAAAATCCCCTGGAGAAGGAAACGGCTGCCCACTCCACTATTCTTGTCTGGGAAATCCCATGACCAGAGGAGACTGGTGGGCTACAGTTCATGGGGTCACAAAGAGTCAGACATGAGTTAGCGACTAAACAACAACAACAACAATTCATCAGTAGGGTGGAAGATTTGTTTGTGTCATATTTTCCCAATATCATTTTTGCATTAGAAGAAAATTTAAATTCATCATTCCCCATATCCTAAGGAAAAATGACCAATGCCTCAAAAAGAAAAAATAGTCTTGACCGGACGTCTCTGCCAAATTTTTACAATCTCATTTCCTCTGCCACTGACTGCTAAGAAGAAGGAAAGCTTTTCAACAACTTTTGCACACTGTCAAACACCTAGTTTAGGAGTCATTCTCGAAAGAATGAGTGCTGAGCAGTGTCTCTTTTTATCCTTGATGTCCCTTATTCATCAAGGAATTAAGGAGAAAATATCATAAATGTCATGTACTAAGAGAGGAAGTTTTGTGTCCAGAGTATTTGAGTTCAAGTCCTGTCTCTCTACACATTAGCAGTATAATCTTGAATAACATCCCTAAACACTGTGCTTATTTTCTTAAAGTAATCTTGATATAAAAATTGCAACATACATAAAATCATTGTGAGAAGATAAATGTAAAGTATCTAAGTGTCTCAGCTTAAATATTTGATCTATTAATTAATGAAAAATAAAACATTTGTCAGTGTCTTATTAAAGAGGTTTGTGCTTTCAGGGGCATAATGTTTTGTTTTATTTTTTATTGACCTTTCTTTTTCCAGATCATAGACACCTTTGTACCTCTGTCCAGACTAATCCAGCCAGCTGTCCCTGTCACAGATTGTTAGAATTTTATTATAGTTTTTCTGTTTCTACACACTGGCTCTTAGCAAGTAAACAAGATTTTGTGATACTCAGGATCTCATTTATAAGAAAAAAAGAGTTATACAAAATTTACCTGATTAGTATTGTGAAAACTAAACACTACAATGTTTGAAACAATACCTGTAATTTCTTGCACATGAGGGAGTAGTCCCATAGGGTGTCTGTTCTTTCTTTGGTTCCCTTTCACTGTGACTGAAATCACTTTAAGAACATATGCTAGTTTCATTTCAAAATCATTTGCATGTCTATGTTTTAAGAAACAGAATGCATTGATTAAGATAATTTTCTTTCAATCTTACCTAATTTTTAAATAAATCTTTCTCTGTATAAAAAGCTTTTTTTATTTCTTTTTTTTGCAACACCAAGAGACACATAGCATCTTAGTTTCATGAGCAAGAATCAAAGTGGCACTCCCCCTACATTGGAAATGCCAAGTTTTAATCACTGAACGGCCAGGAAATTTCCACTTTTTCTTATTTTTAAAAACTTTTCTGCAGTGAACCTGTCTCTTTGAAATTGAATTTTGATTTGACACTTTGCCAATTTTTAAAATTTATCATTCCCAATGATATGTTAAGACTCAGAAGTGTAATTGTGGGATTTGTTACAAGTTTTGTAGCTAAGTGTTTGTCTGCTCTGATCAGACTTGCTGCTGCTGCTGCTGCTGCTAAGTCGCTTCAGTCGTGTCCGACTCTGTACGACCCCATAGACGGCAGCCCACCAGGCTCTCCCGTCCCTGGGATTCTCCAGGCAAGAACACTGGAGTGGGTTGCCATTTCCTTCTCCAATGCATGCATGAAAGTAAAAAAGTGAAAGTGAAGTCGCTCAGTCGTGTCCGACTCTTAGCGACCCCGTGGACTACAGCCTACCAGGCTCCTCCATCCATGGGATTTTCCAGGCAAGAGTACTGGAGTGGGGTGCCATTGCCTTCTCCGCTGATCAGACTTACTATTGCAATAAGGTGAAAGCTGTCAGAAAGACCTTGAACGTGGGATAGAAGCAGAAGATATTAAGAAGAGGTGGCAAGAATACACAGAAGAACTGTACAAAAAAGATCTTCACGACCCAGACAATCATGATGGTGTGATCACTAACCTAGAGCCGGATATCCTGGAATGTGAAGTCAAGTGGGCCTTATAAAGCATCACTACAAAGTTAGTGGAGGTGATGGAATTCCAGTTGAACTATTTCAAATCCTGAAAGATTGAAAGGTTCTTGTTGAATCACGCGAAGACACCGGGATTCTTGGCCCCGGGAGGAGAAGAATTCAATCCGGGGCCAGAGACGAGGCTTGATTGCTCAGAGCTTTTGTGTAATAAAGTTTTATGAAAGTATAAAGGAGATAGAGAAAGCTTCTGACATAGGCATCAGAATGGGGCAGAAAGAGTACCCACTTGCTAGTGTTAGCAATGACGTTATATACTCTCCAGTGAATCCAAAGAATGTCTGGAGGTTTTAAAGACCTCACCAGACCTACTCCCATAATTTACATTTTAAGGTAACAGAGTTAGCCAGAAGGTTTAATCCAGAGACTGTCCTCAGGTAGGATACATTATTGGTATATAATCCTAAGGAATGTAGAGAAGGAAAAAAAGTTTGTCCTTTCTTCCTCCTTGAGAATTCCAGACCCCTCTCTCCTTGGAGACCCCTAGACTCCTTATCAACCTGCCTAGGAAATGACTCTCTCAAGATGATGCTGTGAAAGTGCTGCACTCAAAATGCCAGCAAGTTTGGAAAACTCAGCAGTGGCCACAGGACTGGAAAAGGTCAGTTTTCATTCCAATCCCAAAGAAAGACAATGCCAAAGAATGCTCAAACTACCGCACAATTGCACTCATCTCATACACTAGTAAAGGAATGCTCAAAATTCTCCAAGCCAGGATTCAGCAAGATGTGAACTGTGAACTTCCAGATGTTCAAGCTGGTTTTAGAAAAGGCAGAGGAATCAGAGAGCAAATTTCTAACATCCGCTGGATCACAGAAAAAGCAAGAAAAACATCTATTTCTGCTTTATTGACTATGCCAAAGCCTTTGACTGTGTGGATCACAATAAACTGCGGAAAATTCTGAAAGAGATGGGAATACCAGACCACCTGACCGGCCTCTTGAGAAACCTGTATCAAAGTCAGAAAGCAACAGTTAGAACTGGACATGGAACAACAGACTGGTTCCAAATAGGAAAAGGGGTATGTCAAGGCTGTATACTGTAACCCTGCTTATTTAACTTCTATGCACAGTATATCATGAGAAACACTGGCCTGGAAGAAGCACAAGCTGGAATCAAGATTGCTGTGGAAAATATCAATAACCTCAGATATTCAGATGACACTACCCTTATGGCAGAAAATGAAGAGGAACTAAAAGGCCTCTTGATGAAGGTGAAAGAGGAGAGTGAAAGGAGTGAGTTGGCTTAATACTCAACATTCAGAAAATGAAGATCAGGGCATCTGGTTCCAAAACTTCATGGGAAATACATAGGGAAACAGAGGAAACAGTGTCAGATTTTATCTTTTGGGGGCTCCAAAGTCACTGCAGATGGTGACTGCAGCCATGAATTTAAAATACGCTTACTCCTTGGAAGGAAAGTTATGACCAACCTAGATAGCATATTCAAAAGCAGAGACATTACTTTGCCAACAATGGTCCGTCTAGTCAAGGCTATGGTTTTTCCTGTGGTCATGTATGGATGTGAGTTGGACTGTGAAGAAGGCTGAGCGCCAAAGAATTGATGCTTTTGAACTGAAGTGCTGGAGAAGACTCTTGAGAGTCCCTTGGACTGCAAGGAGATCCAACCAGTCCATTCTGAAGGAGATCAGCCCTGGGATTTCTTTGGAAGGAATGATGCTAAAGCTGAAACTCCAGTACTTGGCCACCTGATGCGAAGAGTTGACTCATTGGAAAAGACCGTGATGCTGGAAGGGGTTGGGGGCAGGAGGAGAAGGGGACGACAGAGGATGAGATGGCTGGATGGCATCACTGACTCGATGGACATGAGTCTGAGTGAACTCCAGGAGTTGGTGATGGACAGGGAGGTCTAGTGTGCTTGGATTCATGGGGTCGCAGAGTCGGACATGACTGAGTGACTCAACTGAACTGAACTGTCAGAAAGAAAAGTCTGGTGTCTTCTTTCATTGAGATAGGAGGGATTATTCTTGCAATGGATGCCCATCCTGGGCCTGGTGGGATCCCCATGTATTTTCGAATTATTATGCCTAACCCTTTCAACAGAGTCAGAGTTTTAAAATAAAATGTGGATTTTTGGTGAAGCAGTATCTGCTTTATCTCTGCTTATTCCCAAGACTTCTCTACTTCTCTACATTTGGAAGCCCTTTGGTGAGTCAACAATTTCCAAGGAGGATTTTTTCCAGTTTCTACATGTATGTGCACACATACATCCATGTCTTGGGACTTATTTATGGAAACTGAAGGAAATTAATCTTCTAACTTTTTCCTTTGACCTCTGTCTTCCTGTCACCCCATTGCTATGATGACTGAGGCTCTGACTCACTACTAAAATCATACTCTCGGTTTATTAACACAGGACTCTCTAGGGAAAATTATATCTTTTTATTTAATGGAATAGCTGATCCTCCAGTTCAGGATGAAGTACCTAGTTATGAGAATATGAAAACTTAAATTTTTATATAAAGTAGAATAGAAAATATCTGCACACTGAAGGACATTCACTTTCTAAAGGGGGGTTCTTGGCCCTAGAAGTAAAGCGCTCTGCTGAAAATAATGTGAAATTTATAGATTGCTCTCAATTATAGGGTCTCTTCTCAGTAAAGAAACAAAGAAGGCTTTGGAATCTCTTCAATTATTGGTACTGGGAAAACGGGAGAGCTACACACCATATACAAAAGTAAACTCAGAACAGATTAATGACCTAAATGTATGTCGTCAGTTCAGTTCAGTTCAGTTGCTCAGTCGTGTCCGACTCTGCGACCCCATGAATTGAAGCTCGGCCAGGCTTCCCTATCCATCACCATCTCCCAGAGTTCACTCAAACTCATGTTCATTGAATCTGTGATGCCATCAGATATCTCATCCTCTGTTGGCCCCTTGTCCTCCCACCCCCAATCCCTCCCAGCATCAGGGTCTTTTCCAATGAGTAAACTCCTCACATGAGGTGGCCAAAGTATTAGAGTTTCAACTTCAGCATCAGTCCTTACAAAGAACACCCAGAACTGGTCTCCTTTAGGATGGACTGGTTGGATCTCCTTGCACTGCAAGGGACTCAAGACTCTTCTCCAACACCACAGTTCAAAAGCATCAATTCTTTGGCGCTCAGCTTTCTTCACATTCCAACTCTCACATCCATACATGACCACAGGAAAAAACCATAGCCTTGGCCAGACGGACCTTTGTTGGCAAAGGAATGTCTCTGCTTTTGAATATGCTATCTAGGTTGGTCATAACTTTCCCTCCAAGGAGTAAGCACCTTTTAATTTCATGGCTGCAATCACCATCTGTAGTGATTTTGGAGCCCCAAAAGATAAAATCTGACACTGTTTCCACTATTTCCTCACCTATATCCCATGAAGTGATGGAGCCAGATGTCATGATCTTATTTTTCTTAATGTTGAGCCTTAAGTCAACTTTTTCACTCTCCTCTTTCACCTTCATCAAGAGACCTTTTAGTTCCTCCTCACTTTCTGCCATAAAGTGGTGTCATCTGCATATCTGAGATGATTGATATTTCTCCTAGCAATCTTGATTCCAGCTTGTGCTTCTTCCAGCCCAGCATTTCTCATGATGTACTCTGCATAGAAGTTAAATAAGCAGGGTGACAGTATACAGCCTTGACATACCCCTTTTCCTATTTGGAACCAGTCTGTTGTTCCATGTCCAGTTCTAACTGTTGCTTCCTGACCTGCATATAGGTTTCTCAAGAGTTGGGTCAGGTGGTCCTAAAACCATATAACTCCTAGAAGAAAACATAGCAGATCACTCTTTGACATAAAGCACTGAAATATGTTTTTGGATCTGTCCCCTAAGACAAAAAAAAATTGAAGCAAAACCAAACCAAAGAGACCTCATGAAACTTAAAAGGTTTGGCACAGCAAAGGAAGCGATCCACAAAGCAAAAAGGCAACCAACTGAAAGGAGAAATTTTTTGCAAATGATATGAGCAATAAAGGATTAAAATCCAAAACTTAGAAACAGTTCATACAACTCAATATAAAACAAACAAACAAACAAACAAAAAACCCAATTTAAAAATGAGAAGAAGCCCTGAAAAGATATCTTCTGCCAAAGAATACACACCTGTTTGACAGGCACATGAAAAAATGTTCAGCATTGCTAATCATCAGAGAAAAGCAAATTTCACCTGCCATGAGATAACATCTCCATCTCACACCTTTCAAAATTGTTATCATCAAAAAGACCACAAATAATAAATATTGGTGAGTTTACAGAGAAAAGGGAGTTCTAGCATTGTGTGGGTGAAATTTTAGATTGGTGCAGTCGCTATGGAGACAGTATGGAAATTTCTCAAAAAACGGAAAGTACAAATAACATATGATTTAGCAATTTCACTCTTAGGTGTATATCTGAAGAAAGCAAAACAGAAACAAAAATTTGAAAAGATACCTGCACCCCAACATTCATGGCAGCATTACCTACCATAAAGAAGATATGGGAATAATCTGTGTCCATATAGATGAATGGGTAAAAAAGTTGTGGTAAGTATACAAAATGAAATATTAGCTGGGAAAAAAAAAAAGAAATTGTGTCATTTGCAACAAATGTATGGATCTAAAGTGCATTATGATTATGAAATAAGTCAGACAGAGGAAATCCAGTACTCTAGATTGATACGTACATGTGGAATCCAAAAAAATAAAACAAGTTATGAAACAAAACAGAAACAGATTCACAGATATAGGAAACAAATTAGTGTTTGCAACTGGGGAAAAGTAAGTGAGGAGAAACAAGCATGAGTTTAAGAGAAACAAACTACTATGCATAAAAGAAATAAGCTATAAGAATATATAACATTACTTAGAAATAACTTTAAAAGGAGTATTTCTACAAATATATTGGATCACTAGGTTTTACATCTGAAACTAATATCGTATTACATATCAATTATACTTCAATACAAATATTTTAGTGTACTATAAAATAATTATCATTGTGAGATCTTTTCTTATCAATTTCATAGCTGCCAGGCCCTACTTTATAATCACAATAGCCTCTTTAACTGAATATATTAATTAAAAGTTGATTTATTTTATTTATTTATTTCCCTAGCTGTGAAAAGAAGAGAAGCAAAAAGCAAAGGAGAAAAGGAAAGATATAAATATCTGAATGCAGAGTTCCAAAGAATAGCTAGAAGAGATACGAAAGCCTTCTTCAGCGATCAGTGCAAACAAATAGAGGAAAACAACAGAATGGGAAAGACTAGAGATCTCTTCAAGAAAATCAGAGATACCAAAGGAACATTTCATGCAAAGATGGGCTCGATAAAGGACAGAAATGGTATGGACCTAACAGAAGCAAAAGATATTAAGAAGAGATGGTAAGAATACACGGAAGAACTGTACAAAAAAGATCTTCACGACCCAGATAATCAGGATGGTGTGACCACTGACCTAAAGCCAGACATCCTGGAATGTGAAGTCAAGTGGGCCTTAGAAAGCATCACTAGGAACAGAGCTAGTGGAGGTGATAGAATTCCAGTTGCGCTATTTCACATCCTGAAAGATGATGCTATGAAAGTGCTGCACTCAATATGTCAGCAAATTTGGAAAACACAGCAGTGGCCACAGGACTGGAAAAGGTCAGTATTCATTCCAATCCCAAAGAAAGACAATGCCAAAGAATGCTCAAACTACCACACAATTGCACTCATCTCATACACTAGTAAAGGAATGCTCAAAATTCTCCAAGCCTGGCTTCAGCAAGATGTGAACCATGAACTTCCAGATGTTCAAGCTGGTTTTAGAAAAGGCAGAGGAACCAGAGATCAAATTTCCAACATCCACTGGATCACAGAAAAAGCAAGAAAAACATCTATTTCTGCTTTATTGACTATGCCAAAGCCTTTGACTGTGTGGATCACAATAAACTGTGGAAAATTCTGAAAGTGATGGGAATACTGACCTACCTCTTGAGAAACCTGTATGCAGGTCAGGAAGCAACAGTTAGAACTGGACATGGAACAACAGACTGGTTCCCAATAGGAAAAGTGGTACGTCAAGGTTGTATATTGTCACCCTGTTTATTTAACTTATATGTAGAGTACATAATGAGAAACGCTGGACTGGAAGAAGTACAAGCTGGAATCAAGATTGCCGTGGAAAATATCAATAACCTCAGATATGCAGATGACACCACCTTTATGGCAGAAAGTGAAGAGGAACTAAAAGGCCTCCTGATGAAGGTGAAAGTGGAGAGTGAAAAAGTTGGTTTAAAGCTCAACAATCAGAAAATGAAGATCATGGCAACCGGTCCCATCCCTTCACGGGATAGATGAGGAAACAGTGGAAAGAGTGGCAGACTTTTTTTTTTTTTGCCTCCAAAATCACTACGGATGGTGACTGCAGCCATGAAATTAAAAGGTGCTTACTCCTTGGAAGGAAAATTATGACCAACCTAGATAGCATATTCAAAAGCAGAGACATTCCTTTGCCAACAAAGGTTCGTCTAGTCAAGGCTATGGTTTTTCCTCTGGTCATGTATGGATGTGAGAGTTGAACTGTGAAGAAAGCTGAGCGCTGAAGAATTGATGCTTTTGAAGTGTGGTGTTGGAGAAGACTCTTGAGAGTCCCTTGGACTGCAAAGAGATCCAACCAGTCCATTCTGAAGGAGATCAGCCCTGGGATTTCTTTGGAAGGAATGATGCTAAAGCTGAAACTCCAGTACTTTGGCCACCTGATGCGAAGGGTTGACTTATTGAAAAGACTGATGGTGGGAGGGATTGGGGGCCGGAGGAGAAGGGGACGAGAGAGGATGAGATGGCTGGATGGCATCACTGACTCGATGGAAGTGAGTCTGAGTGAACTCCTGGAGTTGGTGATGGACAGCGAGGCCTGGCATGCTGCAATTCATGGCATTGCAAAGAGTCGGACACGATTTAATGACTGAACTGAACTGAACTGAAAGGAGATTTATACATACTGAAGAATAACTGCAACAGGAAAATAAGAAAAGCAAACAAAAATATAGGTAGAAAAATAATAATAATATATTTTTTCAATTAAAAAAATGGGGGGAAAAATCTTCACAACTGCAAAAGTTCAATGTAGAGGCTGCTGCTGCTGCTAAGTCACTTCAGTAGTGTCCGACTCTGTGCGACCTCATAGACAGCAGCCTACTAGGCTCAGCTGTCACTGCGATTTTCCAGGCAAGAACAGCGGAGTGGGTTGCCACTTCCTTCTCCAATGCATGAAAGTGAAAAGTGAAAGTGAAGTTGCTGAGTTGTGTCAGACTCTCTGCAACCCCATGGACTGCAGGCTACCAGGTTCATCCGTCCAAGGGATTTCCCAGGCAAGAGTAATGGAATGGGTTGCCATTGTACAGGCAGATATATTTAAAGGAAATAAGAAGTCTGATTAACAACAACAAAAATTCTCAAAAAGTGTAAATAGATTTAGTAGCATTAATAAAATCAACAAGTACAGCAACAGAGGGAAAATAAGGAAAAGAGAAAAAAATTCAGAGACAATGATCAGATCAGATCAGTCGCTCAGTCGTGTCCGACTCTTTGCGACCCCATGAACCGCAGCACGCCAGGCTTCCCTGTCCATCACCAGCTCCCGGAGGTCACTCAGACTCGCATCCATCGAGTCAGTGATGCCATCCAGCCATCTCATCCTCTGTCGTCCCCTTCTCCTCCTGCCCTCAATCCCTCCCAGCATCAGAGTCTTCTCCAATGAGTCAACTCTTCGCATGAGGTGGCCAAAATACTGGAGTTTCAGCTTTAGCATCATTCCTTCCAAAGAAATTCCAGGATTGATCTCCTTCAGAATGGACTGGTTGGATCTTCTTGCAGTCCAAGGGACTCTCAAGAGTCTTCTCCAACACCACAGTTCAAAAGCATCAATTCTTCGGCGCTCAGCCTTCTTCACAGTCCAGCTCTCACATCCATACATGACCACAGGAAAGACCATAGCCTTGACTAGGCGAACATTTGTTGGTAAAGTAATGTCTCTGCTTTTGAATATGCTATCTAGGTTGGTCATAACTTTCCTTCCAAGGAGCAAGCGTCTCTTAATTTCATGGCTGCAGTCACCATCTTCAGTGATTTTGGAGCCCAGAAAAACAAAGTCTGACACTGTTTCCACTGTTTCCCCATCTATTTCCCATGCAGTGATGGGACCAGATGCCATGATCTTCGTTTTCTGAATGTTGAGCTTTAAGCCAACCTTTTCACTCTCCACTTTCACTTTCATCAAGAGGCTTTTTAGCCCCTCTTCACTTTCTGCCATAAGAGTGGTGTCATCTGCATATCTGAGGTTATTGATATTTCTCCCGGCAATCTTGATTCCAACTTGTGTTTCTTCCAGTTCAGCATTTCTCATGATGTACTCTGCATATAAGTTAAATAAACATGGTGACAATATGCAGCCTTGACGTACTCCCTTCCCTATTTGGAACCAGTCTGTTGTTCCATGACCAGTTCTAACTGTTGCTTCCTGACCTGCATACAGATTTCTCAAGAGGCAGATCAGGTGGTCTGGTATTCCCATCTCTTTCAGAATTTTCCATAGTTTATTGTGATCCACACAGTCAAAGGCTTTGGCATAGTCAATAAAGCAGAAATAGATGTTTTTCTGGAACTCTCTTGCTTTTTCCATGATCCAGCGGATGTTGGCAATTTGATCTCTGGTTCCTCTGCCTTTTCTAAAACCAGCTTGAACATCAGGAAGTTCACGGTTCACATATTGCTGAAGCCTGGCTTGGAGAATTTTGAGCATTACTTTACTAGCGTGTGAGATGAGTGCAATTGTTCGGTAGTTTGAGCACTCCTTGGCATTGCCTTTCTTTGGGATTGGGATGAAAACTGACCTTTTCCAATCTTGTGGCCACTGCTGAGTTTTCCAAATTTGCTGGCATATTGAGTGTAGCACTTTCACAGCATCATCATTCAGGACTTGGAATAGCTCCACTGGAATTCCATCACCTCCCCTAGCTTTGTTCGTAGTGATGCTTTCTAAGGCCCATTTGACTTCACATTCCAAGATGTCTGGCTCTAGGTCAGTGATCACATCATCATGATTATCTAGGTCTTGAAGCTCTTTTTTGTACAGTTCTTCTGTGTATTCTTGCCACCTCTTCTTAATATCTTCTGCTTCTGTTAGGTCCACATCATCTCTGTCCTTTATCGTGCCCATCTTTGCATGAAATGTTCCTTTGGTATCTCTGATTTTCTTGAAGAGATCCCTAGTCTTTCCCATTCTGTTGTTTTCCTCTATTTCTTTGCATTGATCACTGAAGAAGGCTTTCTTATCTCTTCTTGCTATTCTTTGGAACTCTGCATTTAGATGTTTATATCTTTCCTTTTCTCCTTTGCTTTTCGCTTCTCTTCTTTTCACAGCTATTTGTAAGGCCTCCCCTGACACCATTTTGCTTTTTTGCATTTCTTTTCCATGGGGATGGTCTTGATCCCTGTCTCCTGTACAATGTCACGAACCTCATTCCGTAGTTCATCAGGCACTCTATCTATCAGATCTAGGCCCTTAAATCTATTTCTCACTTCCACTGTATAATCATAAGGGATTTGATTTAGGTCATACCTGAATGGTCTAGTAGTTTTCTCTACTTTCTTCAATTTCAGTCTGAATTTGGCAATAAGAGACAATGATAGAACAAGTTAAAATATAAGAATAATAAATGCTTTTCTTGGATCTCACCTGTCAGTGTCTTTTCCCTAACTGTGAGTCATAGTTCACCTCACCTCCCTAGGGTGCCCTCCAATACTGGCCTAGTCTCTAGACCTGTTATGGGACAGCTCAGATTCTAAACTGGCCCTACTCCTGCATTTTCTTGCCTCTAATGTCTGCATCGGCTAGCGCATTTTCTTTTGCAGGACCTCTCATTGTCCTTATATATATTCCATAGACACGAAGTCTGCTTAGTTGATCACGAGAATTTAATCAGCAGCTTGTGCCACTGGTGGGAAGGTTTTGGGTTCTCTTCCTTAGCCACACTACCCCAGGATTTCAACGTTGGTTTTATCTGCACCTCTACATTGACTGGTCTATAGGGCTTTGCCCCTGAGGCTGCTCTGGAGCACTTGGGTTTGCCCCAGGGAGGACCTGGTATAGAGGCAGTGCAGCTGCTTGGATTGCAGGGGCCCTGGCAGTCCCAGGTACTAAGAGGAACCAGTCGCTAGGACAACAGGGAATAAGGGGCCCTTAGGGTTTTTCCTAGCCTCTAGCTGCTCTGTCCAAGTGGGGAATCATTTGAGGGAGTGGCACAGAAGCTTGGACCCATGGCAATAATAGATATATAGAGGTGCCAGTGGCAACTGTCACAGAAGACATGGTGCTCTTAGGGTTTTGCCGGGTTCCTCTCTCCACGGAGTTCTTTAGGCAAGAATACTGGAGTGAGCTTCCATTCCCTTCTCCAGGGGATCTTCCTGAGCCAGGGATCAAATCCAGCTCTCCTGCAATATAGGCAGATTCTTTACTGTCTGAACTACCAGGGAGGCCCACAACTTGCTTCTGGCAGCTCTGCGCCGTGAGGATTGAACATGGAAGCCACACGGCTGCTTGGATCGTGGGAACTCTGGTGGCGTCAAGTGCACAGGGACACCAAGTGCCTCAGCCGCAAGAGCTACAGTCCTGAAGTGAAGTGAATTGAAGTGAAGTCACTCAGTCGTTTCCAACTCTTCGTGACCCCATGGACTGTATCCTACCAGGCTCCTCTGTCCATGGGACTTTCCAGGCAAGAGTACTGGAGTGGGTTGACATTTCCTTTTCCAGAGGATCTTCCTGACCCAGGGATCGAACCCATATCTCCCACATTGCAGGCAGACACTTTACCCTCTGACCCAACAGGGAAGCCTCTGGCAGCTGGCAATTAGAGGGCCTCAATGGCTAGGTCTTCTCCGTTGCTTGACCCATTCAGGCATTTACAGGACTCTCCCCGCCTCCCCGGCTCCAGTGGGTCCTTCTCTGTTTCTTGGTGCCTTGGGAACTTGCAGGACCTTCCCCTACTTTGGAGGCCTTTTCTGTTTCTCAGCACATCAAGCACTTAAAGGGCCACCCTGACTGGGGTCCTTCTCTGCTGCTTGGTACATCACGCACTTAAAGGGCCACTCTCTCTGGGGTCTTTCTGTCTTTGTCTCTGTATCTGGACAGTGTACCCACTATCCAGTGATGAAGTGTGGGGAGGGACCAGCTATGGAGATGGCTCTATCTCCTGTGTGTGACTCAGCAGTATCACCCTGACTCCACGTTTGCTTGGCTTTCCTTCACAAACATTTCCCACTGCATCTCCCACAAGTCCCCTGGGGCTGTCTCTCTGCAGTCAACAGCAAACCTTGCCCTGGGATTGCTCTCCAATCTCTATGCTCCAGCTCCCAACTGCTGCACTTCCTAGGGGACTTGTGTCCCTGTCTGGAGTATATATGGCTGCAACAAGGGTTGTCTGTGTGATTGTCAGGACCTGAGAGAGACCCTGAACAGTGAGGAGTTGAAGGAACAGCAAAACCTGAAGACTGAGGAGGAGGTTGGTCTATGTAACCTGGCTGACTCTGAGAATGAGCTGGTGTAGAAGAGCCAGTTGCTGAGAGATCTCATCTCAGATGTGGAGCATCATTTTCAGGAATCAAAAAAGAGATGCTGCAGGTAAAGATGCATTTGAGACTGAGAAAAATGAAGACAAAATTTCCATCTCTTCTGTGTTACTGTGCTCTTTCTGGTGTCACTAAGGTTGCTTTGTGCACTGCAGCCCCCTTTCCTCATAGCTCCACTGGTAAAGGATCGTCCTGCAATGCAGAAGAACCCAGTTCAATTCTGGGTCAGGAAGATCTGCTGCAGAAGGAAGGATACCCACTGGAAGGTACCCACTCCAGTATTCTTGGGCTTCCCTTGTGGCTCAGCTGGTAAAGAATCTGCCTGCAGTGCGAGAGTCCTGGGTTCAATCCCTGAGTCGGGAAGATCTCCTGGAAAAGGGAAAGCCTACCCATTCCAGTATTCTGGCCCGGAGAATTCCATGGACTGTGTAGCCCAAGGGATTGCAGAGAGTCAGACACGACTGAGTGACTTTCGTTCTTACTCTTATGCAACTCCGGTTCCCGTATTTAGTAGATACTTGACTTATGGGAAAGTTGAATCTTCTTTACCTGCCAGAGACCTAGAATTGGAGACAATTTCCTTACATTTCAATTTTCCCCTGAGTATAGAAGAGAGCCGGTATCTTTTTGTATAGATTTCCAGAAACAGACTTGGATTTTAAGGAATATTTGGGCCTTGCTACAAATCGTTGATCCATTTGGTCACATACTCAAGAAGCCAGAATGGAAAGACAACACCTTTGTGTTTGTATTTGCACACCTATATGGCAGCATTAAGATCTTTACAAGCACATGAAATTCAGGCCACTCTTCATGTAGTATTCATAATGTCATCTTTTCCCGGAGTTTGTAATTATTCCCAGGTATCATGAAATCTCAGGGTATTTTGACACCCACCCTTTTGGGGAGTAGCCTTTGAAGGCATGGGGACTCTTGACACACACTAATATGTCTCAAACACCCAGGAGTCAGGTTCTGCAAACCTGAGTGGAAGTTTTATGCCCGGAGTATCTTATTGCAAGAACTGTCTTCACATATTAGCAGTGTGACCTAGAATAACATCCTTAACTGCTGTGTTTATTTTATTAGTGTAATCATGATATAAAAACTGCACCATACATAGTATTATTGTCAGATGATAAATGATATTTTCTCCTTGGAAAGACCCTGATGGTGGGAAAGATTGAGGGTGGGAGGAGACAAGGACGACAGAGGATGAGATGGCTGGATGTCATCACTAACGCAATGGACATAAGTTTGAGCAAAGTCCGGGACATGCTGAAGGACAGGGAAGCCTGGTATGCTGTAGTCCATAGAATCATGGAGTTGGACATGATTGAACAACTGTACAACAACAAAATGATACTAAGTGAGAAGCATCTAAGTGTCTCAATAACAAGTATTTGACCTATTGAATCCCAAAAAATATAACCTGTGTCAGTGTCTCATTAAACAGGTTTGTGCTTTCAGGGACACAAGGAGTCTTTGTACTGATGCATCATTTTCCAGATCCTGGATCACCTTTGTGCTGCTGTCAAGACTATTCCAGCTCTGCCTGTCATGGAAAAGCATGTGTGCCCAGGCCTGTGTGTCTGTTTGTGGGATTACAGTTTATCATTATTTCAGAATTGCTACATACTTGCTCTTATTCAGTAAACAGATTCTTTACCATCTGAGCTGCTAGAGAAGCCCTAAGTAAACTAGATTCTATGAGATCCAGGATCTTATTTGTAAAAAATATATATATACAGAATTTACCTAGTTATCATTATGTGTACTAAACAATACAACTTTTGTAATAACTTCTAGCTCAAAAGTGGTACTCTATATAATGTTTATTCATTTTCTGCTTCCCTCTCATTGTGACTAAAATAAGTCATTTTCAGAATACATATTAGCTTATATTCAACACGATAACCCTTTCTATGTTTTAGAAATAGAATACACTGATTAAAGAATTACAATTTTATATAAATCTTACCTGATTGTAAAATAAATGTTTCTGGATAATGCCTTATTTTATTTTTTCAAAAAATTGTACAATAATTCTATTTCTTTGAATTCAAATTTCAATTTAGGCTCTGTTTGGCCCAAAGTTACATTCACAGTGATACATTAAGACTCAGAGGTATAATTGTGAGATTTCTTAACACTGATTTAGGCAGTTATTTGTGTGTCCTAGTCAGCCTTACTTTTTTCATGTGTTAAAAGTTCTCAGGAATGAAGGAGAAAGTATGATATCTTCCTTCAGTGAGATAAGAGGGGAATCACTTCTGCATTGGATGTTCATTTAGGGCTCAGTGGGATCCCCATGTCTTTTGGAATTTTTAATCCCTATGGAGTCAAAGTTATTTCTTTATAAAAGTGGATGCAGTGTATTTTCTCTTATCCATACTTGTCCCAAAGAATTCTCAACTTCTTACCTTTGGATGAACTTTGATTTGACAAGGGTTTCCAAAGAGAAATTTTTCCAGTTTTTGTGTCTGTGTGTGTATATACACATCCATGTCTTAGCACTCATCCTTGGAAACAAGGGAAAATTGGTCTTTTAAATACTTCCTTTGATCTCTGCCTTCCTATCTTCCCATTGCTACAATGACTGGGATTCTGACTCATGACGAAAATTCTGTGCTCTTGAATTATTGACAAATGACCCTCAGGGCCACTGATGCTGTTTCATTTACTGGAATGCTCAGTTCTCCAGTTCAGGAGGAAGTACCTAGTTATGAGAAACTGAGGAGCTGGATTTTTGTATACAACAGAAAAGATCTGCACACAGAAGGGCATTCCCTTTTAACAGGGACTCCTGGGTTTTCCTGGTAGCTTAGCTGGTAAAGAATCTACCTGCAATGCAGGAGACCTTGGTTCGGTTGGGAAGATGCCCCAGAGAAGGGAATGGCTACCCACTCCAGTATTCTGGCCTGGAGAATTCCATGGACAGAGAAGCCTGGCAGCCTACAGTCCATGAGGTTTCAGAGAGTCAGCCATGAATGAATGACTTTCACTGGCCCCAGAAGTGAAGCCCTTTCCTGAAAAGAATATGACACTTATAAGTTTTTCCCCATCACATGTTCTTTTCTTAGTTAAAAGACGGAAGAAGGTGTTCTGGAAGCTCCTCAGTCACTGGTGCTGGGAAAACTACTGCACACATGAGATGAGAACCAAACATTTCCTCCCACCATATACAAACGTAAAGTCAAGATAGATAAATGTAAGTCCTGAAACCATAAGGCTCATAGAAGAGAATATAATTAAATCACTGTTTCACATAAATCACAGCAATATATTTTTGGATTTATATCCAAAGGTAAAGGAATAAAAGCAGAAGTAAACAAATAGGACTGAATTAAAAGCATTTACACAGTGAAAGAAACATTTGACAAAATGAAGATATACTGAATGGGAGAAAGTTTGCAACTGAGATGAATAATACTGGGTTAATATCCAAGATTACTGTTTGGCTCATGTCTGGAAATTGCTGCTTATCTGTGTCATTATCTTTATTATACTTCACCTCTGCCAAGAAAACCACAGAATTTTTTGCTTACTGTATTATTCAAGGTACTTCAGAGAAACAGAATATCTATTTATATATCTATTTTCATCATGAGTATTTATTTGAAGATTCTTTAATGTAAGGAATGGCTCACATAATTACAGACCCTGAGGAATTCCAGTCCTGCCATCTGCAAGCTGGAAATCTATGTAACTCAGTCCAAGTTTGAAGCTGGGGGCCACAGTACAGTCTAGTCTAAACGCAATAGAAGAGCTGCATCTCAGCTCAAGTAGGCAGGCAAGAACATGAAGAACAAATTCTTCCTTCTTCCACACGTTTGTTCTTTCCAGATCCCTCAACAAATTGAATGATGATGCTTACCCACCCCGGAAAAAGCAAACTACTTTACTGAGTCCACAGATCTAATTCTAATCGCATCTGGAAACAACACCCGCACAGACACATCTAGAAACAGTCTGACACAAAGGACCAGTTGGTGTTAACACACAGAACTAATTTTACTGCTTCATTTTATAAGATCCTAAGGATTATATGTTAAATAGTATTAGATGTCACTGTTCAACAAATAACCCTCTTACAGTTTACTCTTTCTCAAGCTATTTAGTAAAAGTGTCATTTTGGCCACATAGCATCCAGCTTCTGAATGTCAGCATCAGTGAACGACCACTCTGTGGTCACCTCTCTAACTGACCACCTGAGTGATTTCAGGTTTGTTGAGCCATTTCCTCTAACATGACCTAATAGGACAGACTGGCCAGATTCCCTACTTCAGCTGGTGGATAAAGGCCAGTAGAGAGCAAACCAATTCTGCTGCCTCAAGGGTGTCCTCAGTGTGGGTCTTCACTGGGGTAAAGGGGGTACTTTACTCCTGCATCTGACAGCTCTTTAGTAAGGAAACAAGACAAGGTGGGTGTGTGACAATGCATTGCTTAGGAAGCCTAAGTTTTCCAAAGGACTGATTATTTTGAACAGACTTGAGAATAGCTTCTCAGAGAAGAGCTGAGATAGGAATAAAAAGCACTCACTGACTCACCAAGAGCAGGCACAAAGCCTCCTTAGTTTCCAGAGGCCTCTTGTGGATGCCTCTTGTTGGCCTATAGTTTCTCTCCTCCTTTCCTGCCCAAACTCCACCCACTAGAATTTTACTTTGTTTCCTTCAGGCACTGGCCTACAGTTTCTTTCCTCCTTTCCTGCCCAAACTCCACCCACTAGAATTTTACTTTCAGTTTCCTTCAGGCCCCTGATGAGGCATGAATCTTGATCACATATGGCCAAGACATGTGTTTACTCTTCTCCAAGGAATAACAACTTATTCATATCTGAGGATACCTAAGTGGTTCGTGGAGGGCAGAATTTGAAAGATACGGAAGAAAAAAACGGGATCTGCTTAGGTGAGTTTTATTTGTTGTCTGCAAGCTGTTCTAAACGGGGAAAGGCCCAGCTTGCAGGCTTCCTGGTTAGACTGCTGACTGAAGATCGGTCTGGGGGGAGGGGAATTCTTAGGAGAAAGGTGATTGGAAGAAAAGAAAGGCTTTGTTTGTTCCTTGGAGGGACTGTTTATTTCTGTGGGCTGAATCTACCCACAGAGCCTTTGTATTCTGTAAGTAGGAATCGAACAGACTGAGAACAGCCAGAATCTTTGGTCTTTCAGAGTTAGAAAGCCCCTTTCCTCAGTAACAGGTCCAAGGCCGAAGGGTCTTTCTTCCCATCCTGATATTTTCATTTCTATCAGTGTGCTGCTACTGCTAAGTCACTTTAGTCGTGTCCGACTCTGTATGACCCCATAGAGGTCAGCCCACGAGGCTCCCCGTGTCCCTGGGATTCTCCAGGCAAGAACACTGGGATGGGTTGCCATTTCCTTCTCCAATGCAGGAAAGTGAAAAGTGAGAGTGAAGTTGCTCAGTCGTGACCGACTCTTAGCCACCCCATGGACTGCAGCCCACCAGGCTCCTTCGTCCATGGGATTTTCCAGGCAAGAGTACTGGAGTGGGGTGCCACTGCCTTCTCCATCTATCAGTGTAGAAATACAGTATTTCTGCATGGCTGTATAGATCATTTCTCATGATCTAGGCTTGCCTGTGCTCAGAAGTCGGATGCTGTGACATCTGGTAAGCTCTGCAGCCTCTCATGAGTTCTCTGGTCCAGACACAGGGAAATGCTGCACTTCCTTACATCCCTAACGTGTTCATGCTTCTCCTCCAGCGGGATGTGCCACCCAGAAGCAGCTCAGCTGAAAGATTGGGGCAAGTAGAGCACGTGGGAAAAACTTCCAGAAGTACCATCTGGAAGCATCTAATTTCTAGTAACAGTGACATCTAACTTTAAGTTTTAAAGACTTGTTACTCGATTGTTACTAAGGATATCAAAAGATGTTAGAGAAGTATTCTTATACCACATCATGAGACCTATGAGGGAAGTTCAGTTAGAGGAACCAAGTGTTTATCTACCGTCCTCTTTCCTATAGAAGCTGCAGCTGTACCCACTGTACTCAAGGCACAGAAACGGAAGTCAAATGTCTTTTCTCACCATAACTTCTTCTCTGTTGACCAAATCTTATTTGGACATTATCACTTCTGCTACAAATTCCTTGTCACCCTCTCAGCCACAGTCAGTGTTAGAAACATCTTCTGAATTCACACAGTGAACCTCTGTCATGAGGTTCACTACATGATTTTCAAATAGATGTGTTACCTTACTGCTTCAGGTTTTACTTTGCAAGTGTTGTAAGTAGTTTATACTATATAATAGTAGAAAACTGTCTAGCACATAAAACAAAGCACAATTTCACTTTCCAATTTGATTTACAAAAATGATGGTTTCCTATGTAACATCAGGAATTTGTGGCTCTATCATATTTAGAGAAACAGCTTTACTGCAGTCACAGAAGAAGAAAGTCCTGCTTATAAATTTCCTGTTTGGACTTTTACATAATTATTGCAGTTTTATGTCCTTTTTTGTGGATTTGTAGTTGTTACCTCTGAGATATTGTGAGTTTGTATTCTCATGAGCTCAAATGTCAGATGACCAACCTGTAAGGTGCAATCACCTGAAGTTTTTCTCAGGCAGATGTGACTCATGTTCCTACATCTGTCTTCCTGCTTGTCAGGGAGACATTGGGTCACTGTTTAGGTAGTGGTGGGGTATCATTCTTCATATGTGAGAACTAGTATCTTCTGTGTCTATTGTGGCGATCACTGTTTTGACATTAGCTCTTATCTCTGCTGAGAAAAAAATATTGCCACCCCATGTCTGAATGCATGTTCTGATCCTCCCTTCACCATAGGTTCTCGATGCAGCTGAGCATCAGTTGGATCTTGAAGGCATTGAGATATAACCGGAGGCCTCTCACCAGACTCGGATCACAGTTTTAGTCATAGATTTGAATACCGTTGACCTTTGATCTTATTCAGCAGAGAGTGATCTGGGGTACTTGAACTTTGCAGCCAGTGGCAAAGTGCGTATTTTCAGTCTCTGTAACATTAGCTGGATTATGTTTCTGGTTCACTTTCAGCCTCATCTTTTTTAAATGTATTTATTTATATAATCATTGGAGCCTAATTACTTTACAATTTTGTGGTGGATTTTGCCATACATCGATATAAATCAGCCACGGGTGCACATGTGTTCCCCCCTCATTTTGAACCCCTCTCCCACCTGCCTCCCCACCCCATCCAGAGGGCTGTCTGTCTTACACATAGAGTCGTTACTGTCTTTCTAAATTCCATATATATGTGTTAATATAGTGTATCAGTGTTTCTCTTTCTGACTTACTTCACTCTGTATATTAGGTTCCAGTTTCCTCTACCTCATTAGAACTGACTCAAATGCATTCTTTTTAATAGCTGAGTGATATTCCATTGTGTATATGTACCACAAATTCCTTATCCTTTCGTCTGCTGATGGAATTCTAGGTTGCTTCCATGTCCTAGCTATTGTAAACAGTGCTGCAATGAACACTGGGGTACATGTGTTTCTTTCAATTCTGGTTTCCACGGTGTGTATGCCCAGCAGTGGGATTGCTGGGTCATGTGGCAATTCTATTTCCAGTTTTTTAAGGAATCTCCACACTGTTCTCCATCGTGGGTATACTAGTTTGCATTCCCACCAACAGTGTAAGAGGGTTCCCTTTTCTCCACACCCTCCCCAGCATTTATGGTTTGTAGACTTTGATTCAGCCTCATCTTTATCAGGATCCTTCATGTAGGATGAACATGGCACAGCTGGAGAGTTTCAGTAAGTCTCAGTTTAACTCTGTGCAGCCTTTGTAGCTTTCATTCCCTTGTTCAGAGTGAACAAAGACTTACTAGCTGTCTCACACTGGAGACCTTTCTTTTGTCATCAAACTATGGCAACCATTAAGACAGGAATATCATTTGAGAGCTTCCCTTTCTTGTTTGTTGCTTCATAGTCCCCTTTGCCTGGAACCTCTGATAGACCTTCTGAGTTTAGACTATGGCCACAGGGCCATAGTGAGTCCAGGTTGAGGAATGAGCATCACAGGGCTACCACTCTGTGATACCCCCACCGACTGACCACAAGCGGTGGTTTCCAATTGGAATCACCAATCCTACCCATACAGCCTCATATGATATAAATTGCCAAGTTGGCTAAGCTTAGCTGGGAGTTACAGGACAGGAGACATAGCACTGGGCACAGCTGCATTAGTTGAGCTCTCAGAGATGTTCCTCACAGGAGGGACATTATCCCTGTCATCTCAGCTTTGTAAGGAACCATGCTAGATGGATGTGTGTGAATCCACCACAGGTGAGATAAGTCTAATTCTGTAAAGATCTGGACTCTTTGTAAATCTCTATGAGGACAACTTCTAGGAACCTAAAACAGACATATTTGACAGAAGAGTCACAATTCTCTTGTGAAAACTGAGATGTATGTTCATCAATCATCATTTAAATTCCATGCAAAGTCTTTCTAGCCCAAATGCACTTCATACATCAGGCTAGTCTTGCTGTCAACAATGTGGTCATGAAAGGCTGCTCACTTTTCACTTCGTTGTAATCAAATAGTTTTCCCAGAAACACAAAACACATGCAAGAAAAACAGCAACAACAACAACAACAAAAATCTTAGGGAAAAAAAGGGCAATATGATCTTTACAGGAGGAAAATGTTCAGCACTGATATTAACGCCTTTTCCCACATAGCTAATTCAACTTCCAGTTCTGTCCTTTACCTCCTCTCATCTCTCACTCTCACCTGCTGCCCAGAATTTCCTTCATCATCTTGTCCCTCAAGCTATCACCATCTCTCTCCTGAGCAGCTGTGCCTGCATCCTACCTAATCTTCCCAATTCCACAGAGTCCATTCAACATCTCACAACCCAAGGCACAGCTTGTCATGCCCTTGCTCTTCTCTGATGGGAAAACATTGATCGCTTCTCCTGACTCTCAGAAATATGTCCCCAAATGTTACATCATTTGGGAAGTGTCATATTTAATGTCAGTACAGCCTCTTGTAATCCAAGACTAGCCGTCTTCTGTATACAGCCACATTGGCCTTTTAAAACTCATACAAGATGATACGTGTTCCACAAACAGATCATTTTCTTCACCTAATACACACTTTTTCTCTTTCTCTTTTAATGTCTCCTCCATCTTCTGCAGTTTTCAGTTCAATCCTTATGTTTTTAAGTTGGAAGTTTTGGATAATTCCATATTTCGCCCCAGTCTTTGATTTCTGACCAACACATATGTCTCTCTGGTAATGTTTTCTCTATCTCTTTATATATATATATATATATATACACACACACACACACACACACACACACACAAGTGTTAGTTGCTCAGTTGTGTCTGACTCTTTGCATCCCCATGGACTGTAATCTGCCTAGCTTCTCTGTCCATGGAATCCTTCAGGCAAGGATACTGGAGTGGGTTGCCATTCTCTTCTCCAGGGGATCTTCCTGGCCCAGGGATTGAAACTGGGTCTACTGCATTGATCATAGATTCTTAACCATCTGAGACACTAGGGAAGCCTGGTATATGTATACATATATATACATATGTAACTGAATTTTAATTTGCTATTACTTTCTAAGTGAATAGTAAGCCCATTCATTGTAGTTTAAATCCTATGTTTCCACTTTCTATGTATGGTTATTAGTCCAATTGACAACACACAATTTTTTGGCAACAATAATTCATTGAATGATCTTGCCTAATATTTTGAGAGTATTTTTCTCAAAAGCAACATTAATTTCATTAATTTCATCTGTGTTTCTATTTTTTTATGTATCTGACTCATGGGATCCTATGAATCTATTTGTACCATCTCACACCTCACCATCCTCATACTTTCATGTTCTTAATCTCCTATCAATGTCCTTGGTTGGCATATTTCTAGACCAAAATGAAATCAATATTTATACACTTGAGACTACCCAGGGGCTCTTAGGTGGTCTAGGTCTCCTTACTTCTGCACCCTCATTGCCTTGTATTAATTGGGTCCGTGAAGTGACCTCTGTTTGTCTTTGACTAACTCAGTGGGTTAGGAGGCCTCTCAAGGAGGACCCTGAATTCCCATTCTGTGTATTGATGATATATGATTTTTGTAGGTCACTATCTTTATTTTCACATCTGATAAAGGATTTTTTTTTCCATTTATACAAACTTATTGTCATATATTAAAGTGGCGTGATAATAAGGGAAATCATTGCAAATATTCAACAAATGGTGGTAAGACTTACAGTATAATAAGTCATCAGAAGGGTCTATGTGAGAAAAGAACATGTAAAGAGAGAGTGTACTGAAGTATGAGAGAGTCATACTCCAGTCAGAATGGCCATCATTTAAAAGGCTGCCAATAATAAATGCTGGAGAAGGTGTAGAGGAAAAGGAATCCTTCTAGGCTCTTGGTGGGAGTGCAAACTTTTGTAGCCACTATGGAAAAAATTACGGAGGATTTTTAAAACAAATAAAATAGAGTTACTGTATAATCCTATAATCCCACTCCTAGACATATATCCAGATTAAATTCTAATTCAAAAAGATGCATGCACCACCCCAGTACTCATTGCAGCACTATTTACAATAGCCAAGACATGGAAGCAGCCTAAATGTCCATCAACAGATAAATAAAGAATACATACAAAGGAATAGTAATCATAAAAAAGGATGAAATAATGTCATTTGCAGCAACATGGAAGGACCTAGAGATTATTATATCCAGTGAAGTGAGAAAGAGAAATATTGTGATATCACCTATATTTGGAGTCTAAAAAAATGATACAAATAAATTTATTTACAAAACAGAAATAGACTCATTGACATAGAAAACAAACTTATGGTTACCATAGGGAATGGGTAAGGGAAACAAATTAGGAGTTTGGAATTAACATATATAATCTACTATAGGAAAACTCAGCAGTGGCCACAAGATTGGAAAAGGTCAGTTTTCATCCCAATCCCAAAGAAAGGCAATGCCAAGGAGTGCTCAAACTACCGCACAATTGCACTCATCTCACACGCTAGTAAAGTAATGCTCAAAATTCTCCAAGCCAGGCTTCAGCAATATGTGAACCGTGAACTTCCTGATGTTCAAGCTGGTTTTAGAAAAGGCAGAGGAACCAGAGATCAAATTGCCAACATCCGCTGGATCATGGAAAAAGCAAGAGAGTTCCAGAAAAACATCTATTTCTGCTTTATTGACTATGCCAAAGCCTTTGACTGGGTGGATCACAATAAACTATGGAAAATTCTGAAAGAGATGGGAATACCAGACCACCTGATCTGCCTCTTGAGAAATCTGTATGCAGGTCAGGAAGCAACAGTTAGAACTGGTCATGGAACAACAGACTGGTTCCAAATAGGAAAAGGAGTACGTCAAGGCTGCATATTGTCACCATGTTTATTTAACTTATATGCAGAGTACATCATGAGAAATGCTGGACTGGAAGAAACACAAGTTGGAATCAAGATTGCCGGGAGAAATATCAATAACCTCAGATATGCAGATGACACCACTCTTATGGCAGAAAGTGAAGAGGGGCTAAAAAGCCTCTTGATGAAAGTGAAAGTGGAGAGTGAAAAGGTTGGCTTAAAGCTCAACATTCAGAAAACGAAGATCATGGCATCTGGTCCCATCACTGCATGGGAAATAGATGCGGAAACAGTGGAAACAGTGTCAGACTTTGTTTTTCTGGGCTCCAAAATCACTGCAGATGGTGACTGCAGCCATGAAATTAAAAGACGCTTGCTCCTTGGAAGGAAAGTTATGACCAACCTAGATAGCATATTCAAAAGCAGAGACATTACTTTACCAACAAAGGTTCGCCTAGTCAAGGCTATGGTCTTTCCTGTGGTCATGTATGGATGTGAGAGCTGGACTGTGAAGAAGGCTGAGCGCCGAAGAATTGATGCTTTTGAACTGTGGTGTTGGAGAAGACTCTTGAGAGTCCCTTGGACTGCAAGAAGATCCAACCAGTCCATTCTGAAGGAGATCAATCCTGGAATTTCTTTGGAAGGAATGATGCTAAAGCTGAAACTCCAGTATTTTGGCCACCTCATGCGAAGAGTTGACTCATTGGAGAAGACTCTGATGCTGGGAGGGATTGAGGGCAGGAGGAGAAGGGGACGACAGAGGATGAGATGGCTGGATGGCATCACTGACTCGATGAATGTGAGTCTGAGTGACCTCCGGGAGCTTGTGATGGACAGGGAGGCCTGGCGTGCTGCGGTTCATGGGGTCGCAAAGAGTCAGACACGACTGAGCGACTGATCTGATCTGATCTGATACTTACAATGGGTAAACAAGAATTTCCTATATAGCACAGGTAACTATATTCAATGTCTTATAATAAACTTTAAAGGGAGAAGAATATGAGAAAGACTATATGTACATGTATCTGTGTGTGTGTATATATATACATATGCATGCCCGCCCCGTCTCAGTTGTGTCCGATTCTTTGAGACTCCATGGAATATCCTGTCAGGCTCCTCTGACCATGGGATTCTTTAGGCAAGAATGCTAGAATAGGCTGCCATTTCCTACCCCAGAAAAGTTCCTGACTCAGAGATCAAACCCATATCTCCTGCATTGGCAGGCAGATTCTTTACCACTGTGCCACTTGGAAAGCTAAACACACACACACACACACACACGCACACACATACATACACGTGCATGTGTGTGCATGCTTACTCACTTCAGTTGTGTCCGACTCTTTGATACCCTATGGACTACAGCCCTCCAAATTTCTCTCTCCATGGGATTTTCCAGACAAGAATAATGGCATGGGTTGCCATGCTCTCCTCCAGAGGATCTTCCCAACCCAGGAACTGAACCCAGAAGCCCATATGTATATATATATTTAGGCTTCCCTGGTAGTTCAGGTGGTAAAGAATCCACCTGAAATGCAGGAGACCCTGGTTCAATGCCTGGGTTGGGAAGATTCCCTGGAGGAGGTAATGGCAACCCACTCCAGTATTCTTGCTTGGAGAATCTCGATGGACAGAGGAGCCTAGCAGGCTACAGTATATGGGGTCGCAGAGTTAGACACAAGTGAGGAACGTAGCACAGCACAGCACAGAATATATATACACACACAATATCGGAGATGGCGATGACACCCACTCCAGTACTCTCGCCTGGCAAATCCCATGGATGGAGGAGCCTGGTAGGCTAAGTCCATGGGGTTGCGAAGAGTTGGACATGACTGAGTGACTTCGCTTTCACTTTTCACTTTCATGCATTGGAGAAGGAAATGGCAACCTACTCCAGTGTTCTTGCCTGGAGAATCCCAGGGATGGGGGAGCCTGGTGGGCTGCTGTCTATGGGGTCACACAGAGTCAGACACGACTGAAGCGACTTAGCATATATATATACATATATAAAATTACTTTGCTGTACATTTAATACAAACACAACATTCTAAAACAACTATACTTCAATTAAAAAAAAATGAGTGAGTAACACTGATACACCATGAGGAGACAGGAGCAGGTATAAAAGCCCAAATACATAAGTTGTTTAGGGCTTTTTGCATTGAGGGTGTGCTTTTACAATGGAGGAGGAAAAGCAGGGTAGATGGTGGGTCACTCACAGATCTTAGTAAGAAAAGCTCACTAGTTTTTGTTTTGGTAAAGAAAAATAACAATCGACACATAAATCAGGATAGATGAAATTTGTCATGTGACGTGAACTGGAAATAAAATGTTTAGAATTATTATAAAAAATTATTTTATCAAGTCAAGATGCTCTTTTTTTATGTCTCCACCTTTTATTTTTTATCCGTCAATGTTTTGTTCTGGGGTCATCCTTGATTTCTAGATATCTGGTGTCATTTTACTTCTACTTTTCTTCCTCTGCACTTTTAACCTTTCCAATCATTCAGGGGTCTGTGAACGAGAGAAGTGTCAGAAGTCAAGACAATAAGGAGAGGTGAGCTGCTGCGATGGCTTCAGGAATCCTGATGAAGATACAAGAGGAGGTGATCTGCCCCATTTGCCTGGAGCTTCTGACAGAACCCCTGAGCCTTGACTGTGGCCACACCTTCTGTCAAGCCTGTATCACTGCAAACAACCAGGAATCCTTAATTGGCCAAGAGGGGAAGAGAAGCTGCCCTGTGTGCAGAGTTAGTTTTGAGCCTGGGAACCTGCGGCCTAACAGGCATGTGGCCAGTATAGTGCAGACGCTCCGAGAGCTGAAGGTGAGCCCAGAGGTGGAGCAAGAGAGAAATCTCTGTGCTCACCATGGAGAGAAACTCCAGCTCTTCTGTGAGCAGGATGGGAAGGTCATTTGTTGGGTTTGCGAGCGATCTCAGGAGCACCGAGGTCACAACACATTCCTCATGGAGGAGATTGCGCCAGAGTACCAGGTAAGAGACCAGAATGGAGAAAAAAAATTTCCAGAGCAGGAAATGGTACTTGAGGGAAATCTCGACTTTGCATTGGACTTTAATTACCTGGCTACCAGGGATTTGAGGCCTGTGATCTCTTTTCTTCGTATGTCTACCTTCTGATATGAGAAGAAAATTTCTGTGCATTCCACCCAAGTATAAGCAAACAAATGGGCTCTTAGGCACAAGTAGACATTCATGTACCTTGTGATAGTGCGTGCACATCAGGGGCCAAGAGAAGCTCTCATTACCCTTTTGAACATGATAGGTAACTAGGACACTGGGTGGGTTGACCTGTAATGTTTCTTTCTTACAGAATCAAGTTTCTTCCAGAAAAAAGAGAACCAGTCTTCTCTTGGTGAGGGGGCGGCGACTCCTATATCTTGAGTCTCAAAGAACACATTCAACATCAAGGTCTTCTTCCAAGTCTCAGATTCTAGTCACTTTCACAGTTTCTGTAAAGTCTATTCTCTTTGGAAATCAGCCTTATTTGTCCACTGTAGTGATGCTGAGAAAGCCTATATCTTGACACTGGTGTGATTCTTTTCTCACAGAAAAAGCTCCAATCATGTCTGCAAAGGCTGAAGGGGAAAAAACAGGAAGCTGAGGAGTTGGAAATTAAAGTCAGAGAAGAGATGTCTACTTGGAAGGTATGAGGAGACACATCCTGAGAAAGTTAGACAGGTATCTATGCAGGACCTTGGGTTGGTCACAAGGAGCTGCCTTTGGCTTTGTACCGTGATAGTTAAGCCATTTGGCTCATCCTTTTCTTCAGCCTTCCCATAATCGGTGTGGTATTAAAAAGTGACCATATCACAAATAAACATAAATACTGGAGGGGGCGTATTTACAGAGAGGGCCTCTCCGATGAGGATGGCTAGGGAATTTTATATTCCATTCTTGTCATGTTTATTAGTCTTCTCAGGGAGATACCTGACAATGGCTCATGGTTCTGTTCTCAGTGGTCAACTTTTTGGGAGAGGGTGGTGGGAAGGGGTCAGGTGTAATGAGGGGGGGTGGGGGAGGCATGAGCATCCTGGACAGATGTGTGAAGGCTGCCCACACCCAGAGATCCCTTTTGGGTCTGAGTTGTCCTCAACAGTGCAGACTTGGGACCATTATTTTGAAATATGGTGTAGAGAAAAAATATATAAACAAAGTCAGCTACCCCAAGTATTGCTTTCCTCTTTGTATTTCACTCTCTTGTGGGCTTCCCTGATAATTCAATTGGTGAAGAATCCACCTGCAATGCAGGGGATCCCAGTTCAAGTCGTAGGTTCGGAAGGTCCCCTGGAGAAGGGATAGGCTACCCACTCCAGTATTCTTGGGTTTCCCTTATAGCTCAGCTGGTAAAGATTCCACCTGCAATGCGGGAGACCTGGGTTCAATCCCTAGGTTGGGAAGATCCCCTGGAGAAAGGAAGGGCTACCCACTCCAGTATTCTGGCCTAGAGTATTCCATGGACTGTATAGTCCATGGGGTTGCAAAGAGACATAACTGAGAGACTTTTAATCCTTGTGGGAACTTCCCAAGCCGAATACTTATGTTTCTGGCTCCCAGTCCCAGGCCAATGGTCCAAGTACCTCTCTCTGTCTTTTTCTCATTCCTGAAGATTCAAATACAAAATGAGATACAAAATGTCCAGGGAAAGTTTGCACAACTAAGACAATTCCTGGACAGTGAGGAGATGAAGGAACTGAGAAAACTGAAGGATGAGTTGGGAGTTATTCTCAAAGAGCTGGCAGAATCTGAGAATGATCTGGTCCAAGAGAAGCTGTTGGTGAGCAATCTCATCTCAGATGTGGAGCGCCATTTGCAGGGATCAACAATGGAGCTGCTGCAGGTAAGACTTGGAAAGGAACCCCAGCATCTGAGGCATGAGAGAAATATGTTCCTGTGATCCTTCTGATGCCCTCACGGAGGTTGCTTTGACCCTGCAATATACCTTCTCTGCATCTATTTCAGAGGTTCTAAGAATAACTGAATTATTCAATGTAAGAATAACAAGGGAAAGTTCTATTTTTATTGTTATCAAGCTCATTGCAAACATTTCACTGTCTAGAGAAGATTGATTGTGTTCAGTGATTTTCCATAAGCCCCTGTTTTCTGTGGTCCTGTGCTAAATATTTATCAAGTACCTTTTCATGATTCAGATTATCACAGACAAATTCACTTCAGATTCCAAGAAGTTTTTTTTTCCTCATTGTGTTGAGATTCTCGACCTTTTTTCTGTTTTTGAAGACAGTTTATGAAGAACTGTTATTTATCTTTAAATACTCAATATAATTTACCAGCATCACCATTTCACTCTCGATTTTTCTTATTGGAAAAGTTTAAAATACACTTTTTTTTTTCTGTCTCTTTTACTTGTACTAAGATTATTTAGATTATTGCCATCCATTAGTCCTTTATCGTATATTTTTGTAGGAATTTGTCTATCCCAAGTTGTCTGGTTTCTAAAAGTTAGTTATAACAATTGCTTATTGTACCTTTAATTTCTATAGTACTCAGATTGAAGTCCCTTTTTGTATTCCAGATTTTGCTCTTTCATTTTTTATCCTACTACTTTTATTTATTTTTGTCAATTATATTAATTTTTTCAAAAGCATTGTTTCATTGATTTTGTTTATTTTGTAAATTTTCTTATGCATTTATTTCTCTCACATTTTTTGTTTTCTTTGTGTGTTTGTACAGTTTTGCATTTGTATGTGTAATGTGTGTGTGTGTGCACTGTTTTTTAATAACTTTTCTTCCTTAATAGATCACTGATTTGAGAGCATCTTAATAATATAAGCAGCAGTGTCTTATTTTTTTTCCATTCATTTTGATTTAGTGTTTGTTTTTATTCAGATAAACTTATTTTCCTGTTTTATATGCAGTTTCTTTTTGTTAAAACGTAGATATTTGAAGTTGTGCTGTTAATTAGTAATCCTTGGTGATTTGTCTAAATCAAATCCCTTATGATTATACAGTGGAAGTGAGAAATAGATTTAAGGGCCTAGATCTGATAGATAGAGTGCCTGATGAACTATGGAATGAGGTTCGTGACATTGTACAGGAGACAGGGATCAAGACCATCCCCATGGAAAAGAAATGCAAAAAAGCAAAATGGCTGTCTGGGGAGGCCTTACAAATAGCTGTGAAAAGAAGAGAAGCAAAAAGCAAAGGAGAAAAGGAAAGATATAAACATCTGAATGCAGAGTTCCAAAGAATAGCAAGAAGAGATAAGAAAGCCTTCTTCAGTGATCAATGCAAAGAAATAGAGGAAAACAACAGAATGGGAAAGACTAGGGATCTCTTCAAGAAAATCAGAGATACCAAAGGAACATTTCATGCAAAGATGGGCACAATAAAGGACAGAGATGGTGTGGATTTAACAGAAGCAGAAGATATCAAGAAGAGGTGGCAAGAATACACAGAAGAACTGTACAAAAAAGAGCTTCAAGACCCAGATAATCATGATGATGTGATCACTGACCTAGAGCCAGACATCTTGGAATGTGAAGTCAAATGGGCCTTAGAAAGCATCACTACAAACAAAGCTAGTGGAGGTGATGGAATTCCAGTGGAGCTATTCCAAATCCTGAATGATGATGCTGTGAAAGTGCTACACTCAATATGCCAGCAAATTTGGAAAACTCAGCAGTGGCCACAAGATTGGAAAAGGTCAGTTTTCATCCCAATCCCAAAGAAAGGCAATGCCAAGGAGTGCTCAAACTACCGAACAATTGCACTCATCTCACACGCTAGTAAAGTAATGCTCAAAATTCTCCAAGCCAGGCTTCAGCAATATGTGAACCGTGAACTTCCTGACGTTCAAGCTGGTTTTAGAAAAGGCAGAGGAACCAGAGATCAAATTGCCAACATCCGCTGGATCATGGAAAAAGCAAGAGAGTTCCAGAAAAACATCTATTTCTGCTTTATTGACTATGCCAAAGCCTTTGACTGTGTGGATCACAATAAACTATGGAAAATTCTGAAAGAGATGGGAATACCAGACCACCTGATCTACCTCTTAAGAAATCTGTATGCAGGTCAGGAAGCAACAGTTAGAACTGGTCATGGAACAACAGACTGGTTCCAAATAGGAAAAGGACTACGTCAAGGCTGTATATTGTCACCATGTTTATTTAACTTATATGCAGAGTACATAATGAGAAATGCTGGACTGGAAGAAACAGAAGTTGGAATCAAGATTGCCGGGAGAAATATCAATAACCTCAGATATGCAGATGACACCACCCTTATGGCAGAAAGTGAAGAGGGGCTAAAAAGCCTCTTGATGAAAGTGAAAGTGGAGAGTGAAAAGGTTGGCTTAAAGCTCAACATTCAGAAAAGGAAGATCATGGCATCTGGTCCCATCACTGCATGGGAAATAGATGGGGAAACAGTGGAAACAGTGTCAGACTTTGTTTTTCTGGGCTCCAAGATCACTGCAGATGGTGACTGTAGCCATGAAATTAAAAGACGCTTACTCCTTGGAAGGAAAGTTATGACCAACCTAGATAGCATATTCAAAAGCAGAGACATTACTTTGCCAACAAAGGTTCGCCTAGTCAAGGCTATGGTCTTTCCTGTGGTCATGTATGGATGTGAGAGCTGGACTGTGAAGAAGGCTGAGCGCCGAAGAATTGATGCTTTTGAACTGTGGTGTTGGAGAAGACTCTTGAGAGTCCCTTGGACTGCAAGAAGATCCAACCAGTCCATTCTGAAGGAAATCAATCCTGGAATTTCTTTGGAAGGAATGATGCTAAAGCTGAAACTCCAGTATTTTGGCCACCTCATGCGAAGAGTTGACTCATTGGAGAAGACTCTGATGCTGGGAGGGATTGAGGGCAGGAGGAGAAGGGGACGACAGAGGATGAGATGGCTGGATGGCATCACTGACTCGATGGATGCGAGTCTGGGTGACCTCCGGAAGCTGGTGATGGACAGGGAGGCCTGGCGTGCTGCGGTTCGTGGGGTCGCAAAGAGGGGGACCCCGCGGGGGGTCTTTTTTTTTTTTTTTTTTTTTTTTTTTTTTTTTTTTTTTTTTTTTTTTTAATAAATTAATTTTTTTTTTATAAAAATATTTTTTTTTTTTTTTTTTAATTTTTTTATTTCCATTTATTTTTTTTTTTTTTTCACTTTTTTGTATGTTCAGAAAAATTTACATATAAAAAGATTGTAGATTCTTCATTCATTCGGTGAAATGGTCTATAGATGTCAGGTCAAGTTGGTGGATTGTATTGTCCATGTCTTCTATAACTTGGTGGTTTCCATATAAACTGTTCTCTCATTATTGAGAGTGAGTTGAAATTGACAATTGTTATTGTTAAATTCAGCATTTTTCCTTTTAATTTTGCTTGGTGAATTTTAAAGCTCTATTGTTCGGTATATACACATGTATAATTGGTTTATCTTTTTGATGCACTAAACCTTTTATCATTATAAAATTATCATCTCATTCTTTCCTAATTTTTATTGTTTTAAAGTCTATTTTTTTCTAATAATAATATAAAAACTTGAAATCATTAGAGCTTGCATGATCTATAGTTTTTCTCTTTTTACTTTTGCCTATTTGTATCTTTAAATCTAAAATACATCTCTTACAAGTGACAATCAGTAATTCTTACTTGTTATCCCATGCAACAATATCTAATTTTTTAATTGGGGTATTAAGATATTAGCTTTAATACAAATACTGATATAGCTGTATTTAAACTTCACTATTTGCTTTCTATTTGGCTACTGTACTTTTCATTCTTCTCTTTCTTCTTAATTAGCTTCTTTTGTGTTAAACAAATATTCCTGGTATAAAATTTTAAGCTGTCCTATTTTCTAACTGTATTTAAAATAAAATTTTCACCCCTGTGGTTGCTCTAGTAATTACAGTGTTTCCTATCCTACCATGATCTACTTCACAGTAAAACTAACTTATTTTCAATACATATAGAACCTTCCTGTAACATTGCTTCATTTCTGTCCCACAACAACACAGTGATGATTTACTATGGATACCTGATTCTGTGTAAACTAATCATTGTAGGCTTCTGAACTTATACTTACACTGGAAGGGAAAGTTCTGTTCTGGACTTTATATCAGGAGATTCAAATTCTCTTTAAACTGAGAATAAAGTCAGTAGAGGTGGAATGAATAGAATTGGCGAAAGACACAAGCCACCTTCTGATGGCAAGGTTTGGGCTTAAGAATTAGACTTTCAATAAATTTGCAATTGACCCCCCACCATCATTTATTTTCTCTCTACTTCTTCTAATTTTACTTAATTTTTGTGATACACACAAAAGAGCTTTAACACAGAGAATTTTTATCAAAAACCACTGGTTTTTCTTATTTTTGTTGACATGGAGGAAATAAAGCTTCATGAAAAAGAGATCAGATAAAATGGTGCATATCTATTCTAACCAATAACCTAATAATCTATGTGATGATTAAGAAGATTACGTGGCTAAAAACTGTTAAGCCCATGGACTAAGCAGACTCACTATAGACTACAGTATAGATAAATGCTCTAGTTTTTGAACAGTGACTGAATGCATATTGGTAACATTATAAAAATGGGGTACAAGAGAGGAGACAATCTGGTTGATGAATAGTAAGTTACAAATTAGACATCCTAAGTTACTGATTCCTGTGGCTTATGTTTAACCAAATATATTAACAAGCATTTAAGAGACAAAGCTGAATAAAACTAAGGCATTAGAACTCAACTGTACTTGTGTGTATGCTAGATTTAAGAGAGTGTGAGATCACTTATAGTGTATAAAATGAGATGAGAGAGACCAAAGAACCACCTACAATAATACATTTGTTTGCTTGTACTCTAAACAAGTGCAGTATAAATAGCTTGAGGAATATTAGGATTACGAATTCATCTTTAATTCTCCAAAACCTGGTTTGCTGCTGCTGCTGCTGAGCCATTTCAGTCATGTCCAACTCTGTGCGACCCCATAGATGGCAGCCCACCAGGCTCCCCTGTCCCTGGGATTCTCCAGGCAAGAACACTGGAGTGGGTTGCCATTTCCTTCTCCAATGCATGAAAGTGAAAAGTGAAAGTGAAGTCACTCAGTCATGTCCAACTTTTCGCGACCCCATGGGCTGCAGCCCATCAGGCTCCTCCATCCCTGGGATTTTCCAGGCAAGAGTACTAGAGTGGGGTGTCATTGCCTTCTCCAAAGCCTGGTTTAATGCTTGGCAAATAATAATACATCACTGTGTACTTTTGTTGAATAAATGGAAGAACTGTGAATTATGCAGATCATCTTGTGGGTCACCAAACTTACAAGCTTTTTGTTTTTCCCATAAATATGTCTCATCTCCAGATACTAGAAGTCTCCTTCATACTTCTACAAGGGTCAAAGCCTTTTACCTTTTGGGAAATCTGACAACATCTCATGTGTCTTCTGGAATGACTGTTCACTCTTGTGTCTACTTTTTGGCTGTCACATTGAGACCATATTTATTCCCACAATCGATGGCTGATGGGTACATGAATAAGCTTGGGAAGTGGGGAGACTTACTAGTTTTTGATGCATGTTTTCTCTTTTCTCTCTAGGATGCAAAAGTTATCATGGAAAGGTATGTGTGGGAAACCAGAGATAGTCCATTTATGCTGTGAAAATAAAATAAACCCCTTACAGTTATCTGATAGCCAATTAGGATGAAACAATGCTCAAGGCAGAAAAATGGAGGATAGTCTTATTTTAAGTTTCTATTCATACATCAGGGCTAGATTGTTTTATAAACATTGATAATGGACTGGATTCTATATTAGAGAATATTAATTGTGGAAAGTTGCAGAGTTTGGGTCAGTACCAGTATTAAGAATAAGGCATTACAGTATCAGATCCCCACGACTTCATAAATTTAATTCATACTGTGTGTCAATATGCAACTCAGGTTCCCATATTTAGTAGGTACTTAACTTGTCATGTGAAGGTTAAGTCTTCTTCTCCTGCCAAACACCTAGAATTAGAGACAATTCCTTTATATTTTAGTTTCTGCTCCCAGAAGAGACAAAGTAATTGTATGTTTTTCAGCTTAGGTTTCCAAAAACAGATTTGAATCTCAAGGGATATTTTGGCCCTGGAGCAAATTTTTGATTAATCTTGGTCACATACTCTAGAAACCAGAACAGAAAGGTAACATGATTGTGTCTGCATTTGCACACCTACATGGCAGCATCAAGATCTTTGCAAACACATGAAAGTCAGACTACTTTATTATTCATAATGTCTTCTTTTCCAAGGGTTTGTAATTATTCCTAGTGATTATGAAATCTCAGGGTATTCTGCGAACCTCTCTATTGGACAGCAGTCTTTGAAGATCTTGGGACTTGAGAGAGTGTTCTCATACCTGGTATGTCTCAAATACCCAGGAGCCAGATTCTGCAACCTCACTTTCTGACTCCTTCCTAGAAACACTTATCTGTGCAGGGAATGTTCCACAAACTATTTTTTTTAGATACCAAAGTTTTGTTTTGTTAAATCCATTGCTTCTTATAATTTCATATGATCCCTAGGAGGTGAGTGTGGTGGGTTAATGATTTCATTATAGAAGGAAGAAACTCCCCTTCTGACATTTTAAGACCATCTGGGTCACACAGACGGTACCTGGGAAGGTAGACATGAACACGTTCTTTCTTGCTCCAAGATCAGGCATCCACTCTCTTCTTTCCCAAGGTCTCCAGGAAAGACAATTCAAGCCCATAAACAGGGTGAACACATAGCAAGCCAGTGGTTTAGAGGGAAAAAAAAAATCAGATTTGTGAGCATCAAATTTGTCTTTCCTAGGAGTGAAACCTTGGCTCTGAAGAAGCCAAAATCTTTCCCCAAGGAACAGAGGAGAGTGTTTCGAGTTCCTATTCTGAGAGAGACACTGCATGTGTTTAATGGTGAGGAATGCTACCCAAGTGTGTGTAGGAGGGCTTCTTTGATGGAGGGAAAATGGGTAGAAGGCTCCAATTTCTATGTTGGATGGAGACAGCAAAGCTCAGACACTATGTGCTAATCATGTGGTCATATTTATGGGGGGTGACTGGGGGCTTGGTTCATCCTATCTGTTGCCAGTTCACTACCTCATCATAGCCATTCCCCTCATCTGGAAGAAAATAGATTTCAGGGCTGACTCTATTGCTTATATTTAATACTGTGGATTTTTTTTTTTTTTGTATCATTTCAGAGCCGACAGATGTGCAACGCTACTGGGGTAAGGAGACATCACAGTATAATCAAGCTACCCTGTTATCATCATCTTTTAGAATTTTTCATTTTCTAGTGGGTCTCATGTTTTAAGACCCATGTTTTCCCTCCCAACACATGCAAACATATAACTTTTCCATTCTAAAGATCCCTTTCAAAATGTCACAAGACAACTACATCATTGCCCTAACCCAAACCTATATTTTTCAACAGTTCAGGTGACCCTGAATTCTCCCAAGAGTCCAAATGTTGTCATTTCTCCGGATCAGAGACAAGTGAGATATGCATCCAGTAAGCAGTGCTGTAATGCATATTGGAATGATAATTATGAAGATTTTGGTGTTCTGGGCTCCCCAGTTATCACATCAGGGAGACATTACTGGGAGGTAGACGTGTCAAAGAAAAGTGCCTGGATCCTGGGGGTATGTGGTGAAAAATGTGAAGATATCATGAAGTTACCATCAAGTCTTGGAAATTGTGGAAATGGAAATTGTCAAAATGTTTATTCACGATATCAACCTAAAAATAGCTGTTGGGTCATAGGGTTAAAGCATTATTGTGTATATAATGCCTTTGATGCATCTTCCTTTTCAGATCCTGTGATTTTACCCCTCTCCCTGAGCGTTTCTCTCCATCGTGTTGGGGTTTTTCTAGACTATGAGGCTCGCACTGTCTTATTTCTCAATGTCAGCAACCATGGGTTTCCCATTTGTAAATTCTCTTCATGTTCGTTTCCTCAGAACATAGTTCCATATTTCAATCCTATGAACTGTGATGCCCCCATGACTCTGTGCTCACCAAGCTGTTGAGTCTTCTTACATTCACACTCACTCCTCTATAGTGCCTCTTACTGTAGGTGCGTCTAACACACCTGTGCTTATCTCCAACATTCTTACCTTTTTTCCTTGCTGCCTCTCTTTTTTTCCCATTTGAACGTCCTTCATTCATTAGGAGGGTGAACAATTTCCCTTGTGTCATATTTTCCCCAATATCATGTATGTGCTAGAAAATCTTAATTACTTTTCCGTACTCCATGGTAAAATGATGGATGCCCCATAAAGAACGAGCAGTATTGATATAACACCTTTGCCAAATTTTACAATCTCTTTTACTCTGCCACTGACTGAGAAAATGAAAGAAAGCTTTTCAAAAACATATGTAAATTAGACCTAGTATAGGAGTCCTTCTCTAAAGAGTGAGTGCTGAGCTGTGTCTCAGTTTATCCATGATGCCCGTGTTCATTAAGAAATTGAGGAAAAAATATCATAAATGACATGTACTAAGAATGAAAGTTTTGTGTTCAGAGTGTCTAAGTTCAAGCCCTGTCTCTACATATTAGAAGTGTAAACTTGAATAGCACATTTAGGTGATATGTTTATTTTCTTAAAATAATCTTGTTATAAAATTGTACCATACACAAGATCATTGTGAAAAAATAAATGCAACTAAGTGTAAAGCATATAACTGTCTCAATAATAAATATTTTTTCTATTAATTACTAAACAATATAACCTATATCAGTGTCTCATTAAACAGATTTGTTCCTTCAGGTACAATATGGTTCTTTTCACTGAAGTCTTATTTTTCAGATCCTCGATTCCTTTGTGCTGCATCAACACTACTCTAGCTCTTCCTGCCATAGAAAAGTGTGTGTGTGTGAGATCACAGAATTTTATTATAATTCTTATGTTTCTACATAATCAGATCAGATCAGATCAGTCGCTCAGTCGTGTCCGACTCTTTGTGACTCCATGAATCGCAGCACACCAGGCCTCCCTGTCCATCATGAACTCCCGGAGGTCACTCAGACCCACATCCATCAAGTCAGTGATGCCATCCACCCATCTCATCCTCTGTCATCCCCTTCTCCTCCTGCCCTCAATCCCTCCCAGCATCAGAGTCTTTTCCAGTGAGTCAACTCTTCGCATGAGGTGGCCAAAGTACTGGAGTTTCAGCTTTTACATCATTCCTTCCACAGAAATCCCAGGGCTGATCTCCTTCAGAATGGACTGGTTGGATCTCCTTGCAGTCCAAGGGACTCTCAAGAGTCTTCTCCAACACCACAGTTCAAAAGCATCAATTCTTCAGTGCTCAGCCTTCTTCACAATAATAACTCTTATCAAGTAAACTAAACTCCATGGAGTTCAGTTTCTCATTTAAAAAATCACCTTATTCATATTGTGAAAATTAAACAATACAACATTTGCAATAACTTCTGTAATTTCAAGCCCATAAGGGAAAGCCCAGTATAAACGTCTATTCCTTTTTGTTTCCTTGTCACTGTGATTGAAATAAATCATTTTCAGAATGCATGGTACTTTATTTTCAACATTATTTCTTTGTTTTAAGAAACAGAATAAATTGATTGAAGAATTGAATTTTTTTCTCAATCTTACCTAATTGCTAAATAAATGTTTTTGGATAGCTACATTGTCTCACATTTTAAACATTTTCTGTAGTAATTCTATTTCATTGAAGTTGTATTTTACTTTGTGGTCTGTTTGAAAGTGCAGGTCGCTCAGTTATGTGTAACTCTTTGCGACCCCATGGACTATAGCCTGCCAGGCTCCTCTGACCATGGAATACTTCAGGCAGGAATACTGGAGTGGGTAGCCATGGCCTTCTCCAGGGGATACCTTGACTCTGGGATCGAACCCAGATCTCCTGCATTGCAGGCTGATTCTTTTCTGTCTGAGCCACCAGAGAAACCCATGGTCTGTTTGTCCAGCTTTAAAAAATTCACAGTGATTACATTCACAGTGATACATTAATACTCTACAGTGTAGTCATGGGATCTCTTAACAGTGGTGTAGATAAATGTTTTCTGAGCCCTGGTCAGACTTTTGCATTGAGGTGAAAGTTCACAAGAACGAAGAGAAAGGTCTGCTATCTTCCTTTAGTGAGATGAGAGAAAGAATTATTTCTGAAATGAATATTCTTTCAGGGACTAATGGAATCCCCACGTCTTTTGGAATTTTTTCCCCAGTTATCCTCCAACCAAATCATAGTTCATTTTTTCTTTCTCAAGAAATAAAATGGATTCTTTGTTTAAGCTATCACTGCTTTTATTCTTGATTGTTCTCAAGAATTCTCAACTTTCTCATTTTAGGAAGACCTTTGATGAGAGAAGGGTTATCAAGGAGGACTTTTCCAGTGTTTCTCTTTGTATGTGTGTGTATGCACAATCAATATCTTAGTACTGATTCTTGAAAACAGAAAAAAATTGGGCTTTAAATTTTCCCTTTGACCTCTGCCTTCCTGTCTGCGCACTGCTGCTATGACTAAAATTCTGACTTACTAGGAAAATTTTGTACTCTTGAATAATTGACAAATGACTGTCCAGAGACATTGATGCCTTTTGTTTTACTGGAATGCCCCATTCTCCAGTTCAGGATCAATTGCCTAGTTATAAGAAAATGAAGATCTGAATGTCTGTATACAAATGAAAAATCTGTTCGCTGTGTGGCACTCACTTTCTCACAGAGGTTCCTGACCCCAGAAATGAAGCCACCTTCTGCTGAAAAGAATAGAAATCTATAAGTTTCTCCCAGTTACAGATTCTCTTCTCAGGAAAAGACTAAAGAAAGTGTCCTGGAATTTCATCAATAACTGATGCTGAGAAAACTGGGCAGTTATATGTAAAGGAATAGAGTTGAAAATTTCCTCAGACCACATATAAAAGTAAATTAAAAATGGACTAAAGCCCTAAATGTAAGCCCTGAAACCATAAAACTCCTAAAAGAGAATGTAGGTAAGACAGTTTTTCATAACAAATCATTGCAATGTTTTTGAATCTGTCTCATAAGGCAAAAGAAATAGAAGCAAAAACAGAAGCAAACAACAACAACAAAAAAATGAGACAATTAAAAGCTTCTGCGCAGCAAGCAAAACAATTGTCCAAAAGAAAAGACAACATATGGAAAGGGAGAAAATATTTGCAAATGACATGACCACTTGGAGTTTGTATCAAAATTTATAAATAGCTCATAGAACTCAACATCAAAAAACCAAAAGCCAAATTAATCAATAGAAGCCTGGAATAGACATTCTTCTAAAGAAGACATAGATTTCTAACAGGCACATGAAAAAATTCTTAACATTGCCAATCATCAGGTTTGATGAAAATGAAACCTACAAAGAAATATCACCTAACATCTGTCAAAATGACTGTCGTCAAAAACACCACAAATACAAAGAGAAAGTAAATAGCACAAATACCAAATGTTGGTGAGGAGGAAGGAAAAATGGAACATGGTACAGTATTGATGAAATGTTTAATTGGTGTAGGCCCTATAGAAACAGTACAGAGGTTCTTCAACAAGCTCAGAGTAGAAATACCATATGATTCAGCAATGCCACTCCTGGCTATGTGTCTGAAGAAAATGAAAATATTAATTCAAAAAGATATATGTACCCCAAAGTTCACAGCAGTATTATTTATTATGGACAAGTTAGGGAAGCAGCCTAACTGTCCATAGAAATGAATGAACAAGTTGTGGTGTATATACACAATACACGGCTGACTATGGATCAGAAGAGTCCAGGTTCGACTCCTGGCTGGCTTGTAGTGTGCATCATCATTTGGGGGTTTCCCTGGTAGCTTAGCTGGTAAAGAATCTGCCTGTAGTGCACAGACCCCAGTTTGATTCCTGAGTCAAGAAAGTCTGCTGGAGAAGGAACAGGCTACCACCTTCTGTATGCTTAGGCTTCCCTTGGCTCCACTGGTAAACAATCTGCCTGAAATGTGAGAGACCTGCGTTCGATCCCAGGGTTGGGAAGATTCCGTGGAGAAGGGAGAGGCTATCCACTCCAGTATTCTGAGCTGGAGAATTCCATGGACTGAATAGTCCATGGGGTCTCAAAGAGTGGGACAGGACTGAGCTGCTTGCACTTTCACTTTTCATACACAACGGAATATTACTTACCTATAAAATAAAGTGAAATTCTGCCGTTTGCAACATACATAGACCTAAAGTGCATTATGCTTATTGAAATAAGTCAGATAATGAAAGACAAATTTGTTATCGCTTATATGTGGAATCTAAAAAATAAAACAAAGTTATATAAAAAACAGACAAAAATCACAGATAAAGAGACCAATCTGGTGGTTACAACTGGTGAGGGGGAAGCAGGAAGGAACGAGGTATTTATATAGGATTAGGAGATACAAACTACTATGTATAAAATAAATAAGGTACAAAAATATATTGTATACCATGGGCAAATCTTATTGTTGTTTGTAATAACTTTAAATGGACTACAATATATTAAAATGTAGGGCTTCCCAGGTGGTGCTAGTGGTAAAGAACCCTCCTGCCAATCCAGGAGAGATGTAATAGATGCAGGTTCGATCCCTGGGTGGGGAAGATCCTCTGGAGGAGGGCATGGTAATCCACTCCAGTATTCTTCCCTGGAGAATCCCATGGACAGAGGAGCCTGGCAGGCTACAGTCCATGGGGTCACAAAGAGTGGGACACAACTGAACGACTTTCACTTTCATATAAAAAAATTGAATATTTGACGTTTAAATGAGAAGACCTGCTTGACCAGTTGTCTGTGTCCCTCCTCCTGCTAGCACTCACCCCTGCCCCCGTCCACCCAAATAGCAAAGCCTATGTCTCAAGGGATCGTGGATTCAAGGAAAGAGTGCATCATCTTGGTGATGACAGCAAATCTAGCAGAAACAAGGCAACAATGACCTGGGTGGCATAAGAAAGTGAAAGCCCCTCAGTCATGTCCAACTCTTTGCAACCCCATGCCAGGCTCCTCTGTCCATGAGATTATCCAGGGAGGAACACTGGAGTGGATTGCCATGCCCTCTTCCAGAGGATCTTCCCAACCCAGGGATGGAACCTGCATGTCTTACGTCTCTCCTGGACTGGCAGGTGGCGTCCTTTACCACTAGCACCACCTGGGAAGCCCTACAGAGATGGTGGAGGCTGGAAATTGCCACCTCTCAAATACAAGCAGAGGCAAAGCAGATAAGAGAGATCAAAGCCTTGTTGCCACCTACTGGAAAAGAAAGGAAAGGACTCTCTCAAAATCTGTCATTTAATTTCACAGGCACAGAGAACAATTCATCAAACAGTGTGAAGAAGGCCAGTACACCATTCAACACAGAGAAAATGACAATTCTTCAGAGACCAAACATAAAGTAACAGAATGCTTTGATCTAACTGACAGAGAATTTAAAATAGGTCTGAAGAAACTGAAAGAGATAAGAAAACTAAGAAAAGCAGTTGAATGAGCTCAGAAAGAAAATTACACAACAGAGGAATGCTTTAGCAAAAAGACTGAACCTAAGGAAAAGCCAAACAATTTCTGGAGCTGAAGAACACACACACAGACACCACACACACACGCAATGGGGTAAAGAATTCACTAGAAAACGTTGAAAATAGAGCAGACCATAGAAAGAGAATTTGTGAGCTCACACAAAGAAATGTAAGAGTGATACAAGTAGAAGAGGAAAGAGAAATATGATACTAAAACATGAGGAACACTTCTCTGGTAGCTCAGTGGTAGAGAATCCCCCAGCCAATACAGGAGACATGAGTTCGGTCCCTGATTCAAGAAGAGCTCACGTGCCGTGAAGCAACTACCCTTACAGCGTGTGCTCTGCAACAAGAGAAGCCATTGCAGTGAGAAGCCCACTTATGGCAACTAGAGTGGACCCCGCGTGCTACAAATAGAGAAAGCCCGTGTGGCAACAAACATCTAGCACAGCCCTGCTGCTGCTGCTGCTGCTGAGTCGCTTCAGTCGTGTCCGACTCTGTGCGACCCCATAGACGGCAGCGCACCGGGCTCCCCCGACCCTGGGATTCTCCAGGCAAGAACACTGGAGTGGGTTGCCGTTTCTTCTCCAATGAGTGAAAATGAAGTCGCTCAGTCGTGTCCAACTCCTAGTGACCCCATGGACTGCAGCCTACCAGGCTCCTCCGTCCATGGGATTTTCCAGGCAAGAGTACTGGAGTAGGGTGCCATTGTCTTCTCTGAGCACAACCCTAAGTAAGTAAATAAGGAAATTCTGTAAAAGCTACCTGACAGTTTTAGGAAGGGCACTACTGGCGTAATGTGTATCCCATTAGAAAAACAGAGGAAAGAAGGAGAAGAAATATTAATTAAAGCAATCCAACTTTTCTTTATTTCCAATAAATAATCCAATATTTATTAATATTTAAATACTCCAACAGAATCAAAGTTTAAAATAATCAAAGTGGATCAGGGATATCTGTTCTCGTCCCTACTTGTTCCCCCAAATTCCCAGTTTCTTTAACTTTGGACAACCTTTGATTTGACAAGAGATTCTCAGGAGAATTTGTTCAAGTTTCTGTGTCTGTATGTGTATGCACATACTCATATCTTGGCTCTCATTTCTTCAACAAATTGGATGATGTCCAACCAACTTGGGGAAGGCAAACTACTGAGTCTTCAGCTGCACTTCTAATCTCATCTGTCAACAACACACTCACAGACACACCCAGAAAGAGTGTCTAATCTGGGTACCCAGTGACTAGTCTTGCTGACCTGTGTGCTCAGTTGTGTCTGACTCTTTGCCACCCCTTCGATGGTAGCCTGCCAGGCTTATCTGTCCATGAAATTTTCCAGGCAAGAATACTGCAGTGGGTTGCCATTTCCTACTCCAGAGGATTTTCCCAAATACAGGGATTGAACCTATGTGTCCTGGGTCTCCTGAATAGGCAGACAGATTCTTTACCACTGAGCTACCTGGGAAGCCCCTTGTTGACACATAAAATTAACCATCTCACTAATTTTCCTACTTTATCATTATTATGTTAAGGTCATAAGGATTATATGTTAAATATTATTAGATGACATTGTCCACTAAATGACACTCTTACAGTTTCATTTTTCTCAGCCTATTTAGGAAAAGTGTCAATTTGGTCATATCACATCCATCTCCTGAAAGTCGGCATCAGTGAACTGGTCTGTGATAGCCCCTCTGACCGATCTCCTGAATGATTTCAGATTTGTTGAGCCTTTTCCTCTACATGACCTAACAGGATAGACCAGCCAGATTCACTTACTTTAACATATGGACACTGGCCGGGGGAAAGCACAGCAGTGTTGCTGCCTCAGGGAAATCCTCAGTGTGGGTGTTCACTGGGGTAAAGAAGGGTACTTCACTCTTTCCTCCAGACAGCTTATTAGTAAGGAAACAAGACAAGTTGGGAATCTGTGAAATTAATTTGCTCGGGAGGTTTAGTTTTCCAAAGGATAGAAGAGACAGAAGAACTGTTTCCAGGAGGAGAGCTGAGGTAGAAAAAACTATCACAGACCCACCAGGCTCAGGCACAAAAGCCTTGTCATTGCCCATAGAACCTATATGGAGAGCTTCTATTGGTCTGCAATTTATCTTGCCCTTTCCTGCCCTTACTCCACACCCTTGAATTTAACTTTCATTTCCCCTCACCTTCTACTAGGAATCTTCTTAGGGGCAGTCAGTCTTTTGATATGGGGACCGAATCCTGAAAACATCTGCCCAGGTCCTGCCTTCACTCTTCTCCAAGGAATCACAGCTTCTCCACTTGTGTCTGAGGATAGCTGAGTGGTTTGTAGAAGACAGAGTCTGAGAGGCACACACACAAAAAAATTAAATCTTCTTGGGTGAGTTTTATTTGTTGTGTGGAAGCTGTTCTAAAGGGGGAAAAGCCCAACTTGCAGATTTCCTGCTGAGAGTGCTGACTGAACATATGTCTGGGGAGGGGAACTATTATAAGCAGCGGGGTTGGAATACAGCAAATGACTTTATTGTTTCTTCCTTGGAAGGGATGTTTATTTCTCAAGGCTGAATCTACCCACAGCTCCTTCCCATTCTGTGAGTTTGAATTGCACCTTCCTGAAGACAGTCATTTTCTGCTTGACTGTGTAGGTAAATTCTCATTCCCTAGGCTGCCTGGATGCTAGGGCACAGCCTCTCATGAATTCTCTTGTCCAGACAGACACAGGGAACTGCTGCACTTCCTTTCATCCCTAACCTGTTCATCCTTCTCCTTGAGCTGGATCAGCCACTAGAACCAGCTCAGCTGAGAGATCAAAGGTAAGGGGACCACATGGGAAGAATTCCTAGAAGTGACATCTGGAAGCATCTGGCTTCTAATAACAGTGATATCTTTTATTTTTAAAATCTTACTTAATTGGTATTAATGATATAAAAGGATGTCAGAGAAGTAGTATCATAACAACATTGTGAGACCCACATGGAAAGTAATTTAGAGGAGTCTCTGCATTTCCCCCCTTTCTTCCTTCCTAAAGAAGATTCATCTGCACCCACCTTTCTCAGACACATGATGACATGAGTCAAATCTTTGTCCTCGCCCCAAATTCCCTTCTTCTGACCAAGTCTTATTTCGTCAAGGTTGACTTTGGAGACAGTCACCTTGGCCACCTATTCTTGTCACCCTCTCAGGCATAGTCAGTGTTAGACCCTTGTCTTCTGAACCCATACTGTTCACCTCTGTCAGGCCAATTGCTACAGGGCTTTAGAATTGTTTTGTTACTTTAGTTTTTCAGATTTTACTTTGCTAGTATTGTAAGGTATTTATATTAAATAATAGTAGAGGACTTCCTGGGAAATATTACAAAGCCCAATTTCACATTCCAATTTTATTTGGGAAAAGTGTAGTTTTCTCATATAATATTCACACCTTGTGGCTATATTATGTTTAGAGAAACAGTTACTGCAGTCACAAAAGAAGAAAGTCATCTCTATGATCTTACTATTTACCCTTTTATGTAAATATTGTCTTTTTATGTCCTTTAGGCTTTGGCGTAGTCAATAAAGCAGAAGTAGATGTTTTTTTGGAATTCTCTTGCTTTTTTCATGATCCAGCGGATGTTGGCAATTTGATCTCTGGTTCCTCTGCCTTTTTTAAAACCAGCTTGAACATCTGAAATTCATGGTTCACATATTGCTGAAGCCTGGCTTGGAGAATTTTGAGCATTACTTTACTGGCGTGTGAGATGAGTGCAATTGTGCATTAGTTTGAGCATTCTTTGGCATTGCCTTTCTTTGGGATTGGGATGAAAACTGACCTTTTCCAGTCCCAGGGCCATGGCTGAGTTTTCCAAATTTGCTGGCATACTTCTGCTTTAATGACTATGCCAAAGCCTTTGACTGTGTGGATGACAATAAACTGTGGAACATTGTGAAAAACATGGGCATACCAGACCACTGGACCTGCCTCTTGAGAAACCTGTATGGTGGTCAGGAAGCAACCGTTAGAACTATATATGGGACAACAGACTGGTTCCAAATAGGAAAAGGAGTACGTCAAGGCTGCATACTGTCACCCTGCTTATTTAACTTAGATGCAGAGTACATCATGAGAAATGCTGGACTGGAAGAAACACAAGTTGGAATCAAGATTGCTGGGAGAAATATCAATAACCTCAGATATGCAGATGACACCACTCTTATGGCAGAAAGTGAAGAGGAACTCAAAAGTCTCTTGATGAAAGTGAAAGTGGAGAGTGAAAAAGTTGGCTTAAAGCTCAACATTCAGAAAACGAAGATCATGGCATCTGGTCCCATCACTTCATGGGAAAGAGATCGTGAAACAGTGAAAACAATATCAGATTTTATTTTGGGGGCTCCAAAATCACTGCAGATGGTGATTGCAGCCATGATATTAAAAGATGCTTACTCCTTGGAAGGAAAGTTATGACCAACCTATATAGCATATTCAAAGGCAGAGACATTACTTTGCCAACAAAGGTTCATCTAGTCAAGGCTATGGTTTTCCAGTGGTCATGTATGGATGGGAGAGTTGGACTGTGAAGAAAGCTGAGTGCCGATGAATTGATGCTTTTGAACTGTGGTGTTGGAGAAGACTCTTGAGAGTCCCTTGGACTGCAATAAGATCCAACCAGTCCATTCTAAAGGAGATCAGCCCTGGGTGTTCTTTGGAAGGAATGATGCTAAAGCTGAAACTCCAGTACTTTGGCCACCTGATGCGATAAGTTGACTCATTGGAAAAGACTCTGATGCTGGGAGGTATTAGGGGCAGGAGAAGAAGGGGACGACAGAGGTTGAGATGGTTGGATGGCATCACTGACTGATGCATGTGAGTTTGAGTGATCTCTAGGCGTTGATGATGGACAGGGAGGCCTGCTGTTGTTGCTGCTAAGTCACTTCAGTCGTGTCCGACTCTATGCGACCCCATAGACGGCATCCCACCAGGCTCCCCCGTCCCTGGGATTCTCCAGGCAAGAACACTGGAGTGCGTTGCCATTTCCTTCTCCAAGGCCTGGCGTGCTCCATTTCCTAGGGTTGCAAAGAGTCGGACACGACTGAGCGACTTAACTGACTGAACTGACTGAATTGCTTGTCTTTGGCTGTTATATCTGAGGTGTTCTCACTTTGTATTTTCATGCGCTCCAAGTTAAAAGATCAAAGGTAAGGATCAAGATTCTGACATTATGGGAGTCAAAGGACTTGAGGTTTCATCAGGCAGATGCCACTCATGTTCCCACATCTATCTTCCTGTTGCCAAGGGAAGCCTGTATCACTGCTTAGAGAGTGGTGGGGTGTTATCCTTCAGGTATGAGGACTAGTTCCTTCATATCTCTTGTGGATCTAGCTGCTTTGATATTAGATCCTTGGAGCACTGCAAGGAAAATACATTTTGCCATTTCATATCTGAATGCATGCTCTGTGCCTCCCTTCTTTATAGACTCTTGATGCATCTCAGCAGTAGTTGGATCATGAATAGGATGAGAAATAATTGGAGGCCCCTCACCATATTTTAAGCAAAGCTTTAGCCATAAAATGATATAACGTCTACCCCTGACCTTGCTATTCATTAACGTGTTATCCTGTGCGCCTACCAAAATGCACTTAATACATCTAGACTAGTTTTACTGTCAAAAATGTGGCCTTAAAGTGAAAGGTTGCTGCTGAGCCATGAAAAGACACCAGGATTCTTGGCGTCCAGAGGACAGAAATTCAATCCGGGGCTAGTGACGAGGCTTGATCACTCAGAGCTTTTGTTTAACAAATTTTTATTAAAGTATAAAAGAGATAGACAAAGCTTCTGACATAGACATCAGAAGTGGGGAGAAATAGTGCCCCCCTTGCTAGTTTTAGCAAGCTGTTTTATGTCTGTTAGAAAGCTATTAAGCAGATAAGAGAGACACCTCAAGGTTGAGGGAGTTTCACCAGGCCCCTCTCCCACAATATGCATTTTTGAGATAGGATGGCATGAGGTGTATCATCCCCCAGCCATCAAACAATTGATATGAATACTGGTTTGTTGAGCTATTATGTGCCCAAGATTTGAGAAAAGGAATAAAGTTAGTCTTAGGTGGAAGCACTCTGAAGAAAGCCAAAGTGAAAGTGAAGTCACTATGTCATGTCTGACTTTTTGTGACCCCACGGACTGTAGCCTAGCAGGCTTCTCCGTCCATGGGATTTTCCAGGCAAGTATAATGGAGTGGGGTGCCATTTCCTTCTCCAGGGGATCTTCCCAACCCAGGGATCGAACCTGGGCTTCCCACATTGTAGGCAGATGCTTTTTCTGAGCCAAGGAAGTCTGAACACAGGCAAATTCCAAAGCAAACACATAGTTTCATTAACATAGCTTATGAAAAACATTTCCCTAAGTAAAACTCAAGGTGTGAGAAAAGTTAAGTTCATGTGGAGCCAGGTGTCATCATGGCAATACAGAATTTTAAGAGAAACCTTCTTTTAACTTTGTATAGAGAAGGAAAAAAATCTGACACTTGTAGTTTGTTTCCTCCTGCCGCTTAAGGGAGACATAAAAGATGTCTGACACTTGCAGCCTATTTCCTCTGTTTGGAGATCCCTGGCCTTTCTGCCTGTTACCATCTCAAAAGTCTGCTGACTTTTCACTTTATTGTAACCCAGTAGGCTTCCCAGAAAAACAAAATACACACATACGGGGGTCCAGCCCTGGTAGGATCCAGGGATTCCCTCGGGAGGAAGGTGTCGGGAAAGAATAGATAAAGAGATAAGGAAAGAATTTTGCAGTTGAGAAAATAAAGGAGAGAAAAGAGGCTGATATTCCTTGGTTTACTCAGAAAGCCAGTAAAGTCCCAGCACAGGACTTGCTCTGTTCACGTAGGCCGCAGGCACCCTCTACAATTATAGAAGGGCCCCACCTTAGGCACCTTCTCGAGTGGGTCTTACAAGCCCAGGCAGGAAAGTGAACGCAGAGAGCCCCTGCACTCCATGGAATCAGCCTGAGTAGGAAAAGGAAAGAGAAAGAACGACATGGGGAGACCAAGCTTCGGTGAGCAAGCCCCGCACTTTATTTTCCAAAGTAGTTTTTGTACCTTAAGTTGTGCATAAAGGATAATGGGGGAAGGGGTAGAGTCATGCAAGGTCAGCAGTCCTTGATCCTTATCGAAGCCAGGCTTTTTTTCTGCAAACTTATCTTATGCAAAAGCTTTAGGTGATTTACATCATCTTCTGGCCAGGAGGCCTGTTAACATTTGATGACCCTTTCTTCAGAAAACTTATTTTTCCTTAAAGATGATTATTCTAAAGTCAGGCACCACCCTCTGAAAGCATTAGATAAAGTTGCATTCCTATAGGGCAAAAGTGTGGTGGGCTATAACAAGAAAAGAATTAACTCAAGGATCCAAGGTTGCAAACATTAAGGCTGCTGCTTACATATCTATATACCAGCTATATTAATCAATAAACTCCCAGGGACACAGTAGGTAAAGGATATGGAAACTTGGCAGCAAGCATTAGCTCAACAAAGAAATCCTCCATTAGTTCTATTCTGCATTGTTAGAATATCTTAAGCTTCCTGTGCCTCTCGTGGTTGGGAGGCTGTGAATCTTGAACAAACCTGTCAGGCAGGCTAGAAAGTCATCAGAGGGGTTTGAATTGAAATACTCCTATTATGTCCGGGAGACTTATTAACTAGAGTTTTAAGTTGATTTTCTTACAGAGAAAGGTGGTCGGGGATAGCCCCCCGTTAATATCAGAAGAGCTGGTGAAAGTCGTAAAATAGCAAAACAGATTCTGGTTTTGGGGTAGATGCTCAGGCAGGCCCAGAGGGGCACCCCTCGAGTTCTGGGCTCGCCTTGCCCACCAGATCTCTCCCGCATGACCTTGTCATGGGGTGGGGACTCCCGCGCTGGCTCCAGGCACACACACATACACACACAACACAAAACAAACAACAACAACAATAACAAAACCTAGAAGAGCAAGCCAATATTACCTTTACAGGAAGAAAGATTCCAGGGCTGGTGTTACCCCTTGTCCCCACATATCTAGTCCAACTCCCGGTCTTGTCCTTATTCCTCTGCTTATCTCTCACTCTCACCTGCTGCCCAGCATTTCCTTCATCACCCTGTCCCTCTAGCTATCATCATCTCTCCACGGAGCAGCTGTGCCTGCATCCTACCTGATCCTCCCTATCCCACACTGGGTCCATCCAACATCTCACAGCCCAAGGGCACAGCTGGTCATGCCCCTACTCCTCTCTGATGGGAAAACATTGAAACTTCTCCTGACTCTTGGAGATGGGCCCCTGAAAGTTATACAATGTGGGAAGTGTCGTGTTCAATGTCACTGCAGCCTCTTGTGACGCAGAAAGCCCCGCAGTCTTTGGTACACCAGCCGCACTGGCCTTCTCAAACTCATACAAGGTGATGTGTCTTCCACACACAACTCATTTCCTCTACCTGGAACGTTTTTATTCTTTCTCATTCCATGTTTCCTTTATCTTCTTCTGTTTGCACTTGCACTGTTGTATTTTCAAGCTGAAATTCTTGGATAGCCCTTATTTTCTCCAATTATTTGATTTCTAAACAACATCTGCATCTTTTGGTAATGTTTTCCACATTTGTTCTTTTGTATGTATACAAGTATATATATATATATATACACACACATATGCACTTAAGGCTGAATTTTTATTTACTATTACTTTCCAGGTGAATATCAAGTTAATAGTGGTTTAAATCTGTTTAGACTCATATTTCCTTTTATGGATATTAGTCTAGTTGCTAGCATATGTTACTTATTAATGACAATTAGTCGAATGATCTTACCCAATATATTGAGAGTTTTATTTTTTCAAGACTGACATTTATTTCTCCTGTGTTTATGTGTTTTCAGATACCTGATTTGTGTGATCTGCTGCTACTGCTGCTAAGTCACTTCAGTCGTGTCCGACTCTGTGCGACCCCAAAGACAGCAGCCCACCAGGCTCCGCCGTCCCTGGGATTCTCCAGGCAAGAACACTGGAGTGGGTTGCCATTTCCTTCTCCAATGCATGAAAGTGAAAATTGAAAGTGAAGTCGCTCCGTAGTGTCCGACTCTTAGCGACCCCATGGACTGCAGCCTACCAGGCTCCTCTGTCTATGGAATTTTCCAGGCAAAAGTACTGGAGTGGGGTGCCATTGCCTTGTCCACTTGTGTGATTGGTTGAGTATATTGATACTACCTCCCTCCCTATAATCCTCTTACACACACACATCTCTGGGCTCCTATCAATATCCTTGACCTATTTTCAGGCCAAGCTGAAATCACTATTTACCCACTAAGACTTCCCAGTACCTCCCAAGTGATCTGTATCTCTTCACTTCTTCACTTCCACACCCCCACTGCATTGGGTATTAATTGAGTCCATGAATTTGCCTTTGTTTGTCTTTGATTAGCTCAAAGGGCAGGAGACAGGCCCCTAAAGGAGGACCGCTAATACATTAGGTTTAGTTCCACTCTGTGTATTGAAGATACGTGATCTTTATAAGTCACCATCTCTCTATCATATCTGATAATGGGTTTCCGTTCACCATGTACAGACACACATGGTCAAATATTGTATGTGTGTGCTCAATTGTGATCGACTCTTTGCAACCTCATGGACTGAAGCCCGCCAGCCTCCTCTGTCCATGGGATTTTGCCAGCAAGATTACTGGAGTGGGTTGCCATTTCCTCCTTGAGAGGATCTTCCTGGCCCAGGGATTGAACCTGAGTCACCTGCATCGCCTGTATTGGCAGGCAGAGTCTTTCCCACTAAGCCACCGGGGAATACTTGTCATATAGTAAAATTATGTCATGACAATACGGGAAATCATTATAAACATCCAACAAATGATGACAAGGACTACATTGTGTTAAGTCTTCAAAGCGGGTCTATGTGATAAGAGAACACTTAAGGAGAGTTTACTGAAGTACAAGAGATAGTCATACTGATATTTTGATACTGAGGATATTTGGAGCACGGAAAGATGGTGGGTCACATAGGGTCTTAGGGGAAAAAGTGTCAGGTCATTCTTTTGTTTAGTAAAATTAAATAATAAAAAAAATTCCACAGATAGGGTTGGAATTGGTCATGTGCCATGAATCCAGAGTAAAGTATTTAAAATTATTATGAAATATCTTTAAAGAATTGTATTCGATTCAGTTCAGTTGCTCAGTTGTGTCCGACTTTACGACCCCATGAATCGCAGCACGCCAGACCTCCCTGTCCATCACCAACTCACGGACTTCACTCAGATTCACATCCATCCAGTCAGTGATGCCATCCAGCCATCTGATCCTCTGTCGGCCCCTTCCTCTCCTACCCTCAATCCCTCCCACCATCAATCTTTTCCAATGAGTCAACTCTTCGCATCAGGTGGCCAAAGTACTGGAGCTTCAGCTTTAGCATCATTCCTTCCAAAGAAATCCCAGAGCTGATCTCCTTCAGAATGGACTGGTTGGATCTCCTTGCAGTCCAAGGGACTCTCAAGAGTCTTCTCCAACCCCACGGTTCAAAAGCATCAATTCTTCGGCGCTCAGCTTTCATCACAGTTCAACTCTCACATCCATACATGACCACAGGAAAAACCATAGCCTTGACTAGACGGATCTTTGGTTTCTAGCAAATATCAACATAAATCAGCTACAGATATACATATGTCCTTTCCCTCTTGAACCTCCCTCCCACCTCCCTCCCCATCCCGCCCCTCTCGTTGGTACAGAGTCCTGGTTTGAGTTCCCTGAGTCATACAGGAAATTCCCATTCAATTAAAAAGAAAATAAAAATTTTAAAAGTATATGAAATGTGCTTTTGAAAGGTCACCAAGCTTCTTATCTTGTATCTTCATGGTTCACTTTTGTTCCTCAATAATCTGGTCGTGGACTGTACTTGATTTATTCACAACTAATATCTTGCATTTCTATCTTTCTAACTCGTTCCCCTTTTATATCTTCCAACACAGAGGGATCTCTGAGAAAGAGAATCCTCAGAAGTCAGGACAAGTTGGAGCAGCTGAGCAACTCGCATGGCCTCAGGAATTGTGGTGAACCTACAGCAGGAGGTGACCTGCCCCATTTGCCTGGAGCTTCTGACAGAACCCCTGAGCCTTGACTGTGGCCACAGCTTCTGCCAAGCCTGCCTCACAGCAAACAACATGGTGTCCATGAATGACCAAGACGAGGACAGAAGGTGCCCTGTGTGCAGAATTAGTTATGAGCCTGGAAACCTAAGGCCTAATAGGCATGTGGCTAACATAGTACAGAGGCTCAGAGAGGTCAAGTTGAGCCCAGAGGTGGAGCAAGAGAGAAATCTCTGTCTGCGCCATGGAGAGAAACTCATGCTCTTCTGTGAGGAGGACAGGGAAGTCATTTGCTGGCTTTGTGAGCGGTCCCAGGAGCACCATGGGCACCACACATTCCTCATGGAAGAGGTTGCCCAGGACTATCAGGTAAGAGAGCAGAATGGAGGAAAGACAGAGCATAAAGTGTTACCTGAGGGGAAATCTCCACTTTGCATTGGACTTTGTTTACCTGGTCACCATGGACTTGAGGCCTGTGATCTCTTTTCATCCTATGCCCACATTCTGATGTTTGAAGGATGTTTCTGTGAATTCCCCCAATTACAAAGTTATGATCCTACATACAGGCTTTTAGTCAGAAATAGGTGGAGATCTGATGCCCAAAGAAGTTCTCATGATGACTTTGGTCAGGAGGGTAATGAGGACACTGGGTGGACTGAGGGGTGCTGTTTCCCTGCTGCAGGATCAGGTTTCTCTAGAACAAAGACAACCAGTCTTCTCTGGAAAGAGAATGCTGACTCCTATCTCTTGAGTCTTAAGAATACATTTCCCACCTCAGGTTTTCCCCCAGGTCATAGATTCTAATAGCTGTTGTCTACAGTTTTTGTAAAGTGGATTCTCTTTGGAAATCAGCCTCATTTCTCTCATTCATCCTCTACAGTGATGCTTAGAAGCCCATAGCCTGACTCTGTGTGGTTCTTTTCTCACAGAAGAAACTCCAAGAAGCTCTAGAGAAGCTGAGGGAGAAGCAGCTGGAAGCTGAGGAGTTGGAAGTTAAAGTCAGAGCAGACATTGCTGCCTGGAAGGTAGGAGAAGGCACTTCCTGAGGGAGTTAGACTGATATCTTGGACAGGACCTTGGGTGGTCACAAGTAGCGGCTTTCCTCTTTGTTCCCTGACAGTTGTCATTTGATTAGTCCTTTCCTTCATCCTACCCCTGATGGGGTGGTGCTAAAAAGGGAACATATCACAGACGAACATAGATACTGGAAGGGAAGTATGTATACAGAGGGCATCTCTCATGAGGATAACAAGAGAACTTCAGATTCCATTCCTGTTGTGTGTTTTTGTCCTTGATTCTTCTGATTGAGACATTTGGCAATGGCTCGTGGCTCTGTCCTGGCTTCCCTCATAGCTCAGCTGTTAAAGAATCTGCCTTTAATGCAGGAGACCCTGGTTTGATTCCTTGGTTGGGAAGATCCCCTGGAGAAGGGATAGGCTACCCACTCCAGTATTCTGACCTGGAGAATTCCATGGACTGTATAGTCCATGGGGTCGCAAAGAGTTGGACACAACTGAGTGACTTTCACTTTCACTTTCACAGTTCAGTCAGACATAACTGAGCAACTTACACCTGTCCTCAGCTTTTAACCTTAGCAGAAGGTGGTGGGAGGGAGTCAAGAGTAATACAGGAAGGCACGAGCATCCTGGATATCTGTGTGAAAACTGAGTCATAGCCAGGGCTCCCATTTGTCTATGAGTTATCTTCAACAATACAGACTTAGGACTATTCTTTTGAATGGTGATGTAGAGGAAAAAGAAATATCATGTGAGCTTCCCTAATCATTGCTTCCCTCCTTTCTCTCTCTCTTTCTCGTACTCCTGAAGGATCAAATACAACATGAGAGACAAAATGTCAAGGCAGTATTTCAGAAACTGAGAAAGAACCTTAAATATGAGGAGGTGAAGGAACTGCAAAAACTGAAGAGTAAGGAGGAAGTTGGTCTACGTAACCTGGCAGACTCTGAGCATGTGCTGATTCAGCAGAGCCAGCTCATGAGAAATCTCATCTCAGATGTGGAACATCGTTTGAAAGGGTCAACAGTGGAGATGCTGCAGGTAACACTGGGCAAGAAACCCGAGTATCTGTGATATGAACACTTGAGCTTTACTGTTCGTACTATATATAGCTTTCTATGCTTTTAACTTCACCGTTCTTGTATCATTGAATGTAAAATGTATGTTCTGTAGATAGCAATAGTGGCTTTTTATCAGGTCAAAAAATCTTCCTTTTAAAGGGGGTATTTATTAATATAATGCCATTTAATAATGCAATCATTGATCTGGTTATATTTAAATTTATCATTTTTTATTTGCATTCTGTATGGGTAGCTTTCATTCTATTTCACTTCAACTAGCTTATTTTGTGTTAAATATCTGTGGTATAAAATATTGTTTTGTTATTTTCAAACTATGTATGTTTTTTCTCTTTTCCTAATAGTTTCTCTAATGATTCGAATGTTTCCTATCCCATCATGATCTATTCCTGACTAACACCAACTGCATTTCAGTAAAAATAGAAACTTCCTGTACCATTGCTTCATTTCCTTCCAGCAACAACACAATGATGCTTTTAATATTGCACCCAATCCTACAGGCTAATGCCTGCAAGCATCTGAACTTTTCAGAATAAAGGGAAGAAAAATTCTCTTTTCTTCTGGAGTTTATGTCAGGAGGTTTTTGTTTTCTTCATTAACTGACAATAAAGTCAATATGAATGATAGTTGCTCAGTTGTGTCTGACTCTTTGCAACCTCATGGACTATACCCTACCAGGCTCCTCTGTCCATGGAATTCTCCAGGCAAGAATACTGGAGTGGGCTGTCATTTCCTTCTCCAAAAGTCAATATAGGTGGAGTAAATAGAATTGGAGAAAGACACAGACCAGATTCTGATGACGAGTTTGGCACTTCAAAATTAAGCATTGATTAAAGTTGTAACTGTATTCACAAAATGTTCTACTTATTGCAGTTTTCTTTGATTTTTGTCATATACAAGAAAACAGCAGAGAGACTTTGTTTTTTGATTTTGTGTGTGGACCCAGCTGTTGTACTAGTTTTTGGTAACATGGAAATAAGTCTAATATTAAAGATACCAAATATACTGATAAATATCTGCTCAAAGGAAACAACATCTCTAATGATTAAGAAGATTAGATGGCTACAAACTGTTAAGGACTTGAACAAAACTGATTCAGTACAAACTAAAGTGCAGATAAATGCTCTAGCTTTTGGACAGTGATTGAGTCCATATTGGTAACATTGTGAAAATGGGATACAAGAGAGGAGACAGTTTAGTTGATAAATAGTAAGTTACATATTAGACATCCTAAATTACTGATTTTTGTGACTTATTTTTTACTGAATAGAGTAATAAGCATTTAAGAGACAAGATTGCTGGGAAAAATAGCAATAACCTCAGATATGCAGATGGCACCACCCTTATGGCAGAAAGTTACGAGAAACTTATAAGGCTCTTGTTAAAAGTGAAAGAGGAGAGTGAAAAAGTTGGCTTAAAGCTCAACATTCAGAAAACTAAGATCATGGCATCGGGTCCCATCACTTCCTGGGAAATAGATGGGGAAACAGTGTAAACAGTGTCAGACTTTATTTTTTTAGGCTCCAAAATCACTGCAGATGGTGATTTCAGCCATGAAATTAAAAGACGCTTATTCCTTGGAAGGAAAGTTATGACCAACCTAGATAGCATATTCAAAAGCAGAGGCATTACTTTGCCAACAAAAGTCCGTCTAGTCGAGGCTATGGTTTTTCCAGTGGTCATGTATGGATGTGAGAGTTGGACTGTGAAGAAAGCTGAGCACCAAAGAATTGATGCTTTTTAGGTGTGGTGTTGGAAAAGACTCTTGAGGGTCCCTTGGATTGAAAGGAGATCCAACCAATCCATTCTAAAGGAGATCAGTCTTGGGTGTTCTTTGGAAGGACTGATGCTAAAGCTGAAACTCCAGTATTTTGGCCACCTCATGGGAAGAGTTGACTCATTGGAAAAGTCTCTGATGCTGGGAGAGATTGGAGGCAGGAGGAGAAGAGGATGACAGAGGATGAGATGGCTGGATTGCATCATCGACTCTATGGACATGAGTTTGACTGAACTCCGGGAGTTGGTGATGGACAGGGAGGCCTGGCACGCCTTGATTCATGGGGTTGCAAAGAGTTGGACACTACTGAGTGGCTGAACTGAACTGAACTGAAGAGACAAAACTGAGTAAAAGTAAAGATTTGGAAATCAACTGCCCATGTGTATGCTGAACTTAAGGGAGTGAAAGAGATCACTTATAGTGTGTAAAATGAGGCTAGAGAGACATGAAAAACACATACATTAATACATTTCTTTACTTCCAGCCTCATAAAAGCCGTGTTAATAGTGTGAGGAATATTAGGATTATGTATTCCTCTTTGATTCTCCAAAGCCTGACTTCAAGCTTGGCAAATAATAGTATAACACTTGATACTTTTGTTGAATAAATTAACAAATCATTAAATATTCAAACAGCCTCATAGGGCATTTTATGCCTTCGCAGGAAAGTGAATATGTTGGTTTTTTACGTTCTCTCATCAGCACATCCTAAAAGCCTCCTGCTTTTACAAGTGTCAATGCTATTTTACCTTTGTTGGAAATGTGATAGTGTCACAAGGGTCTTATAGAATGATTGGCCTAACTCTTGTCTTTGCTTTTGAGACCATCCTATTCACACAATCAGGGGTGGTGGGGATGTAATGAAGATTTCTAAGTGGGAGGACCTATTACTCCTTGACTCATGTTTTTTTCCTCACTAGGATGTGAACAACATCATGAAAAGGTACGTGTGGGAGACCAGAGATAGTCCATTTATGGAATAAAAATAATTAAAATCACTGACAAGGTTTATCTGGTGGCCAATTAGTGGGAAATAATGCTCAAGGCACAAAAAATGGTATATAGATTTGCCTTCAATTTCTGTTCGCAAATCAAGGCTAAATTTTTCCTAATGATTAAGAATGGACTAACTTCTACTGTAGATAATTGCAGTCATTGAAAGTCACAGAGTTTAGTCAGTAGCCATCATAGGAATAAGACGTTGCAATGACAGACTCCTGTGACCTCAAATATTTAATTCACACTTGGTGTCCTTATGCACCTCAGCTTTCATATTTAGTAGGTGCTTGAATTACCTTGGGAGAGTCCTGTCTTCTTTCTTGGCCAAGCACCCAAATTGGAGAGAACTCCTTTATATTTGAATTTTGCCTAGTGTATAGAAGAGACCTGCCCTTCTATACCTTTCTGATTGGATTTCCAAAAACAGATTTGAATATAAAGACTATTATGGCTGTGCTGCAAACAATTGATCCATCTTGCTCATATACTCTAGAAGGCAGAATGGAAAGTTAGCACCCTTGTGTTTGAATTTCCACATGTACATGGTAGCATCAAGATTTTTACAAACACATGAAATTTAAACCACTGTTGCTTTAGTATCCCTAATGTCCTGTTTCTCAAAGGTTTGTCATTATTCCCAGAGAACCTGAGATCTCAGGGTATTCTGAGAGCCTGTGTGCTGGGGAGCAGACTTTGAAGATCTGGGAACTCTCTAGACAGTGTTCTCATACCTGGTATGTCTCAAACACCTGGGAGCCAGGTCCTGCTACCTAACTTTCTGACACCTCCCTAGAACACGTATCTATGCTGAGATTTTTCCACAAATTAATTTTTTGTGGTACCAAAATATTATTTCAAATAATTTCATATGCTTTCTAGGAGCTAGAGAGGGAGAAGTTAATGATTTCACTAAAGAAGGAAGAAACTGTCCTGACAAGTCAGTACAGTCTCAGGTCACACGGAGGGTAACTAGGAAGTTAGACATTAGCACATTCCTTCTGGTGCCAAAGTGAGGTGTCCAGTCTCTCCTTTCTCAAGACAGTTCAAGTGCATCAGTGGAGTGAAAGTCAGTGGTTTTAGAGGAACCAGAAGTCAATCGTGTGGGAGTCAATCTTTTTCTTCCCTAGGAGTGAAACCTTAACCTTGAAGAAGCCCAGAACTCTCCCCAAGGGACAAAGGAGAATGTGTTCAGCTCTTGATCTGACAGACATACAGCGAGTGTATAATGGTGAGGAGTGCTCCCTAAGTGGGTGTCTGTGGAATTGTTGTGATGGGGGTAAAATGGGGAGGAGCCTCCAATTTCTAGACATGGATAGAGAGAGACAGTAAAGCCCAGATACTTTGTGCTGACGATGTGGTCATATTTATGGAAAGTGACCAAGTGTTCATTCATCTTCTCTTTCATCAGTTCAGTACTTCAATACAGCCCTTCCCCTAATCTGAAAAAAATAGATTTCAGAGCTGACTCCCTGGCTTATATGTAACATTATGGCTTATTCTCATTATTTCAGGGCTGACAGATGTGCAACGCTACTGGGGTAAGGAAACATCACAATATTATCAAGCGACCCTATTTTCATCATCTTTTATACTTTTCCATTTTCTATTAGGTCTCATATTTTAGGATGTCTGTTTCCATTCCCAACACACACACACACACACACACACACACACTAGCTTTCCATTTAAGTTTTTTGAAGATCCCTTTTACAGTGTTACAAATAAACCTACATCATAGCCCTAATCCAACTCTGTAATTTTTCCACAGTTCACATATTCCTGAATCTTCTTGCTAGGACCTTGCCATTTCTGAGGACCAAAAGCAATTGAGATATGTGAGTGATTTGGAACCAAACAATATATATAAGAATGATGATTTTGAAGATCATGGAGTCCTGGGCTCCCCAGTTATCACATCACAGAAATATCATTGGGAGGCAGATGTGTCAGACAAACCTGCCTGGATCCTGGGAGTATATGGTAGAAAACAGCATGGATATAAGATGAAGTTTCTATTTGAAAACAAGGGAAATTGTCAATGTCTACTGGAGATATCAACCTAATATAGCTACTGGATTAGAGTGTTAAAAAATATGTTCCGTTTCAACATGATGCTTTTGATGAGTCTTCTTCCTCAGGTCCCTTGATCTTAACCCTCTCCCTGAGTATTCCTCCCCATTGTATTGGGGTTTTCCTAGACTATAATACTGATGTCTTATTTGTCAATGTCACAAACCAAGGTATTCTCATCTATAAACTCTGTTCATGTTCCTTTACTTGGAAAATGTTTCCATATTTCAATCCTGGGAAATGTAATGCTCCCATAACTCTGTGATGGCCAAACTCTTGAACTTTCTTAGATTCACACTCACTTCTTTGTAGTGTCTCTTGATATATGTGCATCTAAGATACCTTAGTACATCATGAGAAATGCTGGACTGGAAGAAACAGAAGTTGGAATCAAGATTGCTGGGAGAAATATCAATAACCTCAGATATGCAGATGACACCACTCTTATGGCAGAAAGTGAAGAGGGGCTAAAAAGCCTCTTGATGAAAGTGAAAGTGAAGAGTGAAAAGGTTGGCTTAAAGCTCAACATTCAGAAAACGAAGATCACGGCATCTGGTCCCATCACTACATGGGAAATAGATGGAGAAACAGTGCAAACAGTGTCAGAATTTATTTTTCTGGGCTCCAAAATCACTGCAGATGGTGACTGCAGCCATGAAATTAAAAGACGCTTACTCCTTGGAAGGAAAGTTATGACCAACCTAGATAGCATATTCAAAAGCAGAGACATTACTTTACCAACAAAGGTTCGCCTAGTCAAGGCTATGGTCTTTCCTGTGGTCATGTATGGATGTGAGAGCTGGACTGTGAAGAAGGCTGAGCGCCGAAGAATTGATGCTTTTGAACTGTGGTGTTGGAGAAGACTCTTGAGAGTCCCTTGGACTGCAAGAAGATCCAACCAGTCCATTCTGAAGGAGATCAATCCTGGAATTTCTTTAGAAGGAATGATGCTAAAGCTGAAACTCCAGTATTTTGGCCACCTCATGCGAAGAGTTGACTCATTGGAGAAGACTCTGATGCTGGGAGGGATTGAGGGCAGGAGGAGAAGGGGACGACAGAGGATGAGATGGCTGGATGGCATCACTGACTTGATGGGTGTGAGTCTGAGTGACCTCCGGGAGCTGGTGATGGACAGGGAGGCCTGGCGTGCTGCGGTTCATGGGGTCGCAAAGAGTCGGACACGACTGAGCGACTGATCTGATCTGATCTGATCTGAAGACACCTTTGCTTATCTACTATTGCCCCACTGCTCCGTCTTGTTCCATTTAAAAGTCCTTAATTCATCAAAGGCTTCCTTGGTGACTCATTGGTAAAGAATCTGCCTACCAACGCAGGAGACATTCATTGCAGGTGGGTTCAATCCCTGGGTTGAGAAAATCCCCTGGAGAAGGAAAGGGCTGCCCACTCCACTATTCTTGTCTGGGAAATCCCATGACCAGAGGAGACTGGTGGGCTACAGTTCATTGGGTCACAAAGGGACATGAGTTAGTGACTAAATAACAACAACAACAATTCATCAGTAGAGTGGAAGATTTGTTTGTGTCATATTTTCCCAATACCATTTTTGCATTAGGAGAAAATTTTAATTCACAATTCCCTTATCCTAAGGAAAAATGACTGATGCCTCATAAAGAAAGAATAGTATTGACTGGACGTCTCTGCCAAATTTTTACAATCTCATTTCCTCTGCCACTGACTGCTAAGAAGAAGGAAAGCTTTTCAACAACTTTTGCACACTGTCAAACACCTAGTTTAGGAGTCATTCTCGAAAGAATGAGTGCTGAGCAGTGTCTCTGTTTATCCTTGATGTCCCTTATTTATCAAGGAATTAAGGAGAAAATATCATAAATGTCATGTACTAAGAGAGGAAGTTTTGTGTCCAGAGTATTTGAGTTCAAGACCTGTCTCTCTACACATTAGCAGTATAAGCTTGAATAACATCCCTAAACACTGTGCTTATTTTCTTAAAGTAATTTTGATATAAAAATTGCACCATACATAAGACCATTGTGAGAAGATAAATGTTACTAAATGTAAAGTATCTAAGTGTCTCAGCTTAAATATTTGATCTATTAATTAATGAAAAATAAAACCTTTGTCAGTGTACTATTAAACAGGTTTGTGCTTCCAGGGCATACTGTTTTGTTTTATTTTTTATTGACCTCGCTTTTTCCAGATCCTAGACACCTTTGTGCTTCTGTCCAGACTACTCCAACCAGCTCTCCCTGTCCCAGATTGTTAGAATATTATTACAGTTTTTCTGTATCTACACACTGGCTCTTAGCAAGTAAACTAGATTCTGTGATACTCAGGATCTCATTTGTAAGGAAAAAAATATATACAAAATTTACCTGATTAGTATTGTGAAAATTAAACAGCACAATGTTTGAAACAATACCTGTAATTTCTAGCACATGAGGGAGTAGTCCCATAGGGTGTCTGTTCTTTCTTTGGTTCCCTTTCACTGTGACTGAAATCACTTTGAGAATATATGCTATTTTCCTTTCAAAATTATTTCCATTTCTATGTTTTAAGAAACAGAATGCATTGATTAAGACATTATACTTTTCTTTCAATCTTACCTAATTTTTAAATAAATCTTTCTCTGTATAAACAGCATTTTTTCTTTTTTTTTTTTTTTCCTTTGGCAACACCAAGAGACACATGGCATCGTTGCTTCCGGAGCAGGAATCAAACTGGCACTCCCCCTACAGTGGAAATGCCAAGTCTTAATCACTGGACTGCCAGGGAAGTCCCACTTTTTCTTATTTTTAAAAACATTTTTGCAGTAAACCTGTCTCATTGAAATTGAATTTTGATTTGTTACTTTGCCAATTTTTAAAATTTATCATTCCCAGTGATATGTTAAGACTCAGAAGTGTAATTGTGGGATTTGTTACCAGTTTTGTAGCTAAGTGTTTGTCTGCTCTGATCAGACTTAGTATTGCAATAAAGTGAAAGCTGTCAAAAAGAACAATCTGTTGTCTTCTTTCACTGAGATAAGAGGGATTATTCTTGCAATGGATATTCATCTAGGGCTTGGTGGGATCTGCAAGTCTTTTGGAATTTTTATGCCTACTTCTTTCAACAGAGTCAGAGTTTTAAAACAAAATGTGGATTTTTGGTGAAGCAGTATCTGCTTTATCCCTGCTTATTCCCAAGAATTCTCTACTTCTTTACCTTTTGAAGCCCTTTGGTGAGTCAAGGATTTCCAAGGAGGATTTTTCCAGTTTCTGCATGTATGTGTACACATACATCCATGTCTGGGACCTATTTATGGAAACTGAAGGAAATTGATCTTCAAACTTTTTCCTTTGACCTCTGTCTTCCTGTCACCACATTGCTATGATGACTGAGGCTCTGACTCACTACTAAAATCATACTCTTGGTTTAGGGAAAATTATATCTTTTTATTTACTGGAATAGCTGATCCTCCAGTTCAGGATTAAGTACCTAGTTATGAGAGTATGAAAACTTAAATTTTTATATAAAGTAAAATAGAAAATATCTGCACACTGAAAGACTTTCACTTTCCAAGGGGGGTTCCTGGCCCCGGAAGTGAAGCTCTCTGCTAAAAATAATGTGAAATCTATACATTGCTCTCAATTATAGGGTCTCTTCTCAGTAAAAGAACTAAGAAGGTTTTTGGAATCTCTTCAAATATTGGTGCTGGGAAAACTGGACAGCTACACACCATATACATAAGTAAACTCAGAACAGATTAAAGGCCTAAATGTATGTCCTCAGTTCAGTTCAGTTCAGCCTAGTTGCTTAGTCGTATCCGACTCTTTGCGACCCCATGAATCACAGCATGCCAGGCCTCCCTGTCCAGCACCAACTCCCAGAGTTCACTCAAACTCATGTTCATTGAGTCTGTGATGCCATCCAGCCATCTCATCCTCTGTCGTCCCCTTCTCCTCCTGCCTCCAATCCCTCCCAGCATCAGGGTTTTTTCCAATGAGTCAACTCTTCACATGAGGTGGCCAAAGTACTGGAGTTTTAGCTTCAACATCAGTCCTTCCAATGAACATCAAGGACTGATCTCCTTTACCATGGACTGATTGGATCTCTTGCAGTCCAAGGGACCCTCAAGAGTCTTTTCCAACACCACAGTTCAAAAGAATCAATGCTTCGGCACTCAGCTTTCTTCATAGTCCAAATCTCACATCCATATATGACCACAGGAAAAACCATAGCCTTGACTAGACGAACCTTTGTTGGCGAAGTAATGTCTCTGCTTTTGAATATGCTATCTAGGTTGGTCATAACTTTCCTTCCAAGGAGTAAGTGTCTTTTAATTTCATGGCTGCAATCACCATCTGCAGTGATTTTTGAGCCCCCCAAAATAAAGTCTGACACTGTTTCCCCATCTATTTCCCATGAAGTGATGGGACCAGATGCCATCATCTTCATTTTCTGAATGTTGAGTTTTAAGCCAACTTTTCACTCTTCACTTTCACCTTCATCAAGAGGCTTTTTATTTCCTCTTCACTTTCTGCCATAAGGGTGGTGTCACCTGCATATCTGAGGTTATTGATATTTCTCCTGGCAATCTTGATTCCAGCTGTGCTTCATCCAGCACAGCATTTTTCATGATGTACTCTGCATCTAAGTTAAATAATCAGGGTGACAAGATACAACCTTGACATGCTCCTTTCCCTATTTGGAACCAGTCTGTTTTTCCATGATCAGTTTAACTGTTGCTTCTTTACCTGAATACAGATTTCTCAGGAGGCAGATCAAGTGGTCTGGTATTCCCATCTTTTTCAGAATTTTCCACAGTTTGTTGTGATCCAGACAGTCAAAAGTTTTGGCATAGTCAATAATGCAGAAGCACATGTTTTTCTGGAACTCTTTTGCTTTTTCCCTGATCCAGTGGACGTTGGCAATTTGTTCTCTGGTTCCTCTGCCTTTTCTAAATCCAGCTTGAACATCTGAAAGTTCACGGTTCATGTACTGCTGAAGCCTGGCTTGGAGAATTTTGAGCATTACTTTACTAGCATGTGAGATGAGTGCAATTGTGCGGCAGTTTGAGCATTCTTTGGCATTGCCTTTGTTTGCAATTGAAATGAAAACTGACCTTTTCCAGTCCTGTGGCCACTGCTGTGTTCTCTAAGTTTGCTGGCATATTGAGTGCAGCACTTTCATAGCATCAACTTTTAGAATTTGAAATAGGTCAACTGGAATTCCATCACTTTCACTAGCTTTTTTGGTAGTGATGCTTCCTAAGGCCCACTTGATTTCGCATTCCAGGATGTCTCGCTCTAGGTGAGTGATCACACCATCATGATTATCTGGGTCATGAAGATCTTTTTTGTACAGTTCTTCTGTGTATTCTTGCCACCTCTGCTTAATATCTTCTGCTTCTGTTAGGTCTATGTGATCCTGAAGCTGCTCTAATTCACAGATAGATAGAGATTAATATAGGTTTTATTCTAAGGTGGCAGAAGGGGGGATCATTGAGTCTGTGCTGTAGTGACCTTTACAGAAGGGAGGTTTAAAAAAGCAAAGAACCTGGTTTGTTTCTTGAAGATACTATTTCTGCAGGCTGACTTACCCTCATCTTCCTTCTGTTCTTTAGTTTTGATGTTCCAGCTTGCCAAGGTGAGCCAGAAGACTCTTTTTCAGAGACGTGTTCTTTTTCTGCAGCAAAGTTGTAAGATGGAGCCATGTTTTCCTTCTTATAAAGTTCAAGCTCCTGGTGAGAACCAGCAGATAAGAGAGCCCTTATCTGAAGTTATGTGAGAGGGAAAGAGATTTTAAAGATTCTGCCCAAGATAAGATTTTCTTACACTTCATCCTTTTACTCTTGTCCTGGTACCCTCTGGGAAACTGTCCATTGCCTTCCTGATAGATTACTAGTACTTCATCCAGCCTGATGAAGTGGACCAGGTAATCAGATGGCTACCCACCTCTGCAGCTCCCCTGTGGTAACTGTCCCTCTGGCGTTTCAGGAATAGGGAATTCTCCTGTGAGTTTTCTGTTCTGTGAGTGCCTATGACTGCCTCCTACCTCAGCAGCACCCCCATGACCCTCCGGTGGCCTTTCCTTCCTTAGAACTTGTTCTTCATCATTGATAAAACTTTCCATTGCTTATGACCTCAGCTCTTTGTTCCCTTGCAACAAGATAAAATAGAGCTTGATAATTTCTCAAGGGGAAATTCACCTTAGTCTCTATTCTGAAGACTTTGCACCTTGATCTCTATATTACACATAAGTTTATGTACACATTTCTTTCCTTCTGCATTTCAGAAATTCTGAGTCTGTACCTTATTCCTGGGCAAAGCCTCTATCTCGCAGAGAGTAATTGTCTACTAAGGTGTCAGTTGGAGAAGGGAATGTCCAGTACAGTGTCTGATAACAAAAGAAAATGGATTTTTAAATTTTAATGTTTTAAATTAAATTCACAAGAAAAAAATCAGGACTGAACTTCCCTGGTGGTTCAGTGATTAAAAATCTGCCTGCCAAATCAGGAACACAGGTTCAATCCCTGATCTGGGAAGATTCTACGTGCTGTGGAACAACTAAGCCCGTGCACCACAACCACTGAGCCCACGCTCTAGAGCCCAGGATCCACAACTACTGAAGCATGCAGATTGACAGTCTGTATAGCAAGAGAAGCCACCACAGTGAGAAGCCACCACAGTGAGAAGCCTGCACATCGTAATAAGAATAGCCCCTGCTTGCTGCAACTAGAGAAAGCCTGCACAGCATAAAAGACCCAGCGCAACCAAAAATAAAGAAAGTAATTATAAAAAAAAAATCAGGTTTAACATCTATTGAACACAAAATACATATTAAGTACCTACAGGAGAAGGAAGTAAGCATTGAAAGAGTAAGGCAGTATGCGAAAAGATAAAAATTACACTGCAGATGATGATTGCAGCCATGATATTAAAAGACATTTACTCCCTGGAAGGAAAGTTATGACCAACCTAGACAGCATATTAAAAAGCAGAGACATTACTTTGTCAACAAAGACCCATCTAGTCAAGGCTATGGTTTTTCCAGTGGTCATGTATGGATGTGAGAGTTGGACTATAAAGAAAGCTGAGCGCTGAAGAATTGATTCTTTTGAACTGTGGTGTTAGAGAAGACTCTTGAGAATCCTTTGGACTGCAAGGAGATCCAACGAGTCCATCTTAAAGGAGATCAGTTCTAGGTGCTTACTGGAAGGACTGATGTTGAAGCTGAAACTCCAATACTTTGGCCACCTCATGTGAAGAGCTGACTCATTTGGAAAGACCCTGATGCTGGGAAAGATTGAGGGCAGGAGGAAAGGGGAAGACAGAGGATGAGATGGTTGGATGGCATCACCGACTTGATGGACATGGGTTTGGGTAGACTCCAGGAGTTGGTGATGGACAGGGAGGCCTGGCATGCTGCAGTTCATGGGGTCGCAAAGAGTCAGACACGACTGAGTGACTGAAATGAACTGAACTATGTTAGAAATGTAAAACAGAGACAACAATCAAAAAAAGAGGTGCATTAGGGCAAGGTATCCAGAAAGTCCTGGTAAAGGACTTCACACTTTTAAAAGGGTATCAAGTTAGGTGTTAGTGTAGGAAGATAACTCCAAGCGCATTGTTCAAAGAAGTGATAGCTTTCAGATAAGTTTTAGCATGTGCAATGCATACCAACCTAGACCATGTTAAATACTGACTCACACTGAATGACATGCATTTGAGCAAAGAACTGACAATTTTTTATGTATATCATAAAAAAGTCACTTTGGCTGATGAACAGTGATGAGGACAGACAATATGAGACCATTAACAGTGTCAAGAAAAGCAATGGGAAAACCATTCTTGGAATCCATGTAGAAGTCTCTATGGGATGGGACCTAATTGAAGAGAGTGCTATAGAATTTTCTGATACTTTGTGAGAGAAAGCAAGAGATGAAGGGTAGCTTTATAAAGATGGATTCTATTACAAAATGACTTCTTTGAGACAAATGATCTGAGAGCTAGAGGGACAACTTTGTTAACTCGGGAAAGATTAAGCACTGGATTCTAAGTGTGGTAGAAGAGAAAGTTCTGTGTATATAGGATTGGGAAGGATTTGCCATATGTCTGGGTTCCCCAGGTTTCTGAATACTAAGAACACATACACCTTCCCATTGATCAGTTTCCTGATCCAGGGAATAGAGGAAATCTCAAAGATGTTCACTCAGGTCCTAATAGGACTTTCATTTACTTTTGAGACACTTTCATTTTTCTTGTCAAAACTGTGTAGATACAGAAGGCCATTGTGCAGACAATCACAATATAATGAGTTAAGGAAAAGTGAGACCTAGTTCGCCCTTATCCTATTGTAAAGACTTCTACATGGTACCATCTCCAAACGGAGCCTACATTTTATCTGTCTGCCTTGTCTTAGTTGTGTGTGTCTTAGTTGGGGAGTATTTTAATGAAGTAACACTTCTTCAGTGATAGAATTAAAAAACAATAAAGGGAAAATAATTACATGAATTCGTTTTTTAGGATTGTCACAAAAAATAAATACCATAAGCTGGGCGGCTTAAATAAAATTTATAGTCTCACAATTCTTGATACTAGAAATACAAGAACAAAGGTGTTGATTCTTTTTCAGGGCTGTGAGGGAAGAATCTATTACATGCTTCTCTGCTAGCTTCTGACAGCTGCTGGCTGTCATTGGCATTTCTTGGTTGTACAGGCATCAACCTGATTTCTGCTTTTTATTCATTCACCATTCTCTATGTGTCCATATCTTTCTATGTCAAAATTCTTATTTCTTCTAATAGGGACACTGTCATGATGGGTTAGTGAAGTCGCTCAGTCATGTCCGACTCTTTGTGATCCCATGGACTGTAGTCTACCAGGCTTCTCTGTCCATGGGATTCTCCAGGCAATAATACTGGATTGGGTTGCCATTTCCTTCTCCAGGGGATCTTCCTGACCCAGGGATCGAACCCAGGTCTCCTGCATTGCAGGCAGACGCTTTACCCTCTGAGCCACCAGGGAAGCCCACTCATGATGGGTTAACACCCACCTAATTTATTACTTCATTTAAACTTGATATTTTTATTCTGCAAAGTTGCTTCTTCCAAATAAAGTTACACTCACAGAAATCAGTCAGACACAGGAGAAATATTGTATGACACGCCTTATATGTCGAATCCAAAAAGAAATGATACAAATGAACTTACATACAAAACAGAAAGAGACTCACAGACTTAGATGACAAACATAGTTGCTGGGGTGAAGGGATAGTTAGGGAGTTTTTGAAGGTCATGTACACATTGCTATATTCAAAATGGATAACCAACAAGGATCTGTTGTATAGCACATGGAACTCTACTCAATGTTATGTGCTAGCCTAAATGTGGGAAGGTTTGCCGAGAATGGTAAATGTGAATGTATGGCTAAATCCCTTTGCTGTTCCCCTGAAACTATCACAGCATTGTTAATGGCTATACCTCAATATAAAATAAAAAGTTTTTTAAAAATAAAGTTACACTCACATATATTGGCAGTTAGGACTTCAACATCTTTTGGGAGAACACAGTTCAGCCCATGACCTATGACAGCACTCAATGTGTGTGAAATGAAATACTAGTTGATGAAAAGGAAGGTGAAAACCTGATAAGAAAGGTCTGGAGAGATGAGAAAGTTCTTAGCTTTAATGTTAGTCAAGCATTGTATTCCTGTGTGTGATGCAATTTCAGTAACTGAAGCTATATCACTGAGCAAAAGCAGTGCCTTATTTTGCATGGATTACCTTTTTGGAGGAAGAGGTAAGTATCTAAAAGAAGATTTTATATATTGTACAATAAAAATAAGAAAAATACAGTGAATGTAGAGTAAGTGATATTAATGGCAATTTTGCTATAAACAAGTTACAGTGTCTCCTTCTGATAAGAAAGCACATAAAGGAAAATTTAATGAAATGTAAGTATGAGTTCAAGCTGGTTTTAGAAAATGCAGAGGAACCAGAGATCACATTGCCAACATCCGCTGGATCATCGAAAAAGCAAGAGAGTTCCAGAAAAACATCTATTTCTGCTTTATTGACTATGCCAAAGCCTTTGACTGTGTGGATCACAATAAACTGTGGAAAATTCTGAAAGACATGGGAATACCAGACCATCTGACCTGCCTCTTGAGAAACCTGTATGCAGGTTAGGAAGTAACAGTTAGAACTGGACATGGAACAACAGACTGGTTCCAAATAGGAAAAGGAGTATGTCAAGGCTATATATTGTCACCCTGCTTATTTAACTTCTATGAGAGTACATCATGAGGAATGCTGGGCTGGAAGAAGTACAAGCTGGAATCAAGATTGCTGGGAGAAATATCAATAACCTCAGATATGCAGATGACACCACCCTTATGACAGAAAGTGAAGAGGAACTAAAAAGCCTGATGATGGAAGTGAAAGTGGAGAGTGAAAAAGTTGTCTTAAAACTCAACATTCAGAAAACGAAGATCGTGGCATCTGGTCTCATCACTTCATGGGAAATAGATGAGGAAACAGTGGAAATAGTGCCAGACTTTATTTTGGGGGGCTCCAAAATCACTGCAGATGGTGACTGCAGCCATGAAATTAAAAGATGCTTACTCCTTGGAAGGAAAGTTATGACCAACCTAGATAGCATATTCAAAAGCAGAGACATTACTTTGCCAACAAAGGTCCATCTAGTCAAGGCTATGGTTTTTCCAGTAGTCATGTATGGATGTGAGAGTTGGACTGTGAAGAAAGCTGAGCTTTTGAACTGTGGTGTTGGAGAAGACTCTTGAGGGTCCCTTAGACTGCAAGGAGATCCAACCAGCCCATTCTAAAGGAGATCAGTCCTGGTGTTCATTGGAAGGACTGATGTTGAAGCTGAAACTCCAATACTTTGGCCACCTCATGCGAAGAGTTGACTCATTGGAAAAGATTCTGATGCTGGGAGGGATTGGGGCAAGAGGAGAAAGGGACAACAGAGGATGAGATGGCTGGATGGCATCATTGACTCGATGGACATGAGTTTGAGTAAACTCTGGGAGGTGGTGATGGACAGGGTGGCCTGGCGTGGTGTGATTCATGGGGTCACAAAGAGTCAGACACGACTGAGCGACTGAACAGAACTGAACTGAAGTATGAGTTATATTGACATCATGGGTGGATTACTCTATGCAGAGGTAAGGAGGTGTAAAATCTGTGAGCAGCAGTAGGCTCTGTGGAAGTGCTTTGGCCATGGGGAAAAAGAGTAGGCTAAATACAGTATGCCAAGTGAAAGAATCCAGACTGCAAAGATTGTGTACTAAGGTTTTCATTTTTATGAATTGATCAAAAAGGAAATGTATAAAAATGTGAAGAGGATCGGTGATCATCTAAGGCTCATGTCAGAATGAAGATGACTGTTATAGTATTAGATTTGTTTTCAAGTGATGGAAATGCTCCAAATTTGCTTGTGGGTCAGAGACGTAGCCATGTGGAAAACTACCTTTCTCTCTCTTTCCTTCAATCTACAACCATTAAAACATTCACAGCTCAACAAAGGGCCCTCCATCCAACACAGTGTGACACTGAAGAATTCTGAGCATGAAAGATGGATGGCCTGGAACACACAGTAGGTGGAACCAAGGGAACGGTGGGGATGGGGCCTGAGATCCCAGGCTTCTGACCATGGAAGCTGAGCCCATTGCTCCAGAGGAGCCAGCAGCAGCAGGCAAGACAGCGCACATGACTCTGGCATCAGGCATGGGCACACAAACTCTGCTTCCAAAGAAACCTGACAGTAGTGTCCATGAAGACTGGACCCACACCCTCACCCTTCCTGCTACTGAGGCATCAGCACCCCAGCTCCTGCACCCTCATCCATGGTGGTGGGGCCCTTGAACCTTACAACAAAGGTCAAGGTGGGGATGGGCTGCTCAATCCAGCTTAATCCAGGTCCTTCCAGCTCTCCCCCTCTTCCCCACAATGGAACCTGTTTCAAGGGATCTTGGACATAAGGAAATAGCCCACCATCCTGATGAAGACAGCAGCTCTGGCACAAACAAAGCAGCAATGACACTGCTGTCACAAGACAGAGCAATGGAAGTGTGGAACCACTCACACCTCTTACAGAGCCGGTGGAAGCTGGAAAGTGCCAACTTTCAAATGCAACCAGAAGTAACCGCAGCTACTAGAAGCCAAAAGCTTATGTGACATTGCCACCTACTGGTAAATAAAAAGAAATAGACTATCTCGAATCTGTCATTTAATTTCAAAAGTGCAAGCAGAGGAAAAATGTATCAAACAATATGAAGAATTACAGTAACACTACACCACAAAAAGAAAAAGATAAGTTTCTAGATGCCAAATTTAAAATAACTGGTAGTCCAGGGGGTAAGAATCTGACTTCTAATTCAGGGGTCCCAGGTGCAACCCCTGGGCTCAGCGGGGAACTAGGATCCCATATATCTGGAAGCAACTGAGCCCATGTGCCACAACTACTGAGCTTGCCTGCTGTAGAACCCATGCTCCAAGACAAAAGAAGCACTGGACTACTGCAACTAGAGAAAGCCCAGATACCACAGCAAAGGGCCCGAGCACCACAAGGAAGACTCAGCAGAGCCAAAAATAAATAAATAAATAAACAGAATAGTGTGATCGAACTGTTGGAGAATTCAAAATAGTTGTCATGAAGAAATTCAAAGAGTTACAAGGAAACTCAGAAAGGTAATTTAATAAGCTGAGGAATAGAATTAAAGAACCCGAAGGAATACTTTACCAAAAAGACTGAAACCCTAAAGAAGAGCCAAACAAAAAATTCTAGAGCCAAAGAATGCACTAAATGGGGTGAAGAATTCATTAGAAAGCGTTTAAAATTGACCAGATCATAGGAAGAGAGAATTAGTGAGCTCATAAATAGAAATCTAGGAATGATACAAGTAGACGAGGAAAGAAAAATAAGATATATAAAAAAAATGAGGAAATCATGCAAGAATTACTGGAAGCTTTTAGAAAGGGCACCATTAGCATAATGGGTATCCCATTAGGAGAAGAGAGGGAAAAGGGAGAAGAATTATTATTTAAGAAATAATAGCTGTGAACTTCCCAAACTGGGGATAGGAACTTGATATACAAGTCCATGAAGTTAAGAGAACATCTAAAGACCCCATTGGAAAAAGACCTTTTCCAGGACAAAATACTAAAATTGTCAAAATTCAATACAAAGAAAGAATTTTAAAGACAGCCAGGGCAAAAGGGATGTAACCTACAAAGGAGCTCCTACTAGACCATCAGCAGATTTTCAGCAGAAATCCAACAGGACAGGAGGGAGTAGAATGACATTTTCAAAATACTCAAAGATAAAACTTGTCACTCAAGAATACTCTATCCAGCAGAGTTATTATTCAGCCATTATTCAGTTATTATCTAGCAGAGCTAGTATTTCCTGCCAGAAATGGCAGGGAAATACTTACCCAAGCAAGCAAAAGCTGAGAGAGTAGATGAACCCTAGACCTTCCTTACAAGAGATGCTAAAAGGGTATCCTCTACCAGAATCAAAATGGCAAAAATACACAAAACATTCAGCAAAGTGATAAGGAGACAGAACCAGAAAATTACAAAGAGCTCTTTTTATCCTGTCACTAATCTACTCTTCTTGTATCACAATGTTGTGATAACTTCAGGTGAACAGGAAAGGGACTCAGCCATACATACACACATATCCATTCTCCCCCAAAACCTTCTCTCATCTAGGCTGGTGTATAACATTGAGTAGAGTTCCGTGTGCTATACAATAGGTCTTTGGTTATCCACTTTGAACACATCATTTTAATAATCTAATTTTCTTTACTTATTAAACATCCTGACCCAGTGCCTAAAGATTTGAAAAAAAGATAACTTCAAAAACATAATTAAAATAACTGAGTATTTGAAGTTTGGATAGTAATAGCAATATAATACCAATTAGTATTACAGCAGCATCGGGCTGCATCCTCCAGCCTGCAAGCCCTATACTTGCCGAGTCTCAAGACCAAAGAGAAAGCCCAAAGTCAATGATAGAGACATGTTTAATAGACAGAGGAAACCTTATGTGTGTGAAGCAAGGTCCTGGAGCAACTCCCACTGTCTGTAGCAGATAGAGAAGAGAACACAGCAGCAGTCTTGCTGTTGGACAGAACTGCCAACAGCAGTGTTGAGGAGCTAGGGAAGCTGATTGAGGGGTGAAAGTGAGGTATGTCTGACTTTTTGCCACCCCATGGAGTATAGAGTCCATGGAATTCTCTAGGCCAGAATACTGGAGTAGGTAGACATTCCCTTTTCCAGGGGATCTTTCCAACCCAGGAATCTAACCCAGGTTTCCCACATTGCAGGTGGATTCTTACCAACTGAGCCACTAGGGAAGCCCAAGAATACTGAAGTGGGTGGCCATTCCCTTCTCCAGCGAATCTTCCCCACCCAGGAATCAAGCTGGGATCTGCTGCATTTCAGGCGGATTCTTTACCAGCTGAGCTACCAGGGAAGCCTTCAAGATAGAGCACCCCTAATATTGATTTGTCAGTTACCAGGGAAACCAGCAGAGGGGTTAAGGACCTTCATGGGGTAAAATCTTCCCTTTGAAAAACTAGCATGGTGGAGTCATTCTGATCTAAGGATTAGAACAATCACTAGCCAGGGCCAGGGGGAAGGAAGGACACAGGTTTTTACTGATTAGGCTCTAAGTTTAAGAGGGAAGATCAGTCATGTGAGTAGAATGTAAGTAAAGCAGGGACTGGTACAGCAGAGGATAACCCAGAGAGAAAGTCTGCTTGTACAGGCAACCAATGATTATTTAGGCCATGAAATGTCTTGAGAAGTTTCTAAAGCACTTCCCAAATGCAATTATTATCCTTGACAAAGTGAAAATGAAATTAAGTCAAAGGAAGTTCAAGGTCACCAGCCCAAAGTCATATAATTAGTGAACATTCAAATTAGATTTTGAATTGAAATTTGCCTCACTCACAACCACTTAGGAAGAAAAAAGCAATATTTGTACTTTCTTTAAAAACTTTTGCTAATTATATTGAGGAGAAGGATATAAAATTGTTTGAAAACAAGTCCATTTTGTAAAGAAAAATTCTGATTTTTTTCTAGTATAGAATAAAGGGTTAGCTGATTCTTAATCTCATCTTTTATTATTATACTCCCCTGACTCTAAGTTTATTTATCTTTACAGTTAGTGACAAACAAACAAAAAACAACAAAGACACAGCATGTAACAGAATTTCTGGAAAGTTTCTACTTCCCAGACTTTTATATGATAAATACTTCATAAAGAGAATTCCCTCCCAATAATTTTTCTCTTTTAAAAGTAATCCAGGAATTGTCTGTCAAAAACATAACTAGAGAAAGCATTTACATAAATCTTTTTTGTTTGCTTGTTTGCTTTGGTTTTGGTTTGGATTTTGCTCAGATTTTCCACAGAGAATCAGCTTGAAATCTTTGTGTACTTCTCTGTGTTTCTGGCTCAGAGGGTAAAGCATCTGCCCGCAATGCAGGAGACCTGGGTTCTATCCCTGGGTTGAGAAGATCCCCTGGAGGGGAAATGGCAGCCCACTCCAGTATTCTGCCTGGAGAATCCCATGGACAGAGGAGCCTGGTGGGCTAGAGTTCACGGGGTTACAAAGAGTCGGACACGACTGAGCGACTTTACTTCACTTCACTTTCGTGTTTCTTACCTAGACATGGTACAGAGCAGTACATGCTACACAAATCTTTTCTTCTGTCCCTTGGGTTCCTATAAACAGAGATGCTATTCAGCTCCTTGAGGACTTTTAGTAGCTTATATAAATCCTACTCAGCAGGGTAAGAAGTTGTACAGAAAGCTGAAGGCACTGGCAAGAAGACATATGTAAAATAACACAGTCATCAGTTCTGTTCAGTTCAGTCACTCAGTCATGTCTGACTCTTTGTGACCCCATGAATCACAGCATGCCAGGCCTCCTTGTCCATCACCAACTCCCGGAGTTCACCCAGACTCACATCCATCGAGTTGGTGATGCCATCCAGCCATCTCATCCTCTGTGATCTCCTTCTCCTCCTGCCTCCAATCCCTCTCAGCATCAGAGTCTTTTCCAATGAGTCAACTCTTTGCATGAGGTGGCCAAAGTATTGGAGTTTCAGCTTCAACATCAGTCCTTACAGTGAAACACCCAGGACTAATCTCCTTCAGAATGGACTGGTTGGATCTCCTTGTAGTCCCTCTAGGGACTCTCAAGAGTCTTCTCCAACACCACAGTTCAAAAGCATCAATTCTTCGGTGCTCAGCCTTCTTCACAGTCCAACTCTCACATCCATACATGACCACAGGAAAAACCATAGTCTTGACTAGACGGACCTTTGTTGGCAAAGTAATGTCTCTGATTTTCAATATGCTGTCTATGCTATGCTATGCTATGCTAAGTCGCTTCAGTCGTGTCCGACTCTGTGTGACCCCATAGACGGCAGCCCACCAGGCTCCCCCCGTCCCTGGGATTCTCCATGCAAGAACACCGGAATAGGTTGCCATTTCCTTCTCCAATGCATGAAAGTGAAAAGAGAAAGTAAAGTCGCTCAGTCATGTCCGACTCCTAGCGACCCCATGGACTGCAGCCCACCAGGCTCCTCCGTCCGTGGGATTCTCCAGGCAAGAGTACTAGGTTGGTCATAACTTTCCTTCCAAGGAGTAAGCGTCTTTTAATTTCATGGCTGCAGTCACCATCTGCAGTGATTTTGGAGCCCAGAAAAATAAAGTCTGACACTGTTTCCACTGTTTCCCCATCTATTTCCCATGTAGTGATGGGACCAGATGCCATGATTTTTGTTTTCTGAATGTTGAGCTTTAAGCCGACTTTTTCACTGTCCTCTTTCACTTCCATCAAGAGGCTTTTTAGTTCTTCTTCACTTTCTGCCATAAGGGTGGTGTCATCTGCATATCTGAAGTTATTGATATTTTTTCTGGCCATCTTGATTCCAGCTTGTGCTTCTTCCAGTCCAGAGTTTCTCATGATGTACTCTGCATAGAAGTTAAATAAGCAGGGTGACAATACACAGCCTTGACGTACCCTTTTTCCTATTTGGAACCAGTCTGTTGTTCCATGTCCAGTTCTAACTGTTGCTTCCTAACCTACATATAAGTTTCTAAAGAGGCAGATCAGGCGGTCTGGTATTCCCATCTCTTCCAGAATTTTCCACAGTTGATTGTGATCCACACAGTCAAAGGCTTTGGCATAGTCAATAAAGCAGAAATAGATGTTTTTCTGTAACTCTTTTGCTTTTTCCATGATCCAGCGGATGTTGGCAATTTGATCTCTGGTTCCTCTGCCTTTTCTAAAACCAGCTTGAACATTAGGAAGTTCACAGTTCACGTATTGCTGAAGCCTGGCTTGGAGAATTTTGAGCATTACTTTACTAGCACATGAGATGAGTGCAATTGTGTGGTAGTTTGAGCATTCTTTGGCATTGCCTTTCTTTGAGATTGGAATGAAAACTGACCTCTTCCAGGCCTGTGGCCACTGCTGAGTTTTCCAAATTTGCTGGCATATTGAGTGCAGCACTTTCACAGCATCATCTTTCAGGATTTGGAATAGCTCCACTGGAATTCCATCACCTCCACTAACTTTGTTCGTAGTGATGCTTTCTAAGGTCCACTTGACTTCACATTCCAGGATGTCTGGCTCTAGGTCAGTGATCACATCATCATGATTATCTGGGTCATGAAGCTCTTTTTTGTACAGTTCTTCTGTGTATTCTTGCCACCTCTTCTTAATATCTTCTGCTTCTGTTAGGTCCATACCATTTCTGTCCTTTATCAAGCTCATCTTTGCATGAAATGTTCCCTTGGTATCTCTAATTTTCTTTAAAGGATCTCTAGTCTTTCCCATTCTGTTGTTTTCCTCTATTTCTTTGCATTGATCATAGAATACCAGAAAAGTGAGATAGAAAGTAAGACTAAACAGAGAGAGTTATTTCTATGAACTGGACAAGCATATATGTATTACTGTTACTTAACTCAGGTTTTGTTGCTCTCTGCTCAAAAGCCAGTACTCAAGAAACAAGTGCTGCATAGATAGAAAAGCTTGCTTTATTGTGGAGGCTGACCACCTGGGGAGAAGGTGACTAGACTCTCATCTAAGAATGAACTCTGAAAATTCTCCCATAAAAGTTTTTAAAGGGAGAAAGAAGTTAGTTGCAGTTAGTAATTTGAGAAAGGGGTCAGAGTCTTTGTTATCTTTCACTGTGTGCAGACTTTGTTTTGCACAATAAATCACAGATTTATGGTGATGAGGGAGGTGTTCCAGGATTCATGCTTAGCATGACGTTATCATCCTCCACCTGGGTAAGGGCCTTAGTTCCTGCAGAACAACTCAATGGTATTGTCATGTTTCTCCCTTGATGAAGCACCACAATCCTGCTTTATCATTTCAATATTGTTTCTTGATTTCTCCTTTGTTTCTTCAGTCCCTCACTGTTCTGGTTAGCAACTGCTTGAATCTTCCTTTTGGAAGTCACGGACGGTCTTCTGAGGCTGCATGAAGTCCATTTCTTACAAACAAGAACCAGGGACATGAAAAGGATTTGTACACACATGGTGCCCACAGGGTTCTGCTCGGTTCATTACTAAAGAGATAAGTGAAGGAAGAAGGCAATGGCACCCCACTCCAGTACTCTTGCTTGGAAAATCCCATGGATGGAGGAGCCTGGTAGGCTGCAGTCCATGGGTTCGCGAAGAGTCGGACACGACTGGGCAACTTCACTTTCACTTTTCACTTTCATGCATTAGAGAAGGAAATGGCAACCCGCTTCAGTGTTCTTGCCTGGAAAATCCCAGGGATGGTGGAGCCTGATGGGCTGCTGTCTATGGGGTCGCACAGAGTCTGACACGACTGAAGCGACTTAGCAGCAGCAGCAAGCTTAGATCACAGTCTACAAATGCATAAAAATTGTACCAAGGCACTAATTACTAAAGGAAACTTTTTATGGGTAACATTATTTTGGGAGGAAGGGCACCAAAGAAAATATTTATTAATGATGAAAAAGCTGCTGGACCTCTGAGTATAGAGAGAGGATAGTAATGAATCTGCAGAGATTTTGGCTTCCATCATCTGGGACTTCTCCCCTTCCTGTTCTCTTCCTGCCTCCCCAGTCTATTAGTCTTCATATCAGTTAAGATAACATCTATTACGACCTTCAGTCACTTGGAGATTGCTGAGTACCAATTTTCATTTTCTGATGGAGGACAGAATTAGCAAGATTTGAGCTTTTCAACTGTAAGATTAGAGAAAGCACAAGAAAGTTTTACCAGCTAGCAATGTTATAAAACAAATTGATGAAATAGTTTATCCAAACAGCTGAAGGGGAATAAAATGATTTATCCTTTATCCTTCTAGGTTTTTGACAAAACCTCCTCTGTAATAAAGGACAGATTAACAGGAGGAAACAAACAGAAGTTTAAGAACATGCATACTTCCTGTATACATGAGAAACACCAAGGAAAACTGAGTAATTCATAGAAATGGCATAAGCCATCCATCACCTTAAATATCTCTGCAGCTAAAACAAAGAAAAATTACCAGGGGTCTGTTAATAGGTTACAGGGAAAGCACAGTAAACAAAATTGGAAGACAAGGTCAAAAATGGTTATGGGGCAGAGGATGAGATGGTTAGATAGCATCATGGATTCAATGGGCATGAACTTGGGTGAATTCCAGGAGATGATGACGGACAGGGAGGCATGGAATGCTGCAGTCCAAGGGGTCAAAAAGAGTTGGATATGATTTAGCAACTCAACAACAGCAAAAATTGCTATGCAGATATAGGTCCTGCTGCTACTGCTGCTCAGTCGCTTCAGTCGTGTCCGACTCTGTGTGACCCCATAGACAGCAGCCCATCAGGCTCCACCATCCCTGGGATTTTCCAGGCAAGAACACTGAAGCGGGTTGCCATTTCCTTCTCTAATGCATGAAAGTGAAAAGTGAAAGTGAAGTTGCCCAATCGTGTCCGACCCTTCGCGACCCCATAGACGGAAGCCCACCAGGCTCCCCCGTCCCTGGGCTTCTCCAGGCAAGAATACTGGAGTGGGTTGCCATTTCCTTTTCCAATGCATGAAAGTGAAAAGTGAAAGTGAAGTCGCTCAGTCGTGTCCGACTCTTAGCGACCCCATGGACTGAAGCCTACCAGGATCCTCCGTCCATGGGATTTTCCCAGGCAAAAGTACTGGGGTGGGGTGCCATTGCCTTCCCCGATATAGGTCCTAGCCTTGTCTATTGATAAGAGTTTGCAGAGACTCACTCAACCTCTTCTCACACAGAGAGGAAGATACCTTTACAAATGGACTGTCCCTCACAAATGTAAATATCTCTTTCAGAAGTGCAACTGTTTCAAGCTCACTCTGCTTGCTGTGCTCCAGGCCAATGAATCTAAGAGACAAGGTGTTGAGGCAAGAAAGAAACATTAATTGGGGAGCCAGCAGACCAAGAAGATGGCAGGCAAAAGCCTCAAAATAACATCTTATTGGGGTCTGGATGCCAGATTCTTTTATAGATCAGAGAGAAAGAAGCAATGAGAACTAAAGTCAGAAGGCAGAATAAAGAAGGAGCTACAGTGAGGAAGAAAAGTAAAAGAGTCTTTAGTCTTGCAAACATCTCCAAGGGAATGCCCAGCCTTCTAAAGGGGTGTGTTAATCTCTTCTATTCACAGGTGGGCAGGGACAAGCTATCTCCTTGAGCTGAACAAAGGCACTTTAGTTTACAGTCAAGCAGAGGGGCAGGGTCCTTTAGGCAAGCCATTGAATACAATTATAATAATATAAGCAAGTAAAAATAAAACAGTTTCCAACATGGAGTCAAATTGGCTTCCTCCTTGCAAGATAACTTTACCCAAATTTCAGAGATCCTATTATGTCTGCAGTGTTTTGTTTTTAATAAATAATCAGCTCAACAGGCATATTTTGGGTAGAAATTTTGCTTTCCCGCACATCAATCAATATGAACTTTTACAGCATTTCTGCAACCTATTGCCTGGCAGGCTACAGTCCATGGGGGCACAAGAGTCGGACATGATTTAGCGACTAAACCACCACCATATAAACTATATATATATATATGTGTGTGTGTGTGTGTGTGTGTGTTAGTTCTTCAGGGTCTTTGTCTTCCTTCAGGCCAATTATCTGGTTTATTTTTCTCACACCTGACCTGCTCTGGGCCTCTCCCCTGGGGTGCGCATGTGTCCCTCAGTCAAGGCAAATCAAGTGAAGGCTTCTGGAAGGAACAAGACTCATTATGGCTTGACAGTAGTCCCTTGACTTTTGACTCACAAGGAGACTTTCTGGGCGTGTGTAGTGTCTCCCTTATCCCAAGAGAAAGAGGAGGGAGATCCCTTAAACCTTTCCTCAAATAGGGTTTTGCCCCCTCTTTGTCCTTGCCATTACTATTACTTTAGGATATTTACAAGAGACAAATACTGGCTATTTACTCTGCTTCTGTTGTTACTTCCATTTTGGAGAGCAAACTGGAGGCTAATTATAAATTCCTTAACTGGAGCCTGTCTATCTCTTGTCCCAGAAAATACAACAGGAGGCTACTTGTAAATGTCTAGCCTGGAGTCCATTTATTTCCTACATCAGTGGAACTCTGGTTTCCCTTTTGAACTAGCCTTGGTCATTCTGCAGCTTCATCTCTGACAGGGCATTGGTTGGGGTTGCCCCCTTTTGGACTGACTGGGCATTTGTTGGGAATTTTCCTTTTTAAGGGATAGGCAACTCTGACCCTGAACAATCATTCTGAATTGCTGTTTGCTTGATATTTGCAGCCCGGAAGAGATACCCCACGCCCAAGGTAAGAGGAACCCAAGTAAGACGGTAGGTGTTGCAAGAGGGCATCAGAGGGCAAACACACTGAAACCATACTCACAGAAAGCTAGTCAATCTAATCACACTAGGACCACAGTCTTGTCTAACTCAGTGAAACTAAGCCATGCCCGTGGGGCAACCCAGGATGGGCAGGTCATGGTGGAGAGATCTGACAGGATGTGGTCCGCTGGAGAAGGGAATGGCAAACCACTTCAGTATTCTTGCCTTGAGAACCCCATGAATAGTATGAAAAGGCAAAATGATAGGACGCTGAAAGAGAAACTCGCCAGGTCAGTAGGGGCCCAATATGCTACTGGAGATGAGTGGGAAAATAACTCCAGAAAGAATGAAGGGATGGAGCCAAAGCAAAAAGAATACCCAGCTGTGGATGGGTCTGGTGATAGAAGCAAAGTCCGATGCTGTAAAGAGCAATATTGCATAGGAACCTGGAATGTCAGGTCCATGAATCAAGGCAAATTGGAAGTGGTCAAACAAGAGATGGCAAGAGTGAATGTTGACATTCTAGGAATCAGCGAACTAAAATGGACTGGAATGGGTGAATTTAACTCAGAGGACCATTATATCTACCACTGCAGGCAGGAATCCCTCAGAAGAAATGGAGTGGCCATCATGGTCAACAAAAGAGTCCGAAATGCAGTACTTGGATGCAATCTCAAAAACGACAGAATGATCTCTGTTCGTTTCCAAGGCAAACCATTCAATGTCACAGTAATCCAAGTCTATGCCCCAACCAGTAACGCTAAAGAAGCTGAAGTTGAACAGTTCTATGAAGACCAACAAAACCTTTTAGAACTAACACCCCAAAAAGATGTCCTTTTCATTATAGGGAACTGGAATGCAAAAGTAGGAAGTCAAGAAACACCTGGAGTAACAGGCAAATTTGGCCTTGGAATACGGAATGAAGCACGGCAAAGACTAATAGAGTTTTGCCAAGAAAATGCACTGGTCATAGCAAATACCCTCTTCCAACAACACCAGAGAAAACTCTATACATGGACATCACCAGATGGTCAACACTGAAATCAGATCGATTATATTCTTTGCAGCCAAAGATGGAGAAGCTCTATACAATCAGCAAAAACAAGACCAGGAGTTGACTGTGGCTCAGACCATGAACTCCTTATTGCCAAATTCAAACTGAAATTGAAGAAAGTAGGGGAAACCACTAGACCATTCAGGTATGGCCTAAATCAAATCCATTATGATTATACAGTGGAAGTGAGAAATAGATTTAAGGGCCTAGATCTGATAGATAGAGTGCCTGATGAACTATGGAATGAGGTTTGTGACATTGTACAGGAGACAGGGATCAAGACCATCCCCATGGAAAAGAAATGCAAAAAAGCAAAATGGCTGTCTGGGGAGGCCTTACAAATAGCTGTGAAAAGAAGAGAAGCCAAAAGCAAAGGAGAAAAGGAAAGATATAAACATCTGAATGCAGAGTTCCAAAGAATAGCAAGAAAAGATAAGAAAGCCTTCTTCAGCGATCAATGCAAAGAAATAGAGGAAAACAACAGAATGGGAAAGACTAGGGATCTCTTCAAGAAAATCAGAGATACCAAAGGAACATTTCATGCAAAGATGGGCTCGATAAAGGACAAAAATGGTATGGACCTAACAGAAGCAGAAGATATTAAGAAGAGGTGGCAAGAAAACACAGAAGACTGTACAAAAAAGATCTTCACGACCCAGATAATCACGATGGTGTGATCACTGACCTAGAGCCAGACATCCTGGAATGTGAAGACAAGTAGGCCTTAGAAAGCATCACTACAAACAAAGCTAGTGGAGGTGATGGAATTCCAGTTGAGCTATTCCAAATCCTGAAAGATGATGCTGTGAAAGTGCTGCACCCAATAGGCCAGCAAATTGGGAAAACTCAGCAGTGGCCACAGGACTGGAAAAGGTCAGTTTTCATCCCAATCCCAAAGAAAGGCAATACCAAAGAATGCTCAAACTACCACACAATTGCACTCATCTCATGTGCTAGTAAAGTAATGCTCAAAATTGTCCAAGCCAGGCTTCAGCAATATGTGAACCTTGAACTTCCTGATGTTCAAGCTGGTTTTAGAAAAGGCAGAGGAACCAGAGATCAAATTGCCAACATCCGCTGGATCATGAAAAAAGCAAGAGAGTTCCAGAAAAACATCTATTTCTGTTTTATTGGCTATGCCAAAGCCTTTGAACGGGTAGATCACAGTAAACTGTGGAAAATTCTGAAAGAGATGGGAATACCAGACCACCTGATCTGCCTCTTGAGAAATTTGTATGCAGGTCAGGAAGCAACAGTTAGAACTGGACATGGAACAACAGACTGGTTCCAAATAGGAAAAGGAATACGTCAAGGCTGTATATTGTCAGCCTGCTTATTTAACTTCTATGCAGAGTACATCATGAGTAACGCTGGACTGGAAGAAACACAAGTTGAAATCAAGATTGCTGGAAGAAATATCAAGAACCTCAGATGTGACACCACCCTTACGGCAGAAATTGAAGAGGAATTAAAAAGTTTCTTGATGAAAGTGAAAGTGGAGAGTGAAAAGATTGGCTTAAAGCTCAAAATTCAGAAAACGAAGATCATGGTATCTGGTCCCATCACTACATGGGAAATAGATGGGGAAACAGTGGAAACAGTGTCAGACTTTGTTTTTCTGGGCTCCAAAATCACTGCAGATGGTGACTGCAGCCATGAAATTAAAAGACGCTTGCTCCTTGGAAGGAAAGTTATGACCAACCTAGATAGCATATTCAAAAGCAGAGACATTACTTTGACAACAAAGGTTCGCCTAGTCAAGGCTATGGTCTTTCCTGTGATCATGTATGGATGTGAGAGCTGGACTGTAAAGAAGGCTGAGCGCCGAAGAATTGATGCTTTTGAACTGTGGTGTTGGAGAAGACTCTTGAGAGTACCTTGGACTGCAAGGAGATCCAACCAGTCCATTCTGAAGGAGATCAGCCCTGGGATTTCTTTGGAAGGAATGATGCTAAAGCTGAAACTCCAGTATTTTGGCCACCTCATGCGAAGAGTTGACTCATTGGAGAAGACTCTGATGCTGGGAGGGATTGCGGGCAGGAGGAGAAGGGGACGACAGAGGATGAGATGGCTGGATGGCATCACTGACTCGATGGATGTGAGTCTAAGTGACCTCTGGGAGTTGGTGATGGACAGAGAGACCTGGCCTACTGCGATTCATAGGGTGCAAAGAGTCGGACACAACTGAGCGACTGATCTGATCATAATGTCTTCTTTTCCAGTGGTTTGTAATTATTCCCAGAGATCATGAATATCATGCTGTTCTGAGAACCTCCCTACAAGGGAGCAGCCTTTGAGGATTTGGAGACTCTAGACTATGTTCTCATATCAGATATGTCACCAACATCCAGGAGCCTGATCCAGCTACATCACATTCTGACATCTTTCTGGCAACACATATCTATGCAGTGATTCCACAAATTAAGTTTTTTAGGTACCAAAGTTTTGTTAAATTTATTATTTCATATAATTTCATATTATCTCAAGGAGGAAGAGAGGGAGAGGTTAATGATTTCATTTTAAAAAGAAAACTGGCTTTCTGACAGGTAAAGATTATCTCAAATCATCCAAAGGTAACTGGGACACGAGCACATTTCTTCTGGCTCCAAGGTCAGGCATCCACTCTTCCCTTTCCAAGGGTTTCCAAGAAGACAGTTCAAGTGCATAAGTGGAGTAGAAGTAAAACTCAACAGTGTGGGGATCAATTTTTGTTTTCTCCAGGGGTGAGACCTTGACTCTGAAGTAGCCAGAAACTTTCCCAAAGTAACAGGAGAGAGTATTTTGAGCTCCTGATTTAACAGACATACTATGAGTGTTTAATGGTGAGGCATGCTGCCCCGGACGGTGTCTGTTGGATTCATGTGATGGAGAAAAACTTTTAGGAAAAGACTCCATTTCTAAGTGTGGAAAGGGAGAGGGAAGCCCAACACTATGTGCTGATGATCTGATCGTTTTTATGGGGAGTGACCGGGAACTTGGTTCATCCTCTCTTTCACCAGTTCATTACTTCACCATAATCTGGAAAAAAATAGATTATAGGGCTGATTCCTTTGCTTATATTTAATATTGTGAATTTTTTTTAATCATTTCAGAGCTAACAGATGTGTAACGCTACTGGAATAAGGAGACATCACAGTATTATCAAGCTACCTTGTTCTCAACATCTTTCAGAATTTTTCATTTTCTAGTTGGTCTCATGTTTTGAGACCCATGTTTTCCCTCCCAACACGACAAACATTGTCTTTGCACTGAAGTTATTCTATAGAGCCCGTTCAAAATGTCTCAAATAAAACTACATCATCACTCTAACCCAAAAGTGAAAGTGAAAGTTGCTCAATCCTGTCTGACTCTTTCTGAGCCCACGGACTCTACAATCCACGGAATTCTCCAGGCCAGAATACTAGACTGGGTAACCTTTCCTTTCTTCAGGGAATCTTCCCAACCCAGGGATCAAACCAAGGTCTCCCACATTGCAGATAGATTCTTTATGAGCTGAGCCATAAGAGAAGCCCTCCCTAACCCAACCCAACCCAACTCTGTAATTTTACCATAGTTCATGTGACCTTCCTTAATCCCACAGGTAAATCAAATATTGCCATTTCTGTGGATGAGAACATAACATTTCTGCACAATAGGAGATATACCTATCAATGGGATATAACTGATTGCCAAGGTCATAACTGATTGCCCACAATAATTCCTGGCACTGTGGTCAATTAATCTATGGCAAAGAGGCAAGTATATACAATGGAGAAAAAAGCAGTGTCTTCATTAAGTGGTGCTGGGAAAAACTGGACAGCTTACATATAAAAGAATGAAGTTAGAACACTTCTCATATACAAAAATAAACTCATAATGGATTAAAGACTAACAATAAGACTTGAAACCATAAAAATATCAGAAAAAAAACATAGGCAGAACACTGACAAATTGTAACGATATTTTGGGGGGATCTATTCTGGGGCTTCCCAGATGGCGCAGTGGTAAAGAATCTTCCTGCAATGCAGGAGATGTGGATTCAATCCCTGGGTGGGGAAGATCCCTTGAAGCAGGAAATGGCAACCCTCTCCAGTATTTTTGCTTGGAAAATTTCATGGACAGAGGCATCTGTCAGGCTAGAGTCCATGGGGATCACACGACAGAGCTACTGAGCACTTTTAAGTCAAAGAAATAAAAGCAAAAATAAACAAATGGGACCTAACTTAAAATTTTTTGTAGCAAAGGGAACTATTGACAAAATGAAATACAACCTAGACATGAGAGAAGATTTTTACAAATTATATGTCTGATAAGGTGTTAATATCCAAAATGTATTAATATTAATATAAGCAGCTCATACAACTCAATATCAAAATAATCCAATTTAAAAGTAGGCCAAAACTATTTTCAGGGCAGTAAAGGAGACACAGAGAACACAGACTTGTGGACACTAGGGAGGGAGAGAGTGGGATGAATTGCCAGTGGCATTGACACATACACATTACCATATGCAAAACAGAAAGCTACTGGGAATGTGCTGCATGATGCAGGGAGCGCAAATCAGGTGCTCTGTGATAACCGTGAGGGGTGGTATGGAGTGAGAAGTGGGAGGGAGCTTCAAGCGAGGTGGGGGGAAGAAGGGACATGTATATACCTATGCTAATGCTATGCTAAGTCACTTCAGTCGTGTCCGACTCTGTGCGACCCCATAGACGGCAGCCCAACCGGCTCTGCCTTCCCTGGGATTCTCCAGGCAAGAACACTGGAGTGGGTTGCCATTTCCTTCTCCAATGCATGAAAGTGAAAAGTGAAGTCGCTCAGTCGCGTCCCACTCTTCACGACCCCATGGACTGTAGCCTACCAGGCTCCTCCATCCTTGGGACTCTCCAGGCAAGAGTACTGGAGTGGCTTGCCATTGCCTTCTCCATATACCTATGGTTGATACATATTGATGTGTGGCAGAAACCAACACAACATTGTAAAGCAATTATCCTCAAAAAACAAAACAAAACAAAACACTGAGCACAAAGCCTCAAGAGACATTTTTCAGAAGATATACAAATGGCAAATAGGCACATGAAAAGGTGTTCAACATTGCTAGTTGTCAGAGAAATGTAAATTAAAACTGCAATGAGATATCATGTCACCTTCACCAGAAAGGCTATCATCAAAAATAAGAGGAAGGCAGAAGAGAAAAGTCAGAGTAAAGTGTGAATATGGAACATTGCTGGCTTTGAAGATGGAGGAAAGGGACTAGATACTAGAAAAAGCTAGTGAACAGATTACCTTCTAGAACTTTCAGAATGGAACACAGTCATCTTAATCCCTTGATTTTGGCCCAGTGACACATATGCAAGAATTTTGAATTATAAAACTATAAGATAGTAAATTTGTGCTATTTTAAGCACAAATTTGTTTTAGCAAATAGGAAAAAAGTATTCCATATTCAACAAAAAAAAGGGTATTTGTATTTTTTAAGAACATATTGTCATCTTAACCCATTATTGAGGAAATCAAAAGACTACATTGATTCAGTCATATATCATATTTATACTACTTATAATGCAAATATATAGTATTATAAACATATAAAGTAGTTCCATGTGAATGTACAGATTCCATGCATTCAAGATAAAAACTCAGAGTGTGTGTGTATGTGTTCTTGTAAGTTCAGAAATTGCTTTTAAAGCTATCATGGTAATGCAAAGTGCCAAGAATGGTTAAAAATTTTTGGAAGAAAAAGTTGGAGCACTTATATTCCAATATCAAGACTAGAAAATTTTAAGTGTAAAGAAAAGTGAAAGTGTTAGTCACTCATTTGTGTTTGACTCTTTGTGACCCCATGGACTGCAGCCCACCAGGTTCCTCTGTCCATGGAATTTCCCAGACAAGAATACTGGAGAGGGTTGCCATTTCCTTCTCCAGGGGATCTTCCCCACTCAGGGATCGAGAACCTGGGTCTCCCACATTGCAGGTAGACTCTACCAACTGAGCCATCAGGGAAGCTTTTAAGTGTAAACCTACAATATTTATGCAAGTTTATACAACTAGACTAATTAATGAAAGCCAAAAGTACAGGAACATTCTTAGGCCTATGAGAATTCTGTCTCAACAGACTGAATTTTTTAAACTGAATCTCTCAGGGATCCAATATCCACAGTGTGCATCAAACTTCATTCCATCTCAAGGGAGAGAAGTTAATATGTTTGATTTTATTCCTTGCCTGGGAATGGGAAATGGAGGGGATATAACTTATGTTCTCTCTCCTGGGGATATAAGAAAATGCATAAATGTTTTCTTTCATCTCTTTAAGAATCTCTTCCAGCCTAAAATTTTGCTTTCTTCCTTTAAATTGAAACTTCCTACTAGTTCTGTGAAGCAAGAGAGAGAAGACAGAGTTTGGTGAGTTGAAAACTATAATTAACTAGAAAGAAGAAAAATGCTACACTGACTCTGTGATTTTTATCAAATAACAGAGCCTTGAGTTTATTTAGTGTCCAAGTAGAGGCTGTGCCCTGGAGGACATGACTCTGGGAGGAAGATGTTCCCAAGTACTGTGACCGGTAACGGCAGGGGATTCATAAGCAAAGAAGAGCTCTCTGGATAAAAGGCTGAGGTCAGTCAAATGATTTTGACTAAGGCAGAAGACTGTGGTTTGGATGTTTCTTTTTTGACTCCCTTATGTAGTTTTAATGATTAGGGGCTTATTTTCTCCTTAATATAATTTTTTTTTTCCTGTGACCCTGAGGAAATGTGCTTCTTTTCAGGAGGCAGTGAGTTTATCCTCCAAAGGACTGAGTTGCAATCTAGCTTAAATTTACAATTACATTTTTGACCTTTCTTGGTCTATTTATTCTTCATGCTACAAGAAATGATGTCACCATCTTTTTAAGGGAGGATTTTGCAAGGTCTGTTGTTCTCTTTTTATTCTAAAAAGTTCAGTGCCTGTAGGAGTTCATTCTGCATCAGATCTGGAGGAGTAATTTAGAATATATATTCTTGGGCTTCCCAGGTGGCTCAGTGGTAAAGAATCCACCTGCAATGCAGGAGGTCTGGGAAGATTCCACATGCCCATGTACCACAACTATTCAGTCTGTGCTCTAGAGCCCAGGAGCTGCCACTATTGAGCTCATCTGCTGCAAGTGCTGAAGCCCATACAACCTAGAGCCCATGCTTCACAAAAAGAGAAGCCATAGCAATGAAAAACCCACAGGCTGAAACTAGAGAGCAGCCTCTGCTCTCCATAACTAGAGAAAAGCCCATGCAGCAACAAACACCCAGCACAGTGAAAAATAAATGAAATTATTATTATTTTTTAAAAGTAAAGCAGCCTTAAAAAATAGAATATATTTAAGGGGCAGAGAGCTGTCTTTGGACAGTGGGGACTGGTTATATTCCTCCTAAGTAGTTACTTTGTTCACTTAGGCTAATTTAGGGCTCTTGCAACAACCAAAACCATCCCTTGTGAGAAGCTCATTATATAAAGCTTTGAGCAGGAGTAGGAAAGAGATATCTCAAAATTCTACATGGCTCAATCCACTTCTGCCTCCTTGCCCACAAAACTCTAGAAAACTGACAAATACAATGATACAGAGCTGTTTATAGCTTGTCCACAAAATCCACTTCCTTCCTTAAAAACTTTTTGAATGACTTTGTAAATATGTGACGGAGTATAAGAACTAAACCTCTCCAAAACCGGCCTAAAGATGGCTCAAGTTGTGCTGGGCCTTTTCTGATGCTGTGCTCCCTGGTAACAATGTTCTGATTCTCTTTTCAAAAGTACTTTATGAAATAGATCACAGAATAGAGTTAAAACTCAAGGGATATTTCCAATACAAAAGTCATCTTAAAGGCCGGCTGTATATGGGTAAAACTGAAGATTACCAAAGATGGATTTGTAGTTCAAGTACTGGCAGATTAGAAAATGAAAACACTGATCAAAACTGTATTAGTCTTTATTTCATCTCTTGGAGGTGAAAATATACTCCACTTGACTTTTCCTAGGTTAAATCACTCTGGCTGATATCTAGTATGGAGGCATTTCCAGACCACTGATGAGTAGAGGTGTCTCCCCAGTTTATGTTAGGAAGCAGATCCTCCAAAGCTTAGGGCATTGCCCCTGAAGTCATAAATTATCCTCTGAGCTCACTGCTCTCTGAGTCACAGAAATGTTGCTCACTTATCTTGTGCATTTCCTGACAGAAGCCTTCTCTTAAGGGCTTCCCAGGTGGCACAGTGGTAAAGAATCTGCCTGCCAAAGCAAGAGATATAGGAGACTCAAGTTTGATCCCCGGTTTGGGAAGATCCCTTGGAGTAGGTAATGGCAACCTGCTCCAGTATTCTTGCTGGGATAATCCCATGGACAGTGGAGCCTGTTGGGCTCCAGTTTATGGGGTAGCAAAGAGTCGGACATGACTGAGTCCCCATCCCTTTTCTTAATATTCACATCCCAGTAAGCATACCTTAATCTGAACTGTATTTCAATCTCTGTGTAGCAAACCTCCCATAGTACACACACACTGGAATATGTCCTTTCTTTTTCTCCACCCCTGTCATTATTTTTCTGCTACTTTATTGAAATACCTCAGCTTATTTTATCAAACCCAATGTCTAAGACATAATATTTACTCCTTACAGGTCAATTACCCCCTTTTTGTCTTGTCTCATCCCGTTTAATAATTTTAATATTTTTCTATTTCTCTCTCTCTCTTCCTCTCTGTCTCCCTCATACATGTCTCCTTCTTTCTCCTCATACATAATTATTTCTTCATTTGAACCTATGCCTATCCTAAATATTCTCCATTGGTTAAAGGGACATGATTGTTTAGGTTTAATCATATGAAATTGCTGACCTACAAAAATAACTATTTCACATGGTTTATTAACAAATGCATAAAGAAGTGAAGCGGGGCCAATAGCAAAGCAAAGGAGGGAATAACAAGTCAATTCTATACATGCTAGTTCATCCAGGGGAGAAGGTATTTCTCACAGAGGAATGCTAAGGACAGGTGAGCTGTCCTCAACAGCTTACCACCGGAGTGCTCACCACCAAAGTACTCACCACCAGAGTGGAATTGTTGTCTTTCATGATATATTCTGACAGCCAGTTTGTCCTCAGGGCTCAAAAACCAGTGCATCCCAGACTGAAAAGACCATGTATAACTTGAGCTGTTACAATCCTGGTTCCTTTATCCTTGCTGGAATACCTGGCCTGGAGAAGTTTCACGTCTGGATCGGGATTCCCTTTTGTGTCATCTATGGTCTGGCTATTGTGGGCAATGGTACTCTCCTCTACCTCATTGTTGTTGAGGACAGCCTCCATGAGCCCATGTTTTTCTTCCTCTCTCTGCTGGCCACCACAGACCTCATCTTGTCGACTGCCACAGTGCCCAAACTGCTCAGTAACCTCTGGCTTGTTTCGCAGGAAATAACTTTCACTGGTTGTCTCACCCAAGTGTTCTTCCTCCACTTCAGCTTTGTAGTGGACTCAGCCATCCTGCTGACTATGGCACTGGATCGCTATGTGGCTATCTGCTTCCCCTTGAGATACACCAGCGTCCTGGCTCCTCGGGTGATTATCAAGATTGTGGTGGGCATTGTCGTGAGGAGTTTCTTGGTCATCTTGCCAGATGTCTTTCTGCTGAAGCGGCTGCCCTTCTGCGGAACACGAATCATCCCCCACACGTACTGTGAGCATATAGGTGTTGCTCGGCTTTCCTCCGCTGATATCTCCATCAACATCTGGTATGGATTTTCAGTGCCTCTCATGACTGTTGCCTCAGATGTGATCTTTATTGCTGTCTCCTATATCTTCATCCTCCGTGCTGTCTTTTATCTCTCATCCCAGGGTGCTCGCCAAAAGGCACTTGGCACCTGTGGTTCCCACGTCTGTGTCATCCTCATCTTTTACACACCTGCCGCCTTCTCCATCCTCGCCCATCGCTTTGGGCACAGTGTACCTCGAAATATGCTCATCTTATTTGCCAACTTCTACGTGGCCATCCCTCCTGCTCTAAATCCTATAGTGTATGGAGTGAGGACCAAGAAGATTCAGGACAAATTTGTTCTCCTCTTTACTTTGAAGAAGACACAATGAGTGGGAAGCATCACTGAAGGAGAAATCTAGGTAATACTGATAAGATAAAATTTTACATAACATGGGAAGACATAAAATAAAGTTGTAACTACTATTTACTTGAAATTTTAGAGTTCTACTCATGTAATAAACGTATAAGCAGGAGGGACAGGGGAGAAATAAAGTCTTTGGGACTTCTAGAAAATCAAGATTTTCTTGATTTAGCTTTTCTCACTACTTGTATAAAAAAAATTTTTTTTTTAAATATATATATCGGAGAAGGCAATGGCACCCCACTCCAGTACTCTTGCCTGGAAAATCCCATGGATGGAGGAGCCTGGTGGGTTGCCTTCCATGGGGTCACTAAGAATCGGACACGACTGAGCGACTTCACTTTCACACATTGGAGAAGAAATGGCAACCCACTCCAGTGTTCTTGCCTGGAGAATCCCAGGGATGGGGGAGCCTTGTGGGCTGCTGTCTCTGGGGTCGCACAGAGTCGGACACGACTGAAACGACTTAGCAGCAGCAGCACTACTTGTATGGAGAAACTGATGATGGGTACAGAACAGCAGTAAGAGTAGGGTTATATATTTTCTATTCCCGATTTTGAGATTTGATGCCTAGATACTTCCTAACATGCAACCTACCCCTGTGTTTCCCAGCTTTTTAATCAAAGGCAAAGCCTCCTGCCTTTTTAACCAGCTATTCTTTCTACTACAACTAACAAACTCAGGGCTTCACACTTCAGTCTTGATTCTATACATTATTAATCCCTCCTCCTCTGTCCTTTATTGCTTTTACTTTGCTATTTTCCCTACCAATATCAGATTACAAAAAGTAGATTATCTTTTATATCTATTTTCTTCAATGAGTGCTCCAATAAAGTTTTCACTGCCCTTGGCCCATATTTTACAACTTTAATTTAATTTATACTAATTATATTTAACTTAAAAATTTATATTTGAATATTTAACTTAAAATTATTTTGAAAATATATTTAATTTAAAAATAACTTGAGAGAATATTAATTTATTTCACAGATGAGGAAACAGCAACATGATTACCAAAAGACAAATGGAGATTTAAGATCCAAACCCAAGTCTGTCTGATTCTGTGTTCTTTATCCCATTGCTTTTTGGATAGCTACTCACTGGACTGGTTCACAGTCTTCTGAAACTTAATTTTCCAAAGCTGACCTGGAAATTCAATAACTTTCTCTATAAAAAGTGTTCTTCCTTTCCTATCTTTCTGTATTGGAAATAGCACCACTTCAAACCTGAATTCCAAAGCTAGGTACCTGTGATTTGTCTTTTATTTTTTCTATGTCACCGTCCAACAAAGTGAACTCAGTATTTGAGTTGAATATTTGAGTTTGAAGAGCTTAAAAGCCATTACATTGGGTATATACATCACATTCTCACCTTTATCATGGCCAGCTGCTCTGGACCCTTATCTATTACTTGTGTCTCTTGAGAGCCTTTCAAAATCATCCTTTTAAATGAGTTCCAACCCTGTTCCATCCAAACCACTTTCTCTATAAACACCAAAGTGTTCATTTTACAAGTCAAATATGATTGTGTCACTTTCTGCCTTGAAACTCTTCAATAGTTTCATCCTTTAGATCATGAATAAGTATTGTCCTTAGGATCACTCCAGGGAATTGAAGACTAATAAAAAGAGCAATCTTCCATGAAAATCAGAACCTTGAACTTAATTTACATTTATTCACACTTTATGTTTATTTTCATTTCATTTACACTTCCCGGACTCTTTAAGCAAGTAATTTCAAAAATGTTGTTTTTTTTTCTTTTGGATTGTCATACTCAATATTCTTTTATTTTGCAAAACTAAACAAACTCACTGTGGGTAGAATGCATGTTGGGTGGTTTGGGTAGGAGTCATCCCTTCTCTTAAGAAACTGTCCCAGGATAAAACCGACTGTTCCGAAATCTCAACTTAAAAAGAAGCCATGCTTTTAATCAATATGAACAAATTAAATTCCTTCGGAGTAAATAAGTAAAGAGTAAAACTGACATTCTAAAATAAGATCCTTTGTATATGTGTGTATTGCCTTTTGTTTTTCTTTTTGTCTGCAACACCCTTTAGAGAGTTTAGAAGAGACACGTGCAAGGACTGTTTTATTCATAGCAGTCTCATAAGCCATCATACTTATTTGCTAATTATTTATCAATCTACTCCTATATTATGAATTCCTTGAAGGTAGAAACTTAGACCTAGGCCTCTTCTTACACCCTGCCTTATAAAAATATCTGACATTCCATGTGTTCTCCATAAAGGTTTCATGCATACACAAAATTCATCAGGAACCCCTTCCTCCATGCCATTGTCTCTTGCTTTTCCTTTCTCCTCTATCCAGTTTAGATCCCATAGTGTATCATTTTATTGTTTGTTTATCCTAAATGCAATTTGTCCTAAACTCAACTGTCTCTCTTACACACTCAGTTGACAAAAGATATTAAAACAAAGTTACAAAAAAACAAAGTTAGCCCTACATTTTGAGGAAGTTGGAAAAAATGATCCCACAGGGCACATTGATACTACCATTAATAAAATAAGACAATATACCTCCATACTTGCTGAGTTTCAGCTTCTCAGATGTGTCAGATTTCTTCTTGTCTTTTCTACTTGTGCTTTCTCTTATTCTTTGCTTGGAAATTCCTTTTCAGGCTTCAGTTGAAAATCCTTCCTCAGATATTCCTCCTTAAACTCTGTGTATTAGATTAGTATCTATTGTATACTTTCTCATTGCACAAAGTCCTTTTTATTTCAGGACTTATCATGAGTTTAATAAGATGATTGCTAGTATACAAAACTATGTCGTTGAGGACCAGGTTAGTTTCTGCCTTTTTTCCATCACATTCTTATCACTTGCAAAGCTCCTAGTTCATTACAGGTATGCAATAAGTATTTTGTAAAGAAAATGATTTTTGCTTAATGAATGAAATCCCTATTTTGCGTGACAGGAGTCTATCTGGATTTATGGGGTCACAGAAAAAGACATTTTGTCCACAGTGAGGTACTTGCTGTTTTTCCACTTATTCCTCAAAACTGTTCTTTAATCTTTTGTAAGTTATTACCTTGCCATAATTGTGGAAACTGAACATTTCCAGAACAGTTTACATATTGTATTAGAGCACAAAGGAAGAGATGAAATGAACAAGGGATAAATTACAGATTTTGACCACTAGACAGTGAAAGTAGACTACCTCATTGAGCTGACGGGCAGTCGTATTGAAGGTCTTCCTATTGGAAGTCTATACCAATAGACCATACCTAGATGGGGTATCTGTGATCTTCAGACCTGCACTTTGGGTTGGAGATCTGCACCACATTAACAAAGAATTACTAGCTTACAGTCTAAATAATGAGTTGAACACAAAGTGATGATTCTCAACTGATGGAAGATGGAGAGAACTGCCAAGCAAGACTGAACACTGAAGTAAATGTCTAAAAAGACATTTCTTTTTAGAAATATCTTCCCACCTGGGAAAATGGCAGCCACAGTGAGAATTGTTTCCAGCATTTTATTGTCTAAGGCTAGAAGTAGATGCATTTCAATTCAATAGACATTTTTTGATTATCCACTATGAAACAAGGGATTCAAAATAAAATGAAACATTCTCCACACCAGAAGTTTTAGGAGGCATGGTAGAGTTTCTTTATCAAATTACTGATCAAGCTAGGTCAAGACTCCACTGAAACGCAGGTATGCTACCATCCTAGATTGCAGAATTACCAAGCCACCACTCATAAAAGCAGAGGTGTCAGTTCCTAAGCTGGGAAAGTGTTAATTTGGCTGGATCCTGGCTCATGCCCTAGATTGGCCTGGGGCCTTGGGACCTGAGACCCATACTTCCCTCTGGTTTAGAGGTGCTCTTCTAACTTGTCTCTAATCCCTGGAGAGGACAAGGGAAGTACTTTTGCACTTCACTCCTCCAGACTTTGTTTGTCTTTCTCTGTTGTAAGCATGATCCTATGTCTTTCTCCCTTGTTGTGTTGCCTATTCTCATTAACCCTGGGACTGCTTTTTTCCCCCCTGATCCATTTTTTGATTGCTGTGTTTCTGCAGTCTTCGGTTCTTACCCTGACTTTGGAAAACAGTTCCAGAACTAGGATTTCCAAGGTATCAACCAGTAGTAAACTTTATGGAGTTTCACTGAGCAGGGAATAAAGCTGGTGAGAAATGGAGATGGTGAGAAAGAGAGAGGGAAGTGGGAGAGTGGGCTCTAGGAAATAGGAAAGGCCAAGATTAGAACTTTGAATAAGATTCTATTAATAGAGATGATATTTATGGTAAGAGTATGACATGAAAAAGAATTATCTATTAGAAGATTAATTCTGGGTCCCTCTCGCATTGCTTTCCCCAAAATATTTCTAGATTTTTCTGAAAAGTAAAAATGTTAAGTGCTAAGGATATTTAAAAAATTTTAAAGAGACTAAATGGTCATGACAGACTTAGGAATGGTTATAGCCAACTGGGGCCCACCATTTAGAAATTAAAGTTTGATATGCTGCCTCAGGGGCTTCCCTGGTAGCTCAGCTGGTAAAGAATCTGCTTGCAATGCAGGAGACCCCGGTTCAATTCCTGAGTCAGGAGGATCCCTTGGAGAAGGGATAGGCTACCCATTCCAGTATTCTTGGGCTTCCTTGGTGACTCAGATGGTAAAGAATCTGTCTGCAATGCAGAAGACCTGGGTTCGATCTCTGGGTTGGAAAGATCCCCTGGAGGAGGGTATGGCAACCCACTCTAGTATGCTTGCGTGGAGAATGCCCATGGACCGAGGAGCCTGACAGGCAATAGTCCATGGGGTCACAAAGAGTTGGACATGATTGAGAGACTAAACACAGCATAGCATGCCACCTGAGAGACAGGATATTTTGCATAAACGTGGGTTTATATTTGTGAATGCATTTTTGAATGTGTCCTGTTTTGGGGAATGATGGAGCAAGCACTAAGATATTCACCTGTCCTACACACCATGGAGGGGCACAAATAAATACATAATGGAGGTGAACGGTTACTTTCTGAAATGAGTCTTAAAACAGTCTTTCTGTGACCCATGGACCAACAACGAATATCCCCTTTCTCAAAAGGGGCAGAAGGGAGATCTTCACAAAGGCACACAGAATACAAAGAAAAATAATCATAAGGCATAGATTATAATATTTCATGATCAAGGTGTTATGGAAGGACCTATCCCATGCTGAACTTACTGCTGGAGGAAACAGCATGTGAAGATATAGGACATGTCATTGCAATACACCTAAGCTTAGGAGAGGAAGAAGATGCTCAGCAATCAGCCACAGACCAGTAAATAAGGTGGGACTAGAATGCGTGCTGAAGACAAGTTTCTATTTAGGATTCTGTCATGAAAAGGACTGTAATCAAAGACAGAGATAGTACTGATTATTAAAAAGAATGCATCATAGTGGCTACAGGACAGTTTCAACAAAGTATGAAAATGTAAAGGCAAGGACCTTTCCATTGTTATCTACTTTGAAAGTAGGTAGGCAAGGTTCTACTAATTTTTCTCATCTAGCTCTGTCCTACCTTCCAGACCATCTCAGTGGTTTGTAGTGTCTGGTTTTCCTAGGTCTGTTGGTGGCAGTCTTTACCTGGTTTAGAAGTATCTAATATGAGAAGCAAATTTTCATGCTTTTCTAGATCTTTCATTTTCAGAGTTAAAGTGTAGGAGCCTGTTGTGTTTTGGTAGGTTGTGAGGGTACAAGATTGAGGGAGAAGAAGGTGAATGGAAGGGTAGGTACCTGAGTGAACTGTGTTCATGATAAAGTCAAGGCGAGTGAAAACCAACAGGCCCTCTCGGTCACTCATTTATTCAACAAATATTTATTGAATGCTCTGCAGCAAACACTGATACAGGGGTAAAACAATTAAATTAGCAGACATGATATCTGTCCTCTTAAAGTTTACTATTTATTAAGGGAGAAAGCTAAATAAAATGTGATAAATGTTCTGTTTGGGTAATGTGGAGTGCCAGGAATATACCTGGGAATATGATCTAATTTGAGTATTGTTCAGGAAAGCTTGCTGTGTACTGTAGATGAGTAAAAGTTACCTAGAGAAGGAGAGTCTATTAAGCTGAAGAAATGTCCAAGATCAAACTTAGGTGCAAAATAATTCAGACAAAAATATTCTCAGAAACTGAAAGTGATAGTGAGGGTGACGTATTTGGTAGACCAAAGTTATCTCCCTTTTGACATGGGAGACACTTTATGGCCTTTGCCACTTGGAATCTGGTGTTGGTTAATATACTACTTGTTTCCGACTGAACAAAAGAAATCACTGAGGGTCTTTAAAGTGGCATCGAGGAACTACATGATGACAGTGGTGTCAGTAAAGCCATGGGGCCTGATTAGGTAGAAAAGCAAGAGCTGTATATAGATTCTTCAGTTATGAGGTATGCCAGGAAGAGATGCATAGATGTGGATACTAGTCACACAACCAGTTAATGTGTGTCTTCAAATTAATATCCATTTGCTTACCTTATTAGACAGAAAACAAATGGGAATATTTTGAATAATCTTTCCAATCACTCTAATGCCAGGAGACAAAGTAGAAGACAAGAAAACACAAGACAAACTTTGCTTCAAGGTTGAAGAGATGAAAGAATGATGATGTTTCTTTTACTACTCTTTCCTTCAGTCCTCTATCAATTGACACATTTTACCAGTTCTGTCGAAAGAAATGTATTAATCTCCTCTGTGACATTCGTTTAGGTCTCCATTGTCCACCTCACTGCGGCAATTATCACACTCTAGTGCTTTTTAAACAACATGTTCTCTTTCCATCTGGGCACACATTAGGACTTAAAAGAATTTTACTGTTTCAAAGTTTATAAAATACTTATAATGATCTTCAAAAAACCCTAGATTTTCTGGCTTCCTACATGCTCAGAAATCAATTGTAGCCTACATAAAATATTTAGTCTTTAAAAGTAATATCAAATTCTACTGTTGATTAAATTTAGTCTGGGTACTATCTGGAGGGAGAAACTTTCCTTTTTATTTCATATAAATTGTTTATTTAGGTTTTATTATTATCCATGAATCATATTTGTTAATTTGTATTTTCCTGAGTGTCATCAATTTTACTTTACTTGTCAAAACATTAGAATTAATTTTTAAAGTATCACTATTGTTAGAAAATATATGTTTTTATCATTAGAGAGTATTTTTAATCATCATGCTTACGTATTTCTCTTATGCTTTTAAAGACTTAATTCAACATTTACCATATTTTTCTTTTTAAAAGAGTGTCCAATTTTTGACATAATATCAAGTTATGGAGCAAAAGATAATATTTATGCCATTCATATTATAGTATTTCTCATTCACTTGAAAGTGAGTTTAAGACTAAAATTTTGAATATTAAAGCAGCATCGAATACTTTTTGAAGTTTTGCCATTCAGTGAGATTGTGTTATATCTACATTTTGTCTTCCTTCTTTATTTAATGTTTGTTGCTTACTTATTTACCTAAATGTATTTCTTAAAAGCATTCTTATATGGATTTTAGATACGTACCTTTTAAATAAAATTTAGAGGTTTAATTGTGACTTTATTTACATATATTTTTTGATTTAGGAGGAATTTTGTTATAGTTAGTGTGAGTTGTGAATCTAGCTACATTTTTTCTACAATAGACAATAATTGTCAAACTATCTTTGGAATAATTCCATATTTTCTCACTGGTTTTTGATTCCTCCAATTGCATATAGTATTCAAGTTATGACTTATTTGGCAGCTATATATTTTGCTCTTTGGGCATATTTATTCTTGAGCCATCATTATACTATGTAATTTATTTATGTTTATTTAATTCATTTTTATATTTATATATTTAATAAGTATATTGAAGTTAATCATGCCATTTTATCTTTAACTCATAAATAATATAGGACTCATTTATTATCGTTTCAAATATGTTCCTAACATGTATTTTATTAATTTTAAATATATCCTGAAATCATATTACCCTTTTAAATCATATTTAATCATTTATATTGATTAATATAAATCTTAAGTGGATTTTGTTATAATAAAATAATTGGCAGTAATTATTTCTTAATATTTTATTTTTATAAAAGCTCACTTTATAAAACAAATTACATACATATGAAGTTAAAAGTTCAAATTTCTTTCCTCACCTTACCCTGAATTTGAGAAATATTGCTTAGAATAGTTGATGTATATTCCTCCAGCCTTTTAAATGCAAATACCATGAGTACCAAATCAAAATTAACATAATAACATTATAATGCAATCTTTTTCCACATAAATATATTTTGGCATCTTTTAATTCCCATAAACATAGCTTTACCTTATTCTTTTTCTCAACTCTATTCTTCCATTATACAAAGAGATTGAAAATGTTAAAGTCATTTCCATATTAAAAGTTAAACTTGTGTCACCTTTTCAATTTTCATATTTTTATAATTTCACTCAAATTTTAGATTATATGTTACTACTATGAATATCTCCATGCCATTTTAAAAAATTTGTTTAACTGAATCTTCAGAAATATTCTTTAGTTGGAACTACTCTGGGGCAATGAATATGTGCATTTTATGTTTTGATACATATTACCAAGTTAGTTTCTAAGAATGTTACACAGTAAATCCTTGTAAAATAGTTATAATAGTTCTTCTCTCCTCAGACCCTTAACAGAGTAGGACATCAATGATATAATCAGTATTTATGACTTTTCTAATCCTACAGTATACCACATCCTTTTTTTATATTGAGTTTATTTATGAGACTGAGAATATTATACATGTGTTAAAGATTAGAATTTATTTTTACATGACTGTTTATAATTATTGTCAATTTTCCCACTGAGTCAAAGGACTTTACTGTAGTGATTTCTAAAAATACCTTAAATAAATATATTTTTTTATAACAATGTTTGTATTTTGTAAATCTCTTTGATATCTGGCTTTATAGAAGATAGATAGATCCTCATGTAAGTGTCTACTTTTCATCTCTCATAATACATTATTGTTATACATATATCTAATACTTTTTTAGAAGATTCTTTTCCCATATAGGCCATTACAGAATATTAAGTAGAGGTCTCTGTGTTACATAAATATATATATTAACAGAAGTTTGTATTTTTCATTTGAATTAATCTTTAATTATGCTATTTTTTGTTATATGATTTACTGCCTCCTGTGTAATTTTGCTTCTCTGTGCATTGGTCTCTCCTGTAACTGAATCTTTTTTTTTTTTTTAACTGAATCTATTTTTAATGAAATGGATCCTGCCTAGATTTGAACACAGATGATATTGACACTGCTCCTGACTGCCAACCTAAGCATTTCTGTCTGGAATTACAATCTTTCCATTTTTTTCTCACTGCTTAGGATAGACCCTGCATCACATCTGCCTTTAATTTTTCAAGGAATATTAATTCCTTTTGAGTTAGCCTATGCAGAAGTCTTGGTGGGAAATGATGGTATGTAAGACAGTGCAGTCAATGCATGGGTAGTAAAAAGTAGTTGTAATATAGAGATACTTAGGGAATCAATGCCTGCAATGTGATAATTGTTTGAAAGATGAATAAGGTGACTGATATGAGGGAGATATGACTAAAATAATTTCAAGGCTTTTAGATATAGAAATTGATGGTGTTACACTGTCAGTTGCTGAGTTGAAAAACATTATAGGAGAAACAGATCTGGGGCAACGAGAAGAGAAATGTGGTAGTTTGGAACATACTGAGTTGGGTGCATTTGTGAGGTTTTTAAGTGAAGATGGCAGGCGTAGGATAACTAGTTGCAAAAAAGTATAAGCTAACTAGTTCCAAGACTAAGGAGAGGAATATTTTCAAAATTATAAACTCAACAATCTTCAACATAGGAGTCCCAGTTAAAGTCAAGGTGTTTGGAGATATTACCCATGTGGAGTTTGTCAACCTAGAAAGCAACAGACATGGACAGAGCACTAAAAAATACCAACACTCAAGAACAAGTAGTAAAGGGTGGCTCATTCCCTGGTGGCTCAATGGTAAAGAATCCACGTGCCAGTGTAGGAGATTTGGGAAGATTTAACACACTGTATGCAGGTCAGGAAGCAACAGTTAGAACTGGTCATGGAACAACATACAGGTTCCAAATAGGAAAAGGAGTACATCAAGGCTGTATATTGTCACCATGTTTATTTAACTTATATGCAGAGTACATCATGAGAAATGCTGGACTGAAAGAAACACAAGTTGGAATCAAGATTGCTGGGAGAAATATCAATAACCTCAGATATGCAGATGACACCACCCTTATGGCAGAAAGTGAAGAGGAACTAAAAAGCCTCTTGATGAAAGTGAAAGTGGAGAGTGAAAAGGTTGGCTTAAAGCTCAAAATTCAGAAAACGAAGATCATGGCATCTGGTCCCATCACTGCATGGGAAATAGATGGAGAAACAGTGGAAACAGTGTCAAACTTTATTTTACTGGGCTCCAAAATCACTGCAGATGGTGACTGCAGCCATGAAATTAAAAGATGCTTACTCCTTGGAAGGAAAGTTATGACCAGCCTAGATAGCATATTCAAAAGCAGAGATATCACTTTGCCAACAAAGTTTCACCTAGTCAAGGCTATGGTCTTTCCTGTGGTCATGTATGGATGTGAGAGCTGGACTGTGAAGAAGGCTGAGTGCCGAAGAATTGATGCTTTTGAACTGTGGTGTCGGAGAAGACTCTTGAGAGTCCCTTGGACTGCAAGGACATCCAACCAGTCCACTCTGAAGGAGATCAGCCCTGGGATTTCTTTGGAAGGAATGATGCTAAAGCTGAAACTCCAGTATTTTGGCCACCTCATGCGAAGAGTTGACTCATTGGAGAAGACTCTGATGCTAGGAGGGATTGGGGGCAGGAGGAGAAGGGGTCGACAGAGGATGAGATGGCTGGATGGCATCACTGACTCGATGGATGTGAGTCTGAGTGACCTCCGGGAGTTGGTGATGGACAGGGAGGCCTGGCGTGCTGCAGTTCATGGGGTTGCAAAAAGTCGGACACGACTGAGCGACGGATCTTATCTGATCTGAACACGCTGCAGAGCAGCTAAGCCGGAGTGCCACAACTACTGGAGCCAGTGCACCTTAGAGCCCATGCTCCATGGGAAGAGAAGCCATCGCAGTGAGAAGCTGATGCACATCACCCACCACACAAAAAGCCCATGCAGAAATGAAGACCCAGCACAGACATCAATAAATATTAGTACATAAATAAAGTAATGTATTAAAAAAGAACAAGTAGAAAAATGAGTGAATACTGAAGTTGGAGTAAAAAATTTCTGTGTCATGTCACAAAATAAGACAGTTTGGAAGAAAGGCTCAACCGTTTTGATCAAGTTTCATAAGACTGAGCAATTTTACAGATTAGACAGGGTTAAGAAGATCATTGCATAGTGCTGCCAGGAAACTGGGCTCCCTCTGCTGGGCCAGTTTTCCAGGGTTAAAAAGAGGGTTCTATTCTTTCAGCAAGACAAATCTGACATAGTAAGTTACTGGAGAATGTCTGATCTTCAAAACTTTTCCAACCTGGGCATATCTAAAGTGGCAGAGTAAACAACCTCAATATTAGATTTTATAGAAGAATTTTCTTTGTCTTCTCTTTATGTTTGTAAGGTGTAGAGAAGAATAAAGAAGAGACTGCATGGTCTGCTTTGGTTTCATATATTAAGCCTATCTTTTCAGCCCCCTGTGACTCTTGGGTTTTACACTGAACTTTTTTCCAAATTCCTGACCAATGATGTTTCTTTGCCTAATATTATTTTTGCACATATTTTCTTATAAAATTTCCTGAGTTGCTGGTAGCCAGGCAGGACTTGCTTTAGAGTTACATGACTTGTATCTCTGGGAAAAATTATTTAGATACCACTTCTATTATGACTTAAAATTGTGACTAAAAGCTTTGCAAATATTTATGAGTAAAGAGAAGAGAAGGATAGTTTATCACTTTCTAGAACTGAAAGTGAGCGGTTGATACAGGAGAAGGCTCAGAGGTGCATGTCTGAAGATAATGTTAACAATCAGTCATGAACTTTTCATTTTCAGTCTGTGAGACACAACCTATGCAAGATCATGATGGCCACGTTCAACTTGACCAGCTTCATGAATCCAGATTCATTCATCCTGCTGGGAATCCCAGGATTGGAGCATTTCCACATCTGGATCGGGATTCCCTTCTTTATCATTTACCTTGTGGCTCTTGCAGGCAATAGTGTCCTTCTCTATCTTATTTCCATGGAGCGCAGCCTTCATGAGCCCATGTTCTTTTTACTCTCCATGCTGGCGGCTACAGATCTCATCCTGTCTAACACATGTGTACCCAAAACATTCAGCATCTTCTGGCTGGGTCCTCAGGAAATCACCTTTCCTGGATGTCTTACTCAGATGTTTTTTCTCCACTATAGCTTTGCCATGGATTCTGCCACCCTGCTGGCCATGGCATTTGATCGCTATATTGCTATTTGCTTCCCCCTAAGATATAACACTATTCTCACCCATCAGGTTATTACTAAGATTGTAATAGGTATTGTCAGCAGGAGCTTCTGTATCATCTTCCCATGCGTGTTCCTATTAAAGCGACTGCCTTTCTGCCAAACTCTCATCATTCCACACACATACTGTGAGCACATAGGCATTGCCCAACTCGCCTGTGCAGACATCTCCATCAACATCTGGTATGGTTTCGCTGTGCCTGTAATGACTGTTACATCAGACCTGATCCTCACTGGCATCTCCTACACTCTCATTCTTCGTGCTGTCTTTAACCTCCCATCCCAGGATGCCCGCCAGAAAGCCCTCAGCACATGTGGCTCCCATGTTTGTGTCATGCTTATATTCTACATACCAGCCATATTCTCTGTCCTCACTCACCGTTTTGGTCACAATATTCCTCACTCCTTCCACATATTGATTGCCAACCTCTATGTAGCCATTCCTCCTGCACTCAATCCAATCATCTATGGGGTGAAAACCAAGAAGATTCGGGAGAAGATAATCCTACTCTTCTTCCTTAAAGGGACCCAGTGACATGAGACTGAGAGTTTGGGAAAGAAAACAGGTAACCCTATCAATTTTGGAACACATTTCATTTTTTTAAAGCTAGAATACAATGACAACTTAAATTTTTATGAAATCCTAGAATTCCACTGTGGGTTGGAAGTGGAACTCCAACTTCACATCATTGTAAGAAGCAATGAGACAAGGTAAGGAAGTAGATGTCAAGAAGGGAGACAAAATTTGAAAAAAATTTGTACCTGAAAAGATAGATCAACAAAATGTTTCTATACTATTATGAAGTAGATTTCTGAGTCTTATGGCATAAGAGGAGGATCATGTATAATTTGGATAGACTATTAGTGTTATAAATAGGTTACAAGAGACAAGCAAAGGTCTACCAATTTGGAATATCTTTGTAGGACACTTTCCAGTTGAGAGTTATAAAAGCTAACAAGTGATAACCTTCTTTTAAGAATCACTGAGGAAAATAATTAATCTAAACATGGTTCTCAAACATTGGTTGGTGCCACAATCACCTAGGGAAGTTGGCAAAAGTGTAGAGGCCCAGGCTAGACTGTAATTCACTGGATTTTGGGGTTCTTTAACATTTCTTTGTACAATTCTGATACCTAAGAAATCTTGGACCCTTCCAGATCAAAAGTTTTGGTCCTTTGAAAATCTGTAGACTTGATTCTTGTAGTAACTTCCTGGGCCTGGAAGTAACATAGTCCTTTATGTTTAGCATAGCTACTTCTTTACTTCTTTCATCGTATTATTTATTATTTCCTCATATTATTCACAACTTGAAATTTCACATCTTAAAAATATACTATCAATTATCTATACATATTGCAGTTTTTAAAGAATTTTGACATTGAGCACAAAAACTTCTTATCAATATTGTTGATTATTTTAATGTCTATAAAGATGACCCCTTAATAACTTGGTGTGGTAGATTGTATTTTCTGAAGATATCCACAATAATAATATATCCCATTTTTTATGCTTTTCTGTAGTGCAAACTTGCCATTCCCATGTTAACAAGTGGAATATAATTCTACTTCTTTTGAATCTGCACTAGACTTAGGGATTCTTTTACAAACAGAACTCAGTAATATTTAAAGCTTCTGAAATTAGATCATAATTTTTTTTTTTTTTTTTTTTTTGCCATACTTGACCTTGGTGTGCTCCCTCTTAGAATCCAACTACTGTGCAATGAGCATCCCCAGCACCATGGAGAAGTCATGTCTAAATATTCTGGAGGGTGGCCCCAACTGAGACTCCAGTGTACAGTCAGCAACAACTGCCCGTTATGTTGGTAAGTCATCCAGAGCTTCCAGTCCAGCTGAGACTTCAGGTATCTATAGGATCTCAACTGACATCTCTCTGTAATGTATGATAGACTAAAAGACAGAACTCTTCATCTAGTCAAAGACAAGCCATAGAACCATGATAGTAATAATTTGCTATTTTAGGCCAATAAATATGGGAATGGTTAGTCATGAAACAATAGATAAATATTGTAAAAATTGGTAATAGGAAGTATGATGTTGGTATACAAAAAAGCCTAAAACATGCAGCATTCACTGTGGAATAAGGCAACAGGCAGAAGCTGAAAGGGCCTTGACAAGGCTATTAATAAAGTCTTGAAAAACAAAGAGAAAATTATTACTAGAGGCTAGAGACAAATGAGGACTATGTAGTTGTAGAAAGTTTGGTAATATCAGATTTGCAATACTGTGAAAAATAGAAAATATAACTAATTAACTGCTGCATTTGGCTGAGGAGATTTTGAAGTAGAATACCAAAGATACCAACATTATTTTTATGTCACTTATGATAAAGTACAGATAAAGAGTTATAAGTTAAAATGAAAACTTTCAGTGTTTAATCATTGTTAGAGTAAATGCAAAGAAGTCATGACTGTTTGGGACCAAGGTTTTTGGGACCAATGTTTTTTTTTTTTTTTTTAAATTAACCACACAACAGTCTTTCCAAATGACAAAGGACTCGCAAAAGAAAAAATGCACTCAGGGTATAATGTCATCTTTAGGATGAGTCTGTAAGATCCTTTGTTAAGAATACAGAAATATTTAAGAATATGCCTAATAAATCTTTTTAATTAGATAAAGAACCTTCTAAGAATCTTAATCTTCCCAGAGAAGCATAACTCATGCAAAATCAGACAGGTGGCAATCTGGAAGATATTTGTAGGTATGACTTTTGTCTAATGGGGTAAACACTAAAAGAATCATAGAAAATCACAATTTTTAAGACAAAATAGACATAAGCACCATCATTTTGGACTAAAAGGGACAGAGTGCAAAATTAGAAGGGTTTTCAACTTTATTCATCTGGAAATAGACTGAAAAAAGTATTCAAATGTAAACACACTTTGTTTCTCATTGAAAAGCAAAGGTCATGTGGAATATAGCACTAATTGCCTAAAGGGCTTCCCTGGTGGCTCAGACAGTAAAGAATCTGCCCATAATGTGGGAGACCCAGGTTCAACTCCTGGGTCAGGAAGATCCCCTGGAGAAGGGAATGGCAACCCAGTCCAGTATTCTTGCTTGGAGAATTCCAAGGACAGAGGAGTCTGGTGGGCTACAGTCCATGGGGTCACAAAGTCAGACACAACTGAGTGACTAACACTTAACTTAACCAAGAGCCATGGAGAATCATTCCCAGGGAGTAGAAGTGGGTTCTTATTAAGAAACTGATGATACTTACCTTTGAATGGATTTTAAAAAACTACAATGGACTAATGACTGTAAGACAATTCTCCCAATATTTTACAAATGAATATTGCAGTTATCCTATCTGTATATCACCATGGTGCGTTGCCTGTGTGAGCAGTTGATTTCTTTCCCATTTCTTTATTCCACAGATCTTGAGAGGAACCGCACTCAAGGATCTATATGCAAGGAACTGAGCTCAAGGAGTCCTATTCACACGTTGTCCTGATTTAAAGGTTGAAATCCTGGACTTTGAACTAATCCCATAATATGAGTGAGATCTGGAAACCTTAGGGAAAAGGTGAATGCATTTTGCATGTAGGAGATCATTATTGTGGCCAAAGTGTACGTTGTTGCAGGTTTTATTTTCCTAAAATGGCCAAAACAATATTTTGCATCCCATGTACTTTCACAATATGGTCTTGCTATCAGAGAAGGCAATGGCAACCCACTCCAGTACTCTTGCCTGGAAAATCCCACGGATGGAGGAGCCTGGTAGGCTGCAGTCCATGGAGTCGCTAAGAGTTGGACACAACTGAGTGACTTCACTTTCACTTTTCACTTTCATCATTGGAGAAGGAAATGGCAACCCACTCCAGTGTTCTTGCCTGGAGAATCCCAGGGATGGGGGAGCCTGGAGGGCTGCCATCTATGGGATCGCACAGAGTCGGACATGATTGAAATGACTTAGCAGCAGCAGCAGCAGCAGCATCAACATTGCTTCTAAAGTTCAATATAATTCTACCCCCTCTTATCTGTTCTGCCTTAGAGACTTTGGAAAAAAGAATGCAATAGATGTAATGTTTCATGATATCCAAGACTAGATTTTAAGAAATCTTACATCTTCCTCATTGGTGTTATTGTATTTTTGGACATTCTCTCTAGAACACAGACATTATATTGTGAGAATCCCAACCCACATGGAGGGTTTATGTGATTGACAATCTGTCTGAGCTTCTAGTTAATAGCCAGAATCAATTGCATCAATTTTAATGAAACTTAGAAATGACTACAACTTCATAAAAAATCCGATTGCAGTCATTTGTATGTGTGAGAGAAATCTCAAATGACAATAGCCCATAAAATCAGTAAATCTACAGAATCATAACAGATAATAATTAATTGTTTTAAGTCACTACTTTGGGGGAGTAGTTTGTAATGCAGTTATAAATAACTGAAACAATTTGATTTTCAGTACTCTGAATTTTTCTCCAAAACTGTTAACTATTCTACTTCATCTATTTCATTGTTTGGAAATACATTAGAATTTGTGTTTCCATATATATATATGGAATGTACATATATATGTGTGTGTATATATATATATATATTCTTCATAATCTAAATTATAGACATTCAGTTCCTGATCCATTACCTCCTGTTTTCTTTTTTGCTATTTATTTTTTTATTTTATTTTTTAACTTTACAACATTGTATTTGTTTTGTCATATATCAAAATGAATCCGCCACAGGTATACATGTGTTCCCCATCCTGAACCCTCCTCCCTCCTCCCTCCCCATACCATCCCTCTGGGTCATCCCAGTGCACCAGCCCCAAGCATCCAGTATCGTGCTTTGAACCTGGACTGGCAACTTGTTTCATATATGATATTTTACATGTTTCAATGCCATTCTCCCAAATCATCCCACCCTCTCCCTCTCCTTCTCTCACAGAGTCCAAAAGACTGTTCTATACATCAGTGTCTCTTTGTTTTCTAATTCACTTTCTCTTGAATCTGAATGCAATAATCCTTTAATTTCAATGCGGTAATAATAAAACTCATTACATTTTCATATTGCCTCATTTTTTCTCCTCCTTACCAGCATGAATTTAAGGTTCATTCCTAGAATTATTGTTTAGTACAAATGCTTTCTTCTTTTCACTCTCCTTTACCTAGCATGCGTGTGCACATGCACACACACAATATATATTGTGCTTTTTCAGTAACATGACACTTGTCATTTCTATTCTAACTTCATTGGTTAAAACCAGCCAAATGTGAACATATGTGCTCAGTCACTCAGTCATGTTCCAATTCTTTGCAACCCCATGGACTTTAGCCTGCCAGGCTCCTCTGTCCATGGAATTTTTCAGGCAAGAATACTGGAGCAGGTTGCCATTTCCTCCTCCAGGGGATCTTTGGGACCCAGGGATCTAACTCGGGTCTCTTGAATCTCCTTCGTTGGCAAGCAAATTTTTTTACCACTGAGCCACTAGGAAGTCCAATCTACCACATGCCCCCATCTAAATACATCAGAAGCACATATACAGAAAGGAAAGACAAGTCAGACATATGAGAATGAAAAACCTCTATTGCAGAATCCAGCACAACCTCAACTTGTTTGTCTCTGGTCTCATCTGCTACTATTTACCTGACCCCCTTGCTCTTGCCATACTTGCCTTCCTGAATCTTCTCAAACACATCAAATACAGTTTACTTCAGGGCCTTGATAATTCACATGCTGTAAATGTCCAGGTTTCATGTTGTATCAATTAAATCAGCATGGTTATGGGTAGGATTAACCCATCAGCAGTTTTTATTATAAAAAGCCCCAAGAATTTCCAGTCTACAGTAAAGTTTTGGAACCACCAACTTTAAGTATAATTAATAGCTTTACTTTACAGTTGAGGAATCTGAGGATCTGAAAAATTGAAAATGTACTGGAAATTTCCCAGTTAGTAAATATCAGAGCTGGGACTCAAATCTCTATATCTCATTCCCATCTGCTATATTTCCTGTATAAAATAGATTCCTCTGTATGTTAGCACTAGAATAAGGGAAATCATCTTTCAAGTTTCTTTATAAATGTGTGCTAAGGCCCTTTCATAGTGTCCAACTCAAATAGTGTTGCAACCCTATGGACTGTAGCCCACCAGGCTCCTCTGTCCATGGGATTCTCCAAGCAGGAATACTGGAGTGGGTTGGCATGCCCTCCTCCAGGGGATCTTCCAGAGACTGTCCCATTGTCTTTTACATCTGCTTCACTAGCAGGCAGATAGATTCTTTACCACTAGAGCTACCTGGGAAACCCCAAGTTTCTTCACACTTACTCTCAAATCACTTTCCAAAAATCTTGCACAAATTTAAACACCTACTTGCATGAAATTCACAGACAAATTGGAAATAGCATTTTGCACTGAATACGTATTTATAGTTCAATACCAATGAGTCAGATACAAGGTCTGGGGCATGAGAGGGAAAAAAGTGGTGACAGGATAATTAAGATGTTTACAATCATGTGAAATCTGCCCAGTGAGTACACTTGAAATAAATCTGAGTCCACCATGTCTCTTCTTCCTTGGAAAACTATATTCCCATAGCTCAGAATCACTCTAGTCCTAGATAATCTTAGATGATGGTCCTATTCTGGGAGGAAATGTCATTGTTTCCTGCCACATATTTCCCAAGTACACACTTTCCATGTTGCCTTAATTTATAGGAATTTTTCTTGACCCAAACAACCTAACATTCAATTTTGCATTTCCACTCCAGGATACCTAGCTGAACCAAGTGAAAGTTTGATGGAGAACACTGAAGAATATTTCAGAAGACACATATGTAACTTCCTTAGAGCATTGTTGGAAAAACATGTGTGTTACACTGGCCTGTAACTAACAGTATCTTCGAGTATATAGGTTATTATCTGGTACAATTAGATGAAGGAAAAAAGAACAGAAGTTACCCAAATGGAGTAACAAAATGTTAAGAGAATAAAGACTCAAACTCAAGCTAGAGGAATTCAGATCAAACACAGTGATGATTTTTTTGAGAACAAGAGAACCAAAGGAAGTTGTGCAAAATCCAATTCCAGGTAGATCTCTTCCCAGTCTATTTTTATTCCATGTAGCCTGCTTTCTCTTTGAATTTCCCTTCTCAACAGTTCGACACAATTTGGCAAAATACATTTTTTTTTCCAAGGGCTGAGCAGGTATTAACTTACTGTGAGAGAGTGATGATCCTCCCTGACTTAAAAAAATGTTCAGCATTTAAGAGAAGACTCTGACATGACTCTGTGTTTCCCCAGAGATCTTCTTTGCAAATTCACTTTTACTTTTAGCAGCTGGGAGCACTGGTGCTCTGAGCCATACCACAGCCCCTTGGGTCTAAAAAGTCTTCAGAGGGGAGAGATAAAGGAGACCAAATCTCAGATCCTGGAAATATACTATTTGTGCTGGATCAAGATTTCTCTAGTGCAGCTGGCCATCAATGCTGGGAGTAAGTGTTTAATGAACAAGAAGGATAGAAAAAGGTTGAAGACTGTTCTGTAAAGCCAAGAGCAGAGGTAGGGAAGAGATACAGAGGGATAACAATCCTACAAATATACTGCTGTCCTTGTCTACTCTAGAAGTCATCTCAGATTGGCACCTGACTCCAGTACAGGAGGTAGAGTTTCTTGAATCCTTCAAGTATTAAGGTAACCTTATTGCATACCAAAATGAACCATCAGTAAGTCTTTCTTTTATTTGTATCTCAATTGTCTGTTGCAGTTAGAGATTTTACTATTTTACTTACGGGTTCAAGATAAGTCAATCAAAGCTCTAGGAGTAGCTTTTCTTAAAGCAATAATGAGGTAAGAATGTCTCATTCTGCATCTTTTTCTCACTCATATCAGTCAGGCCAGCCAGGCAGGAGTCAGGGTACATACATTTGTTAGAAAGCAACCTTGTACTTGAGTACCTAGGACCCTGTAGTGCCCTCAGAAAACCTAAGCAATCAGCAAACTTATTAGATTTCCAATCTCCTCCATGCCTGAGGATTCCATCCCCCAAATCTAATTCTCTTAATTCTGTCCTGCAATTTCTCACACAGAAAGTTTCAAAGCCCCCAAAGATAGGAATTCCTATTGCATTACCCTAGGTTCTGTTTGTCCTGTCCATGGCAAAATCAGATCTCTGTCTTTTTGAATAGTCTAAGAGAAATTCTTCCTTTAACAGAAATGATATGCACTCCTTCATCTTTACTCTTTCTTGGTAGGAGCACAAAACACATTCCCTTTATTTTAAAAGACTCATATCAGAATTGTCTCTTGGTCCCAAGGGAGATTAATGAGGGGACTTCAATGACATTGCCATATTGATGGGCTCATTGAGGAGTCATCCATCTTGTATCCTGAGAGTCCACCTAACCTAACTAACTGAGGACTAGTTTTGGATACCTCTGAAAACAGTTCTTGATTTAAAAGAGGGTAAAACCACAGTGCCTTCAACCATGGCTTATAAGCTCAAGAAAGACCAATATGTCTTTCAACTTGAGGAACTAAATAAAGTTTCCTCTTCTGAAAGGCTAGACTAACTGACTCAGACATTTGCAAATGCATGAGCAGTATCAGTGAGTATTGTAACAAATGTTTCTTAAAATATAGGACTGCATTATGTGTTTTATATGATTTTCTAAATTAATTATTTGAAAAAACTGTAAAACATTATTATCTGAAATTTATATTGGAAAACTGAAGACTGAGGAGAATAAAACATTTGCTGAGGATAATCCAGTTAGCAAGTAACAGAAATCACATCAGATTCTGAACCCGGCAATCTAAATCTAGTCCCTTATTTTCCAGACTGGACCACATAAAGAGGGTGACAATCCGGGAAACTGAGTTGTGCAAGAGATCCTTGAAGCATTTGAGGAAAACTCAGATTTGGAGACTAAATTTAATTTCCTCAGAGGCACTTTCTCTAAGTAGGAACTGGCTTATGTATGTTTTCTTCATAGCATACATAACATGGAAACCACTTTCAAAGGTGTGGGTGTAAGTATAAGAAAATTATAAGTGCTTATGAAGTTATTGGGTTAGTGGTAGCAGGCACTGTCACAACCCTTGGACCAAAGAACAAGAAGAGAAATATGGCTAAAAGAGAAAACCAGAGCCAAAAATGCTGCTGGCAGAGAGATGTGTCCAGCTTGCAGCAACCTTGCTGGGAGAGAGCTGAAGGAATAAATCCCTGACCTCCCTCCAGTCTCCAGGTGGTTTTTCCCATTGTCATATCAAACCAGAAATGAGAAGGCAAGGACTTTGTCATTGTTGCCCAATGTCCCAGGGACCAGAACAAGATAGAAAGTGGCAGAGAATTGACCAAAGGAGAAAAATACAAGATATTCCTCACAGCATGCACTAAGAAAGGTTATATTTGCATGATATTAATAGTTGATGATTTTAATGCATTAGAATATTAGACAGAAATGGAGAGTTTTCACTATAAGAAGAAAATCTTAGAAGTGGGCATATTAGTTACAAAGCTATTTTAATTACTCAGGAAAGAAATGAGGAAAGAATGATTTGGAGTAGAACTGGTAGAAATGGAAGAAAGGTATGAAATTAAAGATTTGTAGGAGAAATAGATTGTTTCTAGGATGAATTTATTTCACTTTATAATAGCTTTCGTGAAGGTAAAGCCTGATTCTCTGCATCATTATGGTTTCTGCATCTGTCCCCAATGAGACTACCTTCCATCCTTCCACATTTATTCTACTTGGAATCCCTGGGATGAGAGATCAGCACATTTGGGCTGCCATCCCCTTCTGCTCCATGTATATCCTCGCTCTGGTTGGCAATGGAACTATCCTCTACATCATTATGAAGGAGAGAACTCTGCACAAGCCAATGTACCTCTTCCTGTGCCTGCTGTCTATCACTGACCTGGTACTTTGTTCAACCACATTGCCCAAAATGCTAACAATCTTCTGGCTTAAGTCCCACATAATATCTTACCAAGGTTGCCTCACCCAGATGTTTTTTGTGCATACAATCTTTGCCACAGAATCAGCTGTTCTGCTGGCCATGGCTTTTGACCGCTACGTGGCTATCTGCCGTCCACTTCATTATGCATCCATCCTCAACGCCATGGTGATTGGGAAGATTGGTCTGGCATGTGTGGTCCGTGGCCTTCTCTTTGTTTTCCCCTTTGTCATCCTCATAGAACGCCTACCTTTCTGTGGACATCACATCATCCCTCACACCTACTGTGAACATATGGGCATTGCCAAATTGGCCTGTGCCAGCATCAGGCCCAACACTATTTATGGTCTCACTGTGGCCCTTTCAGTCACTGGCATGGACGTGGTCCTCATCACCACTTCCTATGGCCTAATCCTGCGGGCCGTGCTGCGCCTGCCCTCGAAGGATGCCCAGTTCCGAGCATTTAGCACTTGTGGAGCTCATATATGTGTGATTCTTATATTCTATGTACCTGCCTTTTTTTCCTTTTTCACGCACCGCTTTGGCCAGCAAGTACCTCCTCATGTGCATATTGTATTTGCAAATCTCTATCTCCTTGTACCCCCTGTTCTCAACCCCTTGGTCTATGGCATTAACACCAAACAGATCCGCCTGAGAATATTTGACTTTTTTATGGGGAGAAGATAGTTAAGTTTCTCCATAACCCAAGGAAGAACTGGTAAAGCTGTAATTAATTTTCTACTTTCTCAAACATCTCTTATCCTTATACTAGAAGTTGCTGTTTCTGCCAATCCTAGCAAGCCAGTTGTTGTTCAGTCATGAGGTCATGTCTGACTGATCGCATGAACTGCAGCACACCAGGCTTCCCTGTCTGTCCTTTACTATCTCCTGGAGTTTGCGCAAACTCATGTCCATTGAATCGATGATATCATACAACCATCTCATTCTTTTTTGCTCCCTTCTCCTCCTGACATTAATCTTTCCCAACATCAGGGCCTTTTCCAATGAATTGGCTGTTTGCATCATGTGGCCAAAGTATTGGAGCTTCAGCTTCAGCAACAGTCCTTTCAATGAACATTCAGGATTGATTTCCTTTAGGACTGACTGGTTTGATCTTGTTGCAGTCCAAGGGACTCAAGTCTTCTTCAGCACCACAATGAGAAAGATCAGTTCTTCAGTGATCAGCCTGCTTTAAGGTCCAACTCTTATATCCATTCATGACTACTGGAAAAACCATAGCTTTGACTATAAGGACCTTTATCAGCAAAGTGGTATCTCTGATTTTTAATACAATGTCTAAGTTTGTTATAGATTTTCTTCCAAGGAGCAAGCATCTTTTAATTTTGTGGCTATAGTCACCTTCTGCAGTGATTTTAGAGCCTAAGAAAATAAAATCTGCCACTGCTTCAAATTTTTCCCAACCTATTTGCCAATGAAGTGATGGGACCAGATGCTATGATCTTAGTATTTTGACTGTTGAGTTTTAAGCCAATTTTCCCACTCTTCTCTTTCACCTTCATCAGGAGGCTCTTTAGTTTCTGTGCTTTTTCTGCCATTAGGGTAGTGTCATCTGCATATCTGAGGTTATTGATATTTCTCCCAGCAATCTTGATTCTAGCTTGTGATTCATCCAGCCAGGCATTCACATGCCCAGTTCCAACAGTTGCGTCTTGCCCTGCCTACAGTTTTCCCAGGAGCCAGGTAAGGTGGTCTGTTATTCCCATCTCTTAAAGAATTTTCCACAGTTTGTTCTGATCCATACAGTCACAGCAAGTCAGTACCATGTATTATCTGAGAGGTTTTGAAGAACAGTTCATTTATACCTGCTACATAAATAGAAAATTATTTTCCTAGAATGCTATTGTATGGCCTGTTCATGGGCCTATAGGTCTTGAATCTTCCTAGGAAAAGATCAGGAAGCAATATAGTAACTTTGAAATGGTAGTAAGAACCATAAAAAGTTATTCTTTCTATATAAGAAATCCCATGTGCTGGAAGTAGATAAAAAGTGATCAAAAAAGAACTATTGACTTATAGCCAGCCCCAAGGAACTGAGAATAACGCGCGCGCGCGCACACACACACACACACACACACACACACACACACTGATTAATTGATTGTTTACACTTTCTTTGCAAGGGTGTTTGTCAGTCCTAGGTCAGAGATGGCTGTCAGAGGGCAGGATCTTTTGGATCTGAAATTAGATTTGAAAGAGATGAAGATGACTGCTGGATGCTTTATTGTGAGACGTCTGGAAACACATATATCAATGGGAAAGCCACAGCACAGATTTCTCAAAAAATTACTTCAAAGTGACACTTTGTGGCTAATATATTTACTTTATGACCAATGACCTTTGCATTTTCCCAATATTGTCAGAGCAATTAAGTTTTATATGCAAATTAATTTGTGAGTCATTATGGACACATCCTGATATTTTCTTTATCTCGTATAGTCAACAACACATTTTGTATCTTAGAAACCCCAGGACACAGAGTTTTCTGCTAATGTTATCCAAATCGACATAATAGAACAATGAAAAGAAATAGAGGCTTATGATCATAAAGGAAGAAAGACAAATATCATTACTAACGAATGACAAGATTTTTCTACAGAGAAAACTCATAAGCCTCTAGAGATAGATTTTTAAAACTAATGATATTTCAAGAAATTTGCTGAGTTCAAAGTAAATAAATAAAATCACAAACTAACACATTTTTATGTAAAGCCACCATTAGGAATGCATATTTTTAAATTTATAGCAATAGCAAGAAAATCTGTGGTACTTTAACAGAAATGTGCATGGTCTCTATGTTAAACAATTAAGAAACTAATTGAAATATATTTGAAAAAATAAAAAAGAATATACAGATTGCCCTGCGGAAAGCCAGGGCCTGTAACTGATTCTCCTGACTCCAAGACTTGAGCTTCAAAGGTTTGTCCCAGACACATTCCAGAGAATTTTGTACCAGAACTCGGATGCACAGTCCAGCTGACTACTGATAAATGCCTGAACACTGTTTAGGAAGAGGCCCTTTCCCCATCAGCTACTCTGTCTCTCATCAGTTAGAAGAGTTGGATGTGGGGGGAGGCAGGGCCAGGGCCGTGCTTGGTTTCTACTGACCCTTCTTGCCACTTGGGACTCGCAGTGTGCCCCCTGGCCCCACCCAGGCTGTCCCCTTCTTGTACAGCTTTAAAACCTTACTACTTTTATTTAAAGAGGAACTGGATCGAAGCAAGTGGCTTCCCCTGCCCTTAACACGTTGTATTCCCTATGGGGGACACAGGAGGCATAGCGGGTAGGGGGATGGTGCATGAGCACCTTCTCCCAGGGCTTGGGGATGTCTTCCTGGCAACATGGCGACAGGGCTGTTGCACATGTTTGTTTGGAAACCAAGCCGAATGCCTGCCAGGCAGCCAGAGGTCTGGGTGAAGGCTGACTCCCCTGCTCAGCTCAGGGGCACCTGTCCCAGGCCAGCCTGCCATCCCTGGAGCAGGGGGCCACCTCCCAGGGTCCATTCCTGGGTCAGGGTGCCCAGGCGTGTGGCGGGAGGCTCACCTTGGAGAGTCCTTGTCCCAAGCACCGAAGCCCCTGAGGGCTGGAGGGTAGCTGAGCAGCCGTGTTTGTAGGAGGCAGGGCCGCTATGGATCCCAATGGCTAGGAATCAGCCTGAGAATCTCTCTATGCTGGGTGCACTAGGGGTCTCAGCCTCCCTGAACTTCTCAGACGGCCCTCCTCTTCCCAAAACTATTGATGGAGCTTCTCTGGGATTGTTTGCCAAACCCCACATTAGACTCCAAAGATCCAAGACCATTTCCATCTGAACACATGTTTTCCTTTTCTGTAGGAACTTGTGATTTTGTTTTTTTTTTTTTCCAACCAGCACCACACCATGCTTCCGAAGGCCACATTTTGCCTTTCCCCATTACTACACTGAAGTAGTACAGTTGTACAGTTCCCAATCTTGCCTTGGCTTGCTTGGATAAAACTTTGTATATATTTTGTAAGACATAGATTCTATATTGTAATGATGCCCTATGCAAAAAGAAAAAAAAATTAATGAAACTATAAGTTTTATTGTTTTAATGTGCATGCATGTTTAGTGAAGTTTAATTTTGAAATAAAATTTATGATTCATTATTTTGAAAATTAAATAAAAACAATATATATTATGAAATTCATGGATATGAAAAATGGTAAAATAGGAAAAAATAGAAATAATGAAAGATAAAGGCATGCACTCATCAGAAGAAATATAGACAAAATTTTTTTTATAAAATCAACCTCAATCATCTCAATACTAAGAAAAAGGCAATTAAAACCACTTTTACACTCCTTAAATTGGCATATACTTAGAACAAAAATCAGAAATTGCTAAAAATTAGTGAGGATATAGAGAAATAGCAATACTTATACATTGCTAATGGGATATTAAATGTGCATCCACTGGTTTCAAGATCAATTTAAAATATTTAGCAAAGTTACAGATATACATATCTTACAAACCAGAAATTTCACTCCTCAATATTATCCTTTAAGGCACACTGCACGAGTGAACAGATATCTTTAAATAAGAATATCAAACACCATTTATTTTGGCATTATTATCTTCAAATGTTTGTTTTTACAGTTGAATTTCAAAATCATTTTGGCAAGATTTAAAATGAAATAAATCATTAAAATGTGTTTGGATTTGCCATTAATTTATAAATTACTTTAATAAGTTATAGCCTTTAAATAGTTGTGTAGGATTCCCTCGTGGTACAGTGGATAAGAGTCTGCCCGTCAGCGCAGGGGAAACGGGTTCAATCCCCAATCCAAGAGGATTCGACATGGCTTGGAACAGCTGAGCCCATGTGCCACAACTACTCAGTCCATGCTCTAGAACACTTGAGCTGCAACTACTGAGCCCAAGTGCCACAAACTACTGAAGCCCAAATGCCCTAGAGCCTGTGCTCCACAAAAGAATCCACCACAGTGCGGAACCCTTGCACCACAACAAAGAGTAGCACCTGATCATGGCAACTAGATAAAGCCCGTGTGCAGAAATGAAGACCCAGCGCAACCAATAAATAAATGAATAAATAAATTATTTTTAAGAGATTTGCTTTTGGTGTATACCTATATTGGAAAACAAAAGCAAGTAAAATTTCACAAACTAGGATACATAATTAGCTAATATTTAAACGACATTATTTGCTTAGCCATTCATTCATTTGACAATTATATACACCCACTATGTACCATGAAACTAGAGATCTCTTCAAGAAAATTAGAGATACCAAGGGAACATTTCATGCAAAGATGGGCTTGAATAAAGGACAGAAATGGTATGGACCTAACGGAAGCAGAAGATATTAAGAAGAGATGGAAAGAATACACATAAGAGCTGTATAAAAAAGAACTTCATGACCCAGATAATCACGATGGTGTGATCACTGACCTAGAGCCAGATATACTGGAATGTGAAGTCAAGTGGGCCTTAAGAAACATCACTACAAACAAAGCTAGTGGAGATGACGGAACACCAGTTGAGCTATTTCAAATCCTGAAAGATGATGCTGTGAAAGTGCTGCACTCAATATGCCAGCAAATTTGGAAAACTCAGCAGTGGCCACATGACTGGTAAAGGTCAGTTTTCATTCCAATCCCAAAGAAAGGAAATGCCAAATAATGCTCAAACTACCACACAATTGCACTCATCTCACAGGGTAGTAAACTAATGCTCAAAATTCTCCAAGACAGGCTTCAGCAATATGTGAACCAGATGTTCAAGTTGGTTTTAGAAAAGGCAGAGGAACCAGAGATCAAATTGCCAACATCTGCTGGATCATTGAAAAAGCAAGAGAGTTCCAGAAAAACATCTATTTCTGCTTTATTGACTATGCCAAAGCCTTTGACTGTGTGGATCACATTAAACTGTGGAAAATTCTGAGAGATGGGAATATCAGACCCCCTGACCTGCCTCTTGAGAAACCTATGTGCAAGTCAGGAAGCAAGAGTTAGAACTGGACATGGAACAACAGGCTGGTTCCAAATAGGAAAAGGAGTACGTCAAGGCTGTATATTGTCACCTTGCTTGTTTAACTTATATGTAGATTACATTATGAGAAATACTGGGCTGGAAGAAGCACAGGCTGGAATCAAGATTGCCAAGAGAAATATTAATAACCTCAGATATACAGATGACACCACCCTTATGGCAGAAAGTGAAGAGGAACTCAAAAGCCTCTTGATGAAAGTGAAAGAGGAGAGTAAAAAAGTTGGCTTAAAGCTCAACATTCAGAAAACTAAGATCATGGAATCTGGTCCCATCACATTATGGGAAATAGATGGGAAAACAGTGTCAGACTTTATTTTTCTGGGCTCCAAAATCACTGCAGATGGTGACTGCAGCCATGAAATTAAAAGGTGCTTACTCCTTGGAAGAAAAGCTATGACCAACCTAGATAGCATATTGAAAAGCAGAGACATTCCTTTGCCAACAAAGGTCCGTCTAGTCAAAGCTATGGTTTTTCCAGTAGTCATGTATAGATGTGAGAGTTGGACTATAAAGAAAGCTGAGTGCTGAAGAATTGATGCTTTTGAACTGTGGTGTTGGAGAAGACTCTTGAGAGTCCCTTGGACTGCAAGGAGATCCAACCAGTCCATCCTAAAGGAGATCAGTCCTGAATATTCATTGGAAGGACTGATGTTAAAGCTGAATCTCCAATCCTTTGGCCTTCTGATGTGAAGAACTGACTCATTGGAAAAGATCCTGATGCTTTGAAAGATTGAAGATGGGAGGAGAAGGGGTCGTCAGAGGGTCTAATGGTTGGATGACATCACCTACTCAATGGGCATGAGTTTGAGTAAACTCCGGGAGTTGGTGATGGACAGGGAGACCTGGGGTGTTGCAGTCCATGGGGTCGCAGGGAGTCGGACACATCTGAGCAGCTGAACTCACTGACATGCCATGTGCTGTGCTGTGCTTATCTCAGTCATGTCTGACTCTTTGCAACACCATGGACTGTAGCCCACCAGGCTCCTCTGTCCATGGAGATTCTCCAGGCCAGAATACTGTGGTGGATTGCCATGCCCTCCTCAAGGGGATCTTCCCAACCCAGGGATCGGGCCCAGGGCTCCAGCATTGCCGACAGATTCTTTACCATCTGCGCCATCAAGGAAACCCAAGAATACTGGAGTGGGTAGCCTGTCCCTTCTCCAGGGTATCTTCCCAATTCAGGAATTGAGCCAGGATCTCCTACATGCAGGCAGATTCTTTACCAGCTGAGCTACCAGGGAAGCCTATTACATGGCATATTATGATGTTAATGAGAGGGACACACTATTTGCAGAGAAACCAGATGGGGCTATTATCCAAGTGGTGTGATTATCCAGAAAGTTAAGGTGAAAGTTTTCACTAAAATGATCATCCTCTGGTTGATAATAGAAGGTGCTTGATGGAATTGAGGCATACTATGAAGAAAGGCTTCTTTAGTAATTGTGTTAGGATATTTGACAGGCCCAGGGATAAAATAATGACAGGCCCAGGACTAGGAAGAAATGGTTATTTTTGGTTGCTACCTGTCATTCAGGACCACCATGGGACACAGAGAAAAACAAATGACTGAGCCCAAGATTTCTGCATGTTATTAGAGTTATAGCTTTCTGTCGGGGAAACTGTGTGGATCTGTCTATGAACAGGTGCATCTATGTTGGCCCTTATGGTGATGCAATGGTAAATAATGTGCATGCCAATGCAGGTGATACAAGAGATGTGGGTTAGATCCCTGGGTCAGGATGATTTCTTGAAGTAGGAAATGGCAACCTACTCCAGTATTCTTGCTTGGAAAATTCCATGGACAGAGGAACCTAGTGAACAACAGTCCATGGGGTCACACAAAGTTGGAAATGACTGAGCAACTAAGCATGTAAGTACATTTATGTACTCTTTCTATTGATGTACTGACTGACCCAACATATTAATTTTGTCACTCACATTCCTCTGCCATTGTTTCACTCTTATTGACACCTGACTGTGAACAAAGTCTTCCTACAAAGCCTGTCTGCAGGCAGAACTTGCACTATATCAGCTTTTAGAATCTGGCTCCCTGAGCCCCATTTCTGATACATTTTTGAAAGATTTTTATGATGGTTTTGTTCTGTTTTGTGTACTTTGCAATGGACTTGGAGAGATACTTTTGAAGACTTTAATAATTTGTTTTTTTTGGAACCATGAAAAAGGAAACATGGTTACATCTGGACTCAGAGATTGAGAGGATACTGAGACAGGAGAGGTTGTGGGTGCTGAGTGAAGGAGGTGGTATTGAAGAAAATGCCCTGAAGACTGTTTGGATCAAAACTATTAACCTGAGAAAAAAGTTAGAGTGAAGTCAGAAAGCACTGAGGGACAGACAGAACTTGAGACTACTAACACCATTTTAGCAGGGTCTCAACAACAGGGTTTGTGCCTCTGACTTATGAGCTTGAATACTTCAGCCAGGAAGCAAAGTCTCCCTGGTTCTCAAATGCTCACATGTGTGGGAATGGGGTCTTTGGAGTGTCCGAACTGCAAAGCCCTAATCTAGTTACAGATTCAGATTTAACTTCACCCCCCTCTATGAGATCCTCTGGAGAAGGAAATAAAGACCCACTCTAGTACTCTTGCCTGGGAAATCCCATGGACAGAAGAGCCTGGCAGACTATACTCCATGGAGTCGCAAGAGTCAGACAGAACTGAGTGACTTTACTTTCACTTTCCCCTCTCTCAAGCTCCTCTAGGACTGCTAAAAACAGGGTTATTCCCAACATCCCTAAGGTATACCAGCATTATCTTTTGGGAGCTCAGAGCACCCTTCAGCATCAGTCTTACAATTAACACCAGTAGTGTGCATGTTTAGGGGATGAAGGAGTAACAAAGAGCTAATTTTGGACACCCTGGGGTCCTTTACTTAAGTTGTTTAATGAGACACACAATAGATTCTGGGTGCCTGAAAGAGAGGAGTGGAGAGATGCTGGACCATGAGTGTGCCCTTCAAGAGGCAAATGAATGTTTGCTAAGACATGCTTGCATACATGCGTATGTACTCACTTACAGACATTTGAAGACATTGTATGGGACTAGCTTTCCACTCTCTTATTGCTTCACATTCAGGTAAGTGATTCTAGGTGAATATGGACTTTATATTCACATTCTGGTGGCCTCATCTCAGAGATTCTGATGATCAGAATCTTACTGCCTGCTTTATTATAATTCAGCAGTAGGCAGTTTCCCTGATTCCTAAGCCTGCAATAAATGTGTATTATTTAGCTGGGTAAGAATTCTGCTGTAAGTTTTCAAGTTCTCCTATTTTATAAACAGTTTTTTGTTGACCTGCTTATCTGGCTTTTGGTTTGTTGAGAAAGGAATGTGATACTTCATCAATTTTTCTCAGTATTTCTATCTATGTCTGTTTCATATACTTTGAGTGATACTCTTTAGGTGAAAATACATTCAATATATATGCAATGTATTATTGTAAATTTAATGACATAATTTGATAATTATGAATCTGTCTGTCCTTAATAAAATAGTTACTATAAAATATATTCTCTCAGATATTAATTTTATGCCACATTATTACTATTCTACTACCATAGCATATAATTCTTTTCTATTCTAATAAAAATCAGAATTGTTTTTGTGTATCTTAATATTCCAACTTTTATTTCTGCTTTGAAAATCTTGATTCTTTTTAAACTCCAGGCTCAGTTGTTTCTGGATTGCTCTTTTCAGGTGCTCCACCAGGGGGCCAGCATGACTGACTGCAATGCCTCCCAGGGCCACCCATCTTACTTCCTTCTCCAAGGCATTCCTGGGATGGAGGACAAACACAAGTGGATCTCTATTCCTTTCTCTTCCATGTACTTTGTCACCATCCTGGGAAACTGCACCATCCTCTTCACCATCTCCACAGAGCACTCCCTGCATAAGCCCATGTTCCTGCTGCTTGGCATGCTGGCCTTCACGGACCTGGGCATGTCCACAACCACCATCCCCAAGGTGCTGTGCATCTTCTGGTTTGACCAGAGTGACATCAGCTTCGAGGCCTGCCTGGTCCAGCTGTTCTTCCTCCACTCCATCTCTGCCTTGCAGTCTGCCATCCTCATGTCCATGGCCTTTGACCGCTACGTGGCCATCTGTGAGCCCCTGCGCTATGCCACCATCCTTTCCAACAGCCGCATTGGGCTCATCGGCCTTGTGAGTTTAGTGCGAGCTGTCCTGCTCATTCTCCCCATGCCCATCCTCCTCCAGAAGATGCCCTTTCATGCCAGGCATGTCATCCCCACCACGTACTGTGAGCACATGGCTGTGGTGAAGATGGTGTGTGTGGACACCACGGTCAACAGGGTGTATGGTCTGGTGGTGGCCTTGTTGGTTGCTGGGGTAGACATCTCAGCTATTGCCTCATCTTATGTGCTGATCATCCGGGCTGTAATGCGGCTCTCTTCTAAGGAAGCCCACCAAAAAGCAGTAAATACCTGCACCACACACATCTGTGTCATGCTTATCTCTTATACTCCCTCACTGTTTTCTTTTCTCACTCATCGCTTTGGCCAGGGAATCCCACCTCATGTGCACACCATTCTTGGCAGCCTCTACTTCCTTGTACCTCCAACGCTCAACCCTATTATTTATGCAGTGAAAACCAAAGAGTTTCGGGACAAACTGACAAAATATGGGTGCTGGAGGAAGGAGTTTATAAACATTATCCATTATCAGAAACCTCTCTGATTATTAGTGCTGGTGAGAATGAGATTAAAAAAAAATAAGTAGATGCTGTTCCTGGAGGAATTGGCTCATGGGAAAAATATGTCATACTTGTAGATTAGCATCCGAAATCCTTGGACAGATGGGTTAAGACATAGGAGACCCGCCTTGTTCACAGTAATTTCAAAGCAAGGCAGTTATCCTCTGTTAAATAAAAATAAAGACATATTCTTCCATAACAGACATACATGTTGGGCAAATTATATGTGGTCATACATGTAAGAACAAACACTTGGAACAGTAACATACTGTACACATAAAGTAGGGTGTTATGTTTCCATAAGGACATAAGAGCAAACAATAACTTGCTCACCACTTTGTCACATCAAGGCTAAGGTATAATGTACCTGTGTGTTTGAGGAGAAATAGAAAGTGGTGAAAGCTTGAGGTGAGTGAGAAGGAACAGGGAAAGCTCTAAATTGCATTTAGGGTCATTATTTTATTATCCCTGCTGCAGAAGGCTTACATTTGGGCATCAAGAATTGTTGCTTCCTTGAAAAACTAGGCAATTTGGGCAGTGAATATCATATCCAATTAACAGAGAAATTCAAACAGATAATGAAAAATGGGAAAATACTAATTTTAAAACGTTCATATGTATTTTAATTAATTTTATACTTTAATTCCTCAAGTCAACTCTCCTACCCTTTTCAACTAATTCCAGTGTCTGTCAGAATCTCTTAAAAAGAAAGAATTCTGAGAAATTCTGTTGATGGTTACAGTTATAAAAGTTGATTTTATACTGAACATCTTTGGCTAAAGACATCTACAAGGCAATTTCTCTTGGAATATGGGAGGAAGTCATGAACAAGATCTTGAAGCAGCTTCTGGAGCTCTGATCCTCTGCTCGGATATGGGAATTCATTCAGTTTAGAAGTTATTGTTTAAGACTTCTAGACAATGATTATGGATATTCTTCAAATAATTAAAGATGCATGAAGGATGAAACCAAAATGATTCTAGGATTTGTTATCATATCGTAGAACCAATCTATGAAGGCAGAATTTGGTGAAAAAGAATACCTACCATAGAGTCAAGATGGCCACTGTTTAAAGGAGAGTCATGATACTTAAACTACAAGGGAATGAAAAACTTCTCCAGTGTAGTACCAGCTACTATAAATAATAATAAAGGCTTTCAATATTCTGAATAATTCAATAACAAGGTCTGAGAGAGGAGGCATATTTCAAAGCTTGAAATAATGGGTGCAATCTTAAGGAGAAAAAAATAAAATTATGGATTGCGTAGGAAGTGTGTCTTCTATAAATGGAGAAAACTTGCAGAAGCAATAATGGTTGAGCGCTGCCTATCTCTAACGCATACCAAGAGTAGGTATTTAACCCACCCACAAACATATAGATAAAAAAGACCCACAAATTACTCAGCACCATGTTTTATGATTAATCGTATTTATATTATGTGTTGGAAATGACTAATGTGAACTTTTGAATCTAGGTTATAGAAGGAAATACAGACTTGTTCTCTCCTCTATGCCTGAGCTTTGCCTTCCTTCCCTTATCCTTTTCATCTCTTCCTCCTCCATCTCTTTTTCCTTCTTCTCTCTTTCACTTATGTGTAAGCATTCCAGCTTCCTTGAAGCTGCCATGATATCACGTATAGATGGAGAGAGATTAATGAAGCTTCCTAGCTGTTCAAGCCCTTACCTATTTATATTCATTCAGCCCAGACACCAGACTTTGGAGTAAGTCAGTATTTACATGATTTAAGCATTCTATCTGACACCAAATTGAACTAGTCTTCAAATGCCCCAGCCAGTATCTACAGGAGCAGAAACAAAGTCTCCCTCTGAGCATGGACTAAAAAGTCAGATTTGTAAGCAAAATAAAATTGTTGGTTTCTGCTACTAGTTTTACTAAAATTTTTTTATTTATTTACTTTTATTTATTTATTTATTTGGTTGCACTGGCTCTTCATTACTACATGCAGGCTGTCTCTAGTTGAGCTGAGTAGGGGATACTCTTCATTGTAGTGCATGGGCCTCTCATTGCAGTGGTTTCTCTTGTTGCAGAGAATAAGCTTCATTGTGCATGGCCTTCAGTCATTGTGGCCCGTGGGCTTAGTTGCTTCATGGCATGTGGAATCTTCCTGGACCAGAGATGGAAACCATGTCCCCTTCATTGACAGGTGGACTCCCATCCACTGTACTACCGTGGAAGTCCTCAACAACTAGTTTTGAAGTGGTATGTTATCAACAATAAATAACTGATACCATGGTTTACATTAAAAATTTTCCTTATGGTTAGCCTAATATGACTAAGAAAATGTTTCTCTACCCAGTGTTTATGGTTATATAGAATTGGCCAAAATGTAAGTCCTGAGAGAGTAATTCCCGCAAGATCACTCTCACTTCAGATGTCATCAGCTAGTTCAGGTTTCCCCAGCTGATTAAAAATTAGGGGGTCACAATGATTACCCTCCCCCGTCCCTGGGATTCTCCAGGCAAGAACACTGGAGTGGGTTGCCATTTCCTTCTCCAACGCATAAAAGTGAAAAGTGAAAGTGAAGTCGTTGAGTCTTGTCCGACTTAGCAGCAGCAGCAATGATTACCCTCATGTTCAATACTTTTTTAGAGAAATCATGAAAACTTAGAAAAATATACTTATGATTAAATTGTATTATAACAAGAAGATATAGAGTAAAACAATAGAAGTAGAAGATATATAGAACAGAGTCCAGGAAGGGTCCATATGGGGAGTTTTAGTCATCTTTAACCCTGTGAAATCATTGTTGTTCAGTTGCTAAGTCATGTCCAACTCTTTGCAACCCCATAGACTGCAGCACAACAGGCTTCCCTGTCCTTCACTATGTCCTGGAGTTTGCTCAAATATTTGTCCCTTGAGCTGCCAATGCCATCCAACAATCTCATTCCCTGTTGCCCTCTTCTCCTCCTGCCCTCAATGTTTCCAGAATCACGGTCTTTTCAAATGAGTCAGATCTTCTCATCAGGTGGCCAAAGTATTGGAACTTCAGCTTCAGCATCAGTCCTTCCAATGAATACTCAGGGTTGATTTCCTTTAGGATTGACTGGTTTAATCTCCTTGCAGTCCAAGGAACTCTTAAGAGTACTACTTCCTCTTGGTCACCATTTGTGACATCAGATCAGATCAGATAAGTCGCTCAGTCGTGTCCGACTCTTTGCGACCCCATGAACTGTGGCACACCAGGCCTCCCTGTCCATCACCAGCTCCTGGAGGTCACTCAGACTCACATCCATCGAGTCAGTGATGCCATCCAGCCATCTCATCCTCTCATCCCCTTCTCCTGCCCCAAATCCCTCCCAGCATCAGAGTCTTCTCCAATGAGTCAACTCTTTGCATGAGGTGGCCAAAATACTGGAGTTTCAGCTTTAGCATCATTCCTTCCAAAGAAATTCCAGGATTGATCTCCTTCAGAATGGACTGGTTGGATCTCCTTGCAGTCCAAGGGACTCTCCAGAGTCTTCTCCAACACCACAGTTCAAAAGCATCAATTCTTCGTCGCTCAGCCTTCTTCACAGTCCAGCTCTCACATCCATACATGACCACAGGACATCACTTCATGGGAAATAGAGGGGAAACAGTGGAAACAGTGTCAGACTTTATTTTTCTGGGCTCCAAAATCACTGCAGATGGTGACTGTAGCCATGAAACTAAAAGACACTTACTCCTTGGAAGGAAAGTTATGATCAACCTAGATCACCTATTCAAAAGCAGAGACATTACTTTGCCAACAAAGGTTCGCCTAGTTAAGGCTATGGTTTTTCCTGTGGTCATGTATGGATGTGAGAGCTGGACTGTGAAGAAGGCTGAGTGCCAAAGAATTGATGCTTTTGAACTGTGGTGTTGGAGAAGACTCTTGAGAGTCCCTTGGACTGCAAGGAGATCCAACCAGTCCATTCTGAAGATCAGCCCTGGGATTTCTTTGGAAGGAATCATGCTAAAGCTGAAACTCCAGTACTTTGGCCACCTCATGTGAAGTGTTGACTCTTTGTAGAAGACCCTGATGCTGGGAGGGATTGAGGGCAAGAGGAGAAGAGGACGACAGAGGATGAGATGGCTGGATTGCATCACTGACTCGATGAATGTGAGTCTCAGTGACCTCTGAGAGTTGGTGATGGACAGCGAGGCCTGGCACGGTGTGATTCATGGGGTCGCAAGGAGTTGGACACGACTGAGCGACTGATCTGATCTGACAAGGTACTGCCAACCAGGGATACCCACATGAGCCTTTGAGCATGAAGAGTTATACATATATTAAATATATTCCTCAACCATCTGAGTAATTTAGTTAGAAGCACTTTCACACTTCTCAGATTAGTAAAATTAAAACAAAATAATCACATAATCAAAGGGACTAGATCTGAAAGACTGCCTGATGAACTATGGATGGAGGTTTGTGACATTGTACAGGACACAGGAATCAAGACCATCCCCAAGAAAAAGAACTGCAAAAAAGCAAAACGACTGCCTGAGGAGGCTTTACCAATAGCTGTGAAAAGAAGGGAAGTGAAAAGGAAAGGAGAAAAGGAAAGATATACCCATTTGAATGAGAGTTCCAAAGAATAGAAAGGAGAAATAAGAAAGCCTTCCTCAGTGATCAATGCAAAGAAATAGAGGAAAACAATAGAATGGGAAGGACTAGAGATCTCTTCAAGAAAACTAGAGATACCAAGGGAATATTTCATGCAAAGATGGGCTCGATAAAGGACAGAAATGTTAGGGACCTAATAGAAGCAAAAGATATTAAGAAGAGGTGGCAAGAATACACAGAAGAACTGTACAAAAAAGATCTTCACAACCCAGATAATCACGATGGTAAGAACACTCACCTAGAGCCAGACATCCTAGAATGTGAAGTCAAGTGGGCCTTAAGAAACATCACTATGAACAAAGTTAGTGGAGGTGGTGGAACACCAGTTGAGCTATTTCAGATCCTGAAAGATGATGGTATTAAAGTGCTGCACTCAATATGCCAGCAAATTTAGAAAATTGAGCAGTGGCCACAGGACTGGAAGAGGTCAGTTTTCATTCCAATCCCAAAGAATGGATATGCAAATGAATGCTCAAACTACCTCACAATGCACTCATCTCACACACTAGTAAAGTAATGCTCAAAATTCTGCAAGCCAGGCTTCAGCAATATGTGAACCATCAACATCCAGATGTTCAAGTTGGTTTTAGAAAAGGCAGAGGAACCAGAGATCAAACGGCCAATATCTGTTGGATCATGGAAAAAGCAAGAGAGTTCCAGAAAAACATCTATTTCTGCTTTATTGACTATGCCAAAGCCTTTGACTGTGTGGATTGCAATAAACTGTGGAAAATTCTGAAAGAGTTGGAAATACCAGACTTCCAGACCTGCCTCTTGAGAAACCTGTATGCATGCCAGGAAGCAACAGTTAGAACTGGAAATGGAAAAACAGACTGGTTCCAAATGGGAAAAGGAGTACATTAAGGCTGTATATTGTCACCCTGCTTGTTTAACTTATATGTAGATTACATCATGAGAAACGCTGGGCTGGAGGAAGCACAAGCTGGAATCAAAATTACCAGGAGAAATATCAATAACCTCAGATATGCAGATGACACCACCCTTATGGCAGAAAGTGAAGAAGAACTAAAGAGCCTCTTGATGAAAGTGAAAGAGGAGAGTGAAGAAGTTGGCTTCAAGCTCAACATTCAGAAAACAAAGATCATGGAATCTGGTCCCATCACTTCATGGGAAATAGATGAGAAAACAATAGAAACAGTGTCAGACTTTCTTTTTCTGGGCTCCAAAATCACTGCAGATGGTGACTGCATCCATGAAATTAAAAGATACTTCTTGGAAGAAAAGTTATAACCAACCTAGACAGCATATTCAAAAGCAGAGACATTACTTTGCCGACAAAGGTCCATCAAATCAAGGCTATGGTTTTTCCAGTGGTTATGTATGGATGTGAGAGTTGGACTATAAAGAAATCTGAGTACAGAGGAATTGATGCTTTTGAACCGTAGTGTTGGAGAAGACTCTTGAGAGTCCTTTGAACTGCAAGGAGATCCAACCAGTCCATCCTAAAGGAGATCAGTTCCAGGTTGTTGTTGGAAGGACTGATGTTGAGGCTGAAACTCCAATACTTTGGCCACCTGATGCAAAGAGCTGACTAATTGGAAAAGACCTTGATGCTGGGAATGATTGAGGGCAGGAGGAGAAGGGGATGACAAAGGATGAGATGGTTGGATGGCATCACCAACTCGTTGGACATGGATTTGGATGGACTCCAGGAGTTGGTGATGGACAGGGAGGCCTGGCATGCTCTGATTCATGGGGTTGCATAGAGTCAGACATGACTGAGTGAATGAACTGAACTGAACTGAATCAAATAACACTGACAATTAGTGTCAATGTTGAGAAATAGAAACACTATCATCTCTATATCCTAACTGTTAATATAGAGAAATAAGAATCACAGCTGATGGGATGCTAAATATGGATCAACTACTTTCAAAATCAATTTATTAGTCTTTAGAAAAGTTAGAGATATTCTACACCTAAGAAATTTCACTCCAAATATAAGCGCTTGAGGCACATTTCACAAGTAAGCAAGATAGCCTCATATTAGAATATTAATAACAGTATTATATTTACAAATAATTATAAATCACCAAAACGCTCTATCAAAGAAAAATGAATTAATTAAATACAATTTTTTTATTCAAAGGAATGAATTAAATTGGTATCTTAACTAAATAAAACATAGGAGGAGCATATAGATGCATATAGTAGTAATAAAAGACTTATCAGTTCAGTTCAGTCACTCAGTCGTGTCTGACTCTTTGCAACCCCATGAATTGCAGCACGTCAGGCCTCCCTGTCCATCACCAACTCCCAGAGTTCACCTAAACTCATGTCCATTAGTCAGTGACGTCATCCAGCCATCTCATCCTCTGTCGTCCCCTTGTCCTCTTGCCCCCAATCCCTCCCTGCATGAGAGTCTTTTCCAACGCGTCAACTCTGCATCAGGTGGCCAAAGTATTGGAGTTTCAGCTTTAGCATCAGTCCTTCCAAAGAACACCCAGGACTGATCTCCTTCAGGATGGACAGGTTGGATCTCGTTGCAGTTCAAGGGACTCTCAAGAGTCTTCTCCAACACCACACTTCAAAAGCATCAATTCTTCAGTGCTCAGCTTTCTTCACAACCAACTTTCACATCCATACACGACCACAGGAAAAACCATAGCCTTGACTAGACAGACCTTTGTTGGCAAAGTAATGTCACTGCTTTTGAATATGCTATCTAGGTTGGTCATAACTTTCCTTCCAAGGAGTAAGCGTCTTTTAATTTCATGGCTGCAGTCACCATCTGCAGTGATTTTAGAACCTCCCAAAATAAAGTCTGACACTGTTTCCCCATCTGTTTCCCATGAAGTGATGGGACAAGATGCCATGATCTTAGTTTTCTGAATGTTGAGATTGAAGCCAACATTTTCACTCTCCTCTTTCACTTTCATCAAGAGGCTTTTTATTTCCTCTTCACTTTCTGCCATAACAGTGGTATCATCTGCATATCTGAGGTTATTGATATTTCTCCTGGCCATCTTGATTCCAGCTTGTGCTTCTTCCAGCTCAGCATTTCTCATGATGTACTCAGCATATAGGTTAAATAAGCAAGGTGACAATATTGACGTACTCCTTTTCCTATTTGGAACAAGCCTGTTGTTCCATGTCCAGTTCTAACTGTTGCTTCCTGACCTGCATACAGGTTTCTCAAGAGGCAGGTCAGGTGGTCTGATATTCCCATGTCTTTCAGAATTTTCCACAGTTTATTGTGATCCACACAGTCAAAGGCTTTGGCATAGTCAATAAAACAGAAATAGATGTTTTCCTGGAACTCTCTTGCTTTTTGCATGATCTAATGGATGTTGGCAATTTGATCTCTGGTTCCTCTGCCTTTTCTAAAACCAGCTTGAACATCTGGAAATTCACAGTTCACGTATTGCTGAAGCCTGGCTTGGAGAATTTTGACTATTACTTTACTAGCATGTGAGATGAGTGCAATTGTGAGGTAGTTTGAGCATTCTTTGGCATTTCCTTTCTTTGGGATTGGAATGAAAACTGACCTTTTTCAGTCCTGTGGCTACTGCTGAGTTTTCCACATTTGCTGGCATATTGAGTGCAGCACTTTCACAGCATCATCTTTTAGGATTTGAAAGAGCTCAACTGGAATTTCATCACCTCCACTAGCCTTGTTCATAGTGATATTTTCTAAGGCCCTCTTGACTTCACATTCCAGGATGTGCAGCTCTATGTGAGTGATCACACCATCGTAATTATCTTGGTCATGAAGATCTTTTTTGTACAGTTCTTCTGTGTATTCTTGCCACCTCTTCTTAATATCTTTTGTTTCTGTTAGGTCTATACCATTTTTGTCCTTTATCGAGCCCATCTTTGCATGAAATGTTCCCTTGGTATTTCTAATTTTCTTGAAGACATCTCTAGTCTTTCCCATTCTGTTGTTTTCCTCTATTTCTTTGCAGTGATCACTTAGGAAGGCTTTCTTATCTCTCCTTGCTATTCTTTGGAACTCTGCATTCAGATTCTTATATCTTTCCTTTTCTTCTTTGCTTTGTGCTTTTCTTCTTTTCACAGCTATTTGTAAGGCCTCCCCAGACAGCCATTTTGTTTTTTTGCATAATAAATATTTCTCTAGACATACATGCAGAAACATAATTGTAGCCCACAAATAAAATGTTATACCTGCATAAACATGTGTATCTCACAAATGAGCAAAAATTAAAATTCATAAAAATGGCATGGCATAACACTATCTATCTAAAGTTTAAAATATGCTTTAAAATATTATGAATTAACTAAGGATTCATACTTAGTAGTGAAAATAAAATATATAAAATGTTTTGGAAATGGGTGTGCTGTAATTCAGCTCTGAAGAATAAAAGTGAAACAAATATTACATGAATAGACTGCACAGGAGGATCTTAATATTTTTGAAGCACTTTGTTTCTTAGTCTACATAATAAATCTAAGAATGTGTTGTATATTATTCTTTATAAGCTTTGTGTGTCCAAAATAGACCAAAATAAAAGAAACCTAGATTTGACATTGGTAGGCATGATAACATCATAAGTCATCTGAAAACATACATTTAATTATTAATTATGTTATCTAGAATCTAGCTTTTCTTCAGTGTTTTGAGATATTACCTTAGTTGCCTAATAGACATTATACACTTGGGCATCTACGTTGATGCCTTTTGCCCAGTTATTTATTTCTAAACCATAACCTAATTGTTCAAAGTAAAGAGTTTTATAATGCATTTTAATTTCTAGTAGAATAAGCTTCCCTCTGTTAAATTATTATCTTCAGATATTTGTTTTTCCCATTTAATTTCAGAGTCATTTTGCCAAAATTTCAGGCAAAGTAGATAAAAATGTATGTGAATTTTGCCTTGAATGTACAAATTCATTTAAGGAGAAGTTATAGTCTTCAAACAAAGGCATGCTTTTGGTGTTTATAGACACAAGAAAACAAAAACATGTGAAATGAAACAGGATACATTTTAAGTTCATATTAAAATGAGCTGATTCATCTGCTTATTCATTCGTTTGGCATTTATATATGCCCACTATTTGGACTTACCTGGTGGCTCAGTAGGTAAAGAAGTTGCCTGGAATGCAGGAGACTGCCGGCAATGCAGGAAACCTGGGTTCAATCCCCGGGTCAGGATGATCCCTGGAGAAGGAAATGGCAACCCACTTCAGTATTCTTGTTGGGGAATCCCACGGACAGAGGAGACTGGCAGGCTTCAGTCCTTGGGATCGCAAGAGTAGGACATGACTTAGCAACTAAACTACCTACTATTTGCCATATATGATGTTAGTGAGAGGCATACAGGATCTGGAGAGAAATCAGATGGGATTGATTGTCCAGAAAGTTAAGATTAAAAGCTTTGATTAAAATGAGGATCCTCTGGTCAATAACAGAAGGTGCTTGATAGAATTGGGGGCATATGATGCAAGAAAAGTTTCTTTAGTAGCATTCATGTATTTGACAGGATCAAAGATAAAATAATGGGAAGCAGGACTAGGAAGAAATGATTATTTTTTTCTTGTTACCTGTCATTATAGCCCCTCAAGGCTAACATGGGACAGTGAGAAAAGCAAATGACTGAACCCAGAATTTTTGCCTGTTATTAGAGCCACAGCAGCTGCCTGGTGCTTGAGCAGTGGCTGTGAGGCACTGGAGTGATTATGAGGCGATACCCCATGTCCAAGGGCAAAGGAGAAGCCCCAGCAAAATGGTAGGAGGAGCAAAATCACAGTTAGAATCAAACCCCATACCACCAGAGACTCTCAGAGTGCTCAAACATACCTTGTACATGTCAGGACCCAGAGACGTCACAGAGACTGAGACAAAACTGTGTGTGAGTGTCCCCTGAAGAGGTATGGATCAGCAGTGGAGTACTGCAGGGGCAGGGGCTCTCGGTGCAGTAGACCTGGGTGTGGCAAAAGCCCTCTTGGAGGAGGTTGCCATTAACTCCACCATAGAGCTGCTAGAACTTACACAGGACTAAGGAAACAGATTCTTGGAGGGCACAAACAGAACTTTATGTGCCCCAGGACCCAGCAGAAAGGAGCAGTGATCCCATAAGAGACTGACCCAGACTTGCCCATGAGTGTCCAGGAGTCTCTGGTGGAGGCTTGGGTTGGTGGTGGCCTGATGCAGGGCTGGGGGCACTGAGTATAGCAGACTGTTCATGGGACATTTTAAAGGAGGTCGCCATTATCTTCATTACCCCCACTATTTGCCCCCCTCAGGTCAAATAACAGGGAGAAAACACAGCCCCACCTTCAACAGAAAATTGGATTAAAGATTTACTGAGCATGGCCCTGACCATCAGAACAAGACCCAGTTTCCCCCCTCAGTCAGTCTCTCCCATCAGGAAGCTTACATAAGCCTCTTATCCTTCTTCATCAGGGGGCAGACAGAATGAAAACCACCATCACAGAAAACTAACCAATTTAATCACAAGGACCACAGCCTTGTCTAACTCAATGAAACTATGAGCCATGCCATGTAGGGTCACCCAAGATGCAGGGGTCATTGTGGAGAGTTCAGATAAAATGTGGTCCACTGGAGCAGGGAATGGCATGCCTTGAGAATCCCATGAAGAGTATGAAAAGGCAAAAAGATAGGACACTGAAAGATGAACTCGCCAGGTCGGTAGGCACCCAGTATGCTACTGGAGATCAGTGGAGAAATAATCCAAAAAAGAATGACGAGACACAGCCAAAGCAAAAACAACACCCAGTTGTGGATGTGACAGGTGATGGAATCAAGTTCCGATTCTCTAAGAGCAATATTGCATAGGCACCTGGAATGTCAGGTCCATGAATCAAAGCAAATTGGAAGTGGTCAAACAGGAGATGGCAAGAGTGAACATGAACATTTTAGGAATCAGCAGACTAAAATGGACTAGAATGGGTGAATTTAACTCATATGACCATTATGTCTACTACTGCGGGCAAGAATCCCTTAGAAGAAATGAAGTAGCCATCAGAGTCAACAAATGAGTCCAAAATGAAGGACTTGGGTGCAATCTCAAAAATGACAAAGTGATATCTGTTCCTTTCCAAGGCAAACCATTCAATATCACAGTAATCTAAGTCTATGCCCCGACCAGTAAAGCTGAAGAAGCTGAAGTTGAATGATTCTATGAATACCTACAAGACCTTCTAGAACTAATACCCAAAAAAGATGTCCTTTTCATTACAGAGGACTGGAATGCAAAAGTAGGAAGTCAAGAAACACCTGGAGTAACGGAAATTTGGCCATGGAGTACAGCATGAAGCAGGGCAAAGGCTAATAGAATTTTGCCAAGAAAATGCACTGGTCATAGCAAACACCCTCTTCCAATAACAGAATAGAACACATGTCCATGTGATGTCTACACATGGACATCACCAGGTGGCCAATACTGAAATGAGATTGATTATATTCTTTTCAGCCAAAAATGAAGAGGCTTTATACAGTCAGCAAAAACAAGACTGGGAGCTGACTGTGGCTTAGATCATGAACTCCTTATTATCAAATTCAGAACTAAATTGAACACTAGACCATTCAAGTATGACCTAAATAAAATTCCATATGATTATGCAGTGAAAGTGAGAAATAGATTTAAGGGACTAGATCTGATAGACAGAGTGCCTGATGAACTATGAACGGAGGTTCGTGACATTGTACAGGAGACAGAGATCAAGACCATGCCCAAGAGAAAGAAATGCAAAAAAGCAAAATGGCTGTCTGAGGAGGCCTTACAAATAGTTGTGAAAAGAAGAGAAGGGAAAAGCAAAAGAGAAAAAGAAGATACATCCATTTGAATGCAGAGTTCCAAAGATTAGCAAGGAGAGATAAGAAAGCCTTCCTCAGTGATCAGTGCAAAGACATAGAGGAAAGCAATAGAATGGGAAAGACTAGAGATCTCTTCAAAAAAATTAGAAATACCAAAGGAATATTTCATGCAAAAATGGGCTTAATAAAGGACAGAAATGGTATGCACCTAACAGAAGCAGAAGATATTAAGAAGAGGTAACACAAATACTCAGAAGAACTATACAAAAAACAAACAAACAAACAAACTTCATGACCCAGATAATCACAATGGTGTGATCACTCACCTAGAGCCAGACATCCTGGAATGTGAACTCAAGCGAGCCTTAGGAAGCATCACTATGCAAAGCTAGCGGAGGTGATGGAATTCCAGTTGAGCTATTTAAAATTCTAAAAGATGATGCTGTGAAAATGTTGCATTCAATATATCAGGAAATTTGGAAATCTTAGCAGTGGCCACAGGACTGGAGAGGTCAGTTTTCATTCCAATTTCAAAGAAAGGCAATGTCAAAAAATGCTCAAACTAGCACACAATTACACTCATCTCACACACTAGTAAAGTAGTGCTCAAGATTTTCCAAGCCAGGTTTCAACATTATGTGAACTATGAACTTCCAGATGTTCAAGCAGGATTTAGAAAAGGCAGAGGAACCAGAGATCAAATTGTCAACATCTGTTGGATCGTGGCAATGAACTCTCGAAAAAGGAGGAAGGTTCCAGGAAAACATCTACTGATGCTTTATTGACTATGCCAAAACTTTTGACTATGTGGATCACAATAAACTGTGGAAAATTCTTCAAGAGATGGGAATAACAGACCACCCGACCTGCCTCCTGAGAAATCTGTATGCAGGTCAGGAAGCAACAGTTAGAACTGGACATGGAACAACAGACTGGTTCCAAATAGGGAAAGGAGTACATCAAGGCTGTATCTGGTCACCCTGCTTATTTAAGTTAGATGCAAAGAACATCATGAGAAATGCTGGACTGGATGAAGCCCAAGCTGGAATCAAGATTGCTAGGAGAAATATCAATAACCTTAGATATGCAGATGACACCACCCTTATGGCACAAAGCAAAGAACTAAAAAGCCTTTTGATGAAAGTGAAGGAGGAGAGTGGAAAAGTTGGGTTACAATCCAACATTCAGAAAATAAAGATCATGGCATCTGGTCCCATCACTTCATGGGAAATAGATGGGGAAAGATTGGAAACAGTGACAGATTTTATTTTTTGGGGCTCCAAAATCACTGCAGATGTTGACTGCAGGCCATTATATTATAAGACGCTTGCTCCTTGGCAGAAAAGTTATGATCAACCTAGAAGGCATATTAAAAAGCAGAGATATTGCTTTGCCAACAAATGTCCATCTAGTCAAAGCTATGGTTTTTCCAGTAGTCACGTATGGATATGTAAGTTGGATTATAAAGAAAACTGAGCACCGAAGAATTGATGCTTTTGAACTGTGGTGTTGGAGAAGGCTCTTGAGAGTTCCTTGGATTGCAAGGAGATCCAACCAGTCCATCCTAAAGGGAATCAGTCCTGAATATTCATTGGAAGGACTGATACTAAAGCTGAAACTCCAATACTTTGGCCACCCCATGCAAAGAACTGACTCATTGGAAAAGATCCTGATGCTGGGAAAGATTGAAGGTGCAAGGAGAAGGTGATGACAGGTGATAAGGTGGTTGGATGGCATCACCCACTCAATGGACATGAGTTTGAGTAACCTCCGGGAGTTGGTGATGGACAGGAAGGTTTGGCATGCTGTAGTCCATGGAGTTACAAAGAGTTGGACATGACTGAGTGACTGAACTGAAGTGTACTGAAGAGCCACAGCTTCTGCAGGGGAATCTGTGTGGATGTGTCTATGAGCAGGTGCATCTATGTTTATATTGATGTACTCTTTCTGTTAATATATTGATTGACCCAGCACCTTTATTTTGGCACTCACATTCCTCTGCCACTGTTTCACTCTTATTGACACTGACTCTGAACAAAGTTGTCCCACAGAGCCTGTCTGCAGGAAGAACTTGCACTACATCAGGATTTAGAATCCAGCTCTCTGAGTCCTATTTCTGCTTAGTCTTTGCGAAATTTTGTGATGGTTTTGTTCTGTGTTGTGCATTTTGCGATGGACTTGGCAGCATACTTTTTGATGAACTTTAATACTTGGTTTCCTCTGGACTCATGAGAAAAGAAAGGTTGGCCAAATCTGGATCCAGTGCTTGAGAGCATATAAACAGGCCAGCAAAGATGTATCTGCTTAGAGATACAACCACACAGCTTCCACTGCCGAAAGTTGAAACTCTAATAACATGAGAGACTATAAGAGCTGAGGAAATGTGAGTTGCAGAAAGTGACCTGAGGAGTGTCCATGGAAAAGCCACTGACCTGCAAAAAGGTTAGAGCGAAAGTCAGGTTATCAACAACAGGGGTTTATCTCTTTTGCATTTATGAGCATGACTACTCCAGCCATGGAGTAAAGCTCTCGTGGCTCTCCTATCTACACATGTATGGGAATGAGGGCCATTGGGATACGGAAACTGCAAAGCCCTAATCTAGTTCTAGATTACGTTTAAGCTTCACATCCTGTCTCTCAGGTTCCTCCGGGACTGGAAAACACTGGAAGTTTCCCAGAAGCCCTAAAGTCAACCAGCTTTATCTACTGGGAGCACAGGGTAACCTCCAGAGTCAATGTTACACATAATAGTAGTGATGCATAGTGAGTACGTTTGGGGAATCAGAGAGTAACAAAAGAGCCAATTCTGGGCATTATGAGGGCCTTTACTTAGGTTACTTAAAGAGCCACATCATGAAGAAAGCTTGAAGGTGAGGAGTGGAGAAATGCAAGACAATGAATGTGCTCTCCAAGAGGCAAATGGATGTTTACTGATATGCCTACATACATGTGCACACATTCACATGTCCATATTTGAAGACAGTGTGTGGGACTAGTTTTCCACTCTCTTATTGCCTTACATTCAGGTAAGTGGCTCTAGGTGAATAAGGGCTTTATATTTACATTCTGGTGGCCTCATCTCTGAGATTCAGTTGATTGGAATCTCATCCCCTGTTTCATTCTTATTCATTATTGTACATTTCTAGTCACTAGAGTCCCCTTGAGTCCCATATGAACAGTAAATCTGTATTTTTTAAATAATTGTGGATTGCTTTACTGTGTGAAAGTGATACATGTTCTTAAAAAATTTTCCTCATTGATAAATGTATATATTCCTTATCTGCACCATAAGTTTTCTTTTTCTTCCTTTTTTTCCTTTTTTACAATACTTTTTTTAAAAAAATTAAAGTATAGTTGACTTACAATATTGTATTAGCTTCAGGTTTATAGTTTAGTTATGCAATTTTTTGTAGATTACAAACATAAAGTTCATAATAATATTATTGATTATATTCCCTGTTCTAGGCATTACATCCTTGTGACTTATTTATTTTATAACAGGTAATTGGTACCTTTTAGTCCCCTTCACCTTTTTCACCCATTCTCCCACCCTCCCCCCTGGCAACAGTTTGTTCTCTGTATCTTTGAGTCTATTTCTTGCTATTTATTTTTATTTTTTAGATTGCTCATATGAGTGAAAATATACAAATAGATTTCAAATAAAAGTGAAAAAGAAAATATAGTTTTCTTTCCCTGTCCAACTTATTTCACTTAGCAAAAAACCCTCTAAATCTATCCACATAGTCCCAAATGGCAAGTTTTTTTTATGGTTGAATAATATTACACTGTATATATAACATCATAAATGTATATATTTAAATTTTTGAATAGAAAATTATATTATAAGCCTAAGTTTTATTATTTTTAAAAAACTTTTGTTGACCTATTTGATCTTATTGCTGAGAGAGCTATGTAATATTTTATTAATTTCTCATTGAATTTATTTTTGTTTCACATATTTTAAGTTATAGTCTTTAAGTGAAAATACATTAAAAATAGATGTAATATATTCTTAAAATTTAGCATGTTCTGATAATAAACAATGAATCAATCTGTCCTTAATAAAATAGTTATGATAAAACATATTCTCTTAGATATTAATTTTATGCCACATTATTACTACTCTAATACTACAGTGTGCTATTATATTGATTATATATATCATGATATCAGAATTATTTTTTATGCTACTTTAAATCCACCTTTTTTCTCATTTATTATTATTTTTTAATTGGAGTCCCAGGTTGTTCTTTTAGACTGCAAATTAAAGGGGAATCAGGAGCATGAAGTCAATAGCAGTATTAGCATACCAAGGTGTTTTACAAATTATAGCTTATCTGAATATAGTCTAGAAAACAGGGGAGTCAGTGCTTCATAGGATATATTCAACCATAACAGTCTAAATTTCTTGCCAGATGGACACATGCAGGCTTGCAGGAAAATCCAAACTGTGCTGAATCTTCAGCGCTGAACTTTGGAAAACACTGTGGAAACCTACAATTCTGATCAAATGGAAGTCAAACAGTCTGTGGTGGTTTTGAAGATATTCTCTTTTTTTTTCAGTTTTATTGAGATATAGTTGATATACAGCACCTGTATAAGTTTAAAGAATACAGCATAATTTAACTTATATACCTCATGAAATGATTATCACACTAAGGTTTGTGAACATCCGTCATCTCATGTATAAACAAAATTTTAAAGACATAGAAAAATATTTTTCCTTTTGATAAGAACTCTTAAGATTTACTCTTAACTATCATACATATTTATCATATTACACATTACATCCCTGATACTAATTATAACAGAAACTTTGTACCTTTTGATTACCTCCATCCAACCTCCCCAATTATTTTTGTGTATCTTAATATTCCAACTTTTATTTCTACTTTGAAAATCTTGATTCTTTTTAAACTCCAGGCTCAGTTGTTTCTGGATTGCTCTTTTCAGGTGCTCCACCAGGGGGCCAGCATGACTGACTGCAATGCCTCCCAGGGCCACCCATCTTTCTTCCTTCTCCAAGGCATTCCTGGGATGGAGGACAAACACAAGTGGATCTCTATTCCTTTCTCTTCCATGTACTTTGTCACCATCCTGGGGAACTGCACCATCCTCTTCACCATCTCCACAGAGCACTCCCTGCATAAGCCCATGTTCCTGCTGCTTGGCATGCTGGCCTTCACGGACCTGGGCATGTCCACAACCACCATCCCCAAGGTGCTGTGCATCTTCTGGTTTGACCAGAGTGACATCAGCTTCGAGGCCTGCCTGGTCCAGCTGTTCTTCCTCCACTCCATCTCTGCCTTGCAGTCTGCCATCCTCATGTCCATGGCCTTTGACCGCTACGTGGCCATCTGTGAGCCCCTGCGCTATGCCACCATCCTTTCCAACAGCCGCATTGGGCTCATCGGCCTTGTGAGTTTAGTGCGAGCTGTCCTGCTCATTCTCCCCATGCCCATCCTCCTCCAGAAGATGCCCTTTCATGCCAGGCATGTCATCCCCACCACGTACTGTGAGCACATGGCTGTGGTGAAGATGGTGTGTGTGGACACCACGGTCAACAGGGTGTATGGTCTGGTGGTGGCCTTGTTGGTTGCTGGGGTAGACATCTCAGCTATTGCCTCATCTTATGTGCTGATCATCCGGGCTGTAATGCGGCTCTCTTCTAAGGAAGCCCACCAAAAAGCAGTAAATACCTGCACCACACACATCTGTGTCATGCTTCTCTATTATACCCCCCCACTTTTTTCTTTTCTTGCTCACCGTTTTGGCCATGGGATTCCACCTCATGTGCACACCATTCTTGGCAGCCTCTACTTCCTTGTACCTCCAATGCTCAACCCTATTATTTATGCAGTGAAAACCAAAGAGTTTCGGGACAAATTGACAAAATATGGGTGCTGGAGCAAGGAGCCCATAAATATTATCCATGGTCGGAAACCTGTCTGATTATCTGGCACTGCTGGTTGTAAGAAAATAAAAAATCTCAACATAAATGAAGTTCCTTGAGGAATTAGCTCATGGAAGAAATATGTCATATTACAAATTATCTGCCAAAATTCTTAAATTGAGAGTCTAAGACACAGGAGAACTTACTCTCACTATTTCCAAAGCAAACTTTCAGTTTCATTTCACATTAAATGAAAAAATAACATATTCTCTTCATCTGACATGGTAATTGGGAAAACTGAATGTGACTATGTACATAAAAGTACTTTGAACAGCACACAGTGAATGCAAGTAAAATGAGGTGGAATGTTTCCAAATGAAAAGAACATTGGTAGAAGAGAATAGTGGTAGAACTTGTCTACCACTTTGCCAGGAGAAGGAAATGGCAACCCACTCCAATTTTCTTGCTTGGGAAACCCCATGGACAGAGGAGCCTGGCATGCTGCAGTCCATACGGTCACAAAGAGTCAGACATGACTTAGTGACTAAAACAAAAACAACCACTTTGCCAAGGCTGGTCAAGTAGTAGAGAGGAAAAGGTTAAGATTATTTGAGGGTGAGTGAGTAGGTCAGGGAAAGTACACCAATTAATTATACCTGCTGCAAGAACTTATGTTGGTTTACAGGATTTGCTTCTTTGTAGAACTAGGGGGAATATGGACAAGAAACATAATCCGCAATTCCTAGAGAAATTCCAGTGGAAAAGGAGAAATGGGAAGCTCCTAAGCTTAAGAGGTGGATATGCCTTTAAACTAATTTCACATTTTCAAAAATTCTTGTTGTCAACCTTCCTGCTTGTCTCTACTAATTCCAGTGTTTCTTAAGAATCTCTTACTGATAAAATTCTGAGAATGTTTTGTTATTGCTTGTAGTTATAAGTCAGTTTTACACTGGAAATCATTGGCTATAGATCTCTGAAAGGCAATTTCTCTGGGAACATGGAAATGTCATGGGCAAGTTCTTGGACAGTTTGTGGAGCTCAGATCTTGTGCCCAAACTTAGGAATTCATAAAGCTCAGAGGATATTATTTATCACTTTCAGACAATGATTTAGGATATAGTGCAAATCTTTCAAGATATATGAAGGGTAAAGTCCCAAAATTCTAGGGTTGGTCATTATATTGTAGAACTAATATTTAAAGACAGAGCTCAGTGAAAAGACACCCTTGAAGCCACATAGCTACCATTTAGAGGAGACTTTTTTTTTTTTTTTTTGGCCATGCCCCGCAGCATGTGGGATCTTAGTTTTCTGACCAAAGATTGAACCCATGCCCTCTGCAGTGGATGTGCAGAGCCCTAACCAATGGATCACCAGGGAATTCCCTAAAAGGAGACTCTTAAAACATTAATCTAGAGGGAAATAAATGATACTCCTCGAGAGTGATACCAGTTATAATAAATACTAATAAATTATTTATTAAACAATTATATATATTGTTCTTTGAACAATTCATTATATTGTTCTTTGAACAATTCATTATATTGTTCTTTGAACAATTCATTATATTGTTCAATCCAGTATATTGAAGAATTCATTAACAAGGGCTGTGAAAGATGGAATATTTCAAAGCTTGAAATAATGGGCACAACCTTCAGGAGGAAAAAAATTAGGCTTACTAGGAAATATTTCTTCTACACATGGAGAACTAGAGATGAAGGCAAGTTTACAGGAGAAAAAATGGTTGAGGTACAGAGTACTGCCTATCTGACACCACAAACTTGAAGATTAAACACAAACACGCACAAATTACTCAGCATAATATTTTATGATTAAACATTTAATTGACACATAAGTAGCAGTTTGTGAAGGAACCTGAAGCACTCATTAGCTGGAGGGGCTGTGGTAGCACAAAACTTAATTTTGCTGAGATCTCTGATTTAATGAGTTACAGAAGCAGAGATCTGCATAATAAAATATTGCCTATCTCTGATATTTATTTTCTTCCTTTTGCTTTATGACTGGTTATTTTATAAAAATAAGAAGTCTATTTTTACTTAAATTATGAGCAAAATATTTATTAACTTGGGAATAAAATGCATATTGGGAAAATTGTGGCAGGAAAGCTGTCAGCAGCAGATGATTCTGAGAAAACAGAGAGCTGAGAAACTCAGAAAAGAAGCAAGTCTGACTCCATCTGTGTTTTTTCTCTTGGCCTATTTTCTTCTTATTTAAAAGTGTTATGCAGATAACACCACCCTTATGGCAGAAAGTGAAGAGGGGCTAAAAAGCCTCTTGATGAAAGTGAAAGTGGAGAGTGAAAAAGTCGGCTTAAAGCTCAACATTCAGAAAACGAAGATCATGGCATCTGGTCCCATCACTTCATGGGAAATAGATGGGGAAACAGTGGAAACAGTGTCAGACTTTCTTTTTGGGGCTCCAAAATCACTGCAGATGGTGACTGCAGCCATGAAATTAAAAGACGCTTACTCCTTGGAAGGAAAGTTATGACCAACCTAGATAGCATATTCAAAAGCAGAGACATTACTTTACCAACAAAGGTTCACCTAGTCAAGGCTATGGTTTTTCCTGTGGTCATGTATGGATGTGAGAGCTGGACTGTGAAGAAGGCTGAGCACCTAAGAATTGATGCTTTTGAACTGTGGTGTTGGAGAAGACTCTTGAGAGTCCCTTGGACTGCAAGGAGATCCAATTAGTCCATTCTGAAGGAGATCAGCCCTGGGACTTCTTTGGAGGGAATGATGCTAAAGCTGAAACTCCAGTATTTTGGCCACCTCATGCGAAGAGTTGACTCATTGGAAAAGACTCTGATACTGGGAGGGATTTGGGACAGAAGGAGAAGGGGACGACAGAGGATGAGATGGCTGGATGGCATCACTGACTCGATGGATGTGAGTCTAAGTGACCTCTGAGAGTTGGTGATGGGCAGGGAGGCCTGGCGTGCTGCGGTTCATGGGGTCACAAAGAGTCGGACACGACTGAGCAACTGATCTGATCTCTGATCTGATTGTTTCTACTGTAAGATCATCTTGATTCATCTCCTGTAGACTTGCTAACAAGATAGTATATGACATAGATATAAGCTATTATTTTTCTGATGTCTATAGAATTGTTTCTAGCCATGCAAAGCAAGAAAAGTGTTCAAATGTTTTGTATCATGGTCAAATTTAAATCACTTTCTGTCTGCTAGGTATTCGGATTTGAGTTAATACAGAGTTGACTACCCTTCTATCATCTCCATTTTATGGAGAAATTAAGGTAAAGAATCTGCCTGCAATGCAAGAGACGCAGCTTCAATCCCTGGTATGGGAAGATCCGCTGGAGGAGGAAATGGCAACCCACTCCAGTATTCTTGCCTGGAGAATCCCATGGACAGAGAGTTCTGGTGGGCTACAGGCCATGGAGTCACAAAGTCAGACACAGTTGAGCAACTAAACAGCAAATATGCCTAGTAAGAGTCTCAAGCTCCCAAAACATAAACAATTAGAAAATAATTATATAATAGTAAATATATAAATAAATACCTTGTAATAAATTTTCATGGAGGCAACACCTGACTAGAGTTTAAGGTATTGGGGCAAAAGATTTTGTAGCATTGGGGAATATAAATCTAGATTCCCCAGAAAAAAGGCCTGAGACAAAAGCTTGCGTATTGGCAGCTCATTTAGATATGTAGTCACAGAATATGGCCCTTTGTAAAACAGAATGAAACAGGAAAGAGGAAAAGCCAGTATAAGATTTTTGGTCCAGTTGCACACTGTTAGTGGAGACTACTGTCCACCCTGCCAGAACCATCTAAAGAGCCTACTGAAATACATCTCAGAGTATTTCATCCCCAGGGGATGAAAAGACTTCTCCCAATGGCTCAGATAGGGTTCCTGGCTTGCCCAACAGGTGTTAACTCCATGTACTTATGCACGACAGCAGAGCTGTTTGCTAGGGGTATCCATGGACTTGGGGAAGTCCCATGGCAAGACAGCAGTAGGCATGACCTGAGCTTGCCTGTCTGCTTATACCTGCTAGGAACTGGTCACAGCAGCACTGCTTGAATGAATACAAGAGAATTGTGGATGGTGTGCAAGAACTGTCTAATGTAAAAATCTACACGACCAAGGCCTCACAGGCTTCCCAGGTGGCACAGCAGTAAAGAATCTGCCTGCTAATGCAGGAGACACAAGAGATGCAGTTTCAATTCCTGGGTCAGAAAGATCCCCTGGAATAGGAAATGGCAACCCACCCCAGTATTCTTTCCTGGAAAACTCCATGACAGAGCAACCTGGTGGGCTACAGTCTATGGGGTCACAAAGAGTTGGACACAATTGAGCAAGTGAGCATGCAGGCGGCCTCACCATAAGCTGTGAACTTTCTTTGAGATTAAGAAGGGCTCACACCTTGAATTCATCCAATAGATTCATTATTTTAATTTTTGAACTTCAAATAAAAAGTTATCTCATTAACATGGTTCAATTTCCGTAATTATAGCTAACTAAAACTATTCTTCTTAAAATATTTAAAAGTGTTTCTAGAAAGAAAAGAACTTCTATAGATGTGTATTAGTTTAGTTCAGTTCAGTTCAGTCGCTCAGTTGTGTCTGACTCTTTGCGACCCCATGAACAGATGTGTGTAGTTCTTCTCAATTCTTACTTCTTTTTGTCTTCTTTTTTTACACAGAATGAAATAAAGAGTGCTACTTACTATTGTTGTTCTTTCTATTTTTGTGGTTAAAACAATACATATACTTTGTAAAGCAAACAAATGTGATAAGATACACAATGAAGTATAAAAGTCTTCCTTCTCTTTTTACATGAAACTGATCCCTGGAAGTAAGCCCTTTAAATAGATTTTATGCATAATTTACTACCTGTAATTACTTTGCTATTTAAAGTAAGAGTATAGATACAAGCATCTAGATATGATTCCTTTTTCCTAAGTATGACTTACATATTTATTTAACTTTGAACTTTTATGTGCAGCAGCGTTTTTAAAATTTCTCTCTGTGTTGCCAATTGTGAATTTCCTTTTTCGGCCTCTTGACAAGACCAAGGAGCACTTTTCTTTGTTTTCATTTGATTCATCAAGTCCCGGATTTTCTACTTTGGTTCTTTGGTCAGTAACAATTTCCTATGTATAATTCATTCTTCTTTACCATATATGAGACAAAAACAGACCTACTTCAAATGAAAATTAAAGACAAATAAGTCTATAGTTCCCCTACCCTTTGTATTATCAGGTTGCCAGTCACAGACGTCCTGTATTGAGAAGGACAATGTTTCCTCCACTGCTGCAGGGTTCTTTTACCTGAAGTGCTTCTTGTATTTTTCCTCCATTGAGAAATCTTTCCCAATTGGAGCTCATGCTCCATTTTGATAAAATAAAAATACCACTCCTCATGCCTCTCCTGAGAATCTCCCATGAATATACAGGACAGCTGATTTCTTTGTCGGAGGCTTGGTGGTATTCTCTTCTTCCTATCCAATAGTGTCAAATGAAGCTTTCTAAGTTTACTGGTTTTAGTTTGTAGTTTAAAATAATAGTTTATTTCTGCATGGGAGGTATCAAATTTCATATCATGTGACTGAATGTGCTTTTTCCAAACAAATCTATCGTCAGTTTAACATAGATTTTTAGATAGGTTTTCTATGCTTTTACTTAAAATAATACTGCTCAGAAGTTCTTTTCTTAAAATGTTAGTCTCTGTGGCTGTTTTAATAAACCAATAAATCTGAGAATAAACTAGCATATTCACAACTTATCAGCTTTACTTTATTTAACTTAAGAGAAAAATATGTATTTATCTAGCCATGTATCTCATTGCATTCTTTGTTAACAACTCTATCAAAACATTTCAATATTCAATTCTGTGGCAATGATGTCTGCAGATAGACCTGTATATTTAGTTCTAAATTTTGGAGTCTGATACTTTACATATGTGCAACTGACTGAAGGCCTATTATTCAGGTGATAAATACTTCAGCTTCAGACAAACATTGCTTTATTTTTCTTTGTTTCTTCATTTGTTCACATGTATAAAGCTTTCAGTGATCAATGCAAAGACATAGAGGAAAACAATAGAATGTGAAAGACTAGCGATCTCTTCAAGAAAATAAGAGACATCAAGGGAACATTTTTTTGCAAATACATGCACAATAAAGGACAGAAATGGTATGGACCTAACAGAAGCAGAAGATATTAAGAAAAGGTGGCAAGAATACACAGAAGAACTATTCAAAAAAGATCTACATGACCCAGCTAACCACCGTGGTGTGATCACTCACCTAGAGCCAGACATCCTGGAATGCAAAGTCAAGTGGGTCTTAGGAAGCATCACTACGAATGAACCTAGAGAAGGTGATGGAATTCCAGTTGAGCTCTTTCAAATCCTAAAAGATGATGCTGTGAAAGTACTGCACTCAATATGACAGCAAATTTGGAAAATTCAGCAGTAGCCACAAGACTGGAAAAGGTCAGTTTTCATTCTAATCCCCCCAAAAAGGCAATGCCAAAGAATGTTCATACTATCGCACAATTGCACTCATCTCACACACTAGCAAAATAATGCTCAAAATTCTCCAAACAAGGCTTCAATAGTATGTGAACTGACAACTAAAAAGCAAGAGAATTCCAGAAAAACTTCTGCTTCTGCTTTATTAATTATGTCAAAGCATTTGACTGTGTGGATCACAACAAACTGTGGAAAATTCTTCAACAGATGGGAATACCAGACCTCCTTACCTGCCTCCTGAGAAACCTGTATGCAGATTTCAGGAAGCAAAAGTTAGAACTGGACATGGAACAAGACTGGTTCCAAATAGGGAAAGGAGTACGTCAAGGCTGTATAATGTCACCCTGCTTATTTAATTTCTATGCAGAGTACATCATGCAGAATGCTGGACTGGATGAAACACAAGCTGGGATCAAGACTGCCAGGAGAAATATCAATAGCCTCAGATATGCAGATGGTATCACCCTTATGGCAGAAACTGAAGAGAAACTAAAGGGTCTCTTGATGAAAGTGAAAGAGGAGAGCGAAAGAGCTGGCTTAAAACTCAACATTCAAAAAATGAATATCGTGGCATTTGATCCCATCACTTCATGGCAAATACATGGGGAAACAATGGAAACAGTCACAGACTGTTTTTTGGGCTCCAAAATCACTGCAGATAGTGACTGCAGCTGGAAAATTAAAAGACGGTTGCTCCTTGGAAGAAAAGCTATGACCTACCTAGACAGCATGTTGAAAAGCAGAGACATGATTTTGTCGACAAAGGCCAGTCTAGTCAAGACTATGGCTTTTCCAGTAGTCATGTATGAAAGTGAGAGCTGGACTATATAAGAAAGCTGAGCACCAAAGAATTGATACTTTTCTACTGTGGTGGTGGAGAAGACTCTTGAGAATCTCTTGGACTGCAAGGAGTTCCAACCAGTCCATCCTAAAGGAAATCAGTCCAGAATATTCATTGGAGGGACTGCTGCTGAAACTGAAATCCAATACTTTGGACACCTGATGCGAAGAACTGACTCACTGGAAAAGACCTTGATGCTGGGAAAGATTTAAGGCAGGAGGAGAAGGGGACGACAGCATAAGATGGTTGTATGGCATCACCGACTCAATGGATATGAGTTTGAGCAAGCTCTGGGAGTTTGGTGATGGACAGGGAAGCCTGGTGTGCTGCAGTCCATGGGGTTACAAAGAGTCGGACACAACTGAGTGAATGAGCTGAACTGAACTGATAAAGATCTATCCAAATAGATGTCCTATTATAATTCTGGGAATTATTAGCAAGTTTTCAGAGTTTATATATTATAGCTTTATGGAAGAAGCTACAAATTTGATTCTTTGTCAAGAATGGGCAGAGGACCATAACTGAATATGTAAATATTAATTCAAATAGTTAATATCAGAAGAATAAGAGGAATATTCACATAGGTCATGAAAAACACTACTGACCACAATGAAAGAAAACCACATCAGAGTTTGGTAGATTTTGTGGTCTATCAACATCAGATGAACTGTTGCTGAGCTATTTTAGAAGTGGCCTGATTTCAGGGAAGTTCCACTATGGATTTATGAGCTATATACCTGGGATTTCATCAGAAAAAGTTTCAGTAATGGCTGATAGGTGAAAAATAAAAATGATTCCAATTTGAATCGTCTCCTTACCCCATTATATTTGAAGAGTCTTCTCTTGTTTAAATATATTAATGGTAAAACCAATTAATTTTGTATTTAAATAGTCCAAAGATATTATTTTTATTTTTAATACCACAAAGCATCACAACACTCTTGTCCACTATAATGTAACCAGACTGTGTTGTTTAGATAAATTGGAATCTTGAAAACTAGGATCAGGGCATGAAAATCTGGATGGATGTTACAGCTCAGCAACCACTATAAATCTGTTGGTAGAATATTCTAATTTTAGCTAATTACTAAATGAACTTAAGAAAAATGCATTTTAAGAAAAGATAGGTGTCACTATATGTAACTTTGTTCTGTATTTCCCAAGTCTTCTGTAAATGTGTTATCATACTTTCATAACTTAAAAAATAAAAAAGAAAGAAAAAAGATAAGACAGGTATCTTCACATGTCTTCTATGGAAAAAATATATGCATTGGGAAAATTAAACAAGAGATAACTTGTTGACAGCATTACAGATGAAAAACATAAATGATAACACGTTACTATGTTTTTAAAATTTGTTTATTTATTAATATCTCTTAGCATTCATTCCATATTAGCATAGGTAGACCTATTTTATTCCATTTCATGATTCTATAGCATTCCTGTAGATGTTTGTCAACATGTATTTGAGCAGTCATCTATTGATAGACATATATTTGTTTCCAGGATCTTGTTATGTATTGTGTTTTTAGAATTTTAAGGTGGCAAATTTTGTTACCATTAGCTGTTTGGTGGCTCAGTCATGTCTGACTCTTTGTCACCCCATGGACTGTAGCCTGCCAGGCTCCTTTGTCCATGGGATTTCCTAAGCAGGAATACAGCCCAGAGATGGAACCTTCAGCTCCTGCTGGATAGAGAAAGACAGGCTCCAGGTTGAAAATTCATAATCAGCCAGCCTCTTCTTTGCATTTCCTGAGATAAGAGATACGTGTGCTCCAGCTGAGGAATTTACAACCAGCTCCACATTTGGGAATGAAAGTAACAACAGAAACAAGGTAAATAGTCTTTGTCTCTTGTTTACACCTCAAGAGAATAATCATGGCAAGGACAAAGAGAGGCACAGATTCTTCTGAGTAAAAGGTAAGGGAGACACTATACATGCACAGAAAGGCTCCTTGGAGTCAAAAGCCAAAGCATAATGCCAGGCCATAATGAGTCTTATTCCTCCCAGAAGCCTTCACTTAGAGATCCATCTTGGCTGAGGGGTGCATGTGCACCCCAAAGGAGAGTCCCGGGGCAGGGCAGATGCAGAAAAAGAAACCAGATAACTGGTCAGAAGGAAGGCAAAGTCAGAAGAATTGCCTTATATTGTTGTAGCTGCGTTCATTCCAGGAAACAAACTCACTCAGAAGGACAAGGCAGATGGTGGAGTGCAGTTTAATACCCTGGCGGGCCCAAGGCAAAGTCTCCTCTTAGCCAAGGATCCTGTCCAGTTTTTGTGAAAACTTTATATACCCTAAGTGTAGGTGCCCAAACCCACCTCCCCAAATTCCCTGAAACTAGTCTGACTCTTGCGAGTCCCTTGGACTGCAAGGAGATCCAACCAGTCCATTCTGAGGGAGATCAGCCCTGGGATTTCTTTGGATGGAATGAAGCTAAAGCTGAAACTCCAGTACTTTGGCCACCTCATGTGAAGAGTTGACTCATTGGAAAAGACTCTGATGCTGAGAGGGACTGGGGGCAGAAGAAGAAGGGGACGACAGAGGATGAGATTGCTGGGTGGCATCACTGACTCGATGGATGTGGATCTGAGTGAACTCCGGGAGTTGGTGATGGACAGGGAGGCCTGGCATGCTGCGGTTCATGGGGTCGCAAAGAATCAGACACAACTGAGCAACTGAACTGAACTGAGTCTGAACAAAGGAAAAACAAATAGGAGTAGCACTGAATGCTGTGGGAGTCAGCCCAGGCCTGTGACAGTGGATGGTGCAGTGCTAAGTCATGTCTGACTCTTTGTGACCCCATGGACTGTAGTCTGCCAAGCTCCTCTGTTCATGGGAATCTCTGGGCAAGAATACTGGAGTGGTTTGCCATGCCCACCTCCAGGGGATCTTCCCAACCCAGGGATTGAACCCACATCTCTTACATCTCCTGCATTGGCAGGTGGGTTCTTTTACCACTAGCGCCACCTGGGAAGCCCCATGGAAAAGAAAGTTACAATCAAAGTTAACCCGTGATTCACATGCCTTAAGCCTAGGTAGTTAACAATGGAGAGTTATCAATAGGCCTGTGGTCATACCCCAGTAAGCATAATAGAATTTATGATTGTATTCGGTTACACAGATAATTAGGGTATTTTTTTAGGCTACAGAGAGTCTGGGTACAAGCCCTGGGGCTCTTCCATTTGGTGGGGGGAGCGGTGCTGGTTTTCCAGTTGGTATGTTGTTTCCATAGATACTGGGCATATAGCTCAAAGTCCACAGTCCGGCCCAAGATGGAGGCCTGCTTTCAAGATGGAGCCTGTTCTGTCTGTTTCCTCCCTTAATATAAATGACTTAACTGCCTCTTTACTATGTTCTTCCTCACTAGAGGGGACACCCACACCCTTTCTCTCCAGGTATGCATCTCTGCCTTGCTTCTATCCCACCTAAACAAACTGCTTCTTTGTGTGCTCTCCTACTTGCGGTTGTGCTGTGTCTCTTATAATAAACTTTGTACCAGCATTTACAGTTTTTGTCTTCATGATAAATCCATTTTTCTCTGGGGGCAAAGATCCAGGAAAAATTAATCTCTAGCTTCTAGCCCTTGTTGGTTTGGTGCCCTGGATTCCTGGTTTTCATCCAGGTGGACCCAGGTTCAATAACCGGACAAGGATTTAAGATCTTGCTTCATGCCACCACTCACTGCTGCCTCACAGAGATCACTGCCACATCTCCTACATTGTAGGTGGATTCTTTTACCACTGAGCCACCCCAGCATTGCTGTGTACAAGGGCTATCTAAGTTAGACTATTATCATCTGAAGCATGGCCTTATTCAAAAATCTACTGGGAGAGTAGCACTGAAATATATACATTACTGTATGTAAAATAGAAAGCCAATGGGAATTTGATTTATGATGCAGGGAGCTCATCCTAGTGACAACCAGAGTGGTGGGGTGGAGGGGGAGGTGGGAGGAAGGTTGAAAGGATGGGAACATATATATGCATATCTGTTGCAAGGAAAAGTCAATTTGGACTCCAAGTTGGAACTATTTCTTTGACTTGCTTTTGTTATTATAATCATATATAATGACTTGCCTCAGAGAATCCTGCTCCTCTGCCTTGGTGTTTAGCTTAAGAGCCTTGGTTCAGGACTTTGTCCACCTGTGGATGTCAGGAAGGAAGAAATTAACACATCTCCTGCCTAAAGCTTGCCATTCTAGGAGATATTTGCAAGATTCGTGGCCTTTTTACTTTATTTCCTCACCTCCCTCTCATCTCTGATCGTAAAGAAAGAGCACTTCTAGACCTCAGTAAGATGGTTTTTTGGAGACATTAATCAGCTGGCTCAGGAAAAAGTAGTATTCCTTGACTCAATATTTAATCTCTGATTCAATTCATTGGCCTCTTATGTGGTGAGCAGAGTGAGCTTGGTCTTGTTGATACCTATGACTGATTCTTTTGACATATTGCAGAACCCAGTACAACACTGTAAAGCAATTATTGTCCAATTAAAAATAAATATTTTTTGAAGAAATAGCAAACATCTATATTAAAGAGCTAAAGCTCTATCTGTAGGCATCCACCAAATAGAGGTTAAGTCATACAAAACCAATATTTCGTAAAAACTGGCAATGGTCAAAATTATCCCTTTTCCCCTGAGAGTTGCTTTTCAGGTTATGTTGTTCTTTGAATGAATCCAACCCAGTGGGATACTCTAATGAACTAGTTTTTTTTTTTTTTTTAACCCTCCCTCTTTCTTTGATCTCTATAGAATCAGGCTGTGCCCTAAGTTCTTGGAGGATGAAATCATAGAGTCCAAAATTTCCCTTATATAGTGCCAGAGCCTTAGTCCAGTAGAAAGGACGCTATATGTTTTGCCCCAAGAAAAAGAAACAGGAGGAGACCCAGGCTGGCAGAGATCCCTTTCCCAGGGGCTAAGATCAATTCAGCAGAGAATAAAAATAATGTTCTATGAAACATGAAATAGGTAGATTCAAGTTGTGACTTTGGAATGACAAGCTCTGGTTATCAGAAGAAAAAAGGCTGGTAAGAAGAATATGGGAAAACATTTCTAGGTAAGTTCTGATGTAAATCATTAGAACTACTCCTAAATCCCTTTCTTTTAATCAGATTGTCTTCCGTAAGTGCCTTCCATCTATAGCACCCACTACTTTGAACTGGCCATTCATCTGCTAGTCACTTAGCAAACTCTACCCTGGATATCTAAAAGTGGTGCCTCACTTCAGAAAAGTAAACAGGTTTACAGGGTATATATGAGGTAACAGAATAAAAGTTTCAAGAATCAGATGGTTTTCAAATAATGCAGAAATGTATTTAGATATGAGCATGTAGGGCTGATTTATAAGTCCCAGCTCATTGTTATTGTACAGTCAGTAAGTTGTGTCTGACTCTTTGCGACCCCATGAACTGCAGCATACCAGGCTTCCCTGTCCTTCATTAACTCTCAGAGTTTGCTCAAACTCATGTCCATTGAGTTGATGATGCCATCCAACCATCTTATCCTCTGTTACCCATTCTCCTCTTGCCATTAATCTTTCCGAGCATCAGGGTCTTCTCCAATAAGTCAACTGTTCTTATCAGGTGACCAAAGTATTGGAGCTTCAGCTTCAGCATCAATGCTACCAATGAATATTCAGAACTGATTTCTTTTAGGATTGACTGTTTTGATCTCCTTGCAGACCAAGGGACCTTCAAGAGTCTTCTCCAGTACCACAATTTGAAAGCATCAGTTCTTCAGTGCTCAGCCTTCTTTATGGTTCAACTCTCACACCCATAGACAATTACTGGAAAAACCATAGTTTTGGATCATAGTGAGTACTTAATAAGTATTACTTAAGTAGAGAAATTGCTTAAGGAAAGGAAACTTAGCTTAAGTGCTATGCAATAGGGCAGAGATATGGGCAGAAGCATGATGTGGTTTCTCTGGTAGCTCAGCTGGTAAAGAATCTGCCTGCAATGCAGGATACCAGAGTTTGATCCCTGGGTCAAGAAGATCCCCTGAAGAAAGAAATGGCAACCCGCTCCAGTATTCTTGCCTGAAAAATATTATGGACAGATAAGCCTGGAAGGTTAGAGTCCATGAGGTTGCAAGGACCCAGCTTAGCAACTAAACTCACTCCATGATGTGAGCAACAGTAGGGAAGGGAAGGTAACAATAAGGTGAGGATAATTCTTGAGTTTTCAAGAAAAAAATAAAGAAATTTTAGGAAAGCATTTTAGGTAATAGGAACTGTCAGTCATAGATCCACTTCTAACCTTGTCTCCAGAACACCACTCACTTGACAGCAAGGTCATCCTGAATTTCTCACTATTCCTTAATATACCTAAATTTCCTAGGAATCAGAAGTCTACAAACTTTTCAGATTCTTCTAATATGCAACCAAGACTGGGAACCACTCTTTTGACTCTGTGAAGTATGAACATAAGCCAGGAGAGGGAATAGAGAAAAATGGCTGCTTCAGAAGATGATATACAGTTATTGTGATAAAAATAGAAGTTTAATAAAACAGTATATATATATATGTATTTTGCAGACATACATAAGGGTAGGCAGTGGGTCATGTGAAAGTACACAGAGAAATTGAACAGTAAGGGCAAATACCCTGAAGCAGGAACAAACTTATCATGCTTCAAGTACTTCATGATATGGCTGAAGAATAAATTAGTAGCCCAGTGGACTAATTTGAAGTAAATTACTCATGATTAAAGGCAATTCAATCTACACATGAGGGCTGGCTGCAATGAAAGAAAGATGCACAAATCAGAAGAAAAGCCACAGAAGACTGTCCATCAAGAACATAAATACATAGCTTGAGAGAGAGAGTAGGAGGTTGTTTTGTACTTGACATTACCAATGGATAACCAGTCTGGTAGTTGGACCTGTCCTTGTAGTTCTTGGCATAAATGGAAGATGCCCTCAACAATAGCCATCAGGAACCTTTGCAGCAAGTGGGGAAGGAGAAGAATGTTTATTACTAAGAAATGCTAGAAATTACATAGCAAACTTGGGACCACACAGTGAGGTCATGAGTAGCACCTAGGTCTTGGGTTCTTCTTTTATTGGAGTCAAGCATGTGGGCTTAGGATTTTGTAGGCTCACTGTTTGTTGGTGAATTTAAAATATAAGCGCAGAAATCTAAAGTGTGGGGAAAGGGTAAACAAAGGACCCAAATGGCCAGATATCAAAAACAACCAAGAACTCTAAAATAAAGGAACCTGGCCTCCCCATTCATCTAGTCCTCTGGCTGCCAAAGTGTTTATGTGAGATAGCCATCTCTGAAGTGTATGCCTAGGCTATCACAGCTCAAGGCAAGCACTTACATTACAAAAAAAAAAAAGAGAGAAAATCCAATTGTCAGGGCTTATCCTACAAAAGGAGCAAGCTGATGTTGTCTTCATTTAGATAATCTATCTATGACATTTTGTCCAAAAAAAAAAAAAAAAAAAAAACAGAGGAATCCAGTGGGGAGAAACAGGATAATAACCAGAGACTAGATTTCTGAAAGAAGGATAACACATAAGGAACATGGAGACTCCCAACAACTCATCACTCTTGCAATAAAGGATAAGCATATTTCCTCTCCATAGGACGCTTCCCAATGAGAATATTACAGTTCTTCTATAATGTTCTTCCATCTTTTAATCAAGGTTGAAAATCTTTTCTCCTATTCTTACTCAGAGTTTCAGACAAAAGTTTTGATGAAGAGAATTGCTGAACTGGAAGAGGTGAGAGTTAAAGTCCATTACAACATTCCTTATACAGAAAAGAAGTTTGAGGCTTATAAAGAAGTGAGTATGAAAATGATGTTGTGATAGAACTGAAGCCATGTTGAAAACTCCATGTTTCCAAAGGGATATTCTTCCACTTTTCTCTGAACCCCAACTCAAGTGAGTCACTGAAAGCCAAACTGATATTAAAATTAAAAAAAAAAAAAAAACAAAAAAACGGCACACTGCCATGTCTCATTGGGAAGTATCAAAACTTCCTTTATCAACCACCACCAGTTTCTACTATGCTACCTTCAACTGCTCCAACTTTATGACCTTCACTTTGATGGGCATACCTGGCTTAGAGGCACAGCACTTATGGTTATCTCTTCCTTTCTTCTCCATGTTTTTGGCTATCCTCATCAGTAACGGCGCCATCCTTTTCATGCTGGCCAGGGAGCCCACACTTCACACACCAATGTACCTGCTCCTGGCTCTGCTGATGGTGGCTGACCTTATATCCACTGTGGCTCTGTTGCCTAAGCTCCTCTGCCTCTTCTGGTTCAATGATCGGGACATAGCTGTCAATGCCTGTTTCACGCAGATGTTTTTCATCCATGGAACATCCGTGGTACGATCAGCCCTACTTGTTGCAATGGCCTTTGACCGATTTGTGGCTGTGTGTGAGCCACTACGCTACAACACAGTTCTGAGTCATTCCTTAGTTGGACGCCTGGGACTGATGGCTTTAGCCAAGGGGGTGATTCTTATCCTGCCCATGCCTCTTCTACTGCAAAGGTTGACCTTCTGCAACATGGTCATTCCTCATACCTACTGTGACCACATGGCTGTGGTGAAATTGGCCTGTGATGACACCAGGCCTAACCGGATCTATGGGCTCTTTGTGATTCTTCTTGTGGTGGGGCTTGATTTAGTCCTCATTGGCTTCTCTTATGGTCTCATCTTGCAGGCCGTGATACGTCTCAATTCTCGAGATGCCATCTACAAAGCCCTTAACACCTGCTCAGCCCACCTCTTTGTCATCCTTATCACTTATGTGCCTGCACTCTTCTCTTCTCTCACCCACCGCCTTGGTCACAATATCCCACCTCATGCCCACATTCTTCTTGCCAATCTCTACCTTCTTCTACCCTCAATGTTCAATCCCATCATTTATGGCATGAAGACAAAGGATATACAGGTCAAAGTGGCCAAATGCCTGTGCAGAAGACATTCATAGGTTATAAGTCCTGATCACGTACCTGTGAGTAAGTGAACAATGAGGACAATTGTATGTACCTTTGCCCAACCATCCAAGATCCAGTTGTATCTCCAGATGATCTGTGGAGACCATGAAGAAGTATGAGTTGCATGTGTTAGCTTATATGAAGAATAAATATGATTGCACTTTCATTGATTTGTAAACTAGAAAGGAGGAACCCAAGATAGCTCTTTCTATGTCTGTTTAACAGCACCACTCTTATGACATGGGTCTCTTTATAATTTTCACATATGTGTTAATGTTTGCTAACTGCAGACAAAATTTTTCTGTGAATGATCCAAGATAAACTTTTCCTATATTGGTGGAATGTTTATATTTGTTTCAATTTTCTATTTCTCTAATTCTATGTCTGTTTCTAAATAGTATTGTATTGTTGCAAGGGATGACAATACTCATTATCTTAAATATCACCTTAACGTGTAAAGTTTCTGAATTTTTTAGTGCAATGGACCTGGAGGGTACTTTGTTTAGTGAAATAACTCAGAGAAAGGCAAATACAGTGTTATCACTTATCATGAATGAATATTATGAATGACTGCTGCTGCTGCTAAGTCTCTTCAATCGTGTCCGACTCTATGCGACCCCATAGATGGCAGCCCATCAGGCTCCCCCGTCCCTGGGATTCTCCAGGCAGGAACACTGGAGTGGGTTGCCATTTCCTTCTCTGATGCATGAAAGTGAAAAGTGAAAGTGAAGTCGCTCAGTCGTGTCCGACTCTTAGCGACCCCATGGACTGCAGCCTACCAGGCTCCTCTGTCCATGGGATTTTCCAGGCAAGAGTACTGGAGTGGGATGCCATTGCATTCTCCACATGAATGACTAGCAAAACAGAAAGAAACTCCCAAATATAGAGAACAATCTAGTGGTTACCAATGAGGAGAGAAAATGGAGGAGGGATAAAATAGTGATAAGGGATTAAGATGTACAAACCATTTTGTATAAAATAATAATTATAAAATTACATAGTATAGCACAGGGAATATATCCAATGTTTTATAATAACTTTCAATTGACTTTATCTATGAAGATATTGAATTGCTATGTTGCACATCAGAATCCAATATAATATTGTAAATCAACTATATTTCAATAAAACAAGTTACTTAAGATACAGCAGTGAAAGAGATACACTTTGATAGTTTACCATGAACAATGTCAGATTCATGAAGATTCCAAAGATTTAGCTTTGGGACCAGAGACCAGGCTTGATCACTCAAGAGCTTTTGTGTAGCAGTTTTATTAAAGTGAAAAAGGATAGAATGCTTCTGACATAGACTTCAGAAGCGGGACAGAGAATGCCCCCCTCTCTAGTCTTCGGAAAGGGAATTACATACTTTTTCAATTGGTTATTACAATAAATCAAAAGAATGTCTCAAGGTTGTAAAGATCTTACTAGACTTCCCACAATTTACATTTTAAGATGGCAGGATTAGAATTAATAATAGAAAGATCTTACCAAACCCAATCCCATAGTATACATTTTAAGATAATAGGATTAGTCAGAAGTTTCTCAAGAAGGAGAAATGTGTCCTCAAGCAGGATACATTGTTGTTATATAATCCTTACTAGATTAAGGAAAGTAGAAAAAAAAGTTTGTCCTTTCCTTCTCCTTGAGAATTCCAGACTCTTGTCTCCTTTTGAGACCTAGACCTCTTTCTCCTCCTCAGGTATCCTGGACTTCTTATCAACTTGCCTCGGAATTGACTCTCTCAACTTTAACGACCCACCTCTCAGAGTAATGGAAATAAAAGCAAAAATAAACTAATGGGACCTAATTAAACTTAAAAACTTTTGTACAATGAAGGAAACTATAAACAAGGCAGCCTTCAGAATGGGAGAAAATAATAGCAAACGAAACAACTGACAAAGAACTAATCTCCAAAATATACAAACAGCTTATGCAGCTCAATTCCAGAAAAATAAACAATTAAATTAAAAAAAGGGGGGGGGGCCCTGAGGAACTAAACAGACATTTCTCCAAAGAAAACATACAGATGGCTAACAAACACATGAAAAGATACTTGACATCATCATCAGAGAAATGCAAATCAAAACCACAATAAGGTACCATCTCATGCCAGTCAGAATGACTGCCATCAAAAAGTCTACAAATACTAAGTGCTGGAGAGGATGTGGAGAAAAGGGAGCTCTCTTACACAGTTGGTAGGAATGCAACAAGTACAGCCACTGTGCAAATGAGTACAGTGTGGAGATTCCTTAAAAAACTGGAAATAGAACTGCCATATGACCCAGCAATCTCCTGCTGGGCACACACACTGAGGAAACCAGAATTGAAAGAGACACATGTAACCCAAAGTTCATTGAAGCACTGTTTACAGTAGCTAGGACATGGAAGTAACCTCTGTGCCCATCGGCAGACGAATGGATAAGGAAGTTGTGGTAATATGACTCATTGGAAAAGACCCTGTTGCTGGGAGGGATTGGGGGCAGGAGGAAAAGGGGACGACAGAGGATGAGATGGCTGGATGGCATCACTGACTCGATGCACATGAGTTTGAGTGAACTCCGGGAGTTGGTGATGGACAGGGAGGCCTGGCCTGTTGCAATTCATAGGGTCTCAAAGACTCAGACATGACTGAGCGATGAACTGACTGACTGATACACAATGGAATACTGCTGCTGCTGCTGCTAAGTCGCTTCAGTCGTGTCCGACTCTGTGCGACCCCACAGACGAAAGCTCACCAGGTTCCTCTGCCCCTGGGATTCTCCAGGCAAGAACACTGGAGTGAGTTGCCATTTCCTTCTCCAATGCATGAAAGTGAAAAGTGAAAGTGAAGTCGCTCAGTCGTGTCCAACTCTTAGCGACCCCATGGACTGCAGCCTACCAGGGTCTTCCGTCCATGGGATTTTCCAGGCAAAAGTACTGGGGTGGGGTGCCATTGCCTTCCCAGCTATAAAAAAGAATGCATTTGAGTCAGTTCTAATGAGGTGGATGAAACTGGAGCCTATTATATAGAGTGAAATAAGTCAGAAAGAGAAACACCAGTACAGTATATTAACGAATATATACGGAATTTAGAAAGACAGTAACAATGAACCTATATGCAAGACAGCAAGAGACACAATGTAAGAACAGACTTCTGGACTATGTGGGAGAAGGCAAGGGTGAGAAGATATGAGAGAATAGCATTGAAACATGTATATTACCATTTGTAAAATAGATGACCAGTGCAATGATGCATGAAGCAAGGCAGTCAAAGCTGGTGCTCTGGGACAACCCAGAGCGATGCGGTGGGAAAAGAATTGGGAGAGGGGCTCAGGATAGGAGGACACATGTACATCCATGCTTGATTCATGTCTATGTATGGCAAAAACCACCACAATATTGTAATTAGCCTCCAATTAAAATAAATAAATTAAAAATAATGACAGATCTCAGAAAAAAAGAAAAAGGGAAAGAGATACACTTTAACCCTCCTCTCTCCCTCCATGAGAGCAAACAATAAGTTTCTCATGTCAAAATGACAACCTCCTCACCAGAGACAGGATGTTGGGGTCAAGAAGCCTATATAAAGAAATGCTGTCCCTTTTCTAATTTACTACCTCAAGCTCACACTCTGTTTAGATTTCTCATTAATTAAGTTTTTTTGTCTTATCAATTCCTCACAAATTTATAGTTTCCTTCTCTAAATGTATAAAAACTGCCTGCTTTGCCATTTGTTAAGTTCTACTTCTACAAAACCTCAATGTACATGGATTAAATTTGTTTCCTTTTCTCCTGCTAATCTTTATGTGCCAATTTTATTACTCATCTGGCCATAAGAACTCAAGAGGAATAGAAGGGGCAATTTTCCCCTCTCAAACTATAGTTTAGACTATCCAAGTTGACATATCATAGCACTACTATAAGCTCTATAGAATGCACCACCCAGGACTTTTCCTGTATCTTGCTGAGAGCTAGACTTGTTTAGGGGGGAACAAAGGCATTGCAAACCTTTATCTCTCCCTTGTTTTATTTTTATTTTTCATTTAACTAAAAGGAGTGAAATGGATTGAAAGTTTCTCTAAAGCACTTTTAGCTATAGACAGATGAGAACATTCAAGGCAGGTTTCAGGAAAGGAAAGTTGCTACAATCCTGTTCTGCTCTAGGTTTTTAAGGTAACATGTTAAAGGTGTTTATGATAGCTACATTGTCCAATAACACTCACCAGAAGTGCAGATCATAGAGCAATTTGATAAGGAAAATCCAACCAAAAGATTTTTTTTTAATGTTCATTTTCTTAAAACAGTGTCTCTTAAAGTGTGATTCCTTTACCAGTGACATTTGCATTAATCGGGAAGTCATAAGAAAGGCACACGTTAGGACTCTGCTCCAAATTTAGTGAATCAGAAATTCTGGAGGTACGGACTGGCAACCTGTTTCTTAACAGGAGCTACAGGTAATTTTGAAGAACACCAAGTTTGAAAACTGTTGACTTTGGAGAGACTCTCCGAAACTAGGATCAAGAGCATGCATGCAGTTGATTGAACATAGATCTAGTCTAGCTGTGGGAAGTGTCTACAAATGAAAATGGATCTGTTTGAATATGGTGGGACTAGAGGAGAAGCATTTAGAATGGTGATAAGGAGACCAAATCTTGCAGTAAATTATGGATAGAGACCATAATTCTACAGAGGATTCTTGGAATATCCCCTCATAATATAAGGCCCTAGATGATGGCTGGGACTGGTTTACTGGGAATAGAAGTTTAAGACATTTTTTCAAGAGTCTTGGGATGCATGGTAAGTCAACTCTATGACTTGGTAAAGTTATATCAAATAAGTAAACTCTTTACATATGAGAGTATTGTTACCAAGAGTGAATTAGACCCAGAGAAGACAGGATTGTGGTTTTAACGCAAATGAGTTCTCTAACAGTACTGTTTACTGAGATTTGTTGTTTAGTCACTAAATCATGTTTAACTCTGTTGTGATCCCATGGACTTCAGCCTGCCAGGCTCTTCAATCCACTGGATTTTTCCAGGCAAGAATACTAGAGTGGGTTGCCATTTCCTCCATCAGTGGATATTCCTGACTCAGGGACTGAACCAGCATCTCCTGCATTGGCAGAAAGATTCTTTACCACTGAGCCACCCGGGAAGCCCTCATTGAGATTAGCACAGTTGATAAATTCTCAGCAAAGAACAATAGGAGATAGAAGTTTAGTAATGTTTAATGTATATGACTTTTTAATATAATTACTTCATATGGTGAAAAACTGCCTTCAGTATTCACATCTCCTGCTGCTGCTGCTGTTAAGTCACTTCAGTCGTGTCCAACTCTGTGTCCGACCCCATAGATGACAGCCCACCAGGCTCCCCCATCCCTGGGATTCTCCAGGCAAGAACACTGGAGTGGGTTGCCACTTCCTTCTCCAATGCATGAAAGTGAAAAGTGAAAGAGAAGTCGCTCAGTCGTGTCTGACTCTTAGTGATCCTATCGACTGCAGCCCACCAGGCTCCTCTGTCCATGGGATTTTCCAGGCAAGAGTACTGGAGTGGGGTTCCATTGCCTTCTCCTAGATACCAGTATAATTTCCTATTGAATTCCATCACCAGCTTACTACATTGTGCACAGGTTAAAAAAAACAAAACAAAACAAAACAACTGTCTAACAAAGCCAATTACTGTGCAACTATGTAACAGTGACCAGTCTGGGGACATGTGCAGTAAATCCTCTATAACAGTGTTGTCCTAGGAAAAAGTAAACAAGGCAGAATGACTCTGGGATAAACAGGGACATGAAAGAGAAAGCATATCCACCCTGGGATCCTTGGAAAATGGAGCTGCCTTGGAAATAGGGATCCAGGTCAGATAACCATAACACTTGTATCTGCAAATTAAAAATGTTAGGTGCCCTTAGATAAATAGTCCCATCTCTGAGAGACGGAGAATTAGAAAGAAAATGAAACAAAAATAGAGAAAGAATTTCAAGGATACAGACTATAAATACTCCTTCCCTGACTCTTTAACAAAAGCCTCTAGCTTCACCTCTATGATCTGATCATCTGGAAAAGAAAGGCTTGGATGTTCTGTTTCCTAGGAAACACAGATTGTCCCTAGATGACTCTGGCCTTAAACACAATGCAATCCACCTAACTCCCAAGTGGGATGGTGAGACGGATTTCATCAGCACAACAACCTCTGGGCTCAGTATTCAGAAAGTTGAGGGCGGAAGAATAGTAATATTCTTTCCATCTTCGGAGAATATTTCTACAATGTTGTGCCTTCTCTTCTCTGCTGTCCTGCAGTTATGTGAGTTTGGGTTAGGGAAAGATTTGAGGAAAGATGTTTCTTAGCCCTCAAGAAAAATCTTTCTGTGTAGATAGTGATGGAAAATTTACTTCAAAGAAGAGAAAGTGAGATTTAGAAGTATGGAAAGGGGATTTTGCTAAATAACAATTCTATGTAATCTAATTTGGAGTTTGCTCAGCAGATAAAAAATAGGAGTTTTAATTTGTCATTTAAGCCCTCTAGTTGGAAAGGGAAGCTGAGCGGGGAACCTTCAACAAAGCAAGTAGCAAGTTATTTATTAGTCAAACCAGAGAAATGGGAGGCATTATGAAGTAAATTCAAGACATTTGCTAAGACCTGATTACTCACTAAGCACTTGAGAGGAATGTGTGTGTAGTGACACTTTGCAGAGATTTTGGGCAGGGGCATCAGTAGAACCTTATTGATTCCCTTGACTTTTTTCATGTTTCAGTGGTCTTATAATTGCCAGAGGTATCCCAGTTTAGCTGTGCTCTTAGACAGATAGAATGACAGGCTTTGATTTGTGCTGCAGTTTCAGGCATGGAAAGTTTTCTCCAATCTATGTTCAGCGAAATGGTGATATTGGAGCTTTTATCTTACTGAGGGCATTGGCTTTAATGTCACAATAAGAATTGGATTAGAAATTTAGTCAGAAGGCGAGGTTCAAACTGAGGTGTAAGAATGATCCCAAATATTTATCAATATCATAAAATATTTTATGTAAGAGATGGTGTGAGACAGGGGTTTATTCCCGTGAGCTGGATGAGATGTTAGTGGGAGAGAGTGACATGATAGGACGACATGGCCTTATGAAGGTGGTGGTATGCATAAAGTTTGGGATCCCTTAGATGAAAACTACAGGAACTACAGGTTGTGTTCACTTGCATCAATCAAATTATGAGCCAATCTAGTCAGGTGATATGTGCAATATGTGATAAGTCCAACTTCTACAAGAAAAAAAAGTCATAAAACATAAAGTCAGTGACTTAAGACGTAGGAAGGAAACTCAGAGGACTGTCCTCAAATTAAGCATCTGGCCTAAGGGTGAGTGAATTTGTGAGAGACCAAAAGCCATAGGGATGTTTGGCATAAACTAACTGGCTGGGGTGGTGCTGTGAGCAGAGGTTTTCTGCTTTTACAATCTGACTCCTGCTCTGCTATCCATGTTGAGCACTTCACATTAGCTCAGGAAGCAAATCTGTGTTGTAAAAGTAAGAGCTGAGGACATATAAAGTAGCTGAGATCAGACTAGGAAGCTGTTTTGCAGTCTCTGAATGATTGTAATTTAACTGTAGAGATAATACAGAAAACAGTTATAAAGAATATGTACTTTGTCAGTAGGTTTACCTTCAAATTCTTATTGTATAAATAAACATTCAAGATAAGATTAGATTTTAGTGAATACCAGGTTAAGGAAATTGTGTTAAAATAGGATATGAGGTCACTGACCTAATATGAAAGCAATGATAACAGCAAATGACATTGTTTACTGAACACCTTCTATGAGCCACACACTGTACAAGGTGGTGTTTGCATTTCAGCATCCTTACAAAGTATTATTACCATATTCCAGACCAGAAATGCAAATCTGGTCTTAGAGGAAAAGTGGCTTGTCCAAGGCAATAGTGTCAGTAAGAGATTTGTTCCCAGTTATATGGGTCCCAAGCTCTTTTTTTTTTTTTTTTGTGAGCACACCTTCCAGCTTTAAAAATTCTAAGATTCTGTATCTCTAAAATATTCCTGCCTCTCTTAAAAAGTGAGAGAAGGCAAAAGAAAAAATCTAGAATATACTGTCACTTGAATATTTGGTGGAGATCTAGAGAGCTCAAAGCACATAAATAATGTTCACATTTTTGGAACAGTAAAAACTTTTGCCTCAATCAGTTTTAATTTAGGAATGAAAAGTTTCTAAGTTAAATAGATCAGAACATTAGATCTTTGCTGTCTCTGCCCCCTCGGATATAAGTTCATGGGACAGTGAGTCCAACAATACTCTACATAAATACCTAACGGAATAAGCCATATTTATCCACCTTCTGTGGAGGTCATGTAGTTTATTGGTCTTGACATGTTGATAGAATAGTGCTTGTCACCAACCTTCTCTCCTCTTAATCCCTATGTTTATGAGAACAAACAACAACAGTTGATCTTGTTCTACACATTTGGGCTATCTGGTGCATTATCTCTTAAATTAATCCACATCGTAAGGAAGGATATTCTGTGAAGTCCAAAATAAAAAAGTTTCTTCCCTGATTTTTCTCATCCTGTGACTATGCATATGCAGTGTCTGGTCTATTAAGGAATAGGAGAGTTTACTTCCCTTGTATTCTGTTAAATACAAATGTGGAGTAAGAAAGAGAAATGTGACTCTAGCTGATTCATATCCCTGTTCTGTGTTGTTTCCTTAGGTGATGTCATGCTGTAGGAGGGTTTCTGACCCAAGAAGTTGCCTAGTACTCTTGGCCAGACCATGGAGTCTCCTAATCATACTTCCCTGGACTCTTCTGTTTTCATACTCATGGGCATCCCAGGTCTGGAACAGTTCTACCTGTGGCTCTCACTCCCTGTGTGCCTCCTGGGCACAGCCACAATTGTGGGTAACATAACCATCCTGGTGGTCATTGCCATTGAACCAGCCCTGCACAAGCCTATGTACTTGTTCCTGTGTATGCTTTCAACCATTGATTTGGCTGCCTCTTTCTCCACAGTTCCCAAGCTGCTGGCCATCCTCTGGTGTGGAGCTGGACACATGTCTGCCTCTGGATGCCTGGCACAGATGTTCTTCATTCATGCTTTCTGTATGATGGAATCCACTGTGTTGCTGGCCATGGCCTTCGATCGTTATGTGGCCATTTGCCACCCACTCCGCTATACCACTGTCCTCACTGACACCATCATTGCCCGCATTGGGGTCGTAGCTATGGTGCGAGGTTCCATTCTCATGCTCCCATGCCCCTTCCTCATTCAGCGCTTGAGCTTCTGCCAAAGCCATGTGATCCCTCACACCTACTGCGAGCACATGGCTGTAGTGAAGCTAGCCTGTGGAGACACCAGGCCTAATCGTGTTTATGGGCTGACAGCAGCACTTCTGGTCATTGGGGTGGACTTGTTTTGCATTGGTCTTTCCTATTTCCTCATTGCACGAGCTGTCCTTCGCCTCTCATCTCATGAAGCTCGGTCCAAGGCCCTAGGGACCTGTGGTTCTCATGTCTGTGTCATCCTAATCTCTTATACACCTGCCCTCTTCTCTTTTTTTACCCATCGCTTTGGTCACCATGTTCCACTCCACATTCATATTATTTTGGCCAATGTGTATCTGCTCTTTCCACCTGCTCTTAACCCTATGGTATATGGAGTTAAGACCAAAGAAATTCGGGAAAGAGTTGTCAGGGTGTTTCAAAAGGGGCAGGGAACTGGGCTCAAGGCACCGGAGTGATCTAGGAGTATAGAAGGGACTTAGTCCATATGCTAATAAGCTTTTCAAGATTAAACTGTCTTTAGTGTTTGATACTTGCACAGAGGTTTAAACAAGGTTATGTTGGGTCACAGTATTTTCTAGACCATTCCAAAGCATAAGCACTCACAGTGAAAGTAAAGTTGGTTTATCATTCTTAATTTTCATCCAAGGAAGTATAACATAGGGAGATGCTTCCAAACTTGGTTAGAGGAGCTTTGGCATAGTCATTGGAACTTTCCTCACTACTGGCCCTCTCCCAGTTCTGCGGGCATGGATTTTTAGCCTCATATTTTTGCAGGTATATTACCAGACTTCCCTGGTGGCTCAGATGGTAAAGCATCTGCCTATAATGCAGGAGAACCAGGCTCAATCCCTGGGTTGGGAAGATCTCCTGGAGAAGGAAATGGCAACCCACTCCAGTATTGTTGCCTGGAAATCCCATGGATGGAGGAGCCTGGTAAGCTACAGTCCATGGGGTCGCAAAGAGTTGGACACGACTGAGCGACTTCACTTTCGCTTTCATTACAATCAGAAAGATCAAATAATAGGACCATACACAGTTAAAGAAATTAGAACTACAAGGGACTTATGTGCTTTTGCATTAATGCTATATTTCTCCATTAGAACTTGAAGGCAGGAAGAGAAAAAAGTCTAACCAATATTCTCAATTTTAGCAAGTGGCAGATCAAGGGCTTGAAACCTGGACTCCTAAAACAGTAAGACCTTCATGGATGAGGGCACAGCATAGGTAAGGAAGAGCTGTTTCTAAACTTGGAATATTCATCTCACAGATAAATTTCTGACTCCAGTCTCTAGGGATCCAACCTAAGTCCAAGTGACCTGGAAATCATTCTGGGTCTAAGGTTTCTAAATATTATTACGCATTCATGTAATTAAGAGGTCCTTCCAGAGATCATTGACTCATAACTCCGAACCTAGGAGTCAGGATAGTCACTTGCTCAAACTAGTTGGGATAGGAAGTCTTAGCCTTTCATTCATACATTTATATAGAAGGAAAAAAGTCCCAAATAGATCTTAATCTTTCAGTCTTAGCTAACACAATGTAGTGGAAAGGTCTTAATCACATCTTTAAAACTGGGCTTGGAAATTGTTACTGTACACCCTAAGTCTTCTGCTTTCCAAAAAGAATAGCTTCAGACAATCAGCTTGACACATTTAACTGACAAATTAATTTTCAATTGTGAATTTATCGATGGTTCTCATTGTCTGCTTGTCATTCTCTCAGTTCACCATCTCACACTGTTAGGTAGAAGAGACACAAAATTCCCTGCTATAATTAACAGATTTTTCCATATCAGTCTCAAGGTGGTAAAACTAAGATGAGCTTTTAAAGCTTCCATTCTCATGAATATGAATAATTCTGATACTTCACATAGATGGGAATAAACAGTTTGCAAATATTAGAAGTCAATAAAATACATCAAATACTATTTTTTCAAAGGAAAGGTAATCATTACACTGTTCTATAGGAAGATTGCCATTTGCGTGGAGTGGCACTGATTTTAATTTTTTTTTTTAAATTATAGTCCTCAAATGGAAATGTTCTTAACAGATTTTTAAGAATTGTATACAATTCTTAACACCATGGTTCCTCAACTAAATTTCTATTTTATCCTTCAAAATGACCACCATATTGGCACACAAGCCCTACACCACCAACTCCGGAACAATTCTGTGCTCTGTGTCATGTGTTGCTATACTCCCAGCATGGAGCACGTCTGAAGAAAGTATAAGGATGGGCATATTTCAAGCACCATTTGCTCATAATTTCAGATTTAACTGGTATCTCATTACATAACTATGCTTTACCTATTACCTGGTTTATAGCAATAATTTTTTTTTTATCATACTAAATCTGTTATGTACCCCCTGCCCCTCATGGCTTCCATATTCCATTGATTTCTATTCCATAAAGAAAAATGAAAGTATTAGAAGTAAACTGGACTTCCCTGATGGCTCAGATGGTAAAGAATCTGCCTGTCATGCTGGAGACTGGGGCTTGATCTCAAGTAGGGAAGATCCCCTGGAGGAGGGCATGGCAACCCACTTTAATATTCTTGCCTGAAGAATTCCATGGACAGAGGAGTCTGGCAGGCTACTGTCCATGCGGGTGCAAAGAACTGGACACGACTGAACAACTAACACTATCTCACTATCACCATAGAAGCAAACTATCTCAAATTCCAATCTTTTGACATTTACAGTGATTATTTTCTAATATTATCATATTTGTTTATTACTAATTTATTTTTCTGATCAAGCAAAGTTCTCAAAACATGCTCTTGGGAGCTCAGACCATCACTCACTTTCTCTATTTCTTGTGTTCACAATGTGTTTGAACTTACTGACTTTTACATCTAATAGCAGAGACCTTGTGACTTTTCTTTTTTATGCAAGTTTTTGATAAATATATTTGGAACTAATCATTTCTGCTTTCTACTTGCTATCTCTTCCCTGCATTATAATCTGGCTTCAAATGCAGGTTGAAGTTTCCAGTGAAGTGTGGGTCATCAAAGTCAGCAGTATCTTGTCTAATTGGACTACTTTTCAACCAGTTGTATTATTGACCAATGTACTTCTCCACCATCTTTCTGCTATTGACTTCCTTAATAGTGCACTATCCTATCTTTTCTTCTAAGTCTACAATGTTTTCCTTCATGTTCTGAAAAAAAGTGATATTAGATCAAAAAGAAAACCTTAATGAGGTCCACAGGAAAAATAATAAAAAAATATTTCAAAACTGAGTACAATAAGACTAGAGATTTTTTGAAATGTCAATACTATTGACATGAAGCAGACAGAGTGACAGATATTTTTCCAGTACAGATAAGTCTATTTGCAATCACCAGGGAATTGCAATCTGGGCTCTGAAACCCTACTGAGGCATATGAGTATCTGACATATCAAGGAAAGAACTTTTTTGCAGAGGGAGAAAGAAAGTTGGGAGGGCCATAGTGAACCAAGGCTTCATGGTTTTTTACTGGCTGAATCCTTGCCTGAAAGAATCAAGGTCTTTCTTCCTGTTGGGCTCTAATCTGTGAAAGCTTCCCTTTCTAAACTCCCAAATCTATTTAATTGAAATTTCTGTTTGTTAATTTTTTAACAAAATCTTTGGTTATTAAGCAACTCTAAATTTAAATGTCCATCTCCATATTTTTTGCAGAATACCAAGTAAGTTTCATGCAATCTCACCCTCCACATGAGTTCTCCCTGTAATTCAAGTCTCAATAACATCAGGTTCCAGGAAAGAAAAATATGAATAGGAAACTGAACAGTCATCTTGAAACACATATCTACAGAAACCAATGGTCTGGGGCCAGATGACTGAAATTCCTGTTTTCACCTGTGAAAGAAATTTCAATTTAATAACTGTGATTTAACTCTGAACAAAATGTACTGTACATTCTTGTTTTTCACCAAAGTTCTCTGTTTTCTCAATGATATCTTAAAGATGAAATAGAGAGTTTACCATGAGGTCAATAATATAATGAATTGTAAGCCTCTGCTTGTCTTATGAGAAACATAGTGACCTGATATCGGACCAGGTCTCTACTTGCATGAGTCTTACTTATATTTGCTTCATTCCCACCTAATGAGTTGTCTCTTTTCTTTAAGAGGGCTTTCAAAGAATGCACATTTTGGAGGGAGAAGTACAATAATGAAATTTATAAAATATTATAATAAATGTACTTCTATGAGTAGAAGATTATGGAGAGCAGTGGTTGCTTTTCTTCCATTGAGCTGCAAATGAGACTAATAGATTGACTTAAATGTTTCTGTATAATATTCTGGATCTTTTTAAATTAATATGAAGGTGAGAGACAATGAATAATTTTATTTTTATAGACTTGTCACAGGTATCATAGCAAAGATTTCAGCATTAATTCTTCCTTTCAAGATTTCACAAAACTTTCCCCAATGTTGTTAGTTTACACTAATTTCTATTTTTTGATATATCTTTTGTGTTTTTCTTGCTTAAAGGCACAAATCAATCTTTAATCACAAAATCACCTTCTTTTAATAGTTTATCTTGAAAGCAAAATTTAATGAAAGATTGACAATGTTCATTCTCTCTACCTACTCGTCACAAGATAATTCTTAGCCACTTCTGGCTTTCTCCGGAATACCTTACATCTGAACATTTCACTGAAATGCATTTGTCAATTTCACATATTACTCTCATGTCATTAAATCTAGTACTTTCACCTCTATGTCAATCATACTCTACTTCTCAACAATCCTAAAATTAACTGATTTGTCCCTTTGTCTAGAAACATTTTCTTTGCTTGACTTCTGGAGCATATCACACATTCGAACTTACTCTTCACTCTCATGGAACACTTCTGATTATCCTCTGGCCCTTTATTTTTTTCTGGATTTCTTTATACTAGGACATCCCTGGACTTAGGTTTCTTTTTCACTCTTTCCCTAGGTCTTCCAATATAGATGGCCATAAGCATCAATGTATGCTAGTGACTCCAAAACTGATTAACTCATTAATAAATTTATTGAAGTTCAGTTGCAAGTTCAAGGTGAAGTAAGCTTCATGATATCTTTTTCTTAATGGTACACACTGCATCTTTTCTGAGTCTAGTTCTTGTTTTGCTTTTTGTTTTTACTTTTATGCTCCAATTTCACTCCTAATCCTTAGGCCTGTCAATCATTAGCATCCTCTATACTGTGTTTGACATATATCCTCAGATATATGAATATAAAGTCATTTACTGAATGCTTACTTTAGAAACTTGTATTCATCATATTAAGTATTATTATATTGCTTACTTTTAACTCAATCATTTAAAATGTGTTTATGTAATTGATATTTCACTTTTGCTTCTAATTACTTTATAGACTTTAATAACATGCAACTGACACTATTTTTAAAAATTATTATCTGATTATTGATATCTAAACTTTTTCAATCTCTCTGTCACCAGGAATAATTTTATGATAAACATCTCTCACATACACACATACACCCACAGAGGAACATTCTTATGAAACAAGGGATATTTTATTTAGAATATATACAAAGAAGTGAGCTTGCAGAATAATAATCTCTGCACACTACCTTTCATATAGTAGCATTAATACATGCAGTCAACTTTGCAAAAGACACCACGGAAGCCAGAAGACATGAAATTATATTTTCGAAGTGCTGAAAAACAATTTCCACCTTAGAATTCTAAGCTAATGAAAATATCCATAAAAAATAAATACTTATTACATAAATTAAGTTATTCGGAATATAGAGTAGTGATTACCAATGAAAGAAAGAACTATAGAAATTAAACCGCTAGAAAGAAAAAGCTGAGGATATTAATGACAAATATTTATTCTTTTAAATGGGAAAAATAATATGTAAGGTCTAAACATGCATAGAGGTAAAATATATAGCATAAACAGCAAGAGCAGGAAAGGAGTTACTGGAGTCAAAGTCTAGTAAGGTTCTTATATTATTACAGTGATAAATGTGCTACTTTGAGCACATTAGACATTGGGAGGTAAAGTACAATGTGATACCTATGTTAACTGCTACAGAAAAGTAAAGGAATGCATAACAAAAACTACCACTGGAGAAAAATACAAGAACAATAATAACACCTATTTTACTGGTCTAAAATGGCAAGAGGAACAAAGGAAAAAGTGAACAGAGGAAACTAAACTAAGACGATAGAAACATAGTAAACTTGAAAAAAGGTCAGAAACTACATAATGTAAGTTGACTAAGCAATCAAACTGAAAGAATATGAAATAAAAGTTTAGAAAATATATTCAATAAAAATATATGATTTTAAGAGACATCAGATCAGATCAGATCAGATGAGTTGCTCAGTCGTGTCCGACTCTTTGCGACCCCATGAACTGCAGCACGCCAGGCCTCCCTATCCATCACCAGCTCTCGGAGGTCACTCAGACTCACATTCATCGAGTCAGTGATGCCATCCAGCCATCTCATCCTCTGTCGTCCCCTTCTCCTCCTGCCCTCAATCCCTCCCAGCATCAGAGTCTTCTCCAATGAGTCAACTCTTCGTATGAGGTGGCCAAAATACTGGAGTTTCAGCTTTAGCATCATTCCTTCCAAAGAAATTCCAGGCCTGATCTCCTTCAGAATGGACCGGTTGGATCTTCTTGCAGTCCAAGGGACTCTCAAGAGTCTTCTCCAACACCACAGTTCAAAAGCATCAATTCTTAGGTGCTCAGCCTTCTTCACAGTCCAACTCTCACATCCATACATGACCACAGGAAAGACCATAGCCTTGACTAGGCGAACCTTTGTTGGCAAAGTGATGTCTCTGCTTTTGAATATGCTATCTAGGTTGGTCATAACTTTTCTCCCAAGGAGTAAGCGTCTTTTAATTTCATGGCTGCAGTCACCATCTGCAGTGATTTTGGAGCCCAGAAAAATAAAGTCTGACACTGTTTCCACTGTTTCTCCATCTATTTCCCATGTAGTGACATAAAAACAAAAAGAACTTGTGTTCTGCCTATAACAGAAAAAGTAGATTTTAACATAATAAATATTAAGAGTGATAAACTGCAGCATTTCATAATGATTACAGTAGTACTTCAACACAAAAATATAAAATGACTCAATTTGCATGTGCTTAATATCATTATGGACACATATGCATATACACATACACACAGAAGAATTTAACAGAACCAAGCAAAATTAGCAAATTCACAGTGAAATTGAAGTTGCATCTTTAAACAGGTCTTTTCAGTAACTGAGGGCTTCCCTTGTGGCTCAGCTGGTAAAGAATCTGCCTGCAATGCAGGAGACCTGGGTTCGATCCCTGGGTTGGGAAGATTCCCCTGGAGAAGGGAAAGGCTACCCATTCTAGTATTCTTTCCTAGAGAATTCCATGGACTATATAGTCCATGGAGTCACAAAGAGCTGGACAGGACTGAGCAACTTTCACTTTTTCAGTAACTGAAGAACAAGGGGTTAGAAAGGTCAAAATGCCTGCAGAAGATCTGAAGAAGATGAACATCGTATCTTGACTAGTTCATGCAGAAAACAATAACCAACAGCTCTAAGGTACAGTGTTTATTTCTCAAATGCAAAAACAAACAAACAAACAAAAAAAAACAAAATTAGAAACTGGACAGAAAATACAAACAGAACTTTCAGTGATAAAATATACAAATGGTAAATGTACACATGAAAAATGTTTGGCATTATTAAGCACAAATTAAAACAGAATATGAATGCACAAATATGAGAATGGATAAAGTATAACTTCAGAAGAAATTCAGGCAAGCATATGGAAAAACTGAAACATTAATACTTTGCTGGTGGGAATGGAAAATGATACAGCCACTTTGGAACATGTTTTAGAAATTTCTTTAAATCACAACCTGTAACTATTTCAGCTTAGCAGTTACATCTCTGGATACTTATCCCAGAACAATGAATATTTATGTTCACATAAAAGCCAGTAGATGGTGAATGACATCAATAAAGATAGCAAAGTAGGAATATAAAAGTCTGTCTCTAATAAAACAATGGATAACCTGGAAAAGTAATTGTCAGAATCAATCTTTCACAAATCTCAATACTAATTAAAAACTTGCTGCAATTAGAGGAAGATGTAACCAAGAAAAAAAAAAAAAAAGCTTAATCTCAGTAAGAGAGGTGGCTTCCCAGGTGGTGCTAGTGGTAAAGAACCTGTCTGCCAATGCAAGAGATGTAAGACACATGGATTTGATCCCTGGGTTGGGAAGATCCCTGGAGGAGGGCATGGCAACCCACTCCAATATTCTTGCCTGGAGAATCGCATAGACAGAGGAGTCTAGTGGGCTACAGTCCATGGGGCCACAGAGAATTGGACACAACTGACGCGACTTAGCATGCACACAGTAAGAGAGGTATATGACATTTTTTAAAATGTTGTAAAACTCATATAATATAAAATTTGCTCTTTAGAGCATTTTAAAGTTACAATTTTAAAAGTACAATTCTGTGACTTTTAGTACACTCACAATACTGTGCAACCATACCACTAGAATCAGTTGTTGAATTTTATTATTGCTTCTTTCATAGTCATCATCATCACATAAAGGTTCAGGCATCTAATTATTCTTAACTTAATATGTATGCATGACAAACCTGAATTTTTGATGACTTTTTAGAATGCTGTAATATGCATTATCTACTTCAGTTGAAAGTAAACTTCTTAAATAACAAGGCCAATGTTATCTATCCTCTACACATTTCCTAATATGATTTGGAAGGCACTAAGTACATTATGATGTTATTTACAGACATGACAAAATAAAAGTTTGATGGATATTTGAGTAATTGAAACATTCTTATTTAAGAGCTTTTGACTTGTGTCTCAGAATGCCTCCCATGGAAAGACAATACTCTGCAATAAATACTAAAAAAATTCACTTTTACTAAAATTAGTTTGTATTCATTTTAATTTCTCTCCTTTGAACACATGTACATACATAAGTACATTCATAGATGCTAAAAGCCATTTCCTTCTCCAGTGCATGAAAGTGAAAAGTGAAAGTGAAGTTGCTCAGTCGTGTCCAACCCTCAGTGACCCCATGAACTACAGCCTTCCAGGCTCCTCCATCCATGGGATTTTCAAGGTAAGAGTACTGGAGTGGGGTGCCATTGCCTTCTCCAAAATATAGAATAATTGACTTATTTAAGTATTATCATACAGCAGTTAAGTATGGAAAGCTTGTTCCTTTCTTTTTCCCATGAGGTTAACCTGATGGCTGTACAAGCATTTATGTCTCTTATCTTCTGAATTATCCCCTTGACATATGTGACACAGATTTTCCTTAAATACACATTCAATAGTACAGATATCAAGGGATTTAGAAGTTGAGGACTACGCATGTACATATATTGTAGAAGCGTGATAGTTTCTCATCAAGATTCTGAACACCTAGACCAGATCACATTCAGCTCACTGTTCTTCTATCCAGAAGCTAAGGTATTTAAGGAAATAAAAAGTGCAGTATTGATAGAATTATTAGGGCAATAAGATAATGTGGAGAGAGGTTTTGAATGCATTGAATTGTTTATGATATTTTTCAGAAATGTAGCTTTGAGTTCATCAATTATGTTTGAAGGCAGAAATGTACTGGGAATTTGGGAGGTTGGAAAATGCTTATTTTTTCAATTCTCAGATTGCATTTCAATATAAATTTGCATCTTGATTATGAATAGCTATGTTATTTCCTATTGGAATGATTGGTTCAGTTGTGGTAGAAGTCAGATACAAATCACCCCCATGACAAGAAGAAATAAGGGGATAGTCAGAGAATATTTCTCAGTTATGGTTAGAATATTCTTGCTTTTTAACTGCCCTCCCCTTGTTCACAAATGACAGTCTAATTTTTCTTGGTTCATTTTTAGAGAGATGTAGTTATGACTATCGGAGAAGGCAATGGCACCCCACTCCAGTACACTTGCCTGGAAAATCCCATGGAGGGAGGAGCCTGGTAGGCTGTAGTCCATGGGGTCGCAGAGAGTCAGACACGACTGAGCGACTTCAGTTTTCACTTTTCATTTTCATGCTTTGGAGAAGGAAATGGCAACCCACTCCAGTGTTCTTGCCTGGAAAATCCCAGGGACAGGGGAGCCTGGTGGGCTGCTGTCTATGGGGTCGCACAGAGTCGGACACGACTGAAGCAACTTAGCAGCAGTAGCAGCAGTTATGACTATATTTCATCCATTTTAGATAACACTTGCCTGGAGGAGCCCACTGTCATATCGCGAGAAAAACATGAGTTTTTAAGATTGAGGATCTCCTAGTGAGAAAACACGGAGAAGGCAATGGCAACCCACTCCAGTACTCTTGCCTGGAAAATCCCAGGGTTGGGAGAGCCTGGTGGGCTGCAGTCCATGAGGTCGCGAAGAGTCAGACACGACTGAGCGACTTCACTTTCACTTTTACGCATTGGAGAAGGCAATGGCAACCCACTCCAGTGTTCTTGCCTGGAGAATCCCAGGGAAGGGGGAGCCTGGTGGGCTGCCGTCTATGGGGTCGCATAGAGTCGGACACGACTGAAGCGACTTAACAGCAGCAGCAGTGAGAAAACAAGCTTGTTGTCTACAGGGTTTAGGAAAAATATATAACAGATGATGTCAAAATAGTGCTTTAAAAATGATGATATTCATGTGTTAGTTACTATTCCAATATGTGCTTTCTATATTCAGAGCATACTATTAATTTTCCCTGTAATAAAAATTAAATTATAATGTAATTGAATGATTTTCAATTTGTTTTAGAAAATGTCTTATTGTGTGGTATAAGAATGGAGCTCTGACAGTGCTGCAAATGTGTTGAAAATGGGACCTAAAGTTATTATATAACAAGAAAATCAGTTTTAGTAATTAAAAAAATCTTAAAAAGTACAAAAGTATAAATAGGATATTTATTTGATATTTAGGAAAGATATTTTTCAGAATGCAGCACTTTGAAATTTATTGTTTGTTTTTAAATCATAAATACCTATACTTTTCTTGATTTCTTTAACTGATTACATAGAGTTAAGAGTTGTGTTCAAATGTATTAAGAATAAATGAGTAGTGATACCATTTTTGCAACAGTAAATAACAATTTAGTATACACTATCCAAACATCTGACATCATCGATGCAATGGACGTGAACTTTGGCAGACCTCTGAGGTGGTGAGGGACAGGGAGGCCTGACATGCTGCAGCCCATGTGGTGGCAAATGACATGACCGGGCAACTGAATAACACAGCCATATTTATCAAAAATCAATTTCAATGTCTATTTTAATGGTACTTTTATAGTTATATATATATATACATATATGCATATGTCGGGGGAGGCATTGGCACCCCACCCCAGTACTTTTGCCTGGAAAATCCCGTGGACGGAGGACCCTGGTGGGCCGCAGTCCATGGGGTCGCTAAGAGTCGGACACGACTGAGCGACTTCACTTTCACTTTTCACTTTCATGCATTGGAGAAGGAAATGGCAACCCACTCCAGTGTTCTTGGAGAATCCCAGGGACGGGGGAGCCTGGTGGGCTGCCATCTATGGGGTTGCACAGAGTCGGACACGACTGAAGCGACTTAGCAGCAGCATATACATATGTACGATTTTTATAGTGTTTTTATTTCTTTCAGTACCTCTGTGAAAGTAACTTGAAAAACAGAATGCATTCAAAGAATTGTACCTTTATAAGCCTGATAGAGAGTGTTAAGTGCTAGTTGCTCAGTCGTGTCCAACTCTTTGCAACCTCAGGGAATTATCCCTACCAAAGGACTGAACTCAGCTCTCGAGAATTCGTGGCAGGTTCTTTACTATCTGAGCCACCAGGGAAGCCAGAAAGACATTTGTTGACAATTTTGGTATTCATGGAAAAACAACTGTAAAATTGTAAATCCAAAGTATTCTTTTTTTCAAAATGCAAAATTTAAGGCTTTTGTTAACCTTTTGATTATTACTTTAAAGCAACACCAATGACGTTAAAATATAATTGAGAATCAGCTAATAAGCTGCAATGTAATTTCAGGAATTGTACCATTTTAAAACTTCTACTGTGGACCAACAAAGTGAGTAAGAGAACTTAGTGTACTCTCTAATGTTCTGGTTGTGAAGAATCTTTGCCAAGCCTAGAAATGGAATTGTTTGGTACAGCAACTTATTTGCACTTCATCATACCTTCTTTTATTTTTCCCAAATGTGAACTTAATCCAAAATTTTCTTGCTTTTATTTCTGAATTGTCTGAAATTAATATTTGGTATGTTTCTATTTTGGTGTTTTCTGTTTAGCATGAAAACATTTCTACCTACTTTGAGCATGATTTTTCTTTCTGATACACTTCTTTATTTTAATGCACATGTTTTTAAAAATGACTCTGAATTAAGATAAATTTATAGTGTAATTGTGAGGGACAAGGAGGCCTGGCATGCTGCAGTCCATGGGGTTGCAAAGAGTTGAACACAACTTAGCAGCTGACAACAACAACAACAAAATGATATCATTGATCCTATTTACCAAATAATTGATCCTATTTACCAAATCAATGTATTTTTCTTTTGCCTACTATTTTTCCTACTTTCTTGAGATTATTTTCTCTTCTTTATGATGAGTCTTCTTTGAAATTTAGAATATCTAGTGATTTATGAGCTATAAATTATGATTTCATTTCTTCTGGTGATTCCTTTGTGTTTTCCAAGTAAAAATATTTAGACCACAGTGTTTAATTTAATAATGCTTAAAGTATAAAAAGTATAATTCATTAACCTGTTCATTCTTTGAAAAATACTTACAGGCATGTCATATTTAGTAGGTGTCTTGCTACATACTTCAGGTTTAAAATACAAACTGTTCTAAAATTAAGAATTTTATTAAACTGGATGATTCAAGGATACAACAATATTTTCATAATACCCTATAGGTAAAATAATGACAAAATTGATTTCATCAACAAATCTATTCCTTAACTACAAGTCTGGTACTTTGCTAATTATATGAAATTAGAAAATATATGTGTATATAACAAATATATATTATATAAACTTAGATGTCGGCATTCTAACCTGATCAAGAGACTGGAATTTTCCTGAAAAATGTTATTTTAGAGGCTATTTTGGCTGTGACAAGGAGAATGTCAACAAAGGAGAAAAGATCGCAAATTCACAAAGTGAAAAATGTTAGTATGATTTGAGTAGGAAATAGTGAACTGCAACAAGAAAGAACACTGCCCTGCTTATTTTGGTCTGGTAAAAATATAAGCCTGACTCAGATCTAAGAGAAATGGTCAATTTCTTTTAGAAAATTTTCCTAATATAACTCAGTATTTACTTAGTTTTCATTTCTACCTGCTCCTATTTGACTCTAAGATTTCTGTAATGGCATAAGAAGAGGTCTTTGAAGAACTCTATTATGAAGATGTTTACTCCATGTTGCTTTACTGTCTCCAAAAAAAGTTTCCTTTTGCAATATTTAATCTGTCATCCTATGTACAAATACATGAAAATAAAACCAAGACACAGGCAGAAAAACTGACTAAGAAAATATTTGATACCTCTGATTAACATATTATTCTAAATATTACTTCTCCTCTTATACTGACTGGAAATTTATCCTGGGAAGAAATTTTAACATGTCCTATGAATACATATATACAGAGTGTGACAAAGGTCAAAGATCAGAATCATTAAATATGTGAAGGCTGGATCCAGTATTCATATTCAAGTGAGAGATCTTCAGTAGCCTACTACTTATCTACAAAAACACAGGCAACCAATTATGTAATCCTTTAGGATACAGATTATTGTATTTTTCTTTCCCAGATAAATTTAGTTATTAAATAAAAAGAAAAACAAACACAACTTTGAATCTGATACCTAAAATGCCTCGAAAGAGGCAGAGGTCCCTACTTGAGCACTCAAAGCAAATGAAACCAACTGATGAGGTTCACTCATCACCTGGAATTTTGAATTACTTTTCTGCAGTCTCTTGTGTGTGTGTGTGTGTGCACACCCACACACGTAAGTCACTTCAGTTGTGTCCAGCTCTTTGGGACCCGATGGACTTTAACCCACCAGGCTCCCCTGTCCAAGAGATTCTCCAGGCAAGAATATTGGAATAGGTTGCCGTGTCCTCTTCCAGGGTATCTTCTAGCCCTAGGGCTTGAACCTGTGTCTCACATCTTCTGCATTGACAGGCCAATTCCTTAGCTCTGCCTGGAAAGCCCCTATAGTCTCTTGCTGTGCTGTACTTAGGTGTTCAGTCGTGTCTAACTCTTTGTGACTTCATGGAACTCATGGACTGTAGCCCGCCAGGCTTCCCTGTCTATGAAATTCTCCCAAGCAAGAATATTGGAGTGGTTTGTCATGCCTTCCTCCAGGGGATCTTCCCAACCCAGGGATTGAACCCAGGTCTCCCTTGTTGCAGGTGGATTATTTACCAGCTGAGCTACCAGGGAAGCCCCTGCAACCCACTCCAGGGTTCTAGCCTGGAGAATTATATAGACAGAGGAGCCTGGTGGGCTACAGTCCATGGGGTCACAAAGAGTCTGACACAACTGAGTGACTAACACACATAAGTGTAAAGTAATAGTCTAGCCAAGGGTTAACATACATTTGAGAAATGACTTCAAAGTAAAAGATTACAAAAAGATATAAAAATAAAACATTGAGACTTCTACAATATAAAATAATATATATAAAGCACACATTTGTGTAATATATATGTATAATTATATATTATTGTCAATTTTCAAATTTCAGGGAAAATAAGGTCAAATAGATTTAAGATCAGACTTAAAAATGTTAATATATTTGGAAGATATGATTGATGAATTTTTAAGAAAAAGAATCCAAAAAATAGAGATGAGATTCAAGGGGAAAATTTTTAAAGAAATCAGCATAAAAAAAAACCCAGAATAGACAGTATCTAACTAAAAATAAATATAAGAAAATAACAAGGACTGCAGTTGGGAAGAAATAATCCAAAGTTAACAGAAGAAAACTTCCAAAACCAAAGATCATAGATTTCCAGATTCAAAATTCCCAGTCAGTACCTGTACAATAAAAGATGCCAATGCATATTTATATCTCTATCATCACCATCATCGGCATTAATCTTGAAAGCATAGAGATTTATTTCCAGAGTCAAAAAGTAGATATTATAAGGAAATTGCACAACAAAGGAAACTATAAGCAAGGTGAAAAGACAGCATTCAGAATGGGAAAAAATAATAGCAAATGAAGCAACTGAAAAATAATTAATCTCAAAAATATACAAGCAGCTCATGCAGCTCAATACCAGAAAAATAAAGGACCCAATCAAAAAGTGGGCCAAAGAATTAAACAGACATTTCTCCAAAGAAGACATACAGATGGCTAACAAAAGCATGAATAGATGCTCAACATCACTCATTATCAGAGAAATGCAAATCAAAACCACAATGAGATACCATCTCACACTGGTCAGAATGGCTGCTATCAAAAATCTACAAGCAATAAATGCTGGAGAGGATATGCAGAAAAGAGAACACTCTTACACCGTTGGTGGGAATTCAAACTAGTACAGCCACTATGGAGAACAGTGTGGAGATTCCTTAAAAAACTGGAAATAGAACTTTCATACGATCCAGCAATCCCACTGTTGGGCATACACACCAAGGAAACCAGAATTGAAAGAGACACGTGTACCCCATTGTTAGTCACAGCACGTTTACAATAGCTAGGACATGGAAGCAACCTAGATGTCCATTGGCAGATGAATGGATAAGGAAGTTGTGGTACATTACACAATGGAATATTACTCAGCTATTAAAAAGAATGCACTTGAATCAGTTCTAATGAGGTGGATGAAATTGGAGCCTATCATACAGACTGAAGTAAGTCAGAAAGAAAAACACCAATGCAATATATTAATGCATATATATGGACTTTTAAAAGATGATAACGATGACCCTACATGAGAGACAGCAAAAGCGACACAGATGTAAAGAACAGACTTTTGGACTCTTTGGGAGAAGGCGAGGGTGGAATGATATGAGATAATAGCATTGAAACATGTATTTACCATATGCACATAGATCCCCAGTCCAGGTTCAATGGAGGGGGCACTCAGGGCCGGTGCACTGGGATAACCCTGAGGGATGGGATGCGGACGGAGGTGGGAGGGGGATTTCAGGATGGGAGACACATGTACAGCCACTGCTGATTCACGTCAAAGTATGACAAAAACCATTACAATATTGTAATTAGCCCACATTAAAAATAAAAAAAGAATAGTTTAAAAAGGATCAAAATTGGAATGGTCCTCTTAATACCTCTAACTGAGGCCAAGAGATTGAGAAAGCCTTTGAAAGTTGTACATGAAGAAACCTCATATACATCAGATCTCCATTTACTCAATTACAGAGTGCAGATTAATAGAAAAAAGTCTTCATGATCTTGTAGTGAGGATTAAATGAGTTAATATTTATGAAACTCTAAGGCTGTGTTTGGTGTATATTAAGCATGAGTATAAATGGCAACCCACTCCAGTGTTCTTGCCTGGAGAATCCCAGGGATGGGGAAGTTTGGTGGGCTGCCATCTATGGGATTGCACAGAGTCGGACACGACTGAAGTGACAGCAGCATGAACCAAGAATGTGTTTAAATTATGTTTCTATTGTAAATTCCTGACATTTAAATTTTGGGTTCCATGATTTAAAGTGCAATACTGAACAGAGACAAGAGACACACAGAGAGAAGATCCACAACTGAGACTTTTTTTCTGTTTTTCCAAATCTAGGAGGGTTAAAAAACAAAGCAATACAGACATAAAACTAAAAATATACACTTTTCTTAATGACTACACCAGCCTGATCATGATAATGCTGAACCAAACAGACGTGACACCAGCCTTCTTCATTCTTAATGGGATCCCGGGATTGGAGGACATGCACATGTGGATTTCTCTCCCATTCTGCTCCATGTATGCTGTGGCTGTGGTAGGGAACTGTGGACTCCTCTACCTCATCCGCTATGAGGATGCCCTGCACAGACCCATGTACTACTTTTTGGCTATGCTTTTCCTAACTGGCCTTTTCATTAGCTCTAGTACAATCCCCAAAGCCCTCAGCATCTTCTGGTTCCATTTCAAGGAAATCAGCTTTGATGGATGCCTGATCCAGATGTTCTTCATCCACACCTTAACAGGGATGGAGTCTGGGGTGCTCATGCTCATGGCCCTGGACCGCTATGTGGCCATCTGCTACCCTCTGCGCTACTCAACTATCCTCACAAATCCCGTCATTGCAAAGGCGGGTCTCTCCACCTTTCTCAGAGGGGTGTTGCTCATCATTCCCTTCACTTTCCTCACCAAGCGCCTGCCCTACTGCAGAGGCAATGTAATCCCCCATACTTACTGTGATCACATGTCTGTGGCCAAGTTGTCTTGTGGCAACATCAAGGTCAATGTTATCTATGGTCTGATGGTAGCCCTCCTGATTGGGGGCTTTGACATCCTGTGCATCACAGTCTCCTACACCATGATCCTGAAGGCAGTGGTCAGCCTCTCCTCTGCAGATGCTCGGCAGAAGGCCTTCAGCACCTGCACTGCCCACATCTGTTCCATTGTTTTCTCCTATAGTCCAGCTTTCTTTTCATTCTTTTCCCACCGTTTTGGGGGTCACAGGATTTCTCCTTCCTGCCACATCATTGTGGCCAACATTTATCTGCTCCTACCTCCCACTATGAATCCTGTTGTCTATGGGGTGAAAACTAAGCAGATACGAGATTGCGTCATAAGGATTCTTTCAAGTTCCAAGTATATCAAATCCCATAGTATATGAAAGAGCTGTTTGCCTATGATGAGATGTGAAAGGAAAGAATGCTCCTGTCTGTTTGTCTAAGGAGAAAGCTTTCCAAGAATAGGTATCTGAATTTGCCAAGTGAGTGGATAATAATCCATCTTTTTTTTTTTTTTTTTTTTTGCAGAATTCCAAAATTTTTCATATCAAATCACCATCCACATGAGTTTTTCACGTCTAGGTTTTATGTATAACTCAGATCTCAATAATGTCAACTTCCAAGAATGAAAAAATACTAATGGAAACTGGTGCAATTATCCAGAAAACTGAATTAGGCGAAAGCAATGATCTGGAACCAGATGACCAAAACTGCTGTTTTTAATTATAAATGAAATTTCAATATAATAACTGATTTAACTGTGGAAAAATCACAACATATTTACTTTATTCCATAAAATCTTCTGTTTTCTCAATAGCTTCTTGAAGACAAGGCTGTAAAGTATATACCACAGGGTCAATAATATAAGTTGTAAGCCTTTCTGTGCATTATGAGAAACATAGTGACCTGGAATCTGACCAGGTATCTTCTTGTATGAGTTTTTCTCATAATTGCTTGCTTCTCAATGAATGTTTTGTCTCTTTTTCAAAAACACTTTAAAAGTTTGCACACATTGGAGGGAGAAGTAGAGTAATGAGATTTATAACATAGTATAATAAATGTATTTCTATGAGTACAGGGTTATACACAGCAATGTTTACCTTTTTGCTTTTGAGCTGAAATAAAATGACATTGAACAATAAAATTAGTTGAACATTTTCTGGAAAATATTCTACATCTTCCTAAATTAAAATGAAAGTGAGATATTATGAATGTATTTTTATAGCATTGTCACAGATATCATAAAAAGAATTTCAAAGTTGATTCTCCTTAACCAACTTCCAAAATTCTACATTACTTTCCCTTGATGCTACTAACTTACACTAATTTATTTCCATTCTCTAATTGATCTTTTAGTATTTTTCTTTTTATAAATTCATAAAAATACTTATCACAAAAGCATCCTGTTTGCATATTTAATTTCTGTGTTCATCTAGATGGTAAAATGTATTAAAGATTGCCAGTATTCATTCTCCCCAGTTGCTCATCCCAAAATATTCTTCCCAACTTCTGGCTTTCTCCAGAATTCCTTCTACCTCAGCATTTCAATGAAATTGTTTTTGCCAGTTTCACCAATGACTTTATATTAAACCTAGTAGGTCTTTCTCTGTGTCAACCTTGTCATAGTTTGCATCTCTACTGAATATAATTGATTCATCTCTTTGTCTAGAAACACTTTCTTTGCTTGATTTCTCAAGTGCCACACATTCCAAGTTGTTCTTCATTATCACTGAACATTTTCAACCGTGTCATTTGCCTGTTCTTTTCTTCTGGACTTACCATGATTTCAGGTCTCTCCATTTTGCACTCTTTCCCTAGGCCTTTCAGTATAATTGGCTATAAATATCATTGCATGCTGATGACTCCAAAGTTGACAGACTCATTAATAAATTTATTCAAGCTCAGGTATGTGTTCAAGGTGAAGTAAGCTTCACAATACCTTTTTATTAATCGCACATTAACTGTGTCATTTCTGGGACCATTTCCTGTTTTGTTTTTACTTTAATGTGCTTATTTCAGTCCTAATCCTCAGGCCTGTCAAGTCATAGAAATCACTATGGTGTGTTTGACATGTTCTTTGATTTGTAAATGATTTACAAATAAGTCATTTACTAATGTTTATTTTAGAAACATATCCATTTTTACTGTGTTAAACGTCATGACTTACTCTTAACTGAATTTTTTGAAATGTACTTTTGCTATTATCTGTACTTCATTTCTTGCTTCTAATTATAGACTTTCATAACATGCAACCAACACTATTTTCTTAATCATTTCCTGACTATGGATATCTAAGCTTTTTTCTTCTCTCTGTCACCAGAAATAATGCTATGATGAACATTTTTCTCACATGCACATATATATCACAATATATACACATGTGTACATATTTATGAAACATGGAATGTGATATTTTACTTCAAATATATGGAGAAAAGTGGGTTTTCCTACTCATAATCTCTGCACATTGCCTTTAATGAAGCAGTCTTTAGATTGGTGGCCATCTTTTCAATAAAAATTATGGAAACCTGAAGACAATGAAATTATTTTTCTGGAGTACTGATAAATTATTTTCAATTTAAAATTATAATCTGATGAAAATATCCTTCAAAAAGAAGATAAATGTTTATTAATATAGACAAATGTATGTTATTCAGAACATGGAATAGTGATTACTCATGGAAGACAGAATGACAGAATTTAATAAAACCACCAGAAAAAGTGAGAGTAATTTGAAGAACATATACTCTTTAAAATGGGGAAAATAACACATAAAGTCTAAACAAATGTAGAGGTAAATATATATATAGTAATAATTACACAAATGGCAAGAAAGAAGTGAATGGAATTAAAATCTTGATATATGCTAATACGGTTAAAGTGATAAGTGTACTGTTTTAACATACATTGATAATTAAAAGATGTATATTGAATAATCTAAGTTAATCTTTGCACCAACATAAAGGAATACACAACAAAAACCAAAGTTGGGGAAATTGGAACAATAAAAATAATAACACCTATTTCATTGGTCCAAAAGTAGCAAGAGGAACAAAGGAAAAAGAACATGGTACACCAGGACATCGGAAAACAAAAGGAACAATTACAATAATGTAATTTGACTAAACAATTGAAAGAAAATGAAAGATAAGAAAATATCTTCAATAAAAATATATATGACTTAAAAACATGTATATATAAATACAGGAAAAGTTTGTGTGGCTATAGCAAAGTAGATTTTAACACAATAAATACTGGTGTGATAAAGTGGAGCATCCTGTAATATTTATAGTAACAATTCAACAGGAAAACATAAAATAACTAAATTCACAAATACTTAATATAATTACAGACATAGGAACTAAAAAGCCTCTTGATGAAAGTGAAAGTGGAGAGTGAAAAGGTTGGCTTAAAGCTCAACATTCAGAAAATGAAGATCATGGCATCTGGTCCCATCACTTCATGGGAAATAGATAGGGAAACAGTGGAAACAGTGTCAGACCTTATTTTTCTGGGCTCCAAAATCTCTGCAGGTGGTGACTGCAGCCATGAAATTAAAAGACGCTTACTCCTTGGAAGGAAAGTTATGACCAACCTAGATAGCATATTCAAAAGCAGAGACATTACTTTGCCAACAAAGGTTCGCCTAGTCAAGGCTATGGTCTTTCCTGTGGTCATGTATGGATGTGAGACCTGGACTGTGAAGAAGGCTGAGCGCCAAAGAATTGATGCTTTTGAACTGTGGTGTTGGAGAAGACTCTTGAGAGTGCCTTGGACTCCAAGGAGATCCAACCAGTCCATTCTGAAGGAGATCAGCCCTGGGATTTCTTTGGAAGGAATGAGGCTAAAGCTGAAACGCCAGTACTTTGGCCACCTCATGCGAAGAGTTGACTCATTGGAGAAGACTCTGATGCTGGGAGGGATTGAGAGCAAGAGGAGAAGGGGACGACAGAGGATGAGATGGCTGGATGGCATCACTGACTCGATGGATGTGAGTCTGAGTGACCTCTGGGAGTTGGTGATGGACAGGGAGGCCTGGCATGCTGCAATTTATAGGGTCACAAAGAGTCGGATACGACTGAGCGACTGAGCTGATCTGATCTGATGCTTATATACACATACATGGAAGAAACTGTTAGAACTAGGAGGAAAAATCACTAATCCACAGTGAAAATATAGATCTTTCAACATGTGCTCTGACTACGTGAAGAACAAAGAGCTAGAAAGCTCTAAATGGCTGCAGAAGGTCTGAAGAAGATAAGCATCTTAAACCAATTGGTCAATACAGAAAATAATATACAATAATTCTAAAGTAGTTTTTATTTCTTAAATGCAAATACATTTTCCAAAATAAACAGTAATAGAATATTAGAAACTAATTTATGCCAATGCTCTTTAAAATGTAGATGAAATATATACTTAAAACAATACAATTGATCTAAGAAGTGCAAAGTTATAGTAGCTATAGACCTATCAAGAAATTTAATCAGTTACATAAAAATCCCCATAAGCATTTGTGTTTGTGTGTGTGTACATGTATGTGCATACATGTATGTGCCAGGGGTTATATGACAATAAATTAAAACCAAGTAGGATTTATTCAAGGAATTCAAGGTTAGTGAGAACACAAAATGTTTTAAATTTAGAATTAAAAGAGAAAAAATAATCATAAGATTATTTCAATAGACAAAGAAAAAAATTGTTCAATTAAACATCCATTCTTGATAAAAACAAAGTAAGCTAAATTTGTAAGGAATTTCCTTAACTTGATACTAAAAAATCCCTGTAGCTAACATTCTATTTATTGATAAAATGTTAAAATCATTCTCCACAAGGATGATAAGACAAAAACATCAATTGTTCACTCTTCTATCCAACATTGTACTAGAGTTCAAGCAATTGAATAAAATAAAGGAAATAAAATATATTTGATATTCAAAGACATGAAACAAATGAAAACAGAAACACAGCACACTGACACCTAGGGGATGCTGTGAAAGCAGTTCTAAGAGGAAAGATTATAGCAATAAATTCAGATATTAAAAAAAGAACTCAAATAAACAACCTAACTGTATACTTCCAGGAACCAGCAAAGAAAAAAATTAAATGCAATGTTAGCAGAAGGGATAAAATAACAGAAATCAGAGTGGAATAAATAAAACGGAAATAAGAAAAAAACATGAGAAACCAAAAACTAAGTTTTTGAGCAGATGTACAAAATTGACAAATCTTTAGCTAGACTAAGAAAAAAAGAGAGAGGACTCATAAAAGTAAAATCCTAAAAGAAAGGGATATCACAACTGATATCACCAAATATGCAGAATCATAAAAAATAACTATAAACAATTATATGCCAACAAATTGTATAAGCTAGATGATCAAATAATACATAGATCATTTATTGTTTTATATTCAAATTGCTTCTTTGCTCTCTGGGACCACTTTTTTGAAAAAATTTTAATTGAGGGATAATTACAACATTGTGTTGGTTTTTGCCATACATCAACATGAATCAGCCATAGGTATGCATACGGTCTCTCCCTCTTGAACCTCCCTCCCACCCCATCCCACCTTTCTAGATTGTCATAGTGCCCCAGTTTGAGTTCCCTGAGTCATACAGCAAATTCCCACTGGCTATCTATTCTACATATGTTCATGTATATGTTTCTATGGTACTTTCTCCATTTCTGGGACCACTTTTCCATGTGCTGGCTAAACAGTTTTCACGTGGATGGTTCAGACACACCTCATGCTTGACATAACCTAATTTGAACTTTCTCTTGCCCTGTTACTCACTCTTTTTCCAGTTTTCTTTAAGAATATGAATAGCATCACCTGTCATCTCACTGCAAATACCAAGAAATTAGAATTGTTCCCCACGTCTCTTGCATATCTTGCATTGTAGGCAAATTCTTTACCACTAGTGCCACCTGGGAAGTGCACTTCAGGTATAAAAATGATCGATTTTATCTCTAACATATCTTTCAAATCTATCTGCTTTTATTCATTTTCACTTCCCCTATTCTGGTTCAAGACACAGTCATCTTTCCCTTGGATTACTGTTGCCTATCTGATCTGTATCCCTGTTACATTTAATCTTGTCTTTGCATTGCTGCTATTGTGAAACCTTCACTTTCAGTGGTCCATTACTATTTTAACAGTAATTTGCTTGTAAGTTTCTGGCCTCTGTTATCTTAACAGCACTATTTCCCATCATATCTCATTCTCCACCGTATCTCAGAGCAAATGCCATGTTTATCCTCTTTTATTACATTGAATATGCCAAGATCCTTCTCATTTGGGAATCTGAAACTTCCTAGAATATTTCATGTTTCCCTTTCCACCCATCCACTAAAAACATGCCATTTTAAACTCACACTGAAATATTTGTCATCAACATAAATTGGTATTACTTCGGGAAGTCCTTTTATGACACCAAGCTAAGTTAATTCTTTTCATTTTAAGTTCTCAGGTCTCTGGGTACTTTTGTCTCAAAGCACGTCTTCAATCTATAATAATGTTTGCTTGATTATTTACCTAACATTTTATCCTTCGGCCCCAGCTAGATCACAATTTCCATGAGAACAGGGACTATGACAGGTATATTGGTCATTTTATCCCTACCATGAATTTTCAGTTCAGTTCAGTGACAGTCGTGTCTGACTCTGTGACCCTATGGACTGCAGCATGCCAGGACTCCATGGCCATCACCAACTCCTGGAGTTTTCTCAAACTCATGTCCAATGAGTCAGTGGTGCCATCCAACTATCTCATCCTCCATCATCCCCTTCTCCCATCTTCAATATTTCCCAGCATCAGGGTCTTTTCAAATGAGTCAGTTCTTCATATTAGGTGGCCAAAGTACTGGAATTTCAGCTTTAGCATCAGTCCTTCCAATGAATATTCAGGACTGATTTCCTTTAGGATGGACTGGTTGGATCTCCATGCAGTCCAAGGGACTTTCAAGAATCTTCTCTAACACCATACATTTTCAGTACAATAGCAATTCAGTATCTATTTTGGGGTCAATGAGTACTTTCTGCTTTAAGAGTATTTTTTTATTTTGAGTGCAACATCCTAACTACAGAATTTAGGAACATGTGAATTTTTGTACTCAACAATTCAGACACTCTAATAAAATTATCAACCTCTATAGAATCATCTTGGTTTCATCAATGAAGATTTTGTTTGTTTGTTTGTTTATGGAAGTTCTCAGGTTATGTTACTGGGAACATCATTAAGTTAATCTCCTTTCCAACCTTTCAGGATTTAATATCTTGGGAATTCAGTTTCTCTATGGGCCATTTTCTTCTCAAGTCTCCAAAGGAGATCCATTATCCTTAGGTCACTAAGATAGTACTACTTCCCATAAATTCCAGAAACTCATAATTTCTGTGCTGTAAGTCATCTGAGAACACTTTTTCATCTTATGTGAAATCTTTTTAAAATAGTTGTGCTTTTTTCCTTCTTGCTGGAAACCTCTCCTCTTCCTGGGAACTTAGACTGTGAGTCTCAGCATATAACCACAGTAAGTACTAAGCCTTGACATAGTCACATTGGTTAAATGCCAGAGCATTCAATGGCTAATCATTAACCTTTTCTTATTCTGTTTTTGGAAATAGTTTGGACAAGAAAGTGACCCTGCTTCTACCCTAGGAGGACATAGAAGCTTGGAGAACCTATTCAAGGGAATTATGGCTACAATTAATTTTTAATGTCTCCTGTGGAAGTATGGGTCAGCAGTGGACTGCCACAGGGACAGGGGTTCTGGGTGAAGCAGAATTGGGTATGGCATAAGCCCTCTTGGAGGAGGTCACCATTAACCCCATCATAGAGCTAGACTCATGAAGGACACAAACAGAACCTTGTGTGCACCAAGACCCAGGAGAAAGAAGCAGTGATCCCATAAGAGACTTATCCAGACTTGCCTCTGAGTGTCCAGGAGTCTCCAGCAGAGGCGTGGGTCAGTGGTGGCCTGCTGCAGGGCTGGGGGCACTGAGTACAGCCATACATACATGGAATCTTTTGAGGGCAGTCGCCATTATTTTCATTACCTCCATGATAGTTGGGACCCAAGTAAATAGCAGGGAAGGGACATAGCTCCACCCATCAACAGAAAATTAGATCAAAGATTTACTGAGCATGGCCCTGACAATCAGAACAAGACCCAGTTTCCTCCTCAGTCAGTTTCACCATCAGGAAGCTTACATAAGCCTCTTATCCTTCTTCATCAGAGGGCAGACAGAAAGAAACCCACAATCAGAGAAAACTAACCAATCTAATCACATGGACAACAGCCTTTTCTAACACAATGAAGCTATGAGCCATGCTGTGTAGGGCCACCCAAGACGGATGGATCATGGTGGAGAGTTTTGACAAAATGTGGTCCACTGCAGAAGGGAATGGCAAACCACTTCAGTATTCTTGCCTTGAGAACACAATGAGCAGTATGAAAAGGCAAAAGACAGGACACTGAAATATGAACTCCCCAGGTTGGTAGATGCCTGATAGGCTACTGGAGATCAGTGGAGAAATAACTCCAGAAAGAATGAAGAGACAGAGCCAAAACAAAAACAACACTTAGTTGTGGATGTGACTGGTGATAGAAGCAAGGTCTAATGCTGTAAGAGCAATATTGCATAGGAACCTGGAAAGTTAGGTCCATGAATCAAGGCAAATTGGAAGTGGTCAAACAGGAGATGGCAAGAATGAATGTCGACATTCTAGGAATCAGTGAACTAAAATGGACTGGAATGAGTGAATTTAACTCACATGACCATTATATCTACTACTACTACTGTGGGCAGGAATCCCTTAGAAGAAATGGAGTAGCCATCATAGTCAACAAAAGAGTCCGAAATGCAGTATTTGGATGCAAGCTCAAAATGACAGAATGATCACTGTGCATTTCCAAGGCAAACGATTCAATATCACGATAATCCAAGCCTATGCTCCAACCATTAACACTGAAGAAGCTGAAGTTGAACGGTTCTATGAAGACCTACAAGACTTTTTAGAATTAACACCCCCAAAAGATGTCCTTTTCATTATAGGGGACTGGAATGAAAAGTAGGAAGTCAAGAAACACCTGGGGTAACAGGCAAATTTGGCCTTGGAATATGGAATCAGATCAGATCAGTCGCTCAGTCGTGTCCAACTCTTTGAGATCCCATGAATCGCAGCACGCCAGGCCTCCCTGTCCATCACCAACTCCCGGAGGTCACTCAGACTGATATCCATTAAGACAGTGATGCCATCAAGCCATCTCATCCTCTGTCGTCCCCTTCTCCTCCTGCCCTCAATCCCTCCCAGCATCAGAGTCTTTTCCAATGAGTCAACTCTTCACATGAGGTGGCAAAAGTACTGGAGTTTCAGCTTTAGCATCATTCCTTCCAAAGAAATCCCAGGGCTGATCTCCTTTAGAATGGACTGGTTGGATCTTCTTGCAGTCCAAGGGACTCTCAAGAGTCTTCTCCAACATCAGAGTTCAAAAGCATCAATTCTTCGGCGCTCAGCCTCTTTGACAGTCCAGCTCTCACATCCATACATGACCACAGGAAAAACCATAGCCCTGACTAGATGGACCTTTGTTGGCAAAGTAATGTCTCTGCTTTTGAATATGCTATCTATGTTGGTCATAACTTTCCTTCCAAGGAGTAAGCGTCTTTTAATTTCATGGCTGCAGTCACCATCTGCAGTGATTTTGGAGCCCAGAAAAATAAAGTCTGACACTGTTTCCACTGTTTCCCCATCTATTTCCCATGTAGTGATGGGATCAGATGCCATGATCTTTGTTTTCTGAACCTTGAGCTTTAAGACAACCTTTTCACTCTCCACTTTCACTTTCATCAAGAGGCTTTTTAGTTCCTCTTCACTTTCTGCCATGAGGGTGGTGTCATCTGCATATCTGAGGTTACTGATATTTCTCCCAGCAATCTTGACTCCAACTTGTGTTTCTTCCAGTCCAGTGTTTCTCATGATGTACTCTGCATATAAGTTAAATAAACATGGTGACAATATACAGCCTTGATGTACTCCTTTTCCTATTTGGAACCAGTCTGTTGTTCCATGTCCAGTTCTAACTGTTGCTTCCTGACCTGCATACAAATTTCTCAAGAGGCAGATCAGGTGGTCTGGTATTCCCATCTCTTGAAGAATTTTCCACAGTTTATTGTGATCTACACAGTCAAAGGCTTTGGCATAGTCAATAAAGCAGAAATAGATGTTTTTCTGGAACTCTCTTGCTTTTTCCATGATCCAGCGGATGTTGGCAATTTGATCTCTGGTTCCTCTGCCTTTTCTAAAACCAGCTTGAACATCAGGAAGTTCACGGTTCACATATTGCTGAAACCTGGCTTGGAGAATTTTGAGCATTACTTTACTAGCGTGTGAGATGAGTGCAAGTGTGCAGTAGTTTGAGCGATCTTTGGCATTGCTGTTCTTTGGGATTGGGATGAAAACTGACCTTTTCCAGTCCTGTGGCCACTGCTGAGTTTTCCAAATTTGCTGACATATTGAGTGCAGCACTTTCACAGCATCATCTTTCAGGATTTGGAATAACTCAACTGGAATTTCATCACCTCCACTAGTTTTGTTCATAGTGATGCTTTCTAAGGCCCACTTGACTTCACATTCCAGGATGTCTGGCTCTAGGTCAGTGATCACACCATCGTGATTATCTGGGTCGTGAAGCTCTTTTTTGTACAGTTCTTCTGTGTGTTCTTGCCACCTCTTCTTAATATCTTCTGCTTCTGTTAGGTCCATACCATTTCTGTCCTTTATAGAGCCCATCTTTGCATGAAATGTTCCTTTGGTATCTCTGATTTTCTTGAAGAGATACTTAATCTTTCCCATTGTGTTGTTTTCCTCTATTTCTTTGCATTGATTGCTGAGGAAGGCTTTCTTATCTCTTCTTGCTATTCTTTGGAGCTCTGCATTCAGATGTTTATATCTTTCCTTTTCTCCTTTGCTTTTCGCTTCTCTTCTTTTCACAGCTATTTGCAAGGCCTCCCCAGACAGCCATTTTGCTTTTTTGCATTTTTTTTCCATGGTGATGGTCTTGATCCCTGTCTCCTGTACAATGTCATGAACCTCATTCCATACTTCATCAGGCACTCTATCAGATCTAGGCCCTTAAATCTATTTCTCACTTCCACTGTATAATCATAAGGGATTTAATTTAGGTCATACCTGAATGGTCTAGTGGTTTTCCCTACTTTCTTCAATTTCAGTCTGAATTTGGCAATAAGGAGTTCATGGTCTGAGCCACAGTCAGCTCCTGGTCTTGTTTTTGCTGTTTGTATAGAGCTTCTCCATCTTTGGCTGCAAAGAATATAATTGATCTGATTTTGGTGTTGTCCATCTGGTGATGTTCATGTATAGAGTCTTCTCTTGTGTTGTTGGAAGAGGGTATTTGCTATGACAAGTGCATTTTCTTGGCAAAACTTTATTAGTCTTTGCCCTGCTTCATTCCATATTCTAAGGCCAAATTTGCCTGTTACTCCAGGTGTTTCTTGACTTCCTACTTTTGCATTCCAGTCCCCTATAATGAAAAGGACATCTTGTTTGGGTGTTAGTTCTAAAAGGTCTTGTAGGTCTTCATAGAACCGTTCAACTTCAGCTTCTTCAGCATTACTGGTTGGGGCATAGACTTGGATTACTGTGACATTGAATGGTTTGCCTTGGAAACGAACAGAGATCATTCTGTCATTTTTGAGATTGCATCCAAGTATTGCATTTCGGACTGTTTTGCTGACCATGATGGCCACTCCATTTCTTCTGAGGAATTCCTGCCCACAGTAGTAGATATAATGGTCCTCTGAGTTAAATTCACCCATTCCAGTCCATTTTAGTTCGCTAACTCCTAGAATGTCGACATTCACTCTTGCCATCTCTTGTTTGACCACTTCCAATTTTTCTTGATTCATGGACCTGACATTCCAGGTTCCTATGCAATATTGCTCTTTACAGCATCGGACTTTGCTTCTATCACCAGACACATCCACAGCTGGGTATTCTTTTTCCTTTGGCTCCATCCCTTCATTCTTTCTGGAGTTATTTCTCCACTGATCTCCAGTAGCATATTGGGCCCCCACTGACCTGGAGAGTTCCTCTTTCAGTATCCTATCATTTTGCCTTTTCATACCATTCATGGGGTTCTCAAGGCAAGAATACTGAAGTGGTTTGCCATTACCTTCTCCAGCGGACCACACCCTGTCAGATCTCTCCACCATGACCCGCCCATCCTGGGTTGCCCCACTGGCATGGCTTAATTTCATTGAGTTAGACAAGGCTGTGGTCCTAGTGTGATTAGATTGACTAGTTTTCTGTGAGTATGGTTTCAGTGTGTTTGCCCTCTGATGCCCTCTTGCAAGACCTACCGTCTTACTTGGGTTTCTCTTACCTTGGACGAGGGGTCTCTCCTCACCGCCGCCCTTCCTGACCTTGGTCGTGGGGTAGCTCCTCTCGGCCGCGCTTAGTGTGCTGGTCGCAGCCGCCGAGGCACTCTTAGTGTGCCGGTCTGAACCGCCGAAGCGCTCTTGGTGTGCCAGTCGCAGCCGCCGAGGTGCTCTTAGTGCACTGGTCGCAGCCGCCGAGGCAGCAACTTTTTGAATAAGTATGGGAAGGTATGTTTTGACAAATTCATTTATATTTTCCAAGAGGTAAAAAGTAGTGATAATTGACAAAATCTCCCACAAAGCAATTAACAGGGAAGAATGGATTTGCACTCAGGATCTACACAGCCACCAGCGAAGGAATCCGTTTATGTTCTCCTTCTAAATTTCTACCCTTTACATTGGCCTGTATTTTATCTCTATGTATCATTTTCCCTGTTGGAATGTCCATCTCTTGGAGCTTGTTTAGATGACTAAATATGAATATTATTAGACAGCAATTTTGATTGCCATACTGTGTTCTATTTTTTACTTGAGATCTCTGGTCAGAGGGTTTGTGAATATGAGTGTCCTTTGCTTATTGTTATAGCAGTAAAAATTTGCCAATGTCACTAACTATGAAGAATATAATGCAAGCTCTTTATAGTCTTTAATTCTTAAAATCAGTGGATTTTTACAATATTCTATCTGCCTGATCCTTTTTGTTCCTTTAACAATATTTTGTTACATTAAATAAGGGAGATTTTTCTACTTTTTAAAAGGGAAAAGTAAATAAGTAAAAGCATACAATTATGTAAGAAGTTGGAGGAGGACATGGCCACACACTCCAGTATTCTTGCCTGGAGAATTCCATGGACAGAGGAGCATGGCGGGCTCAGTCGATGGGATCACAAAGAGTTCGACATAACAGCAGCAACTTGGCATGGCATGTAAAAAGTAAGTAAAAATGTATGTTATAGAGAAAAAAAGAGTGCCTTAAATGTGCATTTTTCTCTCATACCCAAAGTGAAAACAATTGACATAATTTCTCCAAAATACTTGATTTGATGCAAGCTAATTTGTTTTAAAACTTTGTCATCAAACTCTCTTCAAATTTGAAATGGTGTTGAACACTACACTTTTGAGGCAAGACTATGCTGAAATTCAAACATGGTACAGCAGTCAAGTATGCTGCGTGCACATGTATGCTCAGTCGCTTCAGTCATGCCTGACTCTGCAAACCCATGGACTACACTGTCCGTGGAATTCTCCAGGCAAGAATACTGCCTTTGGTTGCCGTTTTATACTTCAGCTTATCTTCCTGGCCAGGGATCTAACCCGGGTCTCACACACTGCAGGCAGATTCTTTACTATCTGAGCCATCTGGTGTATGTAGGACCTAATGTACTCTTTCATTGTCAGGCTGTTAGCTGTGGTTTTCAAAATCATGATGTTACTCTAACTCTAAATACTGAGGTAACTTGGTAGCATTGCATTACTTCAAAATAAAGGATTTATGTAATAAAGAAAAGAAAGTCAATCAAATGATTACAGATATAATGAGCATTTATTCTATACAAATGTAGACTCTTGAAACTGGAACTCAAGAGGGATTCTTTTGGTTTTAGGAAGCAGAATCTCCCTTAAACCAACATCAGCCAAAAGTATGTGACTTAGGAGGGTACAGAGGCTTATCACAGAAGCCAGGGAGAAAGTGAAACCAGGCTTCCCGATACAAAAATTTGAATTTCCGTTTTAAGTATTTTCTGCCTTTAAGCAGTATGGTCTCTTACCTTCTCTGTGCCTATGAGAGAAACATAGAAAGAGAACTGGCCCAATTTTCTCTTCATGTAGGTCAGTTTTCTCTGCTTCTCTATGAGTGTGGCCAGGGGTACATTCAGGTTTTCTAGATTTTGAAGCCGGAGGAGGCAATGGCAACCCACTCCAGTACTCTTGCCTGGAAAATCCCATGGGCAGAGGAGCCTGGTAGGCTGCAGTCCATGGTGTCGCTAAGAGTCGGACAAAACTGAGCGACTTCACTTTCACTTTTCACTTTCATGCATTGGAGAAGGACATGGCAACCCACTCCAGTGTTCTTCCCTAGAGAATCCCAGGGATGGGGGAGTCTGGTGGGCTGCCGTCTATGGGGTCGCACAGAGTCGGACATGACTGAAGTGACTTAGCAGCAGCAGATTCTGAAGCACATGCAAATTTAAGGATCCATTTAAAAATTAACCACAAAATAAATATTTACTTAGAATTAAGAAAGAATTAATAACACAAATTTAATAGCTGAAATTCCACATATACTACAGATTCTTGAAAAATATAATTATTACCAGGTAAATATCAATAACAACATTTAGATATACATTTTACTGATATAATTTCATATTTATAGAGTAGTTGTAAAAGTAAAACAAGTTCTGCATATTCTTTCACAGATTCACCAATAGGTTGCGTTTTGCACCATTTTTTTTTTTTTTAATTTTCTCTCTTTCCATTTGTATGTGTGTATATTTACTTTTTTTTTCTGAGCAGTTTTGAAGTAAGTTGGAGAGACTATGACTGTTTACTTTTACAAATTTTAGTATGTATTTCTAAGAATAAAGACATTTACTTGCATAACCATAACAGGTACAACAGAATCAGGTAAATTATGCTGATACTTTACAATAATCTAATCCACAGTACACATCCAAATTTTGTCAATGGTCTTGTAGCAATATTTCTAGGTTTGGGATAAAATCCCAAACATTTTAGTTGATTTCTCTGTTTTCATTTTGATATAAGATTTCCTCGCCTTACTTTTGATCTTTATATTTTATAAGAGATATGGTAGGCATTTGCAAAACATCCCTAGATTGGGATTGACTGTTTTTTCATAATTAGTGTGGCGGCCTTGGACATGGGCCTTCAAGAGAAGCTGATTTGTGTAGCCCTGTTGATGACAGCTGACTGCTGCACCTTGGAATGTGCCATGCCACTCACACCAAGATCATGCTGCCCTTGGCTGTTCCAAGACAAGACTGAACAAAGTAGAGGAACTTGAGCTAGGTCTTTCCTGCCAAAAATGGAGCTTTTTTAATGATCTGACTTTGCTTGTGGACTCCCTTGTAGCCTGGTTGAGACATTCTCAGAGCTGCACTAAAGATCTAAAGTACCTAAAATTAGTGATTGTCCCTATCTTGCTGCTGCTGCTGCTAGGTTGCTTCAGTCGTGTCTGACTCTGTGTGACCCATAGATGGCAGCCCACCAAGCTCTTCCATCCGTGGAATTTTCCAGGCAAGAGTACTGGAGTAGGGTGCCATTACCTTGTCCTATCCAATTTTGGTTTAATTCTCCAGTCTAGCCCTTGTAGAAATGAAAGTTCGATCAAGGAGCAGCCACAGTTGCAATTGCAGGATCTGCGATTTTATCTATGTTCCTGCTGCTGCTGCTGCGTTGCTTCAGTCATGTCCGACTCTGTGCGACCCCATAGACGGCAGCCCACCAAGCTCCCCCATCCCTGGGATTCTCTAGGGAAGAACACTGGAGTGGGTTTCCATTTCCTTCTCCACTGCATGAAAGTGAAAAGTGAAAGTGAAGTCGCTCAGTAGTGTCCGACTCTTCATGACCCCATGGACTGCAGCCTACCAGGCTCCTCCAGCCATGGGATTTTCCTGGCAATAATATTGGAGTGGGGTGCCATTGCCTTCTCCGGTATCTATGTTAGAACAGGTTAATAAAGTCCCAGGTACATGATATGCAACAACTGATCTGGTATATGAATTACTTACTATTTTAATTTTTTTAAAAAAGGGGGATCAGAACTAGTAATGATTCAAGTGGAAAATGCAACTGTACTCATTTAGAGCTTTCTCCAGGGTTGGAATGGTTTGTATTATTTTACAAGTTTACTACATTCTTGGTGATTTTGTATATACTTGTTCTATCCATTATAGAATGAGGAAATTGAAATTTTGATTTGTATTTTTGGATTTGTATATTTTTCTGGTAGATCTGTATATTTTTGCTCCATGCATTCTGAATTTCTCTTATTAGACTCATAAACATTATGAAATTGACCTTCTTTATCCCCTTGGTAAAATTATGTGCTCAAGGGGTGGTGGCTTGCATGGGCGCAGGAGGGCCTAGAGGAGCTATCCCACACTGAAGGTCAAGAAGGGTGGTGGTGAGGAGATACCCCTCGTCCAAGGTAAGAGAAACCCGAGTAAGATGGTAGGTGTTGCAGGAGGGCATCAGAGGGCAGACACACTGAAACCATACTCAGAGAAAATTAGTCAATCTAATCGCACTAGGATCACAGCCTTGTCTAACTCAGTGAAACTAAGTCATGCCCATAGGGCAACCCAAGACGGGAGGGTCATGGTGGAGAGATCTGACAGAATGTGGTCCACTGGAGAAGGGAATGGCAAACCACTTCAGTATTCTTGCCTTGAGAACCCCATGAACAGTATGAAAAGGCAAAATGATAGGATACTGAAAGAGGAACTCTCCAGGTCAGTGGGGGCCCAATATGCTACTGGAGATCAGTGGAGAAATAACTCCAGAAAGAATGAAGGGATGGAGCCAAAGCAAAACAAATACCAGCTGTGGATGTGACTAGTGATAGAAGCAAGGTCTGATGCTGTAAAGAGCAATATTGCATAGGAACCTGGAATGTCAGGTCCATGAATCAAGGCAAATTGGAAGTGGTCAAACAAGAGATGGCAAGAGTGAATGTAGACATTCTAGGAATCAGCGAACTAAAATAGACTGGAATAGGTGAATTTAACTCAGATGACCATTATATCTACTACTGCGAACAGGAATCCCTCAGAAGAAATGGAGTAGCCATCATGGTCAACAAAAGAGTCCGTAATGCAGTGTTTGGATGCAATCTCAAAAATGACAGAATAATCTCTGTTTGTTTCCAAGGCAAACCATTCAATATCAAAGTAATAGAAGTCTATGCCCCAACCAGTAATGCTGAAGAAGCTGAAGTTGAACGGTTCTATGAAGACCCACAAGACCTTTTAGAACTAACACCCCAAAAAGATGTCTTTTTCATTATAGGGGACTGGAATGCAAAAGTAGGAAGTCAGAAACACCTGGAGTAACAGGCAAATTTGGCCTTGGAATACAGAATGAAGCAGGGCAAAGACTAATAGAGTTTTGCCAAGAAAATGCACTGGTCATAGCTAACACCCTGTTCCAACAACACAAGAGAAGACTCTACACATGGACATCACCAGATGGTCAACACCGAAATCAGATTGATTATATTCTTTGCAGCCAAAGAAGGAGAAGCACTATACAGTCAACAAAAACAAGACCAGGAGCTGACTGTGGCTCAGATCATGAACTCCTTACTGCCAAATTCAGACTTAAATTGAAGAAAGTAGGGAAAAGCACTAGACCATTCAGATATGACCTAAATCAAATCCCTTAAGATTATACAGTGGAAGTGAGAAATAGATTTAAGAGCCTAGATCTGATAGATAGAGTGCCTGATGAAGTATGGAATGAGGTTCATGACATTGTACAGGAGACAGGGATCAAGACCATCCCCATGGAAAAGAAATGCAAAAAAGCAAAATGGCTGTCTGGGGAGGCCTTACAAATAGCTGTGAAAAGAAGAGAAGCAAAGGGCAAAGGAGAAAAGGAAAGATACAAGCATCTGAATGCAGAGTTCCAGAGAATAACAAGAAGAGATAAGAAAGCCTTCTTCAGTGATCAATGCAAAGAAATAGAGGAAAACAACAGAATGGGAAAGTCTAGAGATCTCTTCAAGAAAATTAGAGATACCAAGGGGACATTTCATGCAAAGATGGGCTCGAAAAAGGACAGAAATAGTATGGACCTAACAGAAGCAGAAGATTTTAAGAAGAGATGGCAAGAGTACAGAGAAGAACTGTCCAAAAAAGATCTTCACGACCCAGATAATCACGATGGTGTGATCACTGACCTAGAGCCAGACATCCTGGAATGTGAAGTCAAGTGGGCCTTAGAAAGCATCACTATGAACAAAGCTAGTGGAGGTGATGGAATTCCAGTTGAGCTATTTCAAATCCTGAAAGATGATGCTGTGAAAGTGCTGCACTCAATATGCCAGCAAATTTGGAAACTCAGCAGTGGCCACAGGACTGGAAAAGGTCACTTTCCATTCCAATGCCAAAGAATGCTCAAAGTACCGCACAATTGCACTCATCTCACACGCTAGTAAAGTAATGCTCAAAATTCTCCAAGCCAGGCCTCAGCAATACGTGAACTCTGAACTTCCTGATGTTCAAGCTGGTTTTAGAAAAGGCAGAGGAACCAGAGAGCAAATTGCCAACATCCGCTGGATCATGAAAAAAGCAGAGTTCCAGAAAAACATCTATTTCTGCTTTATTGACTATGCCAAAGCCTTTGACTGTGTGGATCAGAAAAACTGTGGGAAATTCTGAAAGAGATGGTAATACCAGACCACCTGACCTGCCTCTTGAGAAATCATATGCAGGTCAGGAAACACCAGTTAGAACTGGACATGGACCAACAGACTGGTTCCAAATAGGAAAAGGAGTACGTCAAGGCTGTATATTGTTACCCTGTTTATTTAACTTATATGCAGAGTACATCATGAGAAACGCTGGGCTGGAAGAAACACAAGCTGGAATCAAGATTGCTGGGAGAAATATCAATAACCTCAGATATGCAGATGACACCACCCTTATGGCAGAAAGTGAAGAGGAACTAAAAAGCCTCTTGATTAAAGTGAAAGAGGAGAGTGAAAAAGTTGGCTTAAAGCTCAACATTCAGAATACGAAGATCATGGCTTCCAGTCCCATGACTTCATGGGAAATAGATGGGGGAGGCAGTGGGAACAGTGTCAGACTTTCTTTTTCTGGGCTCCAAAATCACTGCAGATGGTGACTGCAGCCATGAAATTAAAAGACGCTTACTCCTTGGAAGGAAAGTTATGACCAACCTAGATAGCATATTCAAAAGCAGAGATACTACTTTGCCAACAAAGGTCCATCTAGTCAAGGCTATGGTCTTTCCTGTGGTCATGTATGGATGTGAGAGTTGGACTGTGAAGGAGGCTGTGTGCCGAAGAATTGATGCTTTTGAACTGTGATGTTAGAGAAGATTCTTGAGAGTCCCTTGGACTGCAAGGAGATTCAGCCAGTCCATTCTGAAGGAGATCAGCCCTGGGATTTCTTTGGAGGGATTGACTGGGATTCAGCTGAAGCTGAAACTCCAGTACTTTGTCCACCTCATGCGAAGTGTTGACTCATTGGAAAAGACTCTGATGCTGGGAGGGATTGGGGGCAGGAGGACAAGGGGACGACAGAGGATGAGATGTCTGGATGGCATCACGGACTCAATGGACGTGAGTCTGAGTGAACTCTGGGAGTTGGTGATGGCCAGGGAGGCCTGGTGTGCTGCGACTCATGAGGTCATGAAGAGTCAACACGACTGAGTGACTGAACTGAAGAGTATTTGATATTAAAATAGCCACCTCAGCTATTTTTTGACTAGTGTTGTTGTTGTTTAGTTGCAAACTCATATCTGACTCTTTGCGACTCTGGGGACTGTAGCCCGCCAGGTCCTCTGTCCATGGGATTTCTCAGGAAAGAATGGAGTGGATTGCCATTTCCTTCTCTAGGGAGTCCTCCCAATCCAGGGATCAAACCTGCATCTCCTGCTTGGTAGGCCAGACTCTTTACCACTGTGCTACCTAGGAAGCCCTTTTGACTAGTGCTAATGCTGCTAAATCTCTTCAGTCTTTTCCTACTCTGTGCGACTCCATAGACAGAAGCCCACCAGGCTCCCCCATCCCTGGGATTCTCCAGGCAAGAACACTGGAGTGGGTTGCCATTTCCTTCTCCAATGCATGAAAATGAAAAGTGAAAGAGAAGTCGCTCAGTCATGTCTGACTCTTAGAGACCCCATGGACTGCAGCCTACCAGGCTCCTCTAGCCATGGGATTTTCCAGGCAAGATACTGAAGTGGGGTGCCATTGCCTTCTCCGTGACTAGTGCTAGCATTGTGTAACTTTTGTCATCCTTTTACTTCTAATCTACTTGTGTCTTTTTACTTCAGTATTACCATTACTATTAAAAATGATTATTGAAATGGTTAACTTTTGTCTATCCTCTTTTACTTGCTTTATTTATCATGTGTTCTTTGTTACCTTTGCTTCTTTTTTTTTTTGCCATCCTGAGGATTAATTAACTATCATGATTGCATTTTATTTTCTAGCTTAACACAGTTGCAAGAAGACATAAACAGAAAAACTAATAGTGGAAGATATGAATACACTATTTTTTTCCAAGAATATACACAAAGGTAAGCCTTTGTGTATAAATATCACATAGGTTCATAAATATCACAAATATAAATAAATATCACAAAGGTTCATGAGATATTTATGAACATATACCCCAGTAACAGACAATATTCATTCTTCTCAGGGGCATGTGAAAAATTAACAAAGTATCATGCTCTTGTAAAGGAGATTACACAATACCATCAGCAAGCTCTGTAGAGAGAAATAAAACAAGCAACTCTCATCACAGTGAATCAAAACTAGTAATATAAAATTTAAAAAAAGCATTTTTTAATAAGTAACCAAGAGCATAATTAAATGACAATAAGACAGCAGTTTCTTATCAAATTGGCACATAACTTTTGGAATGGAAGAGGAGGACTCCAATACAAAACAGGAATTTGTCTTGAGGAAACAATGAGATCAGAAATGTAAAAGTTTCACATATGGGTCAATTGCTATAGAATTTTTAAAAGGGTCTATAATATGAGATTAAGATATATTTAAGTAAATTATGAACTTTTATTCAATTATAATAATTCTGATGAAAAGGACTCATAAATCTTAAATAAAAGTACCAGGGTATACTGTAGCATATTATGATTTTTTTTTGTTAAAACATAGATAATAAATATATATAATTATATTTTATACACCTATGTTTTTAAAATCAGGATAAAATACATAAGAAGTTTCCTCTAAGTTGTAGACTATGGATGCTTTTTAGTATCTTTTTAAAATACCTCTTGTTTTTCCAAATTATTCAATATATGTTGACATTACTTTTATTATCTATTTTAAGCAGATAAAAATTGAACAAGTTATCTTTAAAATTGCTGCTCTTATCAAGATTATTATTCTAAGGACATATATTAATCTAATTTTTCCTAACTTAATATATAAGTATAATAAGCTTAAACTCTTGACTTTTTTTTCTAGACCACCATAATGTTTATCAATTCCTCTACTTGAAAGTAAACTTCATAAACCAGGAGCCATGTTCATATACTTCCTAGCTTAGCTTGGAGAGTAGAAAATTCTCAATAAACGTTATTAAATGGGGATATAAACTAATGCATGAATAAAAGAAGAAATGTTAAAGAATAAATCAAGGTATGAATGAAAGAAAGAGTCCATACTCAATTGCTTTTGATATATTTTCCAAAGGGCAGTGGGTAAAAGGGAAATATTCCTTGCTGTTTAGTTACTAAGCGGTGTTAGACTCTTTTGTGACCCCAGGGACTATATGTAGCCCACCAGGGTCCTCTGTCCATAGAACTTGACGGTCAAAAATACTGGGGTGGGATGCCATTTCTTCCCCCAGGGGATCTTCCTGGCTCAGGAATTGAACCCATGTCTCCTGTGTCTCCTGCATTGTAGGCTATTCTTTACTGCTGACTCACCAGGAAAACCCCAAAGGGAAATATACATTTGAGATAAAATATTTAAAAGAAAATATTTAATCCTAGTTTTCACTAAAAAAACTTGTGTTTACTTTCAATCTCTCCCCTAACAAGTATACATGCTAATGCACAAACACACATATATGAGAGTAATCACGTATTTGTATATCATTATTTCAACACTGAAAGTGCAAAGTGTTTACTCTGTTTCTTTCTCCTATAAAGGAGGAAGATTTTGATTCCCATATCAACACACGTGTCTTCATACTCTGAAATATCCCTTTGGACATTTAACACACATTTTCCTTTAAAGGCTCAATTTGATAGTACAGATAGCAAGGAAGCAAGAGTTTGCTTGCTATGCAAGCACATTTATTCTAAGATTTGAATTTTTTTTAACCAAGACCCTGAATACTTGGACCAGATTGCCTTCAGCTCACTGTTTTGCTGTGAAAGCAAAACATAAGGTAATTAATATATACAAAAGAAAGGATAATGACAGGATTACTTTTCTTTCTTTTTTTTTTTTCTTGTAGGCAGTAAGACAAAGTGGAGAAGTTCTCTAGATACATAGCAATTCCTTATTATTTTTCCAGAAATAAATCTTTGATTCTAGTCACACAATTTTAAGGCAGAAGGGTTGTATGATATTGGACATTCTTGAAAAATGTGCATTTCTCCAAGTGTAACATTGTGGTTATGATTATTTCTGTTATTTCTCTATTGAAAGAGAAATTAGAAGTAAATCACTCCCATGACAAAGAGAAATAGGAGAATAGTTAGAAAACTGGTTCTCAATCTGATGGTAAAATCAGTCTGATGGTAAAAATGCTCTTGTTTTTCTCTGATTTTTTTCTTATTCCTCAATATCATAATGTCTGATTTTTACCATCTCAGTCTGATGGTAAAAATACTCTTGTTTTTCCCTGATTCTTTTCTTATTCCTCAAAATGATAATGTAATTTGCCTTGATTATGTACTACAGAGACAGACCTATGACTTCTGTTTCACTGATTTTGGATAGAAAAAATTACATGGAGTAAACAACCTTCAAATGAAAAGAAGAATATGAATCCAAGGATTAAACATGGTCTAATGAAAGTATATCTATTACCTATTAAGTTTAAGGATGATGATAAGCAATAGATATATCAAAGATATATTTTATAAGTGGTCATAGTCCTGTGTTTGTATTATTATTCCAGTAACTCTCACCACACCCCAGTACTCTATTTTCTTCAACACAGGTAATTATTCTTTCTGCAGAGAATTTATTAAGGCACTGAATTTTTACTTCAAAAGAAGTAAAAGGGTTGCATTGTGCACGCACATGTTGCATTGTGTACTACTATTTACAATGCGATATACAGTTCAAAGTTTTTGATTTATTATGTCAGCAAATCTGGAGGACCTAGCAGTGGCCACAGAGCTGGAAAAGGTCAATGCTCATCCCAATTCCCAAGAAGGGTAGTACCAAAGAATGTGCTGACCATCTGACAATCACACTCATTTCTCATGCTAGAGATCAGATCAGATCAGATCAGACGCTCAGTCGTGTCCGACTCTTTGCGACCCCATGAACCGCAGCACGCCAGGCCTCCCTGTCCATCACCAGCTCCCGGAGGTCACTCAGACTCGCATCCATCGAGTCAGTGATGCCATCCAGCCATCTCATCCTCTGTCGTCCCCTTCTCCTCCTGCCCTCAATCCCTCCCAGCATCAGAGTCTTCTCCAAACCATGCATAAAATCCTGCAAGCTAGGCTTCAGCATTATGCGAACCAAGAACTTCCAGATGTCCAAGCTGGGTTTAGAAAAGGAAGAGGAACTAGAGACCAAATTGTCAACATTTGCTGGATTATAGGGAAAACAATGGAATTTCAGAAAAAACATCTATCTCTGTTTCATCAACTATGCTAAAGCCTTTGACTGCATGGATCATGACAAACTGTAGAAAGCTCTTAGAGAGATGGGAATACCAGACCATATTCCTTGTCTCCTGATAAGCCTGTATGCAGGTCAAGAAGGAAGAGTTAGAACCCTGTATGGAACAACTGATTGGTTTAAGATCCAGAAAGGAGTACGACAGGACTGTCTGCTGTCACCCTGTTTGTTTAACCTATATGCTGAGGATATCATGAGAAATGCTGGGCTGGATGAGTTACAGGCTAGAATCAAGACAGGAGGGAGAAACATCAACAACCTCAGATATGCGGATGCTACCACTCTAATGGCACAAAGTGAAGAGGAACTAAAGAACCTCTTGATGAGGGTGAAGGAGGAGAGCCAGCTTAAGGCTAAATATTAAACAACTAAGATCATGGTATCCAGCCCCATTACTGCATGGCAAACAGAAGGGGAAAAGGTGGAAGTGCTGACAGATTTCCTCTTCTTGGGCTCCAAAATCACTGTGGATGGTGGCTGCAGCCATGAAATCAGATGATTGCTTCTTGTCAGTGTGTTGAAAAGCAGAGGCATTACTCTGGTGACAAAGGTCCGTATAGTCAAGGCTATGGTCTTCCCAGTGGTCATGTACGGTTGTGAGAGCTGGGCTATAGTGTTTCCTTTATCATAAATTAAATGGCTTAATGTGTGTTTCAGAATTTGGTTTCTGGATTCTGTACTTCTTATGTAGTATTTTTAATCACATTTAAAGGGATGAGTAATTTGTTTTTTAAAGAAGTTATAGAAATTATCCTCATGCATGTCTTTAAGAAATGGAAAGATAAGGTTAAAATCTATATATTTCTCTTCTATACTGCTCTTCTTGTACTACCTGATCTTGGGAAAATTGAGATGTAATAAAATCTCAAGGAGATTAAGTGAACTACAAAAATCAATTATAGAATCCAATTTTCTATCCTATAAATTGGTGGGATTTCCATCATGATAGTTGACCATGTTTCTTTGAAAAATCAGATAAACTGTTTCATATTCTGGTAATTATAGGGTTATCAAGAAGGTGTTTAATAGAACCATTGTTTTTTTTTCCTTGGGAAATTGGTAACAGAATTATTTTCATTCTAAATATAAAGCTTACATCCATTTTTGGTGATTTAGAGCCCACTGGCTAAATTATTATCTGTTGTTTGCAATCAGCCTTAGGCTTGCATGAAGCTCATTTTTCTTACCTGTTTAGCAGACTACAAGAGCACTAAACTTTTTCCTTCTTTCTTCTGACCTAACTCCTAGACACTGCAGACCGTATTTCTTAAGGGAGTGGTAGAGAGGATTCTAGCTTCTTCACTGGCCAATGCTTTCCAAGCACCATGAAGTTAACTAATGGCTCTCTGGATATTTATGAATTATTTGTCCCTTATTATTTAGCATCAGTGACATTCCTATTATCTGATAATTGCAAGATTCTTTGTGGTTTACTTCCTGGCCAAGCATCTAAATTATCACTTGTCCCCTCAACCCCAATGACTTCTCACAGACTTCATCATTTGATTTCCATACTTTTGCTTATTGATTCTTTTCTCTGGAATTCCTTTTATAAATGTGTCTCCTTTACAGCATGTTTTTCCTTCTGAATAGATATCAAACACCTTCCCTTCAACACAGTCTTTATTTATAATCACCAATTCCCCTTCAACACCCCATCGACAACAATAAACATCCACTTTAATAGTCTAGTGCTTATTTAGGAGGTTGCACATACTTTTATTTTAATTCTATTACATTTATAGTGATAAATTGTTTGCATCTTTGTCCATTAGCTCTGATGTCCTTAATGAGTGAAACCCTTGTTCTCCACATTGTCACATTTTAGATGTTCAATACATATATGTAAGAAATTAAAAGATTAATGAAAGGATGAGGTAGCATTTACTTATCTCAAATAATTAAATTGAAAATGAGATTTAGCCATAAGCATGGAATTTGGAATTAATTAATTTGCTCCTAGATGAGAAATATATTTGATGTGTGGTAAGAAATATCAAATGTAGATTTGCATTTATTTATATTGTTTCGTACTAGAACTCAACTAACATGTGTTCCATTGTGAAATATATGAAAATGTAAATTTAAAACATCAGAGATAACCAATGAGAAAACAATAAAAATTGGAGATGTCTGTGTATTTATTGAATGATAAATATTACTAGAGAAACAAGCATAATCAAGGCAAAGTACATAAATTCTTTTAGTAAAGTATTATAGTGTGAAACTAGTTTGCTTTGTTTTTGCTACAGACACCAGATAATCTCAATGGACAATGTTTAAAGGCAAAGTATTAAGATTGGTAGAAATACATAATAAAAAAAAAGATTCATTGCTATTGATATATTTATGCATCCTAAACAAGATTAGCCACTTACAACCTATTACTGAAAGCTTATTCTGATTAGAAATTAAAAGCATTCTAATAAATGCACATAGACCATGATAAGAAAAGGCAAAAGTCAATTTAAATGTGAAAATACCAAATCAAAATATTTCTGATTTGTGAGACCCCGATCTCCATTGAGAAATGCATAATTTAATATTTATAAAAGGTTTCAAACAGTGCCTTAATAATTAAATATCAATGATCATCTATTAAACAAGAATAAGAATTTTTAAAGTCCTCATATCTTTCATTTCATGGGTATAGTGACCAAAGGACACTAAGATCACACCCACAGGGAGATCTATATATTTATCAACAAATGAAGTTTTCTATCCAAAATCTCTTTAGAGAAGATATAACTGAATTACTTTTTATTATAAATCTATGTGGGTGAAAAACTAGTTTTAAAAAACAATTTTGAATCAGTGTCTGTGATGTGAACCTGAATTGCATAATAAATATTTGCTGAGTGAATAAATGAACTAATCAATAAACAAACAAGATATACTCACTGTCACTCAAGAAAGTTGACTGATCAAATAAACTACAGAATTTTAAAACACAGAAAAAGAGAAAGTAACCATAAACTATATTTTCTCTTGTCTTTATCTTTCTCCAGGAAAAGTCACATAAAGTTTAAGTCTATTTGATTATGCTAATGTTGAATAAATCGGAGTGGGTCCCACCCTCATTCATTCTGAATGGAATCCCAGGACTGGAAGATGTGCATATTTGGATTTCCTTCCCATTCTGCTCCATGTATGTTGTAGCCATGGTAGGGAATTGTGGACTCCTCTACCTCATCTACTGTGAGGACTCCTTGCACAAACCTATGTATTACTTCTTGGCCATGCTTTCCCTAACTGATCTTGTCATATGCTCTAGCACAGTCCCTAAAGCCCTCTCCATCTTCTGGTTTCATCTCAAGAAAATTGGCTTTGATGGATGCCTGATCCAGATGTTCTTCATCCACACCTTCACAGGGATGGAGTCTGGGGTGCTCATGCTCATGGCCCTGGACCGCTATGTGGCCATCTGCTACCCTCTGTGCTACTCAACTATCCTCACAAATCCCGTCATTGCAAAGGCGGGTCTCTCCACCTTTCTCAGAGGGATGTTGCTCATCATTCCCTTCCCTTTCCTCATCAAGCGCCTGCCCTACTGCAGAGGCAACATAATCCCCCACACTTATTGTGACCACATGTCTGTAGCCAAGTTGTCTTGTGGAGATATCAAGGTCAATGCCATCTATGGTCTGATTGTTGCCCTCCTGATTGGAGGTTTTGACATCCTATGTATCTCAGTCTCCTACACCATGATCCTGAGGGCAGTGGTCAGCCTCTCCTCAGCAGAAGCTCGGCAGAAGGCCTTCAGCACCTGCACTGCCCACATCTGTGCTATAGTTTTCTCCTACAGCCCAGCCTTCTTCTCCTTCTTTTCCCATCGCTTTGGGGCCCATACAGTCCCTCCCTCTTGTCACATCATTGTGGCCAATATTTATCTACTGTTGCCTCCAACTATGAATCCTGTTGTGTATGGGGTGAAAACCAAGCAGATAAGAGACTGTGTTTTAGGAATCCTTTCAGGTTCTAAGAATACCAAATCCCAAAACATATGAGTGGGCATTCCCAGGAAAGAAAAGAGAAAGATGACTTTAGTTACCTGTTTAGGTGGGAGTTGGAAAAATCATTGCAAGTTCTATTTTGGCCCCTAAAATGGGACTTATCTAGTAGAAAGTGCATCTCCAAATGCATGTCCTGTCATGAGAATCTCAGTATCACCTGCACACCCACCAATCTTTCTAAGAATTTCTTATTTCTCATTGCTGTGAAAGATTAGTCTAATAACCCAAGTTTTCTTGAACATAAACAAGTTAGGCCATTTTTCATAAAAAGGTGAATAAAATGGGAGGACATGATTATTTTTTTAAATAGTGAATTTAATAATCAGATAGCCAGTTGTGACTTTCCCCTGAAAATATATACTCTCTACTTTTATTTATTTATTTATTTTTTAATCACTAACAAAATATCTCTTTCTTTCCAAGGAACAGGTAGAAAGTATCCTATGATGAATTTTAAGGTTCTGTGAATTTTATTAAAATCTTATTTGACACGGAATAAAATGCCTGGACAATCCCATGGATGGACGAGGCTGGTAGGCTACTGTCTGTTGGGTCTCAAAGAGTCGGACATGACTGAGCAACTTCACTTCACTTCACTTACACTGAATAGGTCTCTCTTAGCCAGACTACACACACTATTATACTACAGACAAATCTGGTGTTAATTTTCCTTTGAAACTGTATCTGAAAGCACACAATCTGGAAGGTGAGGTAGATAAGTCTCAAGCACATCTACAAAAAGAGCATAAGTTATTTTTATAAGAATGGCATGAGATTGGATCAAAATTGACTTTTTAAAATTTTTTTCTTTTTTTTTTCTTTTTTTTATCAAGAATCTCTTTTATTGATTATCAGAAATATTACAAACATCTAATATGAACAAATTGTAACATGACAGTATTTAGTTTGAACAATTAATACATTTCAGATATCAGATCAGATCAGATCAGATCAGTCGCTCAGTCGTGTCCGACTCTTTGCGACCCCATGAACCGCAGCACGCCAGGCCTCCCTGTCCATCACCAGCTCCCGGAGGTCACTCAGACTCGCATCCATCGAGTCAGTGATGCCATCCAGCCATCTCATCCTCTGTCGTCCCCTTCTCCTCCTGCCCTCAATCCCTCCCAGCATCAGAGTCTTCTCCAATGAGTCAACACTTAGCATGAGGTGGCCAAAATACTGGAGTTTCAGCTTTAGCATCATTCCTTCCAAAGAGCACCCAGGACTGATCTCCTTTAGAATGGACTGGTTGGATCTCCTTGCAGTCCAAAGGACTCTCAAGATTCTTCTCCAACACCACAGTTCAAAAGCATCAATTCTTCGGTGCTCAGCCTTCTTCACAGTTCAACTCTCACATCCATACATGGCTACTGGAAAAACCATAGCCTTGACTAGGCGAACCTTTGTTGGCAAAGTAATGTCTCTGCTTTTGAATATGCTATCTTCTTTGGCAATGCAGGAAATCCTGGTTCAATTCCTGGGTCAGGAAGATCCCCTGGAAAAGGAAATGGCAACCCACTGCAGTATTCTTGCCTGGGAAATCCCGTGGACAGAGGAGCCTGGTGGACTAAGTGGACTAGGTTTGTCATAGCTTTTCTTCTAAGGAGCAAGTGTCTTTTAATTTCATAGCTGTAATCACCATCTGCATTGATTGTTATCATATAATAATATGTATATTATAATATATAAAGAACTATGTGGTACTGATGAAATAAATTATAAATATTTAAATGAAAAAATATACAGTGTTCATGAATGTGAAGATATCAATTCTTTCTAAAATAATATGCAAATGCATATATCAGTCAATTTTTACCATAAATAAGAAGTTTTGTAGTTCTACAGGGGTCTTATCTAAGGGTGAACAGTGGCAGGTCCTGGGAAGTGGTAGAGATTTGGTCACAGGGCTTTTGGAAAAATCACAATAAGAACTTAAAATTGTTTTTGACTTGTTGAACAGTTATCTAGGGCATGCAACTACATGGGATGTAGTGTTAGTGTGAGGACCCCACAACCAAACAAATGGATGCAGAGGCAGAGATACTATGAGGCAGCTTAGCTAACCACTTAGTGCAATCTCCAAACACACCCAGAAATAACGTTTAATCTAGGCACTCCATGGTAGTCATGTTGACAGATAAAATGAAACACCACAATGAAAGGAATTAATACATGTAAAATATGAATTTTGAAACATCATTAGTGAAAAAAAATCAGATAAAAATAGTTCATATTTTGTCATTCCATGTACATGAAATGGCTAGAATAAAAGTCATAGAAAAGAATGCCAATTAGTGTTTGTCCTATTCTGAAGGGAATAGACAATAGAAAATGATGCTTAAAGAGTATAAGCCTTGCTTTTAATGTAATGGAAATATTCTACAAGTAGGTAGAGAGGTAGCAGTTACACATCATTGTGAATGTACTAACAAATGTAAAATTGTCCATTTTTAAATTGTCAAAATAATTCATTTTATGTGTTTCATCTAAAAAAATAAAAGTAAAAACATTAAGCAAAATATTTTTTCTATGTATATTTAATATTACCATTTCTTGTATAAAAAAATCTTAATTGTCCAAGAAAATCACAGTGTTTATATTTAATATGTTGTCATCCAAGTTTTTGTTAAAAACACATATACTAATGTATATTAAGAAGTTTCATAGAGAAATATTTATCAGAAGAGTAATATGTTACCTTCACTTTACAGAATTTAATGGTGTTTTTAATCTCCTTCCAAAGTCGTTTTATTTTTACATATTATCAAAATATATAGATATTGCCTTTATTGTCTAATTGAAGGAATGTAAATCTAGAATCAATTGTTGCATTTTATTATTGCTACTATCTTAATCACCAATTTTATACTTAATTATTCCTAACCTAACACATATGCATAACAAGCCTGAACTGTTTTTTTTTTTTTTTTTCTTTTTTTAATTTAACTTTTATTTTGTAAGGGAGTATAGTAGATTTACAATGTGGTATTTCAGGTATATAGCAAAGTGATTCACTTACACATGTACATATATCCATTCTTCTTCAGATTATTTTCCCATATAGATTATTACAGAATACTGAATAGAGTTCCCTGTGCTGTACAGTAGGTTTTTACCGATTATCTATTTTATACATGGTTAGTGTGTTTATCGGGGAAGGCAATGGCACCCCACCCCAGTACTTTTGCCTGGAAAATCCCATGGACGGAGGATCCTGGTAGGCTCCAGTCCATGGGGTCGCTAGGAGTCGGACGCGACTGAGCGACTTCACTTTCACTTTTCACTTTCATGCATTGGAGAAGGAAATGGCAACCCACTCCAGTGTTCTTGCCTGGAGAATCCCAGGGACGGGGGAGCCTGGTGGCCTGCCGTCTATGGGGTCACACAGAGTCGGACAAAACTGAAGCAATTTAGCAGTAGCAGCAGCAGTGTGTTTATGTTAATCGCAAACTCTTAATTTATCCCCCCAACACACATTTCCCCTTTGGTAACCATAAGTTGGTTTTAGAAGTCTGTGATTCTGTTTCTGTTTTGTAAATAAGTTCGTTTATTATTACTTTTTTATATTCCATATACAAATGATATCATACATATTTGTCTTTGTCTGACTTACTTCACTTCATTTGCAGCAACATGGAAAGACCTGGAGATTATGACACTGAGCCCAAACTTTTGATGTCATTTTAGAAAACCATAATATTCTTCACCTTCAGTATCACCAACTCAATGGACATGAGTTTGAGCAAACTCTGAGAGATGGTGAAGGACAGGGAAGCCTGGTGTACTGTAGTCCATGAGGTCACAGAGAATCGGACATGCTTGGCAACTGGACAACAAATTTTGTAGAAAGTAAACTTCTTGAAAATCAGGGTGCATGTTATCTGCTTTTTGCAGAGTTCCCAGTATTATTTGGGTAGTACTAGATCCTCATGGTTTAGACATGACAAAATAAAACAAATAAAAGAATTAATTAATAAATATGTGAGTGATTGAAACATTCTGTATTGAAGAGCTTTCAACTTGTGTCTTAGAATGACTTCCAGGGAAAGAAACAATACTGAAATCATTCACTTTTACTAAAACTGATTTATGTTCATTGTAATTCCTCTCCATTGAATACATTCTTATACACAAACACATGCATAGATACAAATCTATGGAATAAATCCTTTATTTATTATCATGTAGCTATAGGAATGGAAAACTTTTACTCTTTTTCCTCCTCCCATTAGGTTAGCTTGATTGTTATACAAGCATCTGCTAAGAGTCGGACACGACTGAGCGACTTCACTTTCACTTTTTCGCTTTCATGCATTGGAGAAGGAAATGGCAACCCACTCCAGTTTTCTTGCCTGGAGAATCCCAAGGGCAGGAGAGCCTGGTGGGCTGATGTCTATGGGGTCACGCGGAGTCGGACACGACTGAAGTGACTTAGCAGCAGCAGTGCCTTCAATGTTCTGAAATATCCCCTTGAGACATATAACACATATTTTTCTTAAACGCCCAGTTCAATAGTATAGATATCAAGGGATTTAGAAGTTGAAGACTATGCATGTACATATATTGTACAGTCATGATATTTTTTAACCAGGACTCTGAACACCTGGACTAGTTCATATTCAGTTCACTGTTCTGCTATCCAGAGCTAAGGTATTTAAGGAAATAAACTGGGAGTAGTGATAGGATATTATTAGGGTAGTAAGATAAAGTGGAGAGAGTTTTGAATGCATATAAATGGTTCATGATACTTTCAGAAATGCAGATAACAATATTTGAAGGCAGAATTACACTGAAGGTTGGGTGTTTGGAAAATGTCTATTTTTCCAATTCTCATATTGCACTTTAATATAAATTTCCATCATGTTTATGAATAGCTAATCTATAGGAATGATTTGTTTAGTTGCACTAGAAATCAGGTATAAATCAGCCTCACAACAAGAAGAAATAGGGAAATAGGTTGAGAGTATTACTCAGTCATGATCAGAACACTCTAGCTTTTTACCTTCTCTACCCTCGTTCTCAAATGAACATCTAATTTTTCTTGGTTCATTTTTAGAAAGACCTAGTTATGACTATATTTCAACCATTTTAGATAACAACATTTGCCTGGAAGAGTCCACTGTCATATGGAGAGAAAACAAGGGTTTTAAAGATTGAGGACTAGCTAGTGAGGAAGCAATCTAACTGTCTACAGGGTTTGGGATAGAGAATAAACAACAGGTATTCATGTGCTACATTATTATCAATATATCTGTCTACATTCACAGCATAATATTAGTTAATTTTCCTTGTGAGGAAAAATAAATTATGATGCTTGAAATAATTTGATATTTGTTTTGGAAAATGTCTTAGTTTGTGGCTAATACTATATTACTTTGATATAAGTATGAATCTGAAAGTATTGCAAATGTATTGAAGACAGAACTCAATTTTTAACTGTAACAAGAAAGTTTTGGTAATTAAAAACATATATCTTTATAAAGAACACACAAAAGTTAAAACAGGATATTTACCTGATATTTAGGAAAAATATTCTTCAGAATACAGCAAGTCAGTAATATACTGTTTATTTTTCAGTTATGAATATTTATACTTTTCCTGATGTCTCTACTGTTCAAATGTGTTAAGAAACAGAAATGAATATTGATACTATTTTTCCAACAATTTATGGCAATTTAGTACACACTAGCAATGGCACCCCACTCCAGCACTCTTGCCTGGAAAATCCCATGGATGGAGGTGCCTGGTGGACCACAGTCCATGGGGTCCCTAAGAGTCGGACACAACTGAGCGACTTCACTTTCACTTTTCACTTTCATGCATTGGAGAAGGAAATGGCAACCCACTCCGGTGTTCTTGCCTGGAGAATCCCAGGGATGGGGGAGCCTGTTGGGCTGCTGTCTATGGTGTCGCACAGAGTTGGACACGACTGAAGCAACTTAGCAGCAGCAGCAACAGCTAAATATTTATCAAAAACAAATTTCAGTGTCTATTTTATTTCAATGTTTATTATATATATCATAAACATATGGACATATATACATACCTGTGATTTTTATAGCATTTTTATTTCTTTTAGTAACATCTGTGAAAGTAATCTGAAAAATATAATGTCATATTCAAACATAAAATGTACTTTTACAAGCCTGACAGAAAGTTGATTGCAATTTTGGTAGTCATGGAAACACAACTCTCATACTGTAAATCCATAGTATTCTTTATTTCCAAAGTGTGACATGTAAAGCTTTTTCTACTCTTGGTCTTAATAATTTAAAGCAACATCAATGGCACTAAAATAAGAAATGGAGGATCAGTTAATAAGCTGTGACATGATTTAAATGATGCCCAATTTTGAAACCACCTGTGGCTCAACAAACTGAGCAGGAGAATTTATTTTATTACCTAAAGAGGGAACAGTTTGATACATTATCTTTAACTGCTCTGTATCAAGCCTTTGTCTATTTTTCTCAAAATTGCTCTTAATCCAACATTTTCTTGCTTACATTTCGGCATTGCCTGAAATGAGTACTTCCTTCCAAATTTCTTGATGTGTTTATATTATTTTGGTGTTTTCTATCTCCCATAAAACTTTTGTGCATACTTTCAGCATGATTTTCTTTCTGACATACCTCTTTTTTAATATATATCTCTTAAAAAATAAAGCTTTAGTTTAAACGATTGATCCTATTTGCAAACAAATATGTTTATTTTGTCTATCACATTATTTTTCTTACTCTCTTGAGATTTCTTTTGTTTTCTCCACTTTATTATGCATTTTTTGGACATGTACAATTTCTGGCGATTTATTAAATACATATTGGAGAAGGAAATGGCAACCCACTCCAGTACTCTTGCCTGGAAAATCCCATGGACAGAGAAGCCTGGTAGACTAGAGTCCATGGGATCACAGAGAGTTGAACACGACTGAGCAACTTCAGTCACATTAGATACATATTATATTTTGTTTCTTCTGGTGGTTACCTTATATCTTCCAAGTAATAATGTTTGGACTACAGCATTTAGTTTGCTAAGCTAAGTCACTTAAGTCTTGTCGGACTCTGTGAGACCCCATAGACATCAGCCCACCAGGCTCCCCCGTCCCTGGGATTTTCCAGGCAAGAGTACTGGAGTGAGGTGCCATTGCCTTCTCCAAGCATTTAGTTTAACAATATTTAAAGTCAAGTATAAAAGTATAATTTATAATCTGTTGCTGCTGCTGCTGCTAAGTCGCTTCAGTCGTGTCCGACTCTGTGCGATCCCATAGACGGCTGTCCCTGGGATTCTCCAGGCAAGAATACTGGAGTGGGTTGCCATTTCCTTCTCCAATGCATGAAAGTGAAAAGTGAAAGTGAAGTCGCTCAGTCATGTCCGACTCTTAGCGACCCCATGGACTGGAGCTTACCACGCTCCGCCGTCCATGGGATTTTCCAGGCAAGAGTACTGGGGTGGGGTGCCATTGCCTTCCCCGTCATAATCTGTTAATTCATTAAAAATAGTTATTGACATCTAATATGTACTAAGTGTCTTGCTATACAATGCGAGTATGAAGTAAAATCTTAGTATTAAGGATTTTATTATATTGTTCTTGATTCAAGAATATAATAAGATTTTATAATATCATGATATTAAGCTAGTGGATAAAATGATTTTATCTACAAATTTATTCTGTGACTATAAGCCTAGTATTTTGTTATTATATCATATTAAGAAGCTTTAGAGATTGGCACTCTAACCTGTCCAAGATTTGAATTTTCATGAAAAATGTAATATAGAGGATATTTTGTAAAGGATGGGGGAGTGGACAAAAGGAGAGAAGACTGTAAATTCACAAAGCTAGAACTGTCAGTATGATTTGAATAGGAAAAAGCAAAAGCAAAAAAGAGAAAGTATTGCTCTACCTGTTTGATCTGCCAGAAATATAAGCTTGCTTCAGGTCTGAGATAAATTGTCCATTTCTCCTAGAAAATTTTCTTGATATAACTCTAAGTGTACTTAATTTTCATTTGTATTTGCTCTTCTATTAGTGTAAGGTTTTCACGTTTGAGTAAACTCCAGGAGTTGGCAATGGACAGGGAAGCCTGACATGCTGCAGTCCTTGGGGTTGCAAAGAGTCGGAAACAACTGAGAGACTGAACTGAACTGAAGGTTTTCACAATGGCATAGAAAGAGTAATTTAAAGAGTGCTTTAAGAAAAATGATTATCCTATATTGCTTTACTATTTCCCAAAACTTTCCTTTTGCAGTGGTTTAACCTGTCATCCTTGTATGAATACGTGAAGATAAAACCAAAATATAGGTAGAAAAACTGACTAAAGAACAATCTGATAGCCCTAATACATCTACCATTTTAAACATTGGTACTTTTATTTTATGGTGACTGGAAGTTTATTCTGGGAAGAAAGTTTAACAGGTAATATAAATGCATATATTTCAGGTGTGACAAAGGTCAAGAATGAAGCATCATTAAATATGGGAAGGTTGAATCTCATATTCACATTGAAGTGAGAGAGCCTCAGTCTTTCCACTATGTCACTCCAAGATCACTGGCAACCTGTTAAGTAACCCTCCAGGATGTATATTACTGGATTTTTTTCAGCAAAACATGAAAGCTCCTCAGGAAAAAAGCTATGAACCTGATAACTGTCTCCAACGAAGCAGAGGTTCCAACCTGAGGACTCAAAATAAGTGCTACCAGTTGATGAGACTCACCAATCACTGGTATTTAGAATCAGAAACTTTCTACAAACTCTTTCTTAAGCATAAATTAATAGTCAATGGTTATCATATATTTCAGTAACACTTTGAAATGAAAGCAAAAAACCTTTAAAAATAAAAATTGAGACAGGCATTATCGAAATAATGCATTTGAAGCATATATATATATAATATACACATATATAACATATGTGTATTAAGTATATATAAAAATATTGTTCTCAGAGTCACAAAATTCAGAGAACGTAAGATCTTATAAAATCCATCAACAACAGCAGTACACAGGGGTGTAGTGTTAGTGTGATTTTGGAAAACATACTTGAATTTTCTAGAAAATGAATCCAAAAAATGAATTGATTCAAGATGAGAAAAAATTTTAAACACAAAGAGAAGAAAAATCCCAGAAGATTCAATATCTGACAAAAAGTAATTGTAGTAAAATAACAAGGACCATGGATGGGAAGAAATGATCAAAAGTTAATAGAAGGAAATTTCCAAAATGAAAGTTTATGGCCATAGATTTCCAGATTCACAATGCCCAGTAAATGACTTCACAAAACAAGATATCAGTCAGTTCAGTTCAGTAGCTCAGTCGTGTCTGACCCTTTAGGACCCCATGTATTACAGCATTCCAGGATTCCCTGTCCATGACCAACTCCTGGAGCCTACTCAAACTCATGCCCATTGAATTGATGATGCCATCCAACCATCTCATCCTCTGTTATCCCCTTCTCCTCCCACCTTCAATCTTTCCCAGCATCAGGATCTTTTCAAATGAGTCAGTCCTTCCCATTAGGTGGCCAAAGTATTGGAGTTTCAGCTTAAGCATCAGTCCCTCCAGTGAATATTCAGGATTCATTTCCTTTAGGATGGACTGGTTGGATCTCCTTGAAGTCTAAGGGATTCTCAAGAGTCTTTTCCAACACCACAGTTCAGAAACATAAACTCTTTGGCGCTCAGCTCTTTAGAGTCCAACTCTCACATCCATACATGACTACTGGAAAAACCATAGCTTTGACTAGATGGACCTTTGTCAGTAAAGTAATGTCTTTGCTTTTTAATGTGCTGTCTAGGTTGGTCATAGCTTTTCTTCCAAGGAGCACAATCTTTTAATTTCATGGCTGCAGTCACCATCTGAAGTGATTTTGGACCCCCCAAAAATAAAGTCTGCCACTGTTTCATCTGTTTTACCATCTATTTGACATGAAGTGATGGGACCAGATGCCATGATCTTCGTTTTCTGAATGTTGAGCTTTAAGCCAACTTTTTACTCTCCTCTTTGACTTTCATTAAGCGGCTCTTTAGTTGTTCCTCGCTTTCTGCCATAAGAGTGGTATAATCTGCATATCTGAAGTTCTTGATATTTCTCCTGGCAATCTTGATTCCAGCTTGTGCTTCTCCCAGCCTGGCATTTTGCATGATGTACTCTGCATATAAGTTAAATAAGTAGGGTGACAATATACAGCCTTGACGTACTTTTTTCCCAATTTGGAACCAGTCTGTTGTTTCATGTTCAGTTCTAACTGTTGCTTCCTGACCTGCATACAGGTTTTTCAGGAGGTAGTTCAGGTAGTCTCATATTCCCATCTGTTTCAGAATTTTCCACAGTTTGTTGTGATCCACACAGTCAAAGGCTTAGGCATAGTCAATAAAGCAGAAGTATATGTTTTTTTTGGAACTCTCTTACTTTTTCAATGATCCAATGGATGTTGGCAATTTGATCTCTGGTTCCTCTGCTTTTTCTAAATCCAGCTTGAACATCTGTAAGTTCACAGTTCATGTATTGCTGAAGCCTGGTTTGGAGAATTTTGAGCATCACTTTGCTAGTGTGTGAGATGAGTGCAACTGTGCAGTAGTTTGAGCATTCTTTGGCATTGGAATGAAAACTGACCTTTTCCAGTTCTGTGGCCACTGCTGCATTTTTTGAATTTGCTGGCATATTGAGTGCTGTAATTTAATAGCATCATCTTTTAGAATTTGAAATAGCTCAACTGAAATTCCATCACCTCCACTAGCTTTGTTCATAGTGATGCTTTCTAAGGCCCACTTGACTTTGCATTCCAGGATGTCTGACTCTAGTTAAGAAATCACACCATCGTGGTTATCTGGGTCATGAAGATCCCTTTTGTATAATTCTTCTGTATTCTTGCAAACTGTTCTTAATACCTTCTGCTTCTGCTAGGTCCATACCATTTCTGTCCTTTATTGTGCTCATCTTTGGATGAAATATTCCCTGTATTCATCTATCATCACCATTATCAGCATTAAACTTGAAAGCACAGACACTATAAAATTTTCTATTTCAGAGCCCTAAAGCAAATAAATGAAGAAAAACAAAGGAAGGAGAGGTAGTGTCAAAAGGATCAAAATCTTCTTAATACCTATACTGGAGGCTAGAATTTGGAAAATCCTATGCCATTTATGTATGAAAAAAATTTCTACCAAGGGTTTCCATTTACTTATTTATAAAGTGCAGACCATTAAAAAGACTAAGCCAAAAAATTTATGATTTTGAATTCTGGTGCTGGAGAAGACTCTTGAGTGTTCCTTGGATAGCAAGGGGATCAAACCAGTCAATCCTAAAGGAAATCAACCCTGAATATTCATAGGAAGGACTGATGCTGAAATTGAAGGTCCAAAACTTTGACCATCTGACGCAAAGAGCCAACTCATTGGAAAAGACCCTGATGCTAGGAAAGATTGAGGGCAGGAGGAGAAGGGGTTGACAAAGAATGAGATGATTGGATGGTATCATCAACTCAATGGATGTGAGTTTGATCAAACTCAGGGGTTAGTGAAAGACAGGGAAGCCTGGAGTTCATCGGGTCACAAAGAGACACGATTAGAGTCTGAAAAACAACAGCAGCAAAGTACAGATTAATAAAAGATTACTTTCTGAGCTTGTAGTGAGGACTAAATGAGTTAATTTTTATAAAATCCTAGAACTGTGCCTGGTTTACAATAATCATAAATATGAGCTCTGTTAGATATAAGAGCAATATTAAATGTATCTTAACCACATCTATTGTGCCACTGATGAATAATTAATGAGATTTTCCTTAAGTAAACACCCAAAAGGAGATGTGTACAATAATTAACATTTAAATAGGATTAAACAAAAATTAATTAGAAAATCTGCAACCAATTAATTAAAAATTTATGAAGATTTCTCTATTTTGAGATTCTTATTTATCAATTATAGGAATTTTTTTCTTTTGTTTAAAATAATGTTGTTGCAATATATGTGATAGTGCCTGGCATATAGGTGATACATATATTTGTTGAATGAATTGATCATTTAATGAATTAACAAAGACTATATACTTGGCTTAAACTATGTGTAAACAAATATTTCCTGGCATTAAAATGTTTAATTCTTTGATTTAAAGTGCAAATTTAACAGAGACAGATAGAGGAACCACAACTGAGATTTCTTTTTCTTTTTCCAAATCTAGAAGGGTCAAAAAGCAAAGCAAAACAAAAAATAAACGTGAAACCATATAAGCTTCTTAGTGACTATACCAGCCTGAGCATGACAATGCTGAACCAAACAGATGTGACACCAGGCTGTTTTATTCTTAATGGGGTCCCAGGACTGGAGGACATGCACATGTGGATTTCCTTCCCATTCTGCTCCATGTATGTTGTAGCTATGGTAGGGAACTGTGGACTCCTCTACCTCATTCTCTATGAGGACTCACTACACAGACCCATGTATTACTTCTTGGCCATGCTTTCCCTAACTGACCTTGTCATGTGCTCTAGTACCACCCCTAAAGCTCTTTGCATCTTCTGGTTTCAACTCAAGGAAATCAGCTTTGAAGAATGTTTGGTCCAGATGTTCTTTATTCACACCTTCACAGGGATGGAGTCTGGGGTGCTCATGCTTATGGCCCTGGACCGCTATGTGGCCATCTGCTACCCTCTGCGCTATTCAACTATCCTCACCAATCCTGTCATTGCAAAAGTTGGGCTTGCCACTTTCCTGAGAGCAGTATTTCTCATCATTCCCTTGGTTTTCTTCACCAAGCGACTACCCTACTGCAGAGGCAACCTAATACACCATACCTACTGTGACCAGCTATCTGTGGCCAAGCTATCTTGTGGAAATATCAAGATCAATGTTGTCTATGGTCTGATGGCTGCCTTCCTAATTGGAGGCTTTGACATCCTGTGCATTGCCATCTCCTACACCATGATCCTCCGGGCAGTGGTCAGTCTATCATCAGCAGAAGCTCGGCGGAAGGCCTTCAGCACCTGCACTGCCCACATCTGTGCTATAGTTTTCTCCTACAGCCCAGCCTTCTTCTGTTTCTTTTTTAATCGCTTTGGGAGCCATACAATTCCTTCATCTTGTCACATCATTGTGGCCAATATTTACCTGCTCCTACCTCCCACTATGAACCCTATTGTCTATGGGGTGAAAACCAAGCAGATACGAGATTGTGTCCTAAGGATCCTTTCAGGTTCTAAGAATACAAAATCCTATATCACATATCTTTCAGGGAAGAGATGAAAGGCCAAAGGGAAAGAAACAAAGTGATACTTCTGTTAGATGTTTGGTCAGGATCTAAAACTATCTTTTTAAGTGTAACATTTGGGTTACAACAAGTGAAGGTGCTGATTGAGGCAATGTCTTCAGAATGCCCAAAGCATTGACACATTGCTGCCCCACGCACACGCACACTGTCTTATGAATTTTTTAATCTCCTCACCTCTGTGAAAGACTAGTCTCCTCATTAGCCCAAGTTACAATGAAAAAAAAAAAAAAAACATAGCAGAAATCAGAATAATTATTAAGAAATGAATAATTAAGGAACTGATATCTACTGTAGATACCAGTCTTCTTTTCAAATAGTGATTGAAAATTTCAGTTGGAAACAACATACCTCTCTCAACAATGGATAGAACAACTATACAGAAAACAAACAATATAAAACCCAACAGAAGTTCAATCAACAGTATCTAATAGATCTTTATAAAACAATTTCCCCAACAATATTAGAATATACAGTCTTTTTTATGTGTACATGAAACATATACCTATAGCAAGAATTATCCTGAGCCATAAAAAACCTAAATATTTCAAAAAGATCAAAAGCATATACTGTGTATTTTCCAAATACAACAGAATCTGACAGCAAATAAAAAATTTTAAAAGGACAGAAAAACCTACAAACATTTGGAAAGTAAGCAAGACACTTGTAAATAATCCCTGAGTCAGAGAGGAAGTCTCAAGGAAAATTAAAAAAATACATTGACTAAAAATAGAATTCAATGTATCATAATTTCTGGAACACCCTGAAGTATTGTTGAAAGGGTAATTTAGAACACTCAATACATACATTAGAAAAGAGGAAAAATATCCAAGCAATATTCTAAATCTAGAAAAAGAATGACAGTAAGCTCCGGGAGTTGGTGATGGACAGGGAAGCCAGGTGTACTGCAGTCCACGGGATCGCAAAGCGTTGGACATGACTGAGCAACTGAACTGAACTGAACTGATAACTCCTACAATGACTACTATTTCATTAGTAGAAGAAAGGGAATGATAAAGAGGAGAAGATAATGAAATTAAAATCAGAAAAATAAAGTTAAAATCAATGAAGCATATAGTTTGCTACTTGAAAATATCATTAACTAACTTGACTATTAAATTGACTAACTTCTATCAATATTGATAAGGAAAAAATGAGAGGAAACAAATTTACAATGCCAGGAATGAAACAGAATATCATGTTGGACTCTGAAAAAATGAAAGGGTAACATGGAAATACTACACTAAACAAATTCTTGACAATTGCTCAGAAAACACACCAAAATGTACTCAATATGAAAAATACAATTTCAATAGCTCTGTTACCATTAATTACATTGAATTTTTTATTAAAAAAGTAATCTCCAGAGCCTTGTATTTTCATTGGAGAATTCTACCAAACTTTTGAAGTATTAACACCAATTCTATGCAATATCTTCTAGAAAATAGAAAAGAAAGGAATACTTCACAATTCTTTCTATTAAGTTAGTGTTATCCTGATACCCAAACTGGAGAAAGACAGAACAGCAACAAAATCTATAAAACAATATCTCTCATGACTCCAGATGGAAAAATTCCTAAAAAATACCCAACAAATAAAAATTTTAAATGCACAAAAGTTATATACCATTATTAAATAATTCGGAGAAGGCAATGGCATCCCACTCCAGTACTCTTGCCTACAGAATCCCATGGATGGGGGAGCCTGATGGGCAGCTGTCTATGGGGTCGCACAGAGTCGGACACGGCTGAGCAACTTCCCTTTCACTTTCATGCAATTAGTCCAGTGGATTTTATTCTCAGCATTCAAGATTGTTTCAGTATTCAACAATCAACCACATTAACAGGTTAAATAATAACCATCATGTTATCATACAATTGTTAAGGAAAAAAGATGACAAAATTTAAACCTATTCTTTTATATTATTGTGGTAAAGAAAGATAACATAAAAATGATCATTTAAAGTGTTTTTAAATTTACAGACCCAGGAGACATGATTTTGAACCCTAGGTCAGGAAAATCCCATGGAGGAAGAAATGGTAACCTACTCCAGTATTCTTGCCCCAAAAATTCCACAGACAGAGGAGCCTGGCAGGCTACAGTCCATGAGGCTGCAAAGAGATGGACACAACTGATCACACACACACGTACACACATAGTAGTATTAACTATATGCACATTGTTGTATACAGATCTCTAGAACTTTCCTTTATCTTGCAACACCAACACTATATACCTATTGAACTATTCCCTTTTTTTCCTTCTCCACATCTCTGGTAACCACCATTCTATTTCCCCTTTCTAAGAGTTTGGTTGCTAAACAAATTATTTTAAGGGTAGTAAATACACACAACATAAGATTTACCATATAAACCATTTTTACGGGTACATTTAAGCAGAGTTGAATGCATTTACAGTGCTGTACCACAGAACTCTAGTACTTGTTCATCTTTCAAAGAAGAAACTCTTTACAAAGTGAACAACAGTTTTTCCACTTCCCCCTCTTCTCATCACTTTGTATCAACATTCTACTTTTTGTTTCTATGAGTCTCATTATTATAGATGCCTCATATATGTGCAATTTTTGTGTGTCTTTTTATGACTATCTTTTTTCACACAGCATAATGTCCTCATGGTTCATTCATGTTGTGACATATGATATGATTTCTTCCTTTTTTTAAGATTGAATAACATTCTATTGTATGTATATACCATATTTTATTTATTCTTTCAGCGCTCTACTGACATTTAGCTTGCTTCCACTTTTTGGCTAATGTGAATAGTGATGAAATGAACATTGCTCTGCAAATATCTATTCAAGATCTTGTTTTTACTTCTTTTGGATATACATCCAGAACTGTGATTACTGAATTACATATTAATCCTATTGTTAACTTTTGGAGGAAATCTCTTCTTTTTCCGTGGATGCCACACCCTTTTACATTCTCAACAAGAATCCATGAGGGTATCAATTTCTCCACATCTTCACCAGCACTAGTTATTTTACATTTGTTTGTTTTTTATATTGGCCACTATACCATGTGTGAAGTGATCATATTGTGGTTAGGATTTGTATTGTCCTAATCAAGAACTGATGCTTTCAAATTCTGGTGCTGGGGAAGACTCTTGAGAGTCCCTTGGACAGAAAGGAGATCAAATTCTAAAGTAAATCAGCCTTAAATATTCATTGGAAGGATTGATACTGAAGCTGAAGTTCCAATATTTTGGCCACCTGATGCAAAGAGCCAATTTACTCCAAAAGACTCTGTTGCTGGGGAAAAGTGAGGGCAAGAGGAGAAGGAAGGGACAGAGGTTGAGATGGTTGGATGGCGCCACTGACTCAATGGACATGAGTTTGTGCAAACTCAGGGAGATATTGAAGGACAGGGAAACCTGGCCTGCTGCAGTTTATGGGGTTGCAGAGAGTTGGAAGTGACTTGGCAACTGAGCAACAATGATGTTGAGCATATTTTTGTGTGCTTGCTGTTTATTTGTATATCTTCTTTGGAGAAACATTTTTCAAGCTTTTTTTTTAAACCATTTTAAAATTAGATTATCTTTTTTTGTTGAGATAAAGGTGTTATTTATATATTTTGATATTAATCCCCTCTCCATGTATGCTTTGCAAATAAGAGAACTTATCACATTCCATGGATTTCCTTTTTACTCTATTAATTTTTTCCTTTGTTGCAGACAAGTTTTTAGGTTTGATATAGTCCATTTTTCTAGGTTTTGCTTTTGTTGTCTGTGTTTTTGTTGTAATATTTAAGAAACCATTTTCAAACACAATTATCATGAAGAGTTTTCCCTATGTCTTATTTTTCAGTTCTTATGTTTAAGTATTTAACTAATTTTAAATTCATTTTTGTATATGGCATAAGGTAATGGTCCAATTTTATTTTTCGTAAATGAGAATATCCAGTTTTCCCAGTGTCATTTGTTGGGGTCCTATGCTGAGGAGACAAACCCTCTTGGCTGAATAAGAGAATGACTAAAATAGGTTGAAAGCCTGGAGAAGCCTGGACTCTGCTCCTGAAAAGGATGTGCCTACTGATTTGTCCCCAGAAGGGCAGAAGAAGTCTGTCCTAGCAGCCACTGTGATGCTTGCAACTGCCTTGTCACGTTCTCCAGTCTCAGGCCTGGTGAACTATCTGGACTGACTCATCTCGTGCTGCAACATGGTGCTGAATCTGAGGTGGCCAGAACCAGAGAAAAGATTTAACCAGGCTGCAGATGCAACCCATTCCTGGGGCAGAGTCTGGGTGAGGTGGTGTTGGCCATTGCTGACACTTATCCAAGTGGGACCCCAGAAGCAGCCAAGACTTCCTACAATAGCCACTCTACCACAGCTCACACCTGTGCCCCCATATAGGCAGAAAAATCACAAGGGTCCAGCCTGACCTGAAGAGTAATCCCACAGGGTAGAAGCAGATACAGAAGCTGGGGACAGTGGTCAGATGTGAGAGACAAACCGGTTCTCTTTGAGAAGTATGCTATAAAAATTTACGTACCTTTTTTTGGGGAACATCTGTTTTCAAGCAGAAAGATCTGTTTCCATCAGATCAGATCAGATCAGATCAGATTAGTCGCTCAGTTGTGTCCGACTCTTTGCGACCCCATGAATCACAGCACGCCAGGCCTCCCTGTCCATCACCAACTCCCGGAGGTCACTCAGACTCACATCCATCGAGTCAGTGATGCCATCCAGCCATCTCATCCTCTGTCGTCCCCTTCTCCTCCTGCCCTCAATCCCTCCCAGCATCAGAGTCTTCTCCAATGAGTCAACTCTTCGCATGAGGTGGCCAAAATACTGGAGTTTCAGCTTTAGCATCATTCCTTCCAAAGAAATCCCAGGGCTGATCTCCTTTAGAATGGACTGGTTGGATCTCCTTGCAGTCCAAGGGACTCTCAAGAGTCTTCTCCAACACCACAGTTCAAAAGCATCAATTCTTCCGTGCTCAGCCTTCTTCACAGTCCAACTCTCACATCCATACATGACCACAGGAAAGACCATAGCCTTGACTAGGCGAACCTTTGTTGGCAAAATGATGTCTCTGCTTTTGAATATGCTATCTAGGTTGGTCATAACTTTCCTTCCAAGGAGTAAGTGTCTTTTCATTTCATGGCTCCAGTCACCATCTGCAGTGATTTTGGAGCCCAGAAAAATAAATTCTGACACTGTTTCCACTGTTTCTTCATCTATTTCCCATGTAGTGATGGGACCAGATGCCATGATCTTCGTTTTCTGAATGTTGAGCTTTAAGCCAACCTTTTCACTCTCCACTTTCACTTTCATCAAGAGGCTTTTGAGTTCCTCTTCACTTTCTGCCATAAGGGTGGTGTCATCTGCATATCTGAGGTTATTGATATTTCTCCCGGCAATCTTGATTCCAGCTTGTGTTTCTTCCAGTCCAGCATTTCTCATGATGTACTCTGCATATAAATCAAATAAACATGGTCACAATATACAGCCTTGACGTACTCCTTTTCCTATTTGGAACCAGTCTGTTGTTCCATGACCAGTTCTAACTGTTGCTTCCTGACCTGCATACAGATTTCTCAAGAGGCAGATCAGGTGGTCTGGTATTCCCATCTCTCTCAGAATTTTCCACAGTTTATTGTGATCCACACAGTCAAAGGCTTTGGCATAGTCAATAAAGCAGAAATAGATGTTTTTCTGGAACTCTCTTGGTTTTTCCATGATCCAGTGGATGTTGGCAATTTGATCTCTGGTTCCTCTGCCTTTTCTAAAGCCAGCTTGAACATCAGGAAGTTCACGGTTCACATATTGCTTAAGCCTGGCTTGGAGAATTTTGAGCATTACTTTACTAGCGTGTGAGATGAGTGCAATTGTGTGGTAGTTTGAGCACTCTTTGGCATTGCCTTTCTTTGGGATTGGGATGAAAACTGACCTTTTCCAATCTTGTGGCCACTGCTGAGTTTTCCAAATTTGCTGGCATATTGAGTGTAGCACTTTCACAGCATCATCTTTCAGGATTTGGAATAGCTCCACTGGAATTCCATCACCTCCACTAGCTTTGTTCCTAGTGATGCTTTCTAAGGCCCACTTGACTTCACATTCCAGGATGTCTGGCTCTAGGTCAGTGATCACACCATCATGATTATCTGGGTCGTGAAGATCTTTTTTGTACAGTTCTTCTGTGTATTCTTGCCACCTCTTCTTAATATCTTCTGCTTCCGTTAGGTCCATACCATTTCTGTCCTTTATCGAGCCCATCTTTGCATGAAATGTTCCTTTGGTATCTCTGATTTTCTTGAATAGATCCTTAGTCTTTCCCATTCTGTTGTTTTCCTCTATTTCTTTGCATTGATCGCTGAAGAAGGCTTTCTTATCTCTTCTTGCTATTCTTTGGAACTCTGCATTTAGATGTTTTTATCTTTGTTTTTCTCCTTTGCTTTTCGCTTGTCTTCTTTTCACAGCTATTTGCAAGGCCTCCCCAGACAGCCATTTTGCTTTTTTGCATTTCTTTTCCATGGGGATGGTCTTGATCCCTGTCTCCTGTACAATGTCACGAACCTCATTCCATAGTTCATCAGGCACTCTATCTATCAGATCTAGGCCCTTAAATCTATTTCTCACTTCCACTGTATAATCATAAGGGATTTGATTTAGGTCATACCTGAATGGTCTAGTGGTTTTCCCTACTTTCTTCAATTTCAGTCTGAATTTGGCAATAAGGAGTTCATGGTCCGAGCCACAGTCAGCTCCTGGTCTTGTTTTTGCTGATTGGATAGAGCTTCTCCATCTTTGGCTGCAAAGAATATAATCGATCTGATTTTGGTGTTGACCATCTGGTGATGTCCACGTATAGAGTCTTCTCTTGTGTTGTTGGAAGAGGGTATTTGCTATGACCAGTGCATTTTCTTGGCAAAACTCTTTTAGTCTTTGCCCTGCTTCATTCCGTATTCCAAGGCCAAATTTGCCTGTTACTCCAGGTGTTTCTTGACTTCCTTCTTTTGCATTCCAGTCCCCTAGAATGAAAAGGACATCTTTTTTGGGTGTTAGTTCTAAAAGGTCTTGTAGGTCTTCATCTGTTTCCATAAGCAAACAAACAAACAAAATCTTGATTGATGAAACCAAGATGATTCTATAGACGTGGGTAATTTTATTAGTGTCTGAATTGTTGAGTACAAAAATTCACATGTGCCTAAATTCTGTAGTTAGGATGTTGTACTCCAAAGAAAAAAAAATACTCTTAAACTAGAAAGTACTCATTGACCCCAAAATATATACTGAATTGCTATTGTACTGAAAATGTATGGTGTTGGAGAAGATTCTTGTGAGTCCCTTGGACTGCATGGAGAACCAACCAGTCCATCTTAATGGAAATCAGTCCTGAATATTCATTGGAAGGACTGATGCTAAAGCTGAAATTCCAATACTTTGGCCATGTGATATGAAGAACTGACTCATTTGAAAAGACCCTGATGCTGGGAAAGATTGAAGGTGGGGGAAAAGGGGACAATGGAGCATGAGATGGTTGGATGGCATCACTGACTCAATGGACATGAGTTTGAGAAAACTCCGGGAGTTGGTGATGGCCATGGAGTCCTGGCATGCTGCAGTCCATGGGGTCACAGAGTCAGACATGACTGTCACTGAACTGAACTGAAAATTCATGGTAGGGATAAAATGACCAATATATCTGTCATAGTCCCTGTTCTCATGGAAATTGTGACCAGGCTGGGACTGAAGGATATAATATTAGGTAAATAATCAAGCAAACATTATTATAGATTGAGGAAGTGCTTTGAAACAAAAGTACCCAGAGACCTGAGAACTTGAAAAGAATTAACTTAGTTTTGGTGTTAGAAAAGGATTTCCCGAAGTAATACCAATTTATATTGATGACAAATATTTCAATGTGAGTTGAAAATGGCATGTTTTTAGCGGGTGAGAGAAAAGGGAAACAGATGAAATATTCTAGGAAGTTTCAGATGCCCAAATGAGAAGGATCTTGGCATATTCAATGTAATAAAAGAGGATAAATATGGTATTAGCTCTGAGATATGGTGGAGAATGAGATATGGTGGGAAATAGTACTTTTAAGATAACAGCGGTCAGAAACTTACAAGCAAATTAATGTTAAAATAGTGAAGGACCACTGAAAGTGAAGGTTTCACAATAGCAGCAATGCAAAGACGAGATTAAATATAACAGGGCTACAGATCAGATAGGCAACAGTAATCCAAGGGAAAGATGACTGTGTCTTGAACCGGAATAGGGGAAGTGAAAATGGATAAAAGCAGATAGATTTGGAAGATATGTTAGAGATAAAATTGATCATTTTTATACCTGAAGTGCACTTCCCAGGTGGCACTAGTGGTAAAGAATTTTCCTGCAATGCAAGATATGCAGGAGACGTGGGGAACAATTCTAATTTCTTGGTATTTGCAGTGAGATGACAGGTGATGCTATTCACATTCTTAAAGAAAACTGGAAAAAGAGTGAGTAACAGGGCAAGAGAAAGTTCAAATTAGGTTATGTCAAGCATGAGGTGCCTCTGAACCATCCACTTGAAAACTGTTTAGCCAGCACATGGAAAAGTGGTCCCACAAATGGAGAAAGTAGCATAGAAACATATACACGAGCATATGTAAAATAGATAGCCAGTGGGAATTTGCTGTATGACTCAGGGAACTCAAACTGGGGCTCTGTGACAATCTAGAAAGGTGGGATGGGGTAGGAGGGAGGTTCAAGAGGGAGAGACCGTATGCATACCTATGGCTGATCCATGTTGATGTATGGCAAAAACCAACATAATGTTGTAATTATCCCTCAATTAAATTTTTTTCAAAAAAGTGGTCCCAGAGAGCAAAGAAGCAATTTGAATATAAAACAATAAATGGTCTGTATATTATTTGATCATCTAGCTTATACAATTTGTTGGCATATCATTGTTCATAGTTATTTCTTATGATTCTGCATATTTTGGTGATATCAGTTGTGATAGCTCTTTCTTTTAGGATTTTACTTTTTTGAGTCCTCTCTCTTTTTTTAGTCTAGCTAAAGATTTTTCAATTTGTATATTTGTTCAAAAACTTAGTTTTTGGTTTCTCATGTTTTTTTCTGGTTTCATTTTATTTATTCCACTCTGATTTTTTTTATTTTATCCCTTCTTCTAACTTTGCATTTAATTTTTTTCTTCTGCTGGCTCCTGGAAGTATACAGTTAAATTGTTTATTTGAGATCTTTTTTTTAATCTCTGAATTTATTGCTATAATATTTCCTCTTAGAACTGCTTTTGCAGCATCCCCTAGGTGTCAGTGTGCTGTGTTTCCATTTTCATTTGTTTCATGTCTTTATCAAATGTGTTTTATTTCCTTTATTTTATTCTATTGCTTGAACTCTAGTACAATGTTGGATAGAAGAGTGAACAATTGATGTTTTTGTCTTATCATCTTTATGGATAATGATTTTAACATTTTATCAATAAATAGGATGTTAGCTACAGGGATTTTTTTAGTATCAAGTTAAGGAAATTGCCTTTCAAATTTAGCTTACTTTGTTTTTATCAAGAATGGATGTTTAATTGAACTTTTTTTGTCTATTGAAATAATCTTATAATTTTTTTCTCTTTTAATTCTAAATTGAAAACATTTTGTGTTCTCACTAACCTTGAATTCCTTGAATAAATCCTACTTGGTTTTAATTTATTATCATATAACCCCTGGCACATACACGTACACACACACAAACACAAATGCTTATGGGGATTTTTATGTAACTGATTAAATTTCTTGATAGGTCTATAACTACTATGACTTTACACTTCTTCTTAGATCAATTGTATTAAGTCCATTCTGAAGGAGATCAGCCCTGGGATTTCTTTGGAGGGAATGATGCTGAAGCTGAAACTCCAGTACTTTGGCCACCTCATGCGAAGAGTTGACTCATTGGAAAAGACTGATGCTGGGAGAGATTGGGGGCAGGAGGAGAACGGGACGACAGAGGATGAGATGGCTGGATGGCATCACTGACTTAATGGACGTGAGTCTGGATGATCTCCGGGAGTTGGTGATGGACAGGGAGGCCTGGCGTGCTGTGATTCTTGGGGTCACAAAGAGTCGGACATGACTGAGCGACTGAACTGAAGTACATATCTATTTCATCTACATTTTAAAGATCATTGGCATAAATTAGTTTCTAATATTCTATTACTGTTTATTTTGGCAAATGAATTTGAATTTGAGAAAGAAAAACTACTTTAGAACTATTGGATATTATTTTCTGTATTGACCAATTGGTTTAAGATGCCTATCTTCTTCAGACCTGCATCCATTTAGAGCTTTCTAGCTCTTTGTTCTTCATGTACTGAGAGCACATGTTAAAAGATCTATAATTTCACTGTGGATTAGTGATTTCTCCTTCTAGTTCTGACAGTTTCTTCTATGTGTGTGTATATAAGTATGCTGCTGCTGCTGCTGCTAAGTTGCTTCAGTCGTGTCCTACTCTGGGCAATCCCATAGACAGAAGCCCACCAGGCTCCCCCGTCCCTGGGATTCTCCAGGCAAGAACACTGGAGTGGGTTGCCATTTCCTTCTCCAATGCGTGAAAGTGAAGTTGCTCAGTCCTGTCTTGACTCTTAGTGACCCCATGGACTGCAGCCTACCAGGCTCCTCCGTCCATGGGATTTTCCAGGCAAGAGTACTGGAGTGGGGTGCCATTGCCCTCTACCATATATAAGCATGCTGCTGCTGCTGCTGCTAAGTCGCTTCAGTCATGTCCGACTCTGTGTGACCCCATAAACAGTAACCCAACAGGCTCCCCCATCTCTGGGATACTCCAGGCAAGAACACTGGAGTAGGTTGCCATTTCCTTCTCCAATGCATGAAAGTGAAAAGTGAAGGTGAAGTTGTTCAGTCGTGTCTGACACTTAGCGACCCCAGGGACTGCAGCCTATCAAGCTCCTCTGTCCATGGGATTATCCAGGCAAGAGTACTGGAGTAGGGTGCCATTGCCTTCTCCGGGTATATAAGCATAGATGTCTGTAATTATATTAAGTACATGTGAATTTAGTTATTTTATGTTTCCCTGTTGAATTATTACTATAAATATCACAGGATGCTCCACTTTATCACATCTAATATTTATTGTGTTAAAATCTGCTTTTCTATAGCCACACAAACTTTTCCTGTATTTATACATACATGTTTTTAAGTCATATATATTTTTATTGAGGATATTTTCTTATCTTTCATTTCACTTTCTTTCAATTGTTTAGTCAAAGTCCATTATTGTAATTGTTGCCTTTTGTTTTCAAACGTACTGGTGTACCGTGCTCCCACTGTTTTAATTTAGTCTCATCTGTGTTCTTTTTCCTTTGATCTTCTTGCTACTTTTGGACCAATGAAAAGGTGTTATTATTTTTACTGTTGCAATTTCCTCCAACTTTGGTTTTTGTTATGTATTCCTTTATGTCGGTGCAAAGATTAACTTAGATTTCACAATATACATCTTTTAATTATCAGTGTATGTTAAAACAGTACACTTATCACTTTAACTGTGTTAGCATATATCAAGATTTTAACTCCATTCACTTCTTTCATGCCATTTGTGTAATTATTACTATATATATATTTACCTCTACATTTGTTTAGACTTTATGTGTTATTTTCCCCATTTTAAAGAGTATATGTAAGCTGTGGTACATATATACAATGGAGTATTACTCAGCCATTAAAAAGAATACATTTGAATCTGTTCTAAGGAGGTGGATGGAACTGGAGCCTATTATACAGAGTGAAGTAAGCCAGAAACAAAAACACAAATACAGTATATTAACGCATATATATGGAATTTAGAAAGATGATAAAAATAACCCTATTTACGAGACAACAAAAGAGACACTGATGTATAGACCAGACTTTTGGACTCTGGGACCGGGAGAGGGTGGGATGATTGGGGAGAACAGCATTGAAATATGTATAATATTATATCTGAAATGTATTAATTATTCAAACTAAACACTATCATGTTACAATTTATTCATACCAGATGTTTGTAATGTTTCTGATAATCAATAAAAGAGATTCTTGATAAAAAAAAAATAAAGAGTATATGTTCTTCAAATTACTCTCACTTTTTCTGGTGGTTTTATTAAATTCTGTCATTCTGTCTTCCATGAGTAATCACTATTCTATGTTCTGAATAACATACTTTTGTCTATATTAATAAACACTTATCTTCTTTTTGAAGGATATTTTCATCAGATTATAATTTTAAATTGAAAATAATTTATCAGTACTCCAGAAATAATATTTCATTGTCTATTGGCTTCCATAATTTTTATTGAAAAGATGGCCACCAATCTAAAGACTGCTTCATTAAAGGCAATGTGCAGAGATTATGAGTAGGAAAATGCACTTCTCTGCATATATTTGAAATAAAATATTACATTCCACGCTTCACAAATATGTACACATGTGTGATATATGTGTGCATGTGAGAAAAATGTTCATCATAGCATTATTTCTGGTGACAGAGAGAAGAAAAAAGCTTAGATATCTATAGTCAGGAAATGATTAAGAAAATAATGTTGGTTGCATGTTATGAAAGTCTATAATTAGAAGCAAGAAATGAAGTACAGATAATAGCAAAAGTACATTTCAAAAAATTCAGTTAAAAGTAAGTCGTGATGTTTAATACAGTAAAAATGGATATGTTTTTAAAATAAACATTCAGTAAATAGCTTATTTGTAAGTCATTTACAAATTAAAGAACATGTCAAACACACCATAGTGGTTTCTATGATTGACAGACCTGAGGATTAGGACTGAAATAAGCACATTAAAGTAACAACAAACCAGGAAATGGTCCCAGAAATGACACAGTTAATGTGTGATTAATAAAAAGGTATTGTGAAGCTTACTTCACCTTGAACACACACCTGAGCTTTAATAAAATTATTAACTGTCTATCAACTTGGGAGTCATCAGCATGCAATGATATTTATAGCCAATTATACTGAAAGGCCTAGGGAAAGAGTGCAAAATGGAGAGACCTGAAACCATGGTAAGTCCAGAAGAAAAGAACAGGCAAATGACACGGTTGAAAATGTTCAGTGATAATGAAGAACAACTTGGAATGTGTGGCACTTGAGAAATCAAGCAAAGAAAGTGTTTCTAGACAAAGAGATGAATCAATTATATTCAGTAGAGATGCAAACTATGACAAGGTTGACACAGAGAAAGACCTACTAGGTTTAATATAAAGTCATTGGTGAAACTGGCAAAAACAATTTCATTGAAATGCTGAGGTAGAAGGAATTCTGGAGAAAGCCAGAAGTTGGGAAGAATATTTTGGGATGAGCAACTGGGGAGAATGAATACTGGCAATCTTTAATATTTTTACTATCTAGATGAACAAGAAATTAAATATGCAAACAGGCTGATTTTGTGATAAGTTTTTTTTTACGAATTTATAAAAAGAAAAGTACTAAAAGATCAATTCAGATAAGATCAGTCGCTCAGTCGTTTGCGACTCTTTGCGAATGCATGAATCGCAGCATGCCAAGCCTCCCTGTCCATCACCAACTCCCGGAGTTCACTCAGACTCAAGTCCAGTGAGTCAGTTATGCCATCCAGCCATCTCATCCTCTGTCGTCCCCTTCTCCTCTTACCTCCCATTCCTCCCAGCACCAGTTTTTTCCAATGGGTCAACTCTTTTTCAGCTTTAGCATCATTCCTTCCAAAGAAAACCCAGGGCTGATCTCCTTTAGAATGGACTGGTTGGATCTCCTTGCAGTCCAAGGGACTCTCAAGAGTCTTCTCCAGCACTACAGTTCAAAAGCATCAATTCTTCGGTGCTCAGCCTTCTTCACAGTCCAACACTCACATCCATACATGACCACAGGAAAAACCATAGCCTTGACTAGACGAACCTTTGTTTGCAAAGTAATGTCTCTGCTTTTGAATATGCTATCTAGGTTGGTCATAACTTTCCTTCCAAGGAGTAAGCGTCTTTTAATTTCATGGCTGCAGTCAAATCTGCAGTGATTTTGGAGCCCAGAAAAATAAAGTCTGACACTGTTTCCACTGTTTCCCCATCTATTTCCCATGAAGTGATGGGATCTTTGCCATGATCTTCGTTTTCTAAATGTTGTGCTTTAAGCCAACTTTTTCACTCTCCACTTTCACTTTCATCAAGAGGCTTTTTAGTTCCTCTTCACTTTCTGCCATAAGTCTGGTGTCATCTGCATATCTGAGGTTTTTGATATTTTCCCCGGCAGGCAATCTTGATTTCAGCTTGTGTTTCTTCCAGTCCAGCATTTCTCATGATGTACTCTGCATATAAGTTAAATAAGCAGGGTGACAATATACAGCCTTGACGAACTCCTTTTCCTATTTGGAACCAGTCTCTTGTTCCATGTCCAGTTCTAACTGTTGCTTCCTGACCTGCATACAAATTTCTCAAGAGGCAGGTCAGGTGGTCTGGTATTCCCATCTCTTTCAGAATTCTCCATAGTTTATTGTGATCCACACAGTCAAAGGCTTTGACATAGTCAATAAAGCATAAATAGATGTTTTTCTGGAATTCTTTTGCTTTTTCGATGATCCAGCAGATGTTGGCAATTTGATCTCTGGTTCCTTTGCCTTTTCTAAAACCAGCTTGAACATCAGGAAGTTCTTGGTTCACATATTGCTGAAGCCTGGCTTGGAGAATTTTAAGCATTACTTTACTAGCATGTGAGATGAGTGCAATTGTGCAGTAGTTTGAGCATTCTTTGGCATTGCCTTTCTTTGGGATTGGAATGAAAACTGACCTTTTCCATTCCTTGGCTACTGCTGAGTTTTCCAAACTTGCTGGCATATTGAGTGCAGCACTTTCACAGCAGCATCTTTCAGGATTTGAAATAGCTCAACTGGAATTCTATCACCTCCACTAACTTTGTTCGTAGTGTAGCTTTCTAAGGCCCACTTGACTTCATGGAAATAAATTAATGTAAGTTAGTAGCATCATGGGAAAGTAATGTAGAATTTTGGAATTTGATTAAGGAGAATCAACTTTGAAATTCTTTTTATGATAACTGTGACAATGCTATAAAAATACATTCATAATCTCTCACCTTCATTTTAATTTAGGAAGATGTTGAATATTTTCCAGAAAATGTTCAACAAATTTTATTGTTCAATCTCATTTTATTTCAGCTCAAAAGCAAAAAGGTAAACATTGCTGTGTATAACCCTGTACTCATAGAAATACATTTATTATAATATATTATAAATCTCATTACTCTACTTCTCCCTCCAATGTGTGCAAACTTTTAAAGTGTTTTTTGAAAAAAGAGACAAAACATTCATTGAGAAGCAAGCAATTATGAGAAAAACTCATACAAGAAGATACCTGGTCAGATTCCAGGTCACTATGTTTCTCACAAGACACAGAAAGGCTTACAACTTATAATATTATTGACCCTGTGGTATATACTTTACAGTCTTGTCTTTAAGAAGTTGTTGGGAAAACAGAAGATTTTATGGAATAAAGTAAATATATTGTGATTTTTCCACAGTTAAATCAGTTATTATATTGAAATTTCATTCACAATTAAAAATAGCAGTTTCAGTCATCTGGTTCCAGATTATTGCTTTCACCTAATTCAGTTTTCTGGATAATTGCACCAATTTAGATTAGTATTTTTTCATTCTTAGAACTTGACCTTATTGAGATCTGAGTTTTACAGAGAACCTAGATGGGAAAAACTCATGAGGATGTTGATTTGACATGAAAAATTTTGGAATTCTGCAAAAAAGCAAAAAAATAAGGAGATGAATTATTATCCACTCACTTGGCAAATTCAGATACCTATTCTTGGAAAGCTTTCTCCTTAGACAAACGGACAGGAGCATTCTTTCCTTTCACATCTCATCATAGGCAAAGCAGCTCTTTCATATACTATGGGATTTGATATACTTGGAACCTGAAAGAATCCTTATGACTCAATCTTGTATCTGCTCAGTTTTCACCCCATAGACAACAGGATTCATAGTGGGAGGTAGAAGCAGATAAATGTTGGCCACAATGATGTGGCATGAAGGAGGAATCCTGTGACCCCAAAGCGATGGGAAAAGAATGAAATGAAAGCTGGACTATAGGAGAAAACAATGGAACAGATGTGGGCAATGCAGGTGCTGAAGGCCTTCTGCCGAGCATCTGCAGAGGAGAGGCTGACCACTGCCCTCAGGATCATGGTGTAGGAGACTGTGATGCACAGGATGTCAAAGCCCCGAATCAGGAGGGCTACCATCAGACCATAGATAACATTGACCTTGATGTTGCCACATAGTTACAGCTATTAAGAGGGTCATTCCTATTTTGATCCTTTTTAAACTATTCTTTTTTTATTTTTAATGCGGGCTAATAACTTTACAATATTGTGATGTATTTTATTATTTTCTTGAGGAGTAAATAACTATCGTGATTGCATTTTATTTTCTAGCTTAACACAGTTGCAAGAAGACATAAACAGCAAATCTAATAGTGGAAGATGTGAATACACTATTTTTTTCCAAGACAAATCAAGAGTATACACAAGAAGTAAGCCTAATAATAGATATTTATGGACATATACTCCAGTAACAGACAATATTCTTTTTTCTCAGGGGCATGTGAAAAATTAACAAAGTATCATGCTCTTGTAAAGGAGGTTACACAATACCATCAGCAAGCCCTGTAGAGAGAAATGAAACAAGCAACTCTCATCACAGTGAATCAAAAATAGTAATATAAAATTTTAAAATAGCATCTTTAATAAGTAACCAAGAGCATAATTGAATGACAATAAGACAGCAGTTTCTTATCAAATTGGCACATAACTTTTGGAATGGAAGAGGAGGACTCCAATACACAACAGGAATTTGTCTTGAGGAAATAATCAGATCAGAAATGCAAAAGTTTCACATGTGGGTCAATTGCTATAGAGTTTTTAAAAGGGTCTATAATATGAGATTAGGATATCTTTAAGTAAATTATGAACTTTTATTCAAGTATAATAATTCTGATGAAAAGGACTCATAAATCTTAAATAAAAGTACCAGGGTATACTGTAGCATATTATGATTTTTTTTGTTAAAACATAGATAATAAATATATATAATTATATTTTATACACCTATTTTTTTTTAAATCAGGATAAAATACATAAGAAGTTTCCTCTAAGTTGTAGACTATGGATGCTTTTTAGTATCTTTTTAGTATCTTATAATTTGTTTTTCCAAATTATTCAATATATGTTGACATTACTTTTATTATCTATTTTAAGCAGATAAAAATTGAACCAGTTATCTTTAAAATTGCTGCTATTATCATGATTATTATTCTAAGGACATATATTAATCTAATTTTTCCTAACTTAATAGGTAAGTATAATAAGCTTAAACTGTTGACTTTTTTTCTAGACCACCATAATGTTTATCAATTCCCCTACTTGAAAGTAAACTTCATAAACCAGGAGCCATGTTCATATACTTCCTGGCTTAGCTTGGAGAGTAGAAAATTCTCAATCAGATCAGATCAGTCGCTCAGTTGTGTCCGACTCTTTGCGACCCCATGAACCGCAGCACGCCAGGCCTCCCTGTCCATCACCAGCTCCCGGAGGTCACTCAGACTCACACCCATCAAGTCAGTGATGCCATCCAGCCATCTCATCCTCTGTCGTCCCCTTCTCCTCCTGCCCTCAATCCATCCCAGCATCAGAGTCTTCTCCAATGAGTCAATTCTTCGCATGAGGTGGCCAAAATACTGGAGTTTCAGCTTTAGCATCATTCCTTCCAAAGAAATTCCAGGATTGATCTCCTTCAGAATGGACTGGTTGGATCTTCTTGCAGTCCAAGGGACTCTCAAGAGTCTTCTCCAACACCACACTTCAAAAGCATCAATTCTTCGGTGCTCAGCCTTCTTCACAGTTCAGCTCTCACATCCATACATGACCACAGGAAAGACCATAGCCTTGACTAGGCGAACCTTTGTTGGCAAAGTGATGTCTCTGCTTTTGAATATGCTATCTAGGTTGGTCATAACTTTCCTTCCAAGGAGTAAGCGTCTTTTAATTTCATGGCTCCAGTCACCATCTGCAGTGATTTTGGAGCCCAGAAAAATAAATTCTGACACTGTTTCCACTGTTTCTTCATCTATTTCCCATGTAGTGATGGGACCAGATGCCATGATCTTCGTTTTCTGAATGTTGAGCTTTAAGCCAACCTTTTCACTCTCCACTTTCACTTTCATCAAGAGGCTTTTTAGCCCCTCTTCACTTTCTGCCATAAGAGTGGTGTCATCTGCATATCTGAGGTTATTGATATTTCTCCCAGCAATCTTGATTCCAACTTGTGTTTCTTCCAGTCCAGCATTTCTCATGATGTATTCCGCATATAAGTTAAATAAACATGGTGACAATATGCAGCCTTGACGTACTCCTTTTCCTATTTGGAACCAGTCTGTTGTTCCATGACCAGTTCTAACTGTTGCTTCCTGAAAATTCTCAATAAACATTATTAAATGGGGAGATGAACTAATGCATGAATAAAAGAAGAAATTTTAAAGAATAAATCAAGGTATGAATGAAAGAAAGAGTCCATACTCAATTGCTTTTGATATATTTTCCAAAGGGCAGTGGGTAAAAGGGAAATATTGCTTGCTCTTTAGTTACTAAGCGGTGTTAGACTCTTTTGTGACCCCAGGGACTGTATGTAGCCCACCAGGGTCCTCTGTCCATAGAACTTGACGGTCAAAAATACTGGGGTGGGTTGCCATTTCTTCCCCCAGGGGATCTTCCTGGCCCAGGAATTGAACACATGTCTCCTGTGTCTCCTGAATTGCAGGCTATTCTTTACTGCTGAGTCACCAGGAAAATCCCAAAGGGTAATATACATTTGAGATAAAATATTTAAAAGAAAATATTTAACCCTAGTTTTCATTAAAATAACTTGTGTTTACTTTCAATCTCTCCCCTAACAAGTATACATGCTAATGTACAAACACACATATATGAGAGTATTCACATATTTGTATATCATTATTTCAACACTGAAAGTGAAAAGTGTTTACTCTGTTTCTTCCTCCTATAGAGAATGTTTTGATTCCCACATCAACACATGTGTCTTGATACTTTGAAATATCCCTTTGGACATTTAACACACATTTTCCTTTAAAGCTCAGTTTGATAGTACAGATAGCAAGGAAGCAAGAGTTTGCTTGCTATGTAAGCACATTTATTCTGAGATTTGAATTTTTTTTAACCAAGACCCTGAATACTTGGACCAGATTGCCTTCAGCTCACTGTTGTGCTGTGAAAGCAAAACATAAGGTAATTAATATATACAAAAGAAAGGATAATGACAGGATTACTTTTCTTTCTTTTTTTCTTGTAGGAAGTAAGACAAAGTGGAAAAGGTCTCTAGATACATAGCAATTCCTTATTATTTTTCTAGAAATAAATCTTTGATTCTAGTCACACAATTTTAATGCAGAAGTGTTGTATGGTATCGGACATTCTTGAAAAATGTGCATTTCTCCAAGTGTAACATTGTGGTTATGTTTATTTTTGTTATTTCTCTATCGAAAGAGGAATTAGAAGTAAATCACTCCCATAGCAAAGAGAAATAGGGGAATAGTTAGAAAACTGGTTCTCAATCTGATGGTAAAATCAGTCTGATGGTAAACATGCTCTTGTTTTTCCCTGATTTTTTTCTTATTCCTCAAAATCATAATGTCTGATTTTTACCATCTCAGTCTGATGGTAAAAATACTCTTGTTTTTCCCTGATTCTTTTCTTATTCTTCAAAATAATAATGTAATTTGCCTTGATTATGTACTACAGAGACAGACCTATGACTTTTGTTTCACTGATTTTGGATAGAAAAAATTACATGGAGTGAACAACCCTCAAAATGAAAAAAAAATGAATCCAAGGATTAAACATGGTCTAATGAAAGTACATCTATTACCTATTATGTTTAAGGATGAAGATAAGCAATAGATATATCAAAGATGTATTTTATAAGTGACCATATTTCTGTGTTTGTATTATTATTCCAGTAACTCTCACCACACCCCAGTACCCTATTTTCTTCAACACAGGTAATTATTCTTTCTGCAGAGAAAGTATTAAGGCACTGAACTGACATTGTTCATTCTTGTCAAGAGAGTTTTTTACTCCAAGAGAAGTAAAAGGGTTGCATTGTGTTGCATTGTGCACTACTCTTTACGATGCGATATACAGTTCAACGTTTTTCATTTATTATGTCAGCAAATCTGGAGGACCTAGCAGTGGCCACAGAGCTGGAAAAGGTCAATGCTCATCCCAATTCCCAAGAAGGGTAGTACCAAAGAATGTGCTGACCATCGGACAATCACACTCATCTCTCATGCTAGAAAGGACATGCATAAAATCTTGCAAGCTAGGCTTCAGCATTATGCGAACCAAGAACTTCCAGATGTCCAAGCTGGGTTTAGAAAAGGAAGAGGAACTAGAGACCAAATTGTCAACATTTGCTGGATTGTAGGGAAAACAATGGAATTTTAGAAAAAAAAATCTATCTCTGTTTCATCAACATGCTAAAGCCTTTGACTGCGTGGATCATGACAAGCTGTGGAAAGCTCTTAGAGAGATGGGAATACCAGATCATATTCCTTGTCTCCTGATCAACCTGTATGCAGGTCAAGAAGGATGAGTAGCACCATGTATGGAACAACTGATTGGTTTAAGATCCAGAAAGGAGTACGACAGGACTGTCTGCTGTCACCCTGTTTGTTTAACCTATATGCTGAGGATATCATGAGAAATGCTGGGCTGGATGAGTTACAGGCTAGAATCAAGACAGGAGGGAGAAACATCAACAACCTCAGATATGCAGATGCTACCACTCTAATGGCAGAAAGTGAAGAGGAAACTAAAGAACCTCTTAATGAGGGTGAAGGAGGAGAGTGAAAGAGCCAGCTTAAGGCTAAATATTAAACAACTAAGATCGTGGTATCCAGGCCCATTACTGCATGGCAAACAGAAGGAGAAAAGGTAGAAGTACTGACAGATTTTCTCTTCTTGGGCTCCAAAATCACTGTGGATGGTGGCTGCAGCCATGAAATCAGAAGATGATTGCTTCTTGTCAGTGTGTTGAAAAGCAGAGGCATTACTCTGGTGACAAAGGTCCATATAGTCATATGGTCTTCCCAGTGGTCATGTACGGTTGTGAGAGCTGGGCTATAGTGTTTCCTTTGTCATAAATTAAATGGCTTAATGTGTGTTTCAGAATTTGATTTCTGGATTCTGTATATAGTATTTTTAATCACATTTAAAGGGATGAGTAATTTGTTTTTTAAGGAAGTTATAGAAATTATCCTCATGCATATCTTTAAGAAATGGAAAGATAAGGTTAAAATCTATATATTTCTCTTCTATACTGCTCTTCTTGTACTACCTGATTTTGGGAAAATTGAGATGTAATAAAATCTCAAGGAGATTAAGTGAACTACAAAAATCAATTATAGAATCCAATTTTCTATCCTATAAATTGGTGGGATTTCCATCATGATAGTTGACCATGTTTCTATGAAAAATCAGATAAACTGTTTCATATTCTGGTAATTATAGGGTTATTAAGAAGGTGTTTAATAAAACCAATTTTTTTTTTCCTTGGGAAATTGATCACAGAATTATTTTCATTCTAAATATGAAGCTTACATCCATATTTGGTGATTTAGAGCCCACTGGCTAAATTATTATCTGTTGCTTGCAATCAGCCTTAGGCTTGCATGAAGCTCATTTTTCTTACCTGTTTAGCAGAGACTACAATAGCACTAAACTTTTTCCTTCCTTCTTCTGACCTAACTCCTAGACACTGCAGATCGTATTTCTTAAGGGAGGGGTAGGAGAGGATTCTAGCTTCTTCACTGGCCGATGCTTTCCAAGCACCATGAAATTAACTAATGGCTCTCTGGATATTTATGAATTATTTGTCACTTGTTATTTAACAACAATGAAGTTCCTATTATCTGATAATTGCAAGATTTTTGGTGGTTTACTTCCTGGCCAAGCATCTAAATTATCACTTTTCCCCTCAACCCCAGTTACTTCTCACAGACTTGATCATTTGATTTCCATACTTTTGTTTATTGATTCTTTATTCCTTTTATAAATGTGTCTCCTTTACATCGTGTTTTTCCTTCTGAATAGGTATCAAACACCTTCTCTTCAACATAGTCTTTATTTATAATCACCAATTCCTCCTTCAACACCTCATCAACAACAATAAACATCCACTTTAATAGTCTAGTGCTCATTTAGGAGGTTGCACATACTTTTATTTTAATTCTTATTACATTTACTGTGATAAATTGCTTGCATCTTTGTCCATTAACTCTGATGTCCTTAATGAGTGAAACCCTTGTTCTCCACATTGTCACATTTTAGATGTTCAATACATATATATGAGAAATTAAAAGATTAATAAAAGCATGAGGTAGCATTTATTTATCTCAAATACTTAAATTGAAAATGTGTTTAGCAACAAGCATGGAATTTAGAATTAATTAATTTTGCTCTTAGATGAGAAAAAAATTTGATGTGTGTTAGGAAAGTGAAGAAGAATTAAAAAGCCTCTTGATGAAAGTGAAAGAGGAGAGTGAAAAAGTTGGCTTAAAGCTCAACAATCAGAAAATGTAGATCATGGCATCTGGTCCCATCACTTCATGGGAAATAGATGGGGAAACAGTGTCAGACTTTACTTTTGGGGGCTCCAAAATCACTGCAGATGGTGACTGCAGCCTTGAAATTAAAAGACGCCTACTCCTTGGAAGGAAAGTTATGACCAACCTAGATAGCATATTCAAAAGCAGAGACATCACTTTGCCAACAAAGGTTCGCCTAGTCAAGGCTATGGTCTTTCCTGTGGTCACGTATGGATGTGAGAGTTGGACTGTGAAAAAAGCTGAGTGTCAAAGAATTGATGCTTTTGAACTGTGGTGTTGGAGAAGACTCTTGAGAGTCCCTTGGACTGCAAGGAGATCCAACCAGTCCATTCTGAAGGAGATCAGCCCTGGAATTTCTTTGGAGGGAATGATGCTGAAGCTGAAACTCCAGTACTTTGGCCACCTCATGGGAAGAGTTGACTCATTGGAGAAGACTCTGATGCTGGGAGGGATTGGGGGCAAGAGGAGAAGGGGACGACAGAGGATGAGATGGCTGGATGGCATCACTGACTTGAAGGACGTGAGTCTGAGTGACCTCCGGGAGTTGGTGATGGACAGGGAGGCCTGGCGTGCTGCGATTCATGGAGTCGGGAAGAGTCGGACACGACTGAGCGACTGAACTGAACTGAAGAAACATCAAATGTAAAGTTAAATTTATTTATATTGTCTCCTACTAGAACTCGACTAACATGTGTTCCATTGTGAAATATATGAAAATGTCCATTCAAAAGATCAGAGACAACCAATGAAAAAACAATAAAAATTAGAGATGTCAGTGTATTTATTGAATGATAAATATTACTAAAGTAACAAGCATAATCAAGGCAAAGTACATAAATTCTTTTAGTAAATTATAATAATGTAAAACTAGTTTGTTTTGTTTTTGCTACAAATACCAGATAATCTCAGAGGACAATGTTTAAAGGTAAAGTAGAAAGATTGGTAGAAAGACATAATAAAAAAAAAGATTCATTACCATTGATATATTTATGCATCCTAAACAATTTTAGCCACTTACAGCCTATTACTGAAAGCTTATTCTGATTAGCAATTAAAAGCATTCTAAAAAATGCGCATAGACCATGATAAGAGAAGGCAAAAATGAGTCCGTTTAAATGTGAAAAGACCAAACACAATTTTTCTGTTTGTGAGACCCCGATCTCCATTGAGAAATACATAATTTAATATTTACAAAAGGTTTCATACAGTGCCTTAATAATTAAATATCAATAATCAGCTATTAAGCAAGAATAAAAATTTTTAAAGTCGTTATATCTTTCGGTTCATGGGTATAGTGACCAAAGAATGCTAAGATTTTATATATTTATTATATAAAAGAAGATCTATAATGGAGAGTGAAAAAGTTGGCTTAAAGCTCAATATTCAGAAAATGAAGATAATGGCATCCGGTCCCATCACTTCATGGGAAATAGATAGGGAAACAGTGGAAACAGTGTCAGACTTTATTTTTCTGGGCTCCAAAATCACTGCAGATGATGACTGCAGCCATGAAATTAAAAGACGCTTACTCCTTGGAAGGAAAGTTATGACCAACCTAGATAGCATATTCAAAAGCAGAGACATAACTTTGCCAACAAAAGTCCGTCTAGTCAAGGCTATGGTTTTTTCTGTGGTCATGTATGGATGTGAGAGCTGGACTGTGAAGAAGGCTGAGTACCGAAGAATTGATGCTTTTGAACTGTGGTGTTGGAGAAGACTCTTGAGAGTCCGTTGGACTGCAAGGAGATCCAACCAGTCCATTCTGAAGGAGATCAGCCCTGGGATTTCTTTGGAAGAAATGATGCTAAAGCTGAAACTCCAGTACTTTGGCCACCTCATGCAAAGAGTTGACTCATTGGAGAAGACTCTAATGGTGGGAGGGATTGAGGGCAAGAGGAGAAGGGGACAACAGAGGATGAGATGGCTGGATGGCATCACTGACTCGATGGATTTGAGTCTCAGTGACCTCCGGGAGGTGGTGATGGCCAAGGAGGTCTGGTGTGGTGCAATCCATGGGGCCGCAAAGAGTGAGACACAACTGAGTGACTGATCTGATCTGATCTATTTATTAACAAATGAAGTTTTCTATCCAAAATCTCTTTAGAGAAGATATAACAGAATTACTTTTTATTATAAATCTCTGAGGGTTAAAAACTAGTTTTAAAAAACAATTTTGAATCAGTGTCTGTGATGTGAACTTGAAATTGCTTAATAAAAATTTGTTGAGTAAATAAATGAACTAATCAGTAAACAAACAGAAAATATTCTCACTGTCATTCAGGAAAGTTGACTGATCAAATAAACTACAGAATTTTAAAACACAGAAAAAGATAAAGTAACCATAAACTATTTTCTCTTATCTTTATCTTATTCTAGGAAAAGTCACATAAAGTTTAAGTCTATTTGATTATGGTAATGCTGAATAAAACGGAGTGGGTCCCACCCTCATTCATTCTGAATGGAGTCCCAGGACTGGAAGATGTGCATATTTGGATTTCCTTCCCATTCTGTTCCATGTATGTTGTAGCCATGGCAGGGAACTGTGGACTCCTCTACCTCATCTACTGTGAGGACTCCTTGCACAAACCTATGTATTACTTCTTGGCCATGCTTTCCCTAACTGATCTTGTCATGTGCTCTAGCACAGTCCCTAAAGCCCTCTCCATCTTCTGGCTTCATCTCAAGAAAATCAACTTTGATGGATGCCTGATCCAGATGTTCTTCGTCCACACCTTCACAGGGATGGAGTCTGGGGTGCTCATGCTCATGGCCCTGGACCGCTACGTGGCCATCTGCTACCCTCTGCGCTACTCAACTATCCTCACAAATCCCGTCATTGCAAAGGCGGGTCTCTCCACCTTTCTCAGAGGGATGTTGCTCATCATTCCCTTCCCTTTCCTCACCAAGCGCCTGCCCTACTGCAGAGGCAATGTAATCCCCCACACTTACTGTGACCACATGTCTGTGGCCAAATTGTCTTGTGGAGATATCAAGGTCAATGCCATCTATGGTCTGATTGTTGCCCTCCTGATTGGAGGTTTTGACATCCTATGTATCTCAGTCTCCTACACAATGATCCTGAGGGCAGTGGTCAGCCTCTCCTCAGCAGAAGCTCGGCGGAAGGCCTTCAGCACCTGCACTGCTCACATCTGTGCTATAGTTTTCTCCTACAGCCCAGCCTTCTTCTCCTTCTTTTCCCATCGCTTTGGGGCCCATACAGTCCCTCCCTCTTGTCACATCATTGTGGCCAATATTTATCTACTGTTGCCTCCAACTATGAATCCTGTTGTGTATGGGGTGAAAACCAAGCAGATAAGAGACTGTGTTTTAGGAATCCTTTCAGGTTCTAAGAATACCAAATCCCAAAACATATGAGTGGGCATTCCCAGGAAAGAAAAGAGAAAGATGACTTTTAGTTACCTGTTTAGGTGGGAGTTGGCAAAATCATTGCAAGTTCTATTTTGGCCCCTAAAATGGGACTTACCTAGTAGTAAGTGCATCTCCAAATGCATGTCCTGTCATAAGAATCTCAGTATCACCTGAACACCCACCAATCTTTCTAAGAATTTCTTATTTCTCATTGCTGTGAAAGATTAGTCTAATAACTAACCCAAGTTTTCTTGAACATAAACAAGTTGGACCATTTTTCATAAAAAGGTGAATAAAATGGGAGGACATGATTTTTTTTTAAATAGTGAATTTAATAATCAGATAGCCAGTTGTGACTTTCCCCTGAAAATATATACTCTCTACTTTTAATCATTAGCAAAATATCTCTTTCTTTCCAAGGAACAGGTAGAAAGTATCCTATGATGAATTTTAAGGTTCTGGGAATTTTATTAGAATCTTACTTGACACTGAATAAAATGCCTGGACAATCCCATGGACGGAGGAGGCTGGTAGGCTACTGTCTGTTGGGTCGCAAAGAGTCGGACACGACTGAGCGACTTCACTTCACTTCACTTACACTGAATAGGTCTCTCTTAGTCAGACTACACACACTATTATACTACAGACTAAACTGGTGTTCATTTTCCTATGAAAGTGTATCTGAAAGCACACAGTCTGGAAGGTGAGGTAGATAAGTTTCAAGCAAATCTGCAAAAAGAGCATAAGTTATTTTTATAAGAATGGCATGAGATTGGATCAAAATTGACTTTTTTCATCTTATCTCCAATTGTTAAACTAATAAAATGAAATCTTTCAGATAATTAAAATTATGATAAACAAGTGAGGGACTAATCATTAAGATTATTCCAAATTAATAAACAATTGATGGACTAAAGGAAATGGTACTTTTTATTAGTTTCTTCAGAACTTAGTCAATTATATATAAGAATTTTAGAGAAAATGGAATCTTTACTTTTATCTCTCTTTTCAACTAAAAAAAGCATACATCATCTCTCCCCAATTCAGTTAACCACACACACAAAATTGCATTGAATTAATTGTTTTTCTTTGCTATCTTGTAAAATCCTACAGAACAACTCTACCCCCTAAACTGCAATTATCTTCCCTGTAACATCTCATTTCTCTGTTCGCTTTGACCTCAAAAGTTCTAAAATGAGTTTTCAACATTCTCTCCATTTTTCCCCCTCAACTTGAAATCACTCTTTCCCCAGTTTTTCTTTCTGTCATCCCTTCCATTAACTGAAATTGCTTCTGTCAATCTCACTAAGGACTTCCGCAATAACAAATAAAGTTCTTTATAGGTTCATCTAATGCTACCTTTCAGGAATAAAGAATGCAATTCTGCATTTCCAGTATCTTGAAACACCACACCGTATACACCCTGATTCGTGTTGATGTATGGTGAAAACATACATGTAAATGTAAAGCAATTACCAAAACACTACCATTTTAAAACTACAGATGCACAATACATGTTATGATTTTCTTCACTCCTGAGAAGGAAGACATAAAAATGGCCAACAGATATATAAGAAGATGCTCAATGTCACTAATTATCAGAAAAGACAAATCAAAATCACAATGAGATATCTTTTCACATTCTGTTAGGATGGCAATCATAAAAATTAGGAAACATGTGTTGGTGAGGAGGTCAAGAAATTGGAACTCTTGTGAACTCCTCTGTGAGAATATAAAATTGTGCAGCCACTACAGAAAGAGTAGGTGCCTTAAAAAATTAAAAATAGAATTATTGAATGGTAGAACAATCCCAGTTCTGGTTATTTATCCCCCAAAACTGACAATAAGATCTCAGTGGGATATACACTCTTTCATGTTCATCACTGAATTATTCACAGTATCTAAGATGTGGGAAAAAAAGCTAAATGTATATGGATGTATGTCTAAGTAAGGAAATATGGTTTGTATACATGAAAATAAGACATCCTGTCATAGATTGCATCATAGACAGACCTTGAAAAATTATGTTAAGTGAAAAAAGATAGTCAGAAGGGCAAATATGATTTCACTATATGAAATACCTCAGCCATAAAGAAAAGAACAAAATGCCATTTGTGGCAATATGGATGGTCCTAGAGACTATCATGCTAAGTGATATAAGTCAGCCTGAGAAAGTAAAATATCATATGATATCACTTACATATGGAATCTAATAAAAACTGTACAAATGAACTTATTTACAAAATAAAAACAGACTCACATATCTCAAAACCAAACTTCTGCTTACCAAAGGAGAAATGTGGGGGAAGTTTTAAATAAGGAGATTGGAATTAACATATACACACTACTATGTATATAAAGTGGGCTTCCCTGGTGGCTCAGATAGTAAAGTGTTTGCCTGCAAAGCGGGAGACCTGGGTTTAATTCCTGGGTCGGGAAGATCCCCTGGAGAAGGAAATGGCAACCCACTCCAGTATTCTTGCCTGGAAAATTGCATGGATGGAGGAGCCTGGTGGGCTACACAGTCCATGGGGTCACAAAGAATCGGACAGGACTGAGTGACTTCACTTCACTATGTATAAAATAGATAAATAACAAGGACTTACTGTATAGCACAGGGAACTCTACTCATGATTATACTCAATATTCTATAAAAATCTACATGGGAAAAGAATCTGAAAAAGAATTGATATATATGTCCGACTCTTTGTGACCCCATGGACTATAGAGTCCATGTAATTCTCAAGGTCAGACTGGAGTAGATAGCCTTTCCCTTCTCCAGAGGATCCTCCCAACCCAGGTCTCCTGCATTGCAGGCAGATTCTTTACTAGCTGAGCCACAGGGGAAGCCCATATGTATACACACACACACACACACACACACACACACACACACACACACACACATATATATATATACATACACAAACACACATAACTGATTCACTTTCCTGTACACTTGAAACTAGCAGAACATTGTAAACCAACTATACTTAAATAAAAATTTAAATATAAACAAACAAAAACACAAATAATGTAGTGTATATACATGATGCATTCAGGCATAAATGCAAGCCAGTCACAGAAGGACAAATATGATTCCACTATGTTTAAAAAAAAGTTTTAGTACCTCAATTATGTCCAACTCTGCAACCCCATGAACTATAACCTGCCAGGCTCCTCTGTCCATAGAATTCTCCAGGCAAGAATACTGGAGTGGGTATTTATTCCCTTCTCCAAGGAATCTTCCCAACCCAGAGATTGAACCCAGGTCTCCTGTATTTCAGGCCGTTTCTTTACCATCTGAATCACCAGGGAAGCCCTTGTTAGTTGTGTCTAAATGTGATTCCATAGATTGTAGCCCACCGTTCCTCTATCCATGGAGTTCTCCAGGCAGGAATACTGGACTGGGCAGCCATTTCCTTTTCCAGGGAATCTTCCTTTCTCCAGGGTGTATATTGACCCAGGAGTCAAACCCAGGTCTCCTGTGTTGTAGGCAGATTCTTTACCATCTGAGCCACCAGGGAAGCCATAATTTACTATATGAAGTACCTAATGTACTTCTCATAGAATCTGAAAGTAGAATGGTGATTATGCTTATATGTTATGATCATATGCTGTTGTTCAGTCACTGTCATGACTGACTCTTTGAGACTCCATGGACTGCAGCATGCCAGGTTTTCCTGTCCTTCACCATTTCCTGGAGTTTTCTCAAATTTGTGTCCATTTAAGTGATGATGCCATACAACTATCTCATCCTCTGTCATCCCTTTCTCCTCCTGCCTTCAATCTTTCCCAGCATCAGATGTCTTTACCAGTGAGTCAGCTCTTCTCATCAGGTGGTCAAAGTATTGGAGCTTCAGCTTCAGCATCAATCCTTCCAATGAATATTAAGAATTGATTTCCTGGAACCCCAGTTCAATTCCTGAGTCAGGAAGATCCCCTGGAGAAGGAAATGGCAACCCACTCCAGTATTCTTGCCTGGAGAATCCCATGGACAGAGGATCCTGGTGGACTAAGTGGACTAGGTTTGTCATAGCATTTCTTTCAAGGGGCAAGTGTCTTTTAATTTCATAGCTGCAATCACCATCTGCAATGATTGCTATCATATAATAATATGTATATTATATAAAGAACTATGTGGTATTGATGAAATAAAATATAAATATTTAAATGAAAAAATATACAGTGCTCATGAATGTGGAGATATCAGTTCTTTCCAAAATAATATGCAGATGCATATATCAGTCAGTTTTACCACAAAGAGAAAGTTTTGTAGCTCTACAGGGGTCTTATCTAAGAGTGAACAGTGGCAGGTCCTGGGAAGTGGGAGAGATTTGGTTACAGGGCTTTTGGAGAAATCACAATAGGAACTTACAATTGTTTTTGACTTGGTGAGCAGTTATCTAGGGCATGCAACCACACGGGGATGTAGTGTTAGTGTGAGGACCCCACAACCAAACAAATGGATGCAGAGGCAGAGATACTATGAGGCAGCTTAGCTAATCACTTAGTGCAATCTCCAAACACACCCAGAAATAACATTTAATCTAGGCACACCATGGCAATCATGTTGACACATAAAATGAAACACTGCAATGAAAGGAATTAACACATGCAAAATATGAATTTTGAAACATCCTAAGTGAAAAAAGTCAGACAAAAATAGTTCATATTTTGTCATTCCATGTACATGAAATGGCTAGAATAAAAGTCATAGAAATGAATGCCTATTAGTATTTGTCCTATTCTGAAGGGAAGAGGCAATATAAAATGATGCTTAAAGAGTATAGGCCTGGCTTTTAATGTAATGGAAATATTCTACAATTAGGTAGAGAGGTAGCAGTTACACATCATTGTGAATGTACTAACAAGTGCTGAATTGTCCATTTTTAAATTGTCAAAATATTTTATTTTATGTGTTTAATCTTAAAAAATAAAAGTAAAAACATTAAGCAAAATTTTTCTATATGTATATTTAATATTATCATTTCTTGTATAAAAAAATCTTAGCTGTCCAAGAAAATAGCAGTGTTTATATTTAAGATGCTGTCATCCAAGTTTTTGTTAAAAACACATAGACTAATGTATATTAAGAAGTTCGATAGAGAAATATTTATCAGAAGAGAAATATGTTACCTCCACTTTACAGAATTTAATGGTGTTCTTAATCTCCTTCCAAAGTCATTTAATTTTAAATATTAATCAAAATATATGTATATTATCTTTATTGTCTAATTGAAGGAATGTAAATCTAGAATCAATTGTATTTTGTTATTGCTACTATCTTAATCATGAATTTCATACTTAATTATTCCTAACCTAACACATATGCATAATAAGCCAGAACTTTTGATGTCATTTTAGAAACCTATAATATTGATCACCTTCAGTATCACCAACTCAGTGGACGAGTTTGAGCAAACTCTGAGAGATGGTGAAGGACAGGGAAGCCTGGTGTACTGTAGTCCATGGGGTCACAGAGAATCGGACATGCTTGGCAATTGGACAACAAATTTTGTAGAAAGTAAACTTCTTGAAAATCAGGGTGCATGTTATCTGCTTTTTGCAGAGTTCCCAGTATTATTTGGGGGAGTACTAGATCCTCATGGTTTAGATATGACAAAATAAAATAAATAAAAGAATAAATTAATGAATATGTGAGTGATTGAAACATTCTGTATTGAAGAGCTTTCAACTTGTGTCTTAGAATGACTTCCAGGGAAAGAAACAATACTGAAATCATTCACTTGTACTAAAACTGATTTATGTTCATTTTAATTCTTCTCCATTGAATACATTCTTATACACAAACACATGCATAGATACAAATCTATGAAATAAATCCTTTATTTATTATCATGTAGCTATAGGAATGGAAAACTTTTACTCTTTTTCCTCCTCCCATTAGGTTAGCTTGACTGCTATACAAGCATCTGTGCCTTCAATGTTCTGAAATATCCCCTTGAGACATATAACACATATTTTTCTTAAACGCCCAGTTCAATAGTATAGATATCAAGGGATTTAGAAGTTGAAGACTATGCATGTACATATATTGTACAGTCATGATATTTTTTAACCAGGAATCTGAACACCTGGACTAGTTCATATTCAGTTTACTGTTCTGCTATCCAGAGCTGAGGTATTTAAGGAAATAAACAGTGGGAGTAGTGATAGGATATTATTAGGGTAATAAGATAAAGTAGAGAGAGTTTTGAATGCATATAAATGGTTTATGATACTTTCAGAAATGCAGATAACAATATTTGAAAGCAGAATTATTCTGAAGGTTGGGAGGTTGGAAAATGTTTATTTTTCCAATTCTCAGATTGCACTTCAATGTAAATTTCCATCATGTTTATGAATAGCTAATCTATAGGAATGATTTGTTCAGTTGCACTAGAAATCAGGTATAAATCATCCTCACAACAAGAAGAAATAGGGAAATAGGTTGAGAGTATTACTCAGTCATGATCAGAACACTCTAGCTTTTTACCTTCTCTCCCCTCATTCTCAAATGAACATCTAATTTTTCTTGGTTTATTTTTTAGAAAGACTTAGTTATGACTATATTTCAACCATTTTATTTTATTTTATTTTATTTAATCAAGAATCTCTTTTATTGATTATCCAAAACATTACAAACATCTAATATGAACAAATTGTAACATGACAGTGATTAGTTGAACAATTAATGCATTTCAGATATAATATTATACATATTTCAATGCTATTCTCCCCAATCATCCTGCCCTCTCCTGGTCCCAGAGTTCAAAAGTCTGTTCTATACAGCAGTGTCTCTTTTGCTGTCTCGAAAATAGGGTTATTTTTACCATCTTTCTAAATTCCATATATATGCGTTAGTATACTGTATTTGTGTTTTTGTTTCTGGCTTACTTCACTCTGTATAATAGGCTCCAGTTCCATCCACCTCCTTAGAACTGATTCAAATGTATTCTTTTTAATGGCTGAGTAATACTCCATTGTGTATATGTACCACAGCTTGCTTATCCATTCATTTGTGGATGGACATCTAGGTTGCTTCCACGTTCTGGCTATTGTAAACAGTGCTGCTATGAACATTGGGGTACAGGTGTCTCTTTCAATTCTGGTTTTCTTAGTGTATATGCCCAGCAGTGGGATTGCTGGATCATAAGGCAGTTCTATTCCCAGTTTTTTTAGGAATCTCCAAACTGTTCTCCATAGTGGCTGTACTAGTTTGCATTCCCACCAACAGTGTAAGAGGGTTCCCTTCTCTCCGCACCCTCTCCAGCATTTATTGCTTGTGGACTTTTGGATAGCAGCCATTCTGATTGGCGTGAAATGGTACCTCATAGTGGTTTTGATTTGCCATTTTAGATAACAACATTCGCCTGGAAGAGTCCACTGTCATATGGAGAGAAAACAAGGGTTTTAAAGATTGAGGACTAGCTAGTGAAAAAGCAATCTAATTGTCTACAGGGTTTGGGATAGAGAAGAAACAACAGGTATTCATGTGCTAAGTTACTATCAATATATCCATCTACATTCACAGCATAATATTAGTTAATTTTCCTTACGAGGAAAAACAAATTATGATGCATTGAAATAATTTAATATTTGTTTTGGAAAATGTCTTATTTAGTTTGTGGCTAATACTATATTACTTTGATATAAGTATGAATCTGACAGTGTTGCAGATGTATTGAAGACAGGACTCAATTTTTAATTGTAACAAGAAAGTTTTGGTAATTAAAAACACATGCCTTTATAAAGAACACACAAAAGTTAAAACAGGATATTTACCTGATATTTAGGGAAAATATTCTTCAGAATACAGCAAGTCAGTAATACACTGTTTATTTTATGAATATTTATACTCTTCCTGATTTCCCTACTGTTCAAATGTGTTAAGAAACAGAAACGAATGTTGATACTATTTTTCCAACAATTTATGGCAATTTAGTACACACTAGCTAAATATTTATCAAAAACAAATTTCAGTGTCTATTTTATTTCAATGTTTATTATATATATCGAAATATATACATACCTGTGATTTTTATAGCATTTTTATTTCTTTTAGTAACATCTGTGAAAGTAATCTGAAAATATATAATATCATATTCAAACATAAAATGTACTTTTACAAGCCTGAAAGAAAGTTGATTGAAATTTTGGTATTCATGGAAACACAACTCTTATATTGTAAATCCATAGTATTCTTTATTTCCAAAGTGTGACATGTAAAGCTTTTTCTACTCTTGGTCTTAATAATTTAAAGCAACATCAATGGCACTAAAATAAGAAATGGAGGATCAGCTAATAAGCTGTGACATGATTTAAATGATGCCCAATTTTGAAATTTCACCTGTGGCTCAACAAACTGAGCAGGAGAGTTTATTTTAGTACCTAAAGAGGGAACAGTTTGATACATTAACTGCTCTGTATCAAGCCTTTGTCTATTTTTCTCAAAAGTGATCTTAACCTAACATTTTCTTGCTTACATTTCGGCATTGCCTGAAATGAGTACTTCCTTCCAAATCTCTTGATGTGTTTATATTATTTTGGTGTTTTCTGTTTCCCATTAAACTTTTCTGCATATTTTCACATGGTTTTCTTTTTGACATGCCTCTTTTTAAATATATGTATTTTAAAAAATAAAGCTTTAGTTTAAACGATTGATCCTATTTGCAAACAAATGCATTTATTTTGTCTATCACATTATTTTTCTTGCTCTCTTGAGATTTCTTTTGTTTTCTCCACTTTATTATGTATGTTTTGGGCATGTACAATTTCTGGTGATTTATTAGATACATATTGGAGAAGGAAATGGCAACCCACTCAAATACTCTTGCCTGGGAAATCCCATGGACAGAGAAGCTTGATAGACTACAGTCCATGGGATTGCAAAGAGTTGGACAGGACTGACCAACTTCACTCACATTGGATACATATTATATTGTGTTTCTTCTGGTGGTTACTTTATATCTTCCAAATAATAATGTTTGGACTACAGCATTTAGTTTAACAATGTTTAAAGTCAAGTATAAAAGTATAATTCATAATCCATTAATTCATTAAAAATATTTATTGGCATCTAATATGTACTAAGTGTCTTGTTATACAATGCAAGTATGAAGTAAAATCTTAGTATTAAGGATTTTATTATATTGTTCTTGATTCAAGAATATAATAAGATTTTATAATATAATGATATTAAGCTAGTGCATAAAATGATTTTATCTACAAATTAAGCCTAGTATTTTGCTATTATATCATATTAAGAAGCTTTAGAGATTGACACTCTAACCTGTCCAAGAGAGTTGAATCTTCATGAAAAATGTTATTTAGAGGTTATTTTGGAAAGGATGGGGGAGTGAAAAAAAGGAGAGAAGACTTTAAATTTACAAAGCTAAAAATGTCAGTATGATTTGAATAGGAAAAAGCAAAAGCAAAAAAGAGAAAGTATTGCTCTACCTGTTTGGTCTGCCAGAAATATAAGCTTGCTTCAGGTCTAAGAGAAATTGTCAATTTCTCCTAGAAAGTTTTCTTGATGTAACTCTAAGTTGACTTAGTTTTCATTTCTATTTGCTCTTCTATTAGTGTAAGGTTTTCATGTTTGAGTAAACTCCAGGAGTTGGCAATGGACAGGGAGGCCTGGCATGCTGCAGTCCATGGGGTTGCAAAGAGTCGGACACAGCTGAGAGACTGAACTGAACTGAAGGTTTTCACAATGGCATAGAAAGAGTAATTTAAAGAGTGCTTTGAGAAACATGATTATCCTATATTGCTTTACTATTTCCCAAAACTTTCCTTTTGCAGTGGTTTAACCTGTCATCCTTGTATGAATACATGAAGATAAAACCAAAATGTAGGTAGAAAAACTGACTAAGGAACAATCTGATAGCCCTAATACATCTACCATTTTAAACATTGGTACTTTTATTTTATGGTGACTGGAAGTTTATTCTGGGAAGAAAGTTTAACAGGTAATATAAATGCATATATTTCAGGTGTGACAAAGGTCAAGAATGAAGCATCATTAAATACGAGAAGGTTGAATCTCATATTCACATTGAAGTGTGAGAGCCTCAGTCTTTCCACTATGTCACTCCAAGATCACTGGCAGCTTGTTATGTAACCCTCCAGGATGTAGATTACTGGATTTTTTCCGGCAAAACATGAATACTCCTCAGGAAAAAAGCTAAGAACCTGATAACTGTCTCCAATGAAGCAAAGGTTCCAACCTGAGGACTCAAAATTAATGCTACCGGTTGATGAGACTCACCAGTAACTGGTATTTAGAATCAGAAACTTTCTACAAACTCTTTCTTAAGCATAAATTAATAGTCAATGGTTATCATACATTTCAGTAACACTTTCAAATGAAAGGCAAAAAATCTTTAAAAATAAAAATTGAGACAGGCATTATCAAAATAATACATTTGAAGCATACATATGTATAATATACACATATATAACATATGTGTATTAAGTATATATAAAAATATTGTTCTCAGAGTTACAAAACTCAGAGAAAGTAAGATCTTGTAAAATCCATCAACAACAGCAGTACACAGGGGTGTAGTGTTAGTGTGATTTTGGAAAACATACTTGAATTTTCTAGAAAATGAATCCAAAAAATGAATTGATTCAAGATGAGAAAAATTTTTAAACACAAAGAGAAGAAAAATCCCAGAAGATTTAATATCTGACAAAAAGTAATTGTAGTAAAATAACAAGGACCATGGATGGGAAGAAATGATCAAAAGTTAATAGAAGAAAATTTCCAAAATGAAAGTTTATGGCCATAGATTTCCAGATTCACAATGCCCAGTAAGTGACTTCACAATAAAAGATATCAGTCAGTTCAGTTCAGTACTTCAGTCGTGTCTGACTCTTTAGGACCCCATGGATTACAGCATTCCAGGATTCCCTGTCCATCATCAACTCCTGAAGCCTACTCAAACTCATGTCCATTGAACTGATGCTGTCATCGAACGATCTCATCCTCTGTCGTCCCCTTCTCCTCCCACCTTCAATCTTTCCCAGCATCAGGATCTTTTCAAATGAGTCAGTTCTTCCCATCAGGTGGCCAAAGTATTGGAGTTTCAGCTTCAGCTCCAAAGGATATTCAGCATTGATTTCCTTTAGGATAGATTGATTGGATCTCCTTGAACTCTAAGGTGCTCTCAAGAGTCTTCTACAACACCACAGTTCAAAAACATCGACTCTTCTGCACTCAGCTTTTTTTTTTTTTTTTTAAGGCAAGGGAAAGTGGGTAAAGGAAGGGATCCATGAGGATGGGAGGGAAATGGGAAGGAAGAAGGGGGGTGATGGTGGGGAGGAGTATATATAAATTCTTAGCTGATGAATTTATATTTTTAATCATAAAGAACATTTAAAAAATCATGTTTAATTCATCTTATATTTGGAGATTTGCAGATTTGGAGATGGTGCTGATTGCAGTAATAACAAGTTAGTGTGTGATAATAAGACTTGAAAAGCAACTGAAGATGAGAACTTCAGGGAACTGAAAGTCCAGTTTGGGTGTCCTCTCATCTTACACCCATCTTGACATTTTGTAGTTGTAGGTCTATCTTTACAACAATGTGTTATTTACGACAGGATCACATTTATCACTACTTCCAATGCCCAGAATGGTACCTGACCCATAAAATACTCAATAAACATTTACAGAATGAACAAATAAGTCTATGCTTTTTAAAAATTCTGAAAATTATTCCTGAATTGAGAGCTGCATCCTGGGACACCACTGTCTTCACTCCTCGTGGACCACTTCTTGTGGGTGGCCTTGTGGATCATAACATTTACTGCTGCTGTGGATGCTGTGAGAAGCACTCTTTGTAATTCTCTATGGTATTTAGCGTAGGGGGTTGCTGAGGAAGTAATTCACTCCCTTACACAATATTCCATCCATTAGGACCCACAAGGGAAACTTTTCTAGAATTTCATTGCTAGGAAGACCTGTGACTCTCCTGAGTGAACTGACAATTTGTGAGGCTCATAAGTGAATGTGTTTTCCTCTTAGCTTTGTCTATTACAGCCAGATTTGTATAGGTGTGAGTAGGGTATTAAAGTCTCCCACTATTATTGTGTTATTGTTAATTTCTCCTTTCATACTTGTCAGTGTTTGTCTTACATATTTCGGTGCTCCAATGTTGGGTGCATATATATTTATAATTGTTATATCTTCTTCTTGGATTGTTCCTTTGATCATTATGTAGTGACCTTCTTTGTCTCCTTTTCAGAGCCTTTGTTTTAAAGTCTATTTTATCTGATATGAGTATTGCTACTCCTGCTTTCTTTTGGTCCCTATTTGCATGGAAAATCTTTTTCCAGCCCTTCACTTTCAGTCTATATGTGTCCTTTGTTTTGAGGTGGGTCTGTTGTAGACAACATATGTAGGGGTCTTGTTTTTGTATCCATTCGGCCAGTCTTTGTCTTCTGGTTGGGGCATTCAGACCATTAACGCTTAAGGTAATTATTGATAAGTATGATCCCGTTACCATTTAATTTATTGTTTTGGGTTCAAATTTATACACCATTTTTGTGTTTCCTGTCTAGAGAATGTCCTTTAGTTTTTGTTGGAGAGCTGGTTTGGTGGTGCTGAATTCTCTCAGCTTTTGCTAGTCTGTAACGCTTTTGATTTCTCCTTCATATTTGAATGAGATCCTTGCTGGGTACAATAATCTGGGCTGTAGGTTATTTTCTTTCATGACTTTAAGTATGTCTTGCCATTCCTTCCTGGCTTGGAGAGTTTCTATTGAAAGATCAGCTGTTATCCTTATGGGAATTCCCTTGTGTGTTAATTTGTTGTTTTTGCCTTGCTGCTTTTAATATTTGTTCTTTATGTTTGATCTTAGTTAATTTGATTAATATGTGTCTTGGGGTGTTTCGCCTTGGGTTTATCCTGTTTGGGACTCTGTTGGTTTCTTGGACTGGAGTGATTATTTCCTTCCCCATTTTATGGAAGTTTTCAACTATTATCTCAAGTATTTTCTCATGGTCTTCCTTTTTATCTTCTTCTGGGACTCCTATGATTCGAATGTTGTAGCGTTTAATATTGTCCTGGAGGTCTCTGAGATTGTCCTCATTTCTTTTAATTCATTTTTCTTTTTTCTCCTCTGATTCATTTATTTCTATCATTCTATCTTCTAATTCACTGATCCTATCTTCTGTCTCTGTTATTCTACTGTCTGTTGCCTCCAGAGTGTTTTTGATCTCATTTATTGCATTATTCATTATATGCTGACTCTTTTTATTTCTTCTAGGTCTTTGTTAAACCTTTCTTGCATCTTCTCAATGCTTTTCTCCAGGCTATTTATCTGTGATTCCATTTTGATTTCAAGATTTTGGATTAATTTCACTATCATTATTTGGAATTTTTTATCAGGTAGATTCCCTATCTCTTCCTCTTTTGTTTGGTTTGGTGGGCATTTATCCTGTTCCTTGACCTGCTGGGTATTCCTCTGTCTCTTCATCTTGTTTACATTTCTGAGTTTGGTGTGTCCTTACTCTATTCTGGCAGTTTGTGGAGTTCTCTTTATTGTGGCATTTCCTCACTGTGTGTGAGTTTGTACAGGTGGCTTGTCAAGGTTTCTAGGTTAGGGAAGCTTGTGTTGGTGTTCTGGTGAGTGGAGCTGGATTTCTTCTCTCTGGAATGCAAAGAAGTGTCCAGTAATGAGTTATGAGATGTTTATGGTTTGGGAGTGCCTTTGGGCAGCCTATATATTGGAGCTCTGGGCTGTGTTCCTGTGTTGCTGGAGAATTTGCTTGGTATGTCTTACCCTTGATCTTGTTGGCCCTTGTATAGTGCTTGGTTTCAGTATAGGTATGGAGGCATTTGATAAGCTCCACGGAGTTTTAGTTTATTGCCTGTCACTTCCAAGGTGGTTCCCTTTGTTATAGCTTCTTCTGTTTGCTGATCTCTTCAATGCCTGATTTCTGCCCTGATACAGAGCGGGCAGTGGTGGACACCCAGGTCTAAGCCCCTCAGGTTCAGGCACTCGGGTAGTCCTCAGAAGCACAGACTCAGTTGAGCCTGCGTTTTGTGCCCTTCCCAGGTCCGAGCAGCACAGGTGATGAGGTGTTTAGTGAGCACAGCTGCTGTGACTTATTGCCTCTCCACTGCTTGGTTTTCTGGGTATACAACTGGCGCACCTTCTCAGGTGGATGTTAACCGTCCAGATCCCCAAGAAGCCTTAGTTAGCAAAGAAGCCTGCTTACAGTTTTGTAGATAATGTCTCTCTGGGGCTGTGATTGCCCACTTCTGGCTCTGGCTGCCTGTCACAGGAGGGGGATGGTCTGCAGCCAGCTATCTCTGTACAGTCCTTTGTTTCGTGCGTAGGCCTGGTGGTGTCTTAGGTTGGGGCTGGCATTTTCGCGTGGTAGATATCTGGCTTGCTAGCCCAAATTATTTCACTCAGGTAGCGCTCAGGATATTCAGGCCAGATCCTTACTCTAAGTGATGCAGCCTGCGCTGTGCCTCCTTGCCGAGCCCCTGCTTGCTAATGGCGGATGCTGGCGTCTGCGCCACTTCTCCGCTGAAGGAGTTACTGCAGGGCTCATAATTTCCTTTTGAAGACAATGGGTTGTCTTTATAGGTGCCTGATGTCCTCTGCCGACATTCAGAAGTTGTTTTGTGAAATTTACTCAGCATTCAAATGTTCTTTTGATGAAGTTGTGGAGGAGAAAGTATTCTCCCTGTCCTACTCCTCTGCCATCTTAGCTCCTCTCCCCTCAGCTTTCTTTATAGTCCAACTCTCACATTCATACATGACTACTGGAAAAACAACAGCTTTGACTAGATGGACTTTTGTCAGTAAAGTAATGTCTTTGCTTTTTAATGTGCTGTCTAGGTTGATCATAGCTTTTCTTCCAAGGAGCAAGCATCTTTTAATTTCATGGCTGCAGTCACCATCTGAAGTGATTTTGGGCTTCCCCAGAATAAAGTCTGCCAGTGTTTCATCTGTTTCACCATCTATTTGCCATGAAGTGATGGGACCAGATGCCATGATCTTAGTGTTTTGAATGTTAGTCATTAAGCCAACTTTTTCACTCTCCTCTTTCACTTTCATCAAGAGGCTCTTTAGTTCTTCCTCACTTTCTGCCATAGGGGTGGTGTCATCTGCATATCTGAGGTTATTGATACTTCTGGCATTCTTGATTCCAGCTTGTGCTTCATCCAGCCTGGCATTTTTCCATGATGTACTCTGCATATAAGTTAAATAATCAGGGTGACAATATACAGCCTTGACATACTCCTTTTCCTCTTTGAAATCAGTCTGTTGTTGCATGTCCAGTTCTAACTGTTGCTTCCTGACCTGCATATAGATTTCTCAAGAGGCAGGTAGTTCTATCTGCCTGGTTTTCCCAACTCTTTCAGATTCTTCCACAGTTTGTTGTGATCCACACAGTCAAAGGCTTTGGCAGTCAATAAAGCAAAAGTAGATGTTTTTCTGGAACTCTCTTGCTTTTTTCATGATCCAGCAGATATTGGCAATTTGGTATCTGGTTCCTCTGCTTTTTCTAAATCCACCTTAAACATCTTGAAGTTCACAGTTCACGTATTGCTGAAGCCCTGGCTTGGAGAATTTTGAGCATCACTTTGCTAGTGTGTGAGATGAGTGCAACTGTGCAGTAGTTTGAGCATTTTTTGGCATTGCCTTTCTTTGGGATTGGAATGAAAACTGACCATTTCCAGTCCTGTGTCCACTGCTGCATTTTCCAAATTTCCTGGCATATTAAGTGCTATACTTTCACAGCATCATCTTTTAGAATTTGAAATAGCTCGACTGAAATTCCATCATCTCCACTAGCTTTGTTCATAGTGATGCTTTCTAAGGCCCACTTGACTTTGCATTCCAGGATGTCCGGTTCTAGGTGAGAGATCACACCATTGTGGTTATCTGGGTCATGAAGATCTCTTTTTTATAGTTCTTCTGTGTATTCTTGACAACTGTTCTTAATATCTTCTGCTTCTGTTAGGTCCATACCATTTCTGTCCTTTATTGTGCTCATCTTTGGGTGAAATATTCCCTGTATTTATCTATCATCACCATTATCAGCATTAAACTTGAAAGCACAGACACTATAAAATTTTCTAAAGTATTTCAGAGCCAGAAAGTAAATAAATGAAGAAAAACAAAGGAAGGAGAGGTATACATGTCAAAAGGATCAAAATCTTCTCAATACGTATACCTGAGGCTAGAATTTGGAAAAAACCTATGATATTTATGTATGAAGAAAATTTCTACCAATGGTTTCCATTTACTCATTTATAAAGTGCAGACCATTAAAAAGACTAAGAGCCAAAAAATTTATGCTTTTGAATTCTGGTGCTGGAGAAGACTCTTGAGTGTCCCTTGGACAGCAAGGGGATCAAACCAGTCAATCCTAAAGGAAATCAACCCTGAATATTCATAGGAGGATTGATGCTGAATTTGAAGCTCCAAACTTTGACCACCTGATGCAAAGAGTTGACTCATTGGAAAAGACCCTGATGCTAGGAAAGATTGAGGGCAGGAGGAGAAGGGGTTGACAGAGAATGAGATGATTGGGTGGTATCATCAACTCAATGGACGTGAGTTTGAACAAACTCAGGGGTTAGAGAAAGACAGGGAAGCCTGGACTGCTGCAGTTCATCGGGTCACAAAAAGTCAGACATGACCTAGAGACTGAACAACAACAGCAGCAAAGTACAGATTAATAAAAGATTACTTTCTGAGCTTGTAATGAGGGCTAAATGAGTTAATCTTTGTAAAATCCTAGAACTGTGCCTGGTTTACAGTAAGCATAAATATGAACTTTGTTAGAAATAAGAGCAATATTAAATGCTTCCTAACTACGTCTATTGTGTCACTGATGAATAATTAACGAGATTTTCCTTAAGAAAACACCCAAAAGGAGATGTGTACAATAATTAACATTTAAATAGGATTAAACAAAAATTAATTAGAAAGACGGCAACCAATTAATTACAAATTTATGAAGATTTATCTATTTTGAGATTCTTATTTATCAATTATAGGAATTTTTTTCTTTTGTTTAAAATAATATTGTTGCAATATATGTGATAGTGCCTGGCATATAATAGGTGATACATATGTATTTGTTGAATGAATTGATCATTTAATGAATTAACAAAGACTATATACCTGGAAAGTGAAGAGGGGCTAAAAAGCCTGTTGATGAGAGTGAAAGTGGAGAGTGGAAAGGTTGGCTTAAAGCTCAACATTCCAAAAACGAAGATCATGGCATCTGGCCCCATCACTACATGGGAAATAGATGGAGAAACAGGGGAAACAGTGTCAGACTTTCTTTTTCTGGGCTCCAAAATCACTGCAGATGGTGACTGCAGCCATGATATTAAAAGATGCTTACTCCTTGGAAGGAAAGTTATGACCAACCTAGATAGCATATTCAAAAGCAGAGACATCACTTTGCCAACAAAGGTTCGCCTAGTCAAGGCTATGGTCTTTCCTGTGGTCATGTATGGATGTGAGAGCTGGACTGTGAAGAAGGCTGAGTACCGAAGAATTGATGCTTTTGAAGTGTGGTGTTGGAGAAGACTCTTGAGAGTCCCTTGGACTGCAAGAAGATCCAACCAGTCCATTCTGAAGGAGATCAGCCCTGGAATTTCTTTGGAAGGAATGAAGCTAAAGCTGAAACTCCAGTATTTTGGCCACCTCATGCGAAGAGTTGACTCATTGGAGAAGACTCTGATGCTGGGAGGGATTGAGGGCAGGAGGAGAAGGGGACGACAGAGGATGAGATGGCTGGATAGCATCACTGACTCGATGGATGCGAGTCTGAGTGACCTCCGGGAGCTGGTGATGGACAGGGAGGCCTGGCGTGTTGTGGTTCATGGGGTCGCAAAGAGTCGGACATGACTGAGCGACTGATCTGATCTGATCTGATCTGATATACCTGGTTTAAGCTATGTGTAAACAAATATTTCCTGCCATTAAAATGTTTAATTCTTTGATTTAAAATGCAAATTTAACAGAGACAGAGGAACCACAACTGAGATTTCTTTTTCTTTTTTTCCAAATCTAGGAGAGTCAAAAAGGAAAGCAAAACAAAAAATAAATGTGAAACCATATAAGCTTCTTAGTGACTATATCAGCCTGAGCATGACAATGCTGAACCAAACAGATGTGACACCAGGCTGTTTTACTCTTAATGGGATCCCAGGACTGGAGGACATGCACATGTGGATTTCCTTCCTATTCTGCTCCATGTATGTTGTAGCTATGGAAGGGAACTGTGGACTCCTCTACCTCATTCGCTATGAGGACTCACTACACAGACCCATATATTACTTCTTGGCCATGCTTTCCATAACTGACCTTGTCATGTGCTCTAGTACCACCCCTAAAGCTCTTTGCATCTTCTGGTTTCAACTCAAGGAAATCAGCTTTGAAGAATGTTTGGTCCAGATGTTCTTTATTCACACCTTCACAGGGATGAAATCTGGGGTGCTCATGCTTATGGCCCTGGACCGCTATGTGGCCACCTGCTACCCTCTGCGCTATTCAACTATCCTCATCAATCCTGTCATTGCAAAAGTTGGGCTTGCCACTTTCCTGAGAGCAGTATTTCTCATCATTCCCTTGGTTTTCTTCACCAAGCGACTACCCTACTGCAGAGGCAACCTAATACACCATACCTACTGTGACCAGCTATCTGTGGCCAAGCTATCTTGTGGAAATATCAAGATCAATGTTGTCTATGGTCTGATGGCTGCCTTCCTAATTGGAGGCTTTGACATCCTGTGCATTGCCATCTCCTACATCATGATCCTCCGGGCAGTGGTCATCAGCAGAAGCTCGGCGGAAGGCCTTCAGCACCTGCACTGCCCACATCTGTGCTATAGTTTTCTCCTACAGCCCAGCCTTCTTCTGTTTCTTTTTTAATCGCTTTGGGAGCCATACAATTCCTTCATCTTGTCACATCATTGTGGCCAATATTTACCTGTGCCTACCTCCCACTATGAACCCTATTGTCTATGGGGTGAAAACCAAGCAGATACGAGATTGTGTCCTAGGGATCCTTTCAGGTTCTAAGAATACAAAATCCTATATCACATATCTTTCAGGGAAGAGATGAAAGGCCAAAGGGAAAGAAACAAAGTGATACTTCTGTTGGATGTTTGGTCAGGATCTAAAACTATCTTTTTAAGTGTAACATTTGGGTTACAACAAGTGAAGGTGCTGATTGAGGCAATGTCTTCAGAATGCCCAAAGCATTGACACACTGCTGCCCCACGTGCACACACACTGTCTTACGAATATTTTATCTCCTCACTTCTGTGAAAGACTAGTCTCCTCATTAGCCCAAGTTACAATTTAAAAAAATAGTGGAAATCAGAATAATTATTAAGAAATGAATAATTCAGGAGCAGATATGTGCCATAGATAACAGTCTTCTTTTCAAATTGTGATTGAAAATTTCAGTTGGAAACCTCAACATATCTCTCTCAACAATGGATAGAACAACTACACAGAAAACCAACAAGAATATAAAATCCAACAGAAGTTCAATCAACAGTATCTAATAGATGTTTATAAAACAATTTCCCCAACAATACTAGAATATACTTTCTTTTTTTTATGTGTACATGGAACATATACCTATAGCAAGAATTATCCTGAGCCATAAAAAACCTAAATATTTCAAAAAGATCAAAAGCATATACTGTGTATTTTCCAACTACAACAGAATTTGACAGTAAATAAAAAATTTTTAAAGGACAGGAAAACCTACAAACATTTGGAAAGTAAGCAAGACACTTGTAATAATCCCTGAGTCAGAGAGGAAGTCTCAAGGAAAATTTAAAAAATACATTGACTAAAAATAGAATTCAATGTATCATAATTTCTGGAACACACTGAAGTATTGTTGAAAGGGTAATTTAGAGCACTCAATACATACATTAGATCAGAGAAAAAATATCCAAGCAATATTCCAAATCTAGAAAAAGAATGACAGTAAGCTCCGAGAGTTGGTGATGGACAGGGAAGCCAAGTATACTGAAGTCCACGGGGTCGCAAAGAGTTGGACATGACTGAGCAAATGAACTGAACTGAACTGATAACTCCACAATGACTACTATTTCATTAGTAGCAAAAGGGAATGATAAAGAGGAGAAGATAATGAAATTAAAATCAGAAAAATAAAGTTAAAATCAATGAAGCATATAGTTTGCTACTTGAAAATATCATTAACTAACTTGACTATTAAATTCACTAACTTCTATCAAAATTGATAAGGAAAAAAAGAGAAGAAACAAATTCACAATGCCAGGAATGAAACAGAATATCATGTTGGACTCTGAAAAAATGAAAGGGTAACATGGAAATACTACACTAAAGAAATTCTTGACAATTGCTCAGAAAACACATAAACATGTACTCAATATGAAAAATACAATTTCAATAGCTCTGTTACCATTAGACATTGAATTTTTATTAAAAATCAATGTCCAGAGCCTTGTATTTTCATTGGAGAATTCTACCAAACTTTTGAAGTATTAACACAAATTCTATGTAATATCTTCTATAAAATAGAAAAGAAGGGAATACTTCACAATTCTATCTATTAAATTAGTGTTATTCTGATACCCAAACTAGAGACAGACAGAACAACAGCAACAAAATCTATAAAACAATATCTCTTATGACTCCAGATGGAAAAATTCCTAAAAAATATCCAAAAAATAAAATTCAAAAATGCACAAAAATTATATATCATTATTAAATAATTAGTCTGGTGGATTTTATTCTCAGCATTCAAGATTATTTCAATGTTCAATAATCAACTACATTAACAGGTTAAATAATAACCATCATGTTATCATGCAATTGTTAAGGAAAAAGGATGACAAAATTTAAACCCGTTGTTTTATATTATTGTGGTAAAGAAAGATAACATAAAAATGATCATTTAAAGAATTTTTAAATTTACACACCCAGGAGACACGGTTTTGAACCCTAGATCAGGAAAATGCCCTGGAGGAAGAAATGGCAACCTACTCCAGTATTCTTGCCCGAAACATTCCATAGACAGAGGAGCCTGGCAGGCTACAGTCCATGAGGTTGCAAAGAGTTGGACACAACTGATCACACATACACACATACACACATAGTAGTATTAACTATATGCACATTGTTGTATACAGATCTCTTGAACTTTCTTTTATCTTGCAGCACCAACACTATATACCTATTGAACTATTCCCTTTTTCTCCTTCTCCACATCTCTGGTAACCACCATTCTATTTCCCCTTTCTAAGAGTTTGGTTGCTAAAAAAATTATTTTAAGGATAGTAAATACACACAACATAAGATTTACCATATAAACCATTTTTACAGGTACATTTAAGCAGAGTTGAATGTATTTACAATGCTGTACAGTAGAACTCTAGTACTTGTTCATCTTACAAAGAAGAAACTCTTTACAGAGTGAAGAGCAGTTTTTCCATTTCTCCCTCTTCTCATCACTTTGTACCAACATTCTACTTTTTGTTTCTATGAGTCTCATTATTATAGATGCCTCATATATGTGTTGGAGCAGGCAATGGCAATCCACTCTAGTACTCTTGCCTGGAAAATCCCATGGACAGAGGAGCCTGGTAGGCTGCAGTCTGTGGGGTCGCTGAGAGTTGGGCACGACAGAGCGACTTCATTTTCACTTTTCACTTTCATGCATTGGGGAAGGAAATGGCAACACACTCCAGTACTCTTACCTGGAGAATCCCAGGGATTGGGGAGCCTGGTGGGCTGCTGTCTATGGGGTCGCACAGAGTCGGACATGACTGAAGCGACTTAGCAGCATATATGTGTAATTTTTGTGTGTCTTTTTACGACTATCTTTTTTTGACACAGCATAATGTCCTCATGGTTCATTCATGTTGTGACATATGATATGATTTCTTCCTCTTTTAAGATTAAACATATACCATATTTTATTTATTCTTTCAGTGGTCTACTGACATTTAGCATGCTTCCACTTTTTGGCTAATGTGAATAGTGATGAAATGAACATTGCTGTACAAATATCTCTTCAAGTTCCTGTTTTTACTTCTTTTGGATATACATCCAGAACTGTGAATACTGAGTTACATATTAATCCTATTGTTAACTTTTGGAGGAAATCTCTTCTTTTTCCATGGATGCCACACCCTTTTACATTCTCAACAAAAATCCATGAGGGTATCAATTTCTCCACATCTTCACCAGCACTAGTTATTTTATGTTTGTTTGTTTTTTATATTGGCCACTATACCATGAGTGAAGTGATTGTATTGTGGTTTGGATTTGTATTTTCTTAATCAAGAACTCATGCTTTCAAACTCCAGTGCTGGGGAAGACTCTTGAGAGTCCCTTGGACAGAAAGGAGATCAAATCAGTCAATTCCAAAGGAAATCAGCCTTGAATATTCATTGGAAGGATTGATACTGAAGCTGAAGTTCCAATATTTTGGCCACCTGATGCAAAGAGCCAATTTACTCCAAAAGACTCTGTTGCTGGTAAAAATTGAGGGCAAGAGGAGAAGGAAGGGACAGAGGATGAGATGGTTGGATGGCACCACTGACTTAATGGGCTTGAGTTTGAGCAAATTCAGGGAGATATTGAAGGACAGGGAAACCTGGCCTGCTGCAGTTCATGGGGTTGCAGAGAGTTGGAAGTGACTTGGCCACTGAACAACAACAATGTTGAGCATATTTTTGTGTGCTTGCTGTTTATTTGTATATCTCCTTTGGAGAAACATTTTTCAAGTTTTTTTTTAACAATTTTAAATTAGATTGTCTTTTTTTGTTGAGGTAAAGGTATACTTTATATATTCTGATATGAATCCCCTCTCCATGTATGCTTTGCAAATAAGAGAACTTATCACATTCCACGGATTTCCTTTTTACTCTATTGTTTCCTTTGTTGTAGACAAGTTTTTAGATTTAATATAGTCCATTATTCTAGGTTTTGCTTTTGTTGTCTGTGTTTTTGTTGTAATATTTAAGAAACCATTTTCAAACACAATTATCATGAAGAGTTTTCCCTATGTCTTATTTTTCAGTTCTTATGTTTAAGTATTTAACTAATTTTAAATTCATTTTCTATAGAGCATAAGGTAATGGTCCAATTTTATTTTTTGTAAATGAGAATATCCAGTTTTCCCAGTGTCATTTGTTGGGGTCCTATGCTGAGGAGACAAACCCTCTTGGCTGGATAAGAGAATGACTGAAACAGATAGAAAGGCTGAAGAAGCCTGGACTCTGCTCCTGAAAGCATGTGCTCCTGGATTGTCCCCAGGAAGGGCAAAAGAAGTCTGTCCTAGCAGCCATTGCGATACCTGCAACTGCCTTGTCACGTTCTCCAGTCCCAAGCCTGGTGAACTATCTGGACTGACTCTTTTGGTGCTGCAACATGGTGCTGAATCTGAGGTGGCCAGAACCAGAGAAAAGATTTAACCAGGCTGCAGATGCAACCTATTCCTGGGACAGAGTCTGGGTGAGGTGGTGTTGGCCATTGCTGACACTTATCCAAGTGGGACCACAGAAGCAGCCAAGACTTCCTACAGTAGCCACTCTATCACAGCTCACACCTGTGCCCCATGTAGGCAGAAAAACCACAAGGGTCCAGCCTGCCCTGAAGAGTAATCCCACAGGGTAGAAGCAGATACAGAAGCTGGGGACAGTGATCAGATGTGAGAGACAAACTGGGTCTCTTTGAGAAGTTCTGCTATAAAAATTTATGTACCAGTTTTTGGGAATATCTGTTTTCAAGCAGGAGGAGAAGGTGTAACAGAAGATGGTATCACTGACTCAATGGACATGAGTTTGAGCAAGCTCCAGGAGATGGTGAAGGACAGGGAAGCCTGGCATGCTGCAGTCCATGGTGTTTCAAAGAGTCAGACATGACTGAGCAACTGAAAAATAAAACAATATCTCACAGCGGAATTGTTGAGTCATATGGTAATTCTCGGGAGGCCTTATAAGTAGCTGTGAAAAGAAAAGAAGCGAAAAGCAAAGGAGAAAAGGAAAAATATAAGCATCTGAATGCAGAGTTCCAAAGAATAGCAAGAAGAGATAAGAAAGCCTTCCTCAGCGACCAATGAAAAGAAATAGAGGAAAACAAAAGAATGGGAAAGACTAGAGATCTCTTCAAGCAAATTAGAGATACCAAGGGAACATTTCATGCAAAGATGTGCTCGATAAAGAACAGAAATGGCATGGACCTAACAGAAGCAGAAGATATCAAGAACAGGCGGAAAGAATACACAGAAGAACTGTACAAAAAAGATCTTCACGAGCCAGATAATCACGATGGTGTGATCACTGACCTAGAGCCAGACATCCTGGAATGTGAAGTCAAGCGGGCCTTAGAAAGCATCACTACGAACAAAGCTAGTGGAGGTGATGGCATACCAGTTGAGTTATTTCAAATCCTGAAAGATGATGCTGTGAAAGTGCTGCACTCAATATGCCAGAAATTTGGAGAACTCAGCAGTGGCCACAAGATTGGAAAAGGTCAGTTTTCATTCCAATCCCAAAGAAAAGCAATGCCAAAGAATGCTCAAACTACTGCACAGTTGCATTCATCTCACACTCTAGTAAAGTAATGCTCAAAATTCTCCAAGCCAGGCTTCAGCAATATGTGAACTGTGAACTTCCTGATGTTCAAGCTGGTTTTAGAAAAGGCAGAGGAACCAGAGATCAAATTGCCAACATCCGCTGGATCATGGAAAAAGCAAGAGAGTTACAGAAAAACATCTATTTCTGCTTTCTTGACTATGCCAAAGCCTTTGACTGTGTGGATCACAATAAACTGTGGAAAATTCTGAAAGAGATGGGAATACCAGACCACCTGATCTGCCTCTTGAGAAATCTGTATGCAGGTCAGGAAGCAACAGTTAGAACTGGACATGGAACAACAGACTAGTTCCAAATAGGAAAAGGAGTATGTCAAGGCTGTATATTGTCACCCTGCGTATTTAACTTATATGCAGAGTACATCATGAGAAACGCTGGACTGGAAGAAACACAAGCTGGAATCAAGATTGCCAGGAGAAATATCAATAACCTCAGATATGCAGATGACACCACCCTTATGGCAGAAAGTGAAGAGGAAATAAAAAGCCTCTTGATGAAAGTCAAAGTGAAAAAGTTGGCTTAAAGTGAAAAGTGAAAAGTTGGAGAGTGAAAAAGTTGGCTTAAAGCTCAACATTCAGAAAATGAAGATCGTGGCATCTGGTCCCATCAGTTCATGGGAAATAGATGGGGAAACAGTGGAAACAGTGTCAGACTTTATTTTTTTGGACTCCAAAATCACTACAGATGATGACTGTAGCCATGAAATTAAAAGACACTTACTCCTTGGAAGGAAGGTTATGACCAACCTAGATAGCATATTCAAAAGCAGAGACATCACTTTGCCAACAAAGGTTCGCCTAGTCAAGGCTATGGTCTTTCCTGTGGTCATGTATGGATGTGAGAGCTGGACTGTGAAGAAGGCTGAGCACGGAAGAATTGATGCTTTTGAACTGTGGTGTTGGAGAAGACTCTTGAGAGTCCCTTGGACTGCAAGGAGATCCAACCAGTCCATTCTGATGGAGATCAGCCCTGGGATTTCTTTGGAAGGAATGATGCTAAAGCTGAAACTCCAATATTTTGGCCACCTCATGGGAAGAGTTGACTCATTGGAGAAGACTCTGATGCTGGGAGGGATTGGGGGCAGGAGAGGGGATGACAAAGGATAAGATGGCTGGATGGCATCACTGACTCGATGGACATGACTCTGAGTGAACTCTGGGAGTTGGTGATGGACAGGGAGGCCTGGCGTGCTGCGATTCATGGGGTTGCAAAGAGCTGGACACGACTGAGCGACTGAACTGAACTGAACTGATGGTAATTCTGTTTTCAATTTTTTACCTTAATTTATTTAATTACAGGTGAATTAGTTTACAATATTGTAGTGGTTTTTGCCATATATTGACATGAATCTGCCATGGGTGTATCTGTGTCTCCCATCCTGAAATTCCCTCCCACTTCTCTCTGTATCCCATCCTTCAGGGTCATCCAGTGCACCGGCCCTGAGTGCCCTGTCTCATGCATTGAACCTGGACTGGCAATCTATTACACATATATACATGTTTCAGTGCTATTCCTCAAATCATCCCACCCTTGCCTTCTCCCACTGGGTCAAAATCTCTGTTCTTTACATCTGTGTTGCTTTTGCTGTCTTGCATGTAGGGTCATCATTATCATCTTTCTAAATTCCAAATATATGCATTAATATACTGTATTGGTGTTTTTCTTTCTGAATTACTTCATTTTATATAAGAGGCTCCAGTTTCACTCATCTCATCAGAACTGACTCAAATGTGGTCTTTTTTATAGCTGAGTAATATTCCATTGTGTATATGTACCAACACTTCCTTATCCATTCATCTGCCAATGGACATCTAGGTTGCTTCCATGTCCTAGCTATTGTAAACAATGTTGCAATGAGAATTGGGGTACACATGTCTCTTTCAATTCTGGTTTCCTCCATGTGTATGCCCAGCAGTGGGATTGCTGGGTTGTATGGCAGTTCTATTTCCAGTTTTTTTAAGGAATCTCCACACTGTTCCCCATAGTGGTGTACTAGTTTGCATTCCCACCAACAATGTAAGAGGGTTCCCTTTTCTCTACACCCTCACCAGCATTTATTATTTGTAGAGTTTTTGATAGCAGTCATTCTGACTGGCAGGAGATGGTACCTCATTGTGGTTTTGATTTTCATTTCTCTGATGATGAGTGATGTTGAGCAGTTTTTCATGTGTTTGTTAGCTATCTGTATGTCTTCTTTGGAGAAATGTCTGTTTAGTTCTTTGACCCATTTTTTGATTGGGTTGTTTATTTTTCTGGAATTCAGCTGCATGAGCTGCTTGTATATTTTTGAGATTAATTCTTTGTCAGTTACTTCCCTGGTAGCTCAAATGGTAAAGCATCTGCCTACAATGCAGGAAACCTGGGTTCAACACCTGGGTTGGGAAGATACTCTGGAGAAGGTAATGGCAGCCAACTCCAGTACTCTTGCCTGGAAAATCCCATGGAGGGAGGAGCGTGATAGGTTACAGTCCATGGAGTTGCGAAGAATCGGACATAACTGAGTGACTTCACTATTACTTTGTCAGTTGCTTCAATTGCTATTATTTTCTCCAACTGTGAAGTCTGTCTTTTCACCTTGCTTATAGTTTCCTTAGTTGTGCAGAAGCTTTTAAGTTTAATTAGGTCCCATTTGTTTATTTTTGCTTTTGTTTCCATTACTCTGGGAGGTGGGTCAGAGAGGATCTTGCTGTGATTTATGTCAGAGAGTGTTTTGCCTATGTTTTCCTCTAAGAGTTTTATAGTTTCTGGTCTTAAATTTAAATCTTTAATCCATTTTGAGTTTATTTTTGTGTATGGTGTTAGAAAGTGTTCTAGTTTCCTTCTTTTACAAGTGGTTGACCTCTTTTCTCAGCACCACTTGTTAAAGATATCCTCTTTTCTCCATTGTATGTTTTTGCCTCCTTTGTCAAAGATAAGGTGTCCATATGTGCGTGGATTTATCTCTGGGTTTTCTATTTTGTTCCATTGATCTATATTTCTGTCTTTGTGCCAGTACCATGCTGTCAATACATGTAGCTTTGATTACTGTAGCTTTGTAATATAGCCTGAAGTCAGGCAGGTCGATTCTTCCAGTTCCATTCTTCTTTCTCAAGATTGCTTTGGCTATTCAAGATCTTTTGTATTTCCATACAAATTGTGAAATTATTTGTTCTAGTTTTGTGAAAAATACCATTGCTGGCTTGATAAGGGTTGCATTGAATCTATAGATTGCTTTGAGTAGTATACTCATTTTCACTATATTGATTCTTCCGATCCATGAACATGGTATATTTTTGCATCTATTTGTGTCATCTTTGCTTTCTTTCACCAGTGTTTTATAGTTTTCTATATGTAGGTCTTTTGTTTCTTTAGGTAGATTTATTCCTAAGTATTTTACTTTCATCACAATGGTAAATAGAATTGTTTTCTTAATGTCTCTTTCTGTTTTCTCATTGTTTGTGTATAGGAATGTGAAGGATTTCTGTGTGTTAATTTTATATCCTACAATCTTACTATATTAATTGATTAGCTCTAGTAATTTTCTGGTGGAGTCTTTAGGATTTTCTATGTAGCGGATCATGCCATCTGCAAACAATGAGAGTTTTACTTATTTTCCAATCTGGATTGTTTTTATTTCTTTTTCTTCTCTGACTGCTGTGGCTAAAAATTTCAAAACTATGATGAATAGTGGTGAGAGTGGGCACCCTTGTCTTATTTCTGAGTTTAGGGGAAATGCTTTCAATTTTTCACCATTGAGGATAATGCTTGCTGTGAGTTTGTCATATATGGCTTTTATTATGTTGAGGTATGTTCCTTCTATGCCTGCTTTCTGGAGGGTTGTTATCATAAATGGATGTTGAATTTTGTCAAAGGCTTTCTCTGAATCTATTGAGATAAACATATGGTTTTTATCTTTCAATTTGTTAATGTGGTGTATCACATTGATTGACTTGCGAATATTGAAGATTCTTGCATCCCTGGAATAAAGCCCACTTGGTCATGATGTATGACCTTTTAAACATGGTTTGCTAGAATTTTGTTGAAGAATTTTACATCTATGTTCATCAGTGATATTGGCCTGTAGTTTTCTTTTATTGTGGCATCTTGGTCAGGTTTGGTATTAGGGTGATGGTGGCCTCAGAGAATGAGTTAGGCAGTTTACCTTCCTCTGAAATTTTCTGGAAGAGTTTGAATAGGATAAGTGTTAGCTCTTCTATAAATTTTTGGTAGAATTCAGCTGTGAAGCCATCTGGTCCTGGGCTTTTGTTTGTTGAAAGATTTTTGATTACAGTTTTGATTTCTGTGCTTGTGATGGGTCTGTTAAGATTTTCTATTTCTTCCTGGTTCAGTTTTGGAAGGTTATACTTTTCTAAGAATTCGTCCATTTCTTCCAGTTGTCCATTTTATTGTTGTATAATTGCTGATAGTAGTCTCTTATGATCCTTTGTATTACCATGTTGTTTGTTATGATTTATCCATTTTCATTTCTAATTTTGTAGATTTGATATTCCCCTCCCTTTTTTTCTTGATAAATCTGGCTAATGGTTTGTCTATTTCATTTATCTTCTCAAAGAACCAGCTTTTAGTTGCATTGCTTTTTGCTATAGTCTCCTTTGTTTTCTTTTTCATTTATTTCTGCCCTAATTTTTATGATTTATTTCCTACCACTAATCCTGGGGTTCTTAATTTCTTTAATTTTTTTTCCTAGTTGCTTTAGGTGTAAAGTTGGGCCATTTATTTGATTTTTCTCTTATTTCTTGATTTAGGCTTGTATTGCTATGAACTTTCCCCTTAGCACTATTCTTACTGAATCCCACAGGTTTGGGGTTGTGGTGTTTTCATTTTCCTTTGTTTCTTTGCATATTTTGATTTCTTTTTTGATTTCTTCTGTGATTTGTTGGTTATTCAGAAGCGTGTTATTTAGCCCCAAATGTTTGTATTTTTAAAAGCTTTTTTTTTCCCCTTATAACTGACATCTAACCTTACTGCATTGTGCTCAGAAAAGATGCTTGAAATGATTTCATTTTTTTTAAAATTTACCCAAGCTAGATTTATGGCCCAGGATGTGATCTATCCTGGAGAATGTTCCATGTGCACTTGAGATAAAGGTGAAATTCATTGTTTTGGGATGAAATGTCCTATAGATATTAATTAGGTCTAACTGGTCTATTGTATCATTTAAAGTTTGTGTTTCCTTGCTAATTTTCTGTTTGGTTGATCTATCCAGAGGTGTGAGTGGGGTATTAAAGTCTTCCACTATTATTGTGTTACTGTTAATTTCCCCTTTCATACTTGTCAGCATTTTCCTTACATGTTGTGGTGTTCCTATGTTGGGTGCATATATATTTATAATTGTTTTATCTTCTTCTTGGATTGATCCTTTGATCATTATGTAGTGTCCTTGTCTCTTTTCATGGCCTTTATTTCCAAGTCTATTTTATCTGATATGAGTATTGCTACTCCTGCTTTCTTTTGGTTTCCATTTGCATGAAATATCTTTTTCCAGCCCTTCACTTTCAGTCTGTATGCATCTCTTGGCTTGAGGTGGGTCTCTTGTACCCAGCATATATAGGGGTCTTGTTTTTTGTTCAAGCTAACCAATCTTTGTCTTTTGGTTGGGGCATTCAACCCATTTACATTTAAGGTAACTATTGATAAGTATGACCCCATTTCCATTTAATTTGTTGATTTAGATTAGAGTTTATAAAACTTTTCTGTTTCCTGTCTAGAGAAGATCCTTTAGCATTTGTTGAAGAGCTGGTTTGGTGGTGCTGAATTCTCAGCTTTTGCTTGTCTGAAAAACGTTTGATTTCTCCTTCATATTTGAATGAGATCTTTGCTGGGTATAGTAATCTGGGTTGTAGGTTCTTCTCTTTCATCTCTTTAAGTATGTCCTGCAATTCCCTTCTGGCCTAAAGAGTTTCTGTTGAAAGATCAGCTGTTATCCTTGTGGGGATTCCTTTGTGGGTTATTTGTTGCTTTTCCCTTGCTGATTTTAATGCATGTTCTTTGCATTTGATCTTCATTAACTTGATTAATATGTGTCTTGGGGTGTTTCGCCTTGGGTTTATCCTGTTTGGGACTTTCTGGGTTTCCTGGATTTGTGTGGCTATTTCCCTCCCCATTTTAGGGAAGTTTTCAACTATTATCTCCTCAAGTGTTTTCTCATGCCCTTTCTTTTTGTCTTCTTCTTCTGGGACTCCTTTGATTCCAACGTTGAGGAGTTTAACATTGTCCCAGACGTCATGGAGGTTGTCTGCATTTCTTTTTTCTTCTCTCCTTCATTTATTTGCATCGCTCTATCTTCCACCTTGCTTATCTTATCTTCTGCTTCAGTTACTTTACCGTTGATTCCCTCTAGACTGCTTTTGAACTCAGTTATTGCATTATTCATTACTGATTGACTCTTTTTTATTTCTTCTAAGTCCTTGTTAAACATTTTTTGCATCTTCTCAATCCTTGTCTCTAGTCTATTTACCTGTAACTCCATTTTGTTTTCAAGATTTTGGATCATCTTTGCTATAATTATCCTGAATTTTTTTTCAGGTAGACTCCTTATCTCCTCCTCTTTTGTTTGGTTTGGTGGGCGTTTATCATGCTAGTCCCAGCTGCTTTATTTTCAGGGTGCACCATGAGAGTGCCATCTCAGGTGTGCCATGTATCTCCTCCAGGGAGCTGATCTCTGGCTGTGACCCTCCTGGCAGGTGTCAACCATACAGGATCCCAGAAAGACTTGGTTAACAACTGGGAACCTGCTCACAGTTTGGTGGAGGATGCTGGTGTCTAGAGCCGAGATTGCCCCTTACCTTCTGGGCTGTCGCACGCCTGCCTCTCTGCCTCTGGTTGGGGTAGGGGCCAGTCCACATCTGGCTAGCCTTCCTTTGGTAGTCACTCAATCCTTTGTTCTGTGAGCATGCCAGGATGCGCCATAGGTTAGAACTTTCCATGGGAAAGTTCTCTCTCTCTCTTTTTTTATTTTTATTTTTCTATGTCTGGCTATCCCACAGTTTGGGTTGCTATCTCATGCTAGTTCCCTCAGATTGTCCTAAGGGCATTCAGGTCCGGTTCTTACCCTAAGCATGCAACCCGCACCTCCCTGTCCAGCCCTCTCTCATTAGTGGTGGATGTGAGCATCTGGGCTACTTCTCTGCTGTGAGTGTAGTTAGGCACGTATTCTGTGGGTGTTTTTTTTTTCCCCCTTCTGGTTATGTTGCCCTCAGCAACATGAGAGGACTCTTCACATGGAAATCACTAGATGGTCAACACCAAAATCAGAATGATTATATTCTTTGCAGCCAAAGGTGGAGAAGCTCTATACAGTCAGCAAAAATAAGACCAGGAGCTGTCAGACTTGAATTGAAGAAAGTAGGGAAAACCACTAGACAATTCAGGTATGACCTAAATCAAATCCGATACAATTATACAGTGGAAGTGAGAAATAGATTTAAGGGATTAGATCTGATAGACAGAGTGCCTGAAGAACTATGGATGGAGGTTCATGACATTTTACAAGAGACAGGGAGCAAGAACATTCCCAAGGGGGAAAAAATACAAAAAAGCAAAAATGGATGTCTGAGGAAGCCTTACAAATAGCTGAGAAAAGAAGAGAAGCAAAAAGCAAAGTGGAAAAGGAAAGATACATCCATTTGAATGCAGAGTTCGAAAGAATACCAAGGAGAGATAAGAAAGCCTTCGTCAGTGATCAATGCAAAGAAATAGAGGAAAACAACAGAATGGGAAAGACTAGAGATCCCTTCCGGGGAAGGCAATGGCACCCCACCCCAGTACTTTTGCCTGGAAAATCCCATGGACGGAGGAGCCTGGTAGGCTCCAGTCCATGGGGTCGCTAAGAGTCGGACACGACTGAACGACTTCACTTTCATTTTTCTCTTTCATGCATTGGAGAAGGAAATGGCAACCCACTCCAGTGTTCTTGCCTGGAGAATCCCAGGGAAGGGGGAGCCTGGTGAGCTTCCGTCTATGGGGTCGCACAGAGTCGGACACGACTGAAGCGACTTAGCAGCAGCAGCAGCAGCAGAGATCCCTTCAAGAAAATTAGAGTTACAAAGGGAACATTTCATGAAAAGATGGGCTCAATGAAGGACAAAAATGGTATGGACTTAACAGAAGCAGAAGATATTAAGAAGAGGTGGCAAGAATACTCAGAAGAACTATACAAAAAAAGATCTTCACAACCTCAGATAACCACGATGGTGTGATCACTGACCTAGAGCCAGACATCCTGGAATGTGAAGTCAAATGGGCCTTAGGAAACATCACTATGAACAAAGCTAGTGGAGGTGATAGAATTCCAGTTGAGCTATTTCAAATCCTGAAAGATGATGCTGTGAAAGTGCTGCACTCAATATGCCAGCAAATTTGGAAAACACAGCAGTGGCCACAGGACTGGAAATGGTCAGTTTTCATTTCAATCCCAAACAAGGAAAATGCCAAAGAATGCTCAAACTACTTCACAGTTGCATTCATCTCACACTCTAGTAAAGTAATGCTCAAAATTCTCCAAGCCAGGCTTCAACAGTATGTGAACCTTGAACCTCCAGATGTTCAAGCTGGTTTTAGATAAGGTAGAGGAACCAGAGATCAAATTGCCAACATCCGCTGGATCATCAAAAAAAGCAAAAGAGTTCCAGAAAAACAGCTATCTGCTTCATTGACTATGCCAAAGCCTTTGACTGTGTGGATCACAATAAACTGTGGAAAATTCTGAAAGAGACGGGAATACCAGACCACCGGACCTGCCTCTTCAGAAATCTGTATGCAGGTCAGGAAGCAACAGTTAGAACTGGACATGGAACAACAGACTGGTTCCAAATAAGAAAAGGAGCACATCAAGGCTGTATATTGTCACCCTGCTTATTTAACTTCTGTGCAGAGTACATCATGGGAAACACTGGGCTGGAAGAAGCACAAGCTGCAATCAAGATTGCTGGGAGAAATATCAATAACCTCAGATATGCAGATGACACCACACTCATGGCAGAAAGTGAAGAGGAATTTAAAAACCTCTTGATGAAAGTGAAAGTGGAGAGTGAAAAGTTTGGCTTAAAGCTCAACATTCAGAAAATGAAGATCATGGCATCTGGTCCTATCACTTAATGGGAAATAGACGGGGAAACAGTGGAAACAATGTCAAACTATTTTTTTGGACTCCAAAATCACTGCAGATGGTGATTGCAGCCGTGAAATTAAAAGACTCTTACTCCTTGGAAGGAAAGTTATGACCAACATGGATAGCAGATTCAAAAGCAGAGACATTACTTTGCCAACAAAGGTTCGCCTAGTCAAGTCTTTCCTGTGGTCATGTATGGATGTGAGAGCTGGACTGTGAAGAAGGCTGAGCGCCGAAGAATTGATGCTTTTGAACTGTGGTGTTGGAGAAGACTCTTGAGAGTCTCTTGGACTGCAAGGAGATCCAACCAGTCCATTCTGAAGGAGATCAGCCCTGGAATTTCTTTGGAAGGAATGATGCTAAAGCTGAAACTCCAATACTTTGTCCCTCTCATGTGAAAAGTTGACTCATTGGAAAAGACTCTGATGCTGGGAGGGACTGGGAACAGGAGGAGAAGGGGATGACAGAGAATGAGATGGCTGGATGGCATCACCGACTCGATGGACATGAGTCTGGGTGAACTCCGGGAGTTGGTGATGGACAAGGAGGCCTGGCATGCTGCAACTCATGGGGTCACAAAGAGTCGGACATGACTGAGTGACTGAACTGAACTGAACTCATACGTGTTCTGAATGCTAGATCCTTTTCAGATATGTAATTTGCATATATTTTCTTCTATTCTGTGATTTGTCTTTTTCTTGCTAGTGTTCTTTGGTGTAAAAAAAATCTGTTTGCTTTTTAATTTTGATAAAATTCAATTTATTTTTTTCTTTTGTTCCTCAAGCAATATTTTTGGCAATGGCACCCCACCCCAGTACTTTTGCCTGGAAAATCCCATGGACAGAGGATCCTGGTAGGCTCCAGTCCATGGGGTTGCTAAGAGTCAGACACAACTGAGCGACTTCACTTTCACTTTTCACTTTCATGCATTGGAGAGGGAAATGGCAACCCACTCCAGTATTCTTGCCTGGAGAATCTCAGGGACGGGGGAGCCTGGTGAGCTTCCGTCTATGGGGTCGCACAGAGTCGGACACGACTGAAGCTACTGCCAAATCTAAGGTCATGAATTTTTACCTCTCTTTTTTTGGTGTGCAATTGGTTTATTGTTTTAGCTTATATTTAAGTATTTGGTCTAGTGTAAATTTTTATATGTGTTGTGAGGTCAAGGTCCAAATTCATTCTTTTGCATGTGGGGATCCTGCCACCCCAGCAATATCTGTTGGAGACAATACTTGCCTCATAAAAAGCTCTTGGGGCTAGTGTCTGACAAATATACCTTAGATGTATGAGTTTTTTTCTATACTTTTAATTCCACACCATAAGTGCGTATTCTCATGCCAATATTGCATCTTTTTTCTTGTTATGGCTTTGTACTAAGTTTTAGAATTAGGAAGCATGAGTCATCCAATTTTTTTTTAATTAAATTTTATTTTACTTAACTTTACAATATTGTATTGCTTTTGCCATACATCAAGATGGATCCGCCACAAGTATACATGTGTTCCAATTTTATTCTGTTTTCAGATTGTTTTGGGAATTTGCATTTTCTTGAAACTGTAGGATTTGCATTGAATCTATAGATATTTTGGATAATATTGTCATTTTAATAATATTAAGTCTTATAATTCATAAACATGGGAAGTCATTCCATTTAGATAGGTTTTTTAAATTCTTTTCATAATTTTTTGGTCATCAGTGCACAAATTTTATACTTTCTTAGTACAAAAGACATTACCCATTACATTACCCTTTTACATATAAACATATAGACATCACCCCATTTACATATATTGTGATTACTCTCTGGAAGGACTGACTTCTGTCATTTTGCTGTTTGCTTGGCTAGTATGTTTCTTATCTTTTTAAATGAACAAATAACTTTTGTAGGTATGCTCCAAAGAATAATAATACAAATAGCCAATAAATACATAAAATGACTGATATTTTTAATGATTTGGCAAATGTCAACCAAAACCAAAATAAGATAACAATACACCCACTAGAATGTATACAATAACTCAAATATATATATATAAAATGGCAAGAGTTAGCAAGGATGTAGATACACTGAAATTCTCATACATTGCTGATGAGAATGTAGAATGCTGCAACCACTATGGAAAATAATGTGGCAGTTTTTCAGAAGTTGCATATAAAATTACTGAGTCGTGTAGCCACTCAGTGTTTAAGTATTGAATCAAAATAATTGAAAACAGGTGTTATAACAAATATTATTTTGGTACATATATAATCATTTATATGATAATTTATAGGATCACTTGTAGCATCATTTGCCAAAAAGTACAAAGAAACTGCATGTCCGTCAACTGCTGAATGGATAAAGAAAATGAAGCATATCCATAAGATGGATCATTATTCAGTCAGGAAAAGAAAAGAAATATTTATACATGCTGCAGCATAAATGTATTTTGAAACAATTATGCTAGGGAACAAATCCAGACACAAAGGATATGTATTACATCATTTCATTTCTATGAAATGTCTATAATAGGTGAATCCATAGAAATATAAAGAAAATAGCTGTTGCTAGGAGCTGAGGCAACATAATGGGGCAATCATAAGCGACTGTTTAGTGTTTAGTAGGATTTCTTTCTGAGATAGTGAAAATGTTCTGAAATTACATAGCAATGATGTTTGAATTGCATTGTGAATGTACTTTAAACCATATCTTTAAATCTGTATTCCATTATTCTAGGATGTGGGTCATAGAAGATCTTGCTGTGATTATGTTAAGGAGTGTACTGTCTATGTTTTCTTCCAAGATCTTTATAGTTTCTGGCCTTATGTTTAAATATTTAATGCATTTTGAGTTTATTTTTGTGTATGATGTTAGAAAGTGTTCTATTTTAATCCTCTTACATGAAGCTATCCAGTTTTCCCAGCTCTACTTATTGAAGAGGTTGTCTTTTCTCCATTTTATATACTTGCCTCCTTTGTCAAAGATAAGATGCCCATAGGTGCATCTGCTCCAATATTTTTGGCTGGGAAATCCTATGGACAAAGGAACCTGGTGGGGTGTAGTCCATGGGATCTCTAACAGTCAGACACAACTTAGCAACTAAACAACAGCAACAAACAAATCAAACTTTAGGTCAAAGACCATTCATCTTTCCTTTTTGTAAAACATCCGGATCTCCTCCAAAATTTTGCTTAGTTGCCATTTCCTGAATACTTCTTTATTACTCTGAGTTTATAGTAACACAATATGTCTTTGAAAAGCACCCTTATGAAGTAGTTGGCCATGTATTGCCTTTCTATTTTCAAAACAAGTCACTTTTTACAACACTTAAACTGTCTTCCTTTGATGCGAATGTATGCATGCCAAGTTGCTTCAGTTGTGTCCAATTCTTAAAGATCCTGTGGACTGTAGCCTGCCATGCTCCTCTGTCCATGTATTTGATGGGAAAACATAAAGGTAAAATGGAATGTAGCTAGAAAATACAATTAGGAACATTTGAAATCTTAGATTTATTCACTATTTTAAACAATGCTAAATGTTAATATAATCTTATGATAACTACCAGTTTACTGTGGGAAGAATATTTAACAAAAAAGTGTGAATATGATGCCAAATATGAGACATCATAAAAATGAGAAGGCTTAATCCAGCGTTTACATATACGGTATGATTTTCACTGTCTTTCTATTATTCACTGTCAAGAATGCTGACAACCAGTCACATATTCTTACAGGAATAAATTGGTGGATTATATTCAGGAAAAACTGAAAGTCCCTGAGAGATCACTTCCAACTAAGGATTTCCACAATGAAGAAAAGAGCATTCCAAGTAAATACTACCAGTAGATGAGTCTCAGTAATTACATAGCTTCAAATCCTCTTTCTAAAGGCTTTTGATTAGTGTCAGGTAATAGTAAACTATTGCAAGACATTTAAGAGAGAGTTCCAAAATTAAAAAACAAAGCATACAACTAGAATAAATGATTGAAACTTAGAAGTTATAAAAATATATGATGCAACATACATATGCATATAAATATATAACTTTTATTTATCTTTCTTGGTTAAGTAAATGAAATATTATTACATGGTTTAAGATTAAGTCCACCAAGTCCATATTAATATTTTTTCCTGTAGATAGTATAATTTTGAACCACCTAGTATTAAAATAGCATGTTTTTATATTATGTATTTAATATTTTAAAAATTCAAAGGAAAGATAAGAAACAGCTAGAAAAGATCAAAAATATTCTTTGTTCAGTTTTTAAATTAAAATATTAATAAAAGATGAAATCAAGTATGCCTTAGATATGGTGTCAGTGATTTTAGCAGGTCATCTGTCAAAACATTTATCTCAGCTTCCTTGTTTTATATTTTGATGTCTGTTTTATATTTTGATGTTTGTTACTGAGTATAGTGTGACTGTCTGGACTCCTCCAAGAAGAAAAACTGTCCAAATAAGGGAAAGTTGCTTAAAACCAGAATCAACTGGATTCAAAAATACAAATTTCCCAACCATATTTGTATCTTTCATAGTTGCTGCTGCTGCTGCTAAGTCACTTGGCATTAAATAGCTTATCACTATTTGCAGAAGTCAGCTTTCTCACAAAAAAATTATATACTAATCTACCTCATGTATTTTAACAAAAATTAAATGATATTCATGAGTATTTCACAAATGTTCATGTATTTGACAAAAAAGGTTTTGTTTTTCTTTAATATATAGGTGCATATTACTTAAAATGTTACTCCAGGCCTTTGTGTATTTAATAATGTGTTTTATATCTTTATAAATAGACAAAGAACTCAAACAAAGATGTCTCTAAAGAAGATGTGGGATGGCCAACAAATACATGAAAAGATTTCAATATAACTAAATTCAAATCAAAACCACAAAGATAAAAATGTATAACCTAAAAAGCTCTTTTTATAAATAGTGCAAATACTGGCTACTGCTGCTGCTGCTGCTAAGTTGCTTCAGTTGTGTCTGACTATGTGAGACCCCATAGACGGCAGCCCATCAGGTTCCGTCGTCCCTGTGATTCTCCAGGCAAGAATACTGGAGTGGGTTGCCATTTCCTTCTCCAATGCATGAAAATAAAAACTGAAAGAAGTCACTCAGTCCTGTCCAACTCCCTGCAACCCCATGGACCGCAGCATACCAGGCTCCTCCATCCACGGGAGTGTGGAAACATTAGAGTTATTATAATATACATTGCTGCAGGGTATGTAAAAAATCACACAGGAGCTGTGGAAAACAGTTTAGCAGTTACTTGTTTTGAACACAGTTACTATATGATTCAGAAAATCAACCCTTAAGCTTATAACCAGACAATTGGACACTAATGTAAAAACAACTTATACACAAACATTTATCCTATCGGTATTAAGTTTAAAAAGTAGAAAGAAGCCAAATATCATTGAATATTAGTCGAATGAATAAACAGAACTAAGCATATCTGTATCAGGCATTTTTATTCATTCATAAAATGATGAAATGTTGGTACATGCTCTTACATATATGAAATTTAAAAACACTATGCTAAATTTAAAAAGAAAGACAAAAATGGCTACATGTTGTCTGACTTCAGTTACATGAAATCTCCAAAATAGGTCATCATTAAACCAAAAGGCAAATTTGTTTTGGCAAGCGTACGGATGTGAGAGTTGGACTGTGAAGAAGGCTGAGCACCAAAAAATTGATGCTTTTGAACTGTGGTGTTGGAGAAGACTCTTGAGAGTCCCTTGGACTGCAAGGAGATCCAACCAGTCCATTCTGAAGGAGATCAGCCCTGGGATTTCTTTGGAAGGAATGATGCTAAAGCTGAAACACCAGTACTTTGGCCACCTCATGTGAAGAGCTGACTCATTGGAAAAGACTCTGATGCTGGGAGGGATTGAGCGCAGGAGGAGAAAGGGACGGCAGAGGATGAGATGGCTGGATGGCATCACTGACTCGATGGATGTGAGTCTGAGTGACCTCCGGGAGTTGGTGATGGACAGGGAAGCCTGGCGTGTTGCGATTCATGAAGTCGCAAAGAGTCGGACACGACTGAGCGACTGATCTGATCTGATCTGAGATAGCCCAAGAAGTGACTGATAAATGGCTACAGATAGTTCCTTAGTAACAATGGAAATGTTCTGAAATTATATCGTACTGATGTTTGCACAACATCTTGAATGTACTAAAAGGCAATCAATTGTATATTTTTAGGTGATTTAAGTAGTTATTTTATAGCATGGTAATTTCACTTCAATCAAAAATGATTTAACATTTTTATATTTTAGTATAAAAGCATTACTCCATCTCTGTCTCTCTCTCTCTCAATATCTCTCTCTCTCTCTCTCTCTCTCTCTATATATATATAGTTAAAATCATTTAAATTATTTATCACATAGCAGCAATTTAAAATTGTAGAATTTATGTTTCAGGATGGTATTATTATTATTATTATTATTGGGGAAGGCAATGGCACCCCCACCCCAGTACTCTTGCCTGGAAAATCCCATGGACGGAGGAGCCTGGTAGGCTTTAGTCCATGGGGTCGCTAAGAGTTGGACACGACTGAGCGACTTCACTTTCACTTTCACTTTCATGCATTGGAGAAGGAAATGGCAACCCACTCTAGTATTCTTGCCTGGAGAATCCCAGGGACAGAGGAGCCTAGTGGGCTGCCGTCTATGGGATCGCACAGAGTAGGACACGACTGAAGCGACTTAGCAGCAGCAGCAGCATGGTATTATTCAAATTTTTTATCAAATATGTATATAGAAAATGTATATTAGACAATCTATCAACAATTACCTCTAGATTATAGAAATTAAAGGGTTTGATTTATCTACTTCTAAAATGATTTTTTCCAATTAATAAGAAATATAAGAATCAATTTTAATATCTAATTAATGAAAACAACTAGAATCAGTTGTGTATCATTATTATTTTTATATTATCACTATCATCATTATTACCCCAAAATGTGGGCCTCAAAATATTACTAGCATAATTAGTCTGAACTATTGACCGAAGTTCTTCAATATTCATCATCTTCCTTATTTGAAAGAAAACTGAAAGGATAAAAGGACATACGAGTGTGTGTGTGATTAAAACCTTCTGAACATTCACACAAGGAAACAAGCAGAACTCTTTAATAAATATTAAATCTCTAATATTTATTAAAATTAGATTAAATTCATTCTCATTCTCCTGTATACATTCCTCACATTCAAGCACACGAATTAGATATGTTCAGATAAATTTGTTCTTCATGAATTATTTCACAGACTGTGGATGGAAACTCCCATTCTTCCTTCTCCAATAGAATTCCCATACCAGCACCTGTATTTCAAGTGCTTTGCAATACCCTCTTGGGATGTATATTACATTCTAAATATATTCAGTTCAACAGTACAAATATCACGGGATTTAGAATTTAAGGACTGTGAATGTACATATATGGTAGATCCATGATTTTTTTTTGGTGGGGGGAGAGAGGGCAGAATCCTGAACACTTGGGCCAGATTGCATTCAGCTCATCATTTTGCTATCCAGAAACTAAGGTAATAAAGGATGTGGAAAAGTGAGAGTGGAGGCAGATTTTTTTTTTTTTTTTTTTTAAACTCTGCAGGCAGTGAAAATGTCATCCCAGGTGGTACAAGTGGTAGAGAATCTGCCTGCTAATGCGGGAGACTCAAGAATTGCAGATTGGATTCCTGGGTACGGAAGATCCCCTGTAGAAAGAAATGGCAACCCACTTCAGTATTTCTTGCTTGGAAAATTCCATGGACAGAGGAGCCTGGTGGGCTACAGTCTATCAGGTTGCCACGAGTCGGACATGACTGAGCACACACACACACACACACAGGCAGTGAAAAATGTGGAGAGAGCTTTTGAATGTTATACGAATTGATTATTATATCTATATAACTTCAGGTGTGATTCCATCTACCCATTTGAAGAGAGGAATATTATGAAATGCTGGATTTTCATGGCAAAATATTTATTTCTCCAATTCTCAGGTTGCAATACAGTGTAACTTTCCATGATTATTATGAATACTTATTCTAAGCAAATAGTATTCTTTGATTCTATTGTGGTGGGTGTTAGATATTAATCATCCCCATGACTAGAAGAGATAGGGAAATAACAAAAGAATAGTTCTTGATCATGGTCATAACGTATCTGCTCTTCACCTATCCCGCCACTGCTCTCAGAATAAGAATCTGATTTATTGTCTTTATTTCTAGAGACATTTATTTGTGACTGCATTTTGTCCAGATTGGGGCTTCCCCCAAAGCTCAGTAGGTAAAGAATCTGACTACAGTGCAGGCGATACAAGAGACATGGGTTTGATCCCTGGGTCAGGAAAATCTTCGGGAGAAGGAACTGGCAATCCACTTCCCTGGTGGCTCAGACAGTAAAGCGTCTGCCTGCAATGCTGGAGACCAGGGTTTGATCCTTGGGTTGGGAAGATCCCCTGGAGAAAGAAATGGCAACCCACTCCAGTACTCTTGACTGAAAAATCCCAGGGACAGAGGAGTCTGGTGGGCTACAGTCCAAAAGGTCACAAAGAGTCGGACATAATTAAGCAACTAAACACACACATACACACAACCTTGGGTAATGGTTTCTTCCTTGTGCTATGCATTTCATCCATATTAGACAGGAAAACATACTTTGAAGAACAAACTTTATGTTAGGAAAAGAATATGGGATGTAAAATTTAGGACTGATTAGTGAGGAAACAAACATTTTCTATGGAGTTTAGAAATGGGAATTCTCAACATGTGCTATGATAATTGAGCTTCCTGGGTGGCTCAGTGGTAAAGAATCCACTTTCAAATTCAGGAGCCACAGGAGACCCTGAAATGGGTGGGGAAGATCCCCTTGAGTAGGGTCTGGTAACCCACTTCAGCATTCTTGGAGAATCCCATAGACAGAGGAGCCTGGCAGGCTATAATGGGGCTGCAAAGAGTTGGACACCACTGAAGTGACTTAGCATGCATGCGGACTATGATAATTGTACATATAAAGAGGTAGTCATATTCTTGTGTTAATGTAACAACTTTGATACACTAGTCTCCCATAGAATAAAAAGAGCCCATTTTACTTGCAGAAAATTAAGCTATAGTATATGGAAATAATTCAAATTTTGTTTGGAAAACATCTGATATAAGTATGGTTGATATTACAATATTTGATGTGAGCTTGGATCATTAACTAGGGAGTTTTACAAGTGTATTGCAAATGGTACCTAAACTTTAATGTAAAATAAAACCAGTTTTAGTAATCAACCTTAGACCTAACAAAAAACCATGAAGGATATAAATAGGATACTTATTTCATGTTTAGAACCTATATCCTTAAGAATAGATCATAAGCAACCTCAGAGATAGAGTTGCTATTCTCAATTTATCAGTTTCTATGCTAATTTCTCAACCTACTTTTGTTACACATACACATAGAGTTAACAGTAATTGTTTAAATGTTTTGAGAGGAAGAAATGCATAAAGATCCTATTTTTTCAGCAATTTTGAAAATGTGTATACACAAGTGAATTGTTTATAAGACTACATTTCAAAGTTTATCTTGTTCTAATCAGTTAAATATATGTAATTATACACATATGAGTTATTACAGTTTTGTTTCTTATTGAAAAATTTAAAAGAAATGTGGAAAGTATAATGGTATACAAAATTAGGAACAGATTTACAAGCCTCATGAGAAAGAAACCTGATGACAATTTCGATGTGTATGGAAACACATTCTTATATGGTAAACTCATGTTAATCTTTGTCAATAATGAAAATTCCAAGACTTGTTAGCCTTGCGACTGTTAGCTTAAGTCCAGACCAGTGCTGTTAAACAGGATATTGACTATCAGTTAATAATTTGTGATTGCTTTAAATTCCCAACTTTTACATTAATCAAGTGAACATGATAATTTCAGTATATTCTATTATTTTGCCTGTGGCCAATCACAAGGAGCATGGGAATGAAACAATTTGGCGCACTAAGATTTAATTACAGTGTGTAAAATGTGTCATCTATTATTTTATGAAAGTTAAAGTGTTAGTCACTCAGTCATGTCTGACTCTTTTGTGATTCCATGGCCTGCCAAGCTCCTCTGTCCATGGAATTTTTCAGACAAGGATACTGCAATGGGTTGCCATTTCCTTTTACGAAGGTGATCTTAATCCATATACTTGTTTGAGTTTCTAATTTGGCTTTTATATCTTCTTTATTTGGGAGTATGCATTTGGTGTATTAGTATAACTTTTCCTTCCAAATATTTTGTGCATTTTCAGTTTACTGTTTTCTTTGCAGTCTCTTTTGGTGATTCATATTTATATATTTTATTGCATAAGTCATGTCCAACTTCTTGGTGACCCCATGGACCTAGCCTTCCAGGCTCCTCTGTCCATAGGTCTCCCAGAATACTGAAGTGGTTGTCATTTCCTTCACCAGATTTTTTCCCGACTCAGGAATGGAACCCACATCTCCTGCATTAGCAGGTGGGCCCTTTATCACTGAGGCACCGGGGCTAATCATGGAGGTTCATACATATACATATATATTTTATTGCATAAACACTTGCATATAATCAATGTAAAATATGGTCAACATGTAGCATTTTCTAACTGACTGAACTTAATTTCCAAATCTAATATACTTGTTTTGACTATTGACTTATTTTGTTCCATGCTCCTTTGATTTTTTTTTTTTAATCTACTTTGCAGTGGGGACTTCCCTGGTGGTTCAGAAGGTAATGCGTCTGTCTACACTGCAAGAGACCTGGGTTCAATCCCTGGGTTGGGAAGATTCCCTAGAGAAGGAAATGGCCACCCACTTCAGTATTCTTGCCTTGAAAATCCCACGGACAGAGGAGATTGGTGCAGGCTACTGTCCATGGGGTCACAGAGTCAGGCACGACTGAGCGACTTCACTTTCACTTTTGCAGTGGGAAATATTTTTTTATTTTAGGAATTTAAGTTTTCTGTTGAATTATGAAATAGTATAGTTCCTTCTTCTGATGTTTCCTCTTATACCTTCCAAAAATAATGTTTAAAATACAGTGTAATAATTCTTAAAGTCTTAAAAAATCTGAATCATTTACTCATTAACCTCTTCATTCACTCAAAAATATTTATCAATATCAAATATGTGCACATTGTCTTCACAGACAATGCACATATTAACATAAATACATATGTCTAAGCACTCAGATTTTGGCTAAAATCTGGTGAATTCATGTTATTGATACTTTTTATAATATTATGATGTGAAATGAGAAATATATTTCAATCTACTGCCAGATATACACCATACCTACAATGCCTACAATCTTTTGCAGTTATATTAAGAAAATTCAAAGGATGGCTCCCTGTCTTCTCTGACAGAGAGCTGAGTATTCTTTTTTTTTAATTGTTATTTATTTTTGAGTCTACTGGATCTTCATTGCTGCAAGGGTTTTTCTGTAGTTGCGATGAGCAGGGCTGCTCTCTAGAGGTAGTGCTCCGGTTTCTCATTGCCTCTTGTTTTCTTAGAGCACAGGCTCAGTAGTTGTGGCACAGAGGCTTAGCTGCTCCGCAGCATGTGGGATGTTCCCTGATCGGAGATTGAACCAGTGTCCCCTGCATTGGCAGGTGGTTTCCCTACCACTGAGCCACCATGAAAGTTCACAGCTGAGTATTCTTAAAGAATGTGATGTTTGAATTTGGATTTGGTTGTGGTTGGGCACAAAATAGAATATAGTATTGCAAAATTACAAAGCTAAAAATATTGGTGAAAGTGAGTAGAAAAGCAAATGACTACAGAAGAAATAAAGAAAGACACTGATCTAACAGAATTCTAACCATGCATTAGATGTTACATCATTTGTCTATTCCTCTTTGAGAATTCTCTGGATCTCTTCCAAACTTTTACTTAGTTTCATTTCTACTTATATCTGTATCTCTCTTTTCTCAAAAGTGTGGAAGTCCCTGGGTGGGCGAGAGGGACCTATGAGCTAGGAAGGTCAACAGTGAAGCTAAGAGGACCGTACAGGAGCACACAAAGTAGATCCTACCAAGTAATGATATCCACTCATCATCTGCAGTTTCAAATCAGTTTTCCAAAGACTCTTCATTAAGTGTGAATTAATAGTCAAAGAATGTATGACATTTGATAAATAGTTACAATGTTAATAATAAAAACAATGAAAACTATAAAATAAAATATTGAAATTTAGAGGTTATTAAAATAACATATATGAAACAGAATAAGTATATTTGCATAAATATGTATCTTCTGTAGTCTACCATTTTTTTGTTATAGATATAATTGAATATCATCACTTCCTTTGAGATGAATATATTCATCAGGTGTGTGTATCCTTATTGTTTTTCTGTAGACACTACAATTACCAACCACAGAGTTTTTCAAGATTATATATCATAATAATACATGCTAAATATTTAAACTATTGAAAGGAAACAAATAAGTAGCAAATATTTAGGAGAAACAGATTATGCAAATCTCAGTTTTTAGATTAAAATGAACAAATGATTAAATTAAAAATATTTGATAGATACAAAGTAATTTAATTGAGTAATTCATTTCAAATAATTTTTCTGAAGCTTCAAATAAATTTTCTGAAGTTTTAATTATCTGTTTTACTGTTTATAGTATCACTATCTGGAGTACTCCAAAAACCAAAACTATGTCAAGTAGAGGAAAATTACTGAAAACCAGAATCAATTGCTTTTACATTATGCTGAGATACCTCAATTATTTTTCCTCTCCTTTTTTTACATGATTTCATATAGGTCATTAGCAATTTTGATATCAGTTTACTCACTAAAACAAGTGTATAATAAATTACTTCATATATTTTAATTAAAGTAATAATACTCATGATTATTTCACAAAATCTCATAACCTAGAAAAAAGTTATTATCAATATCATATAATTTAATGTAACCTGAATATCTCCATACTCAAAAATATTTATACTCATACTATATATTAATATTAAGTCTCTAATAATCCAACACTTTAGTAAAACCAACTTTAAGATGCCAGGCTGTGAAATAAGAGGGCTTTCATTTTGTCCAAATTCCATAGTCTCCAGGCTGAAGATAGTGACCAAAGTTCCAATTTTCACTAATTGTTTTTCCTTAGTCTTGAGAAGGACAAACCAATATGAACTGCCTTGTGGTATGAAGTTTGTGTTTTGATTAATTAAGCTAACACATAATGTTACAAAAGTTCCTGTTTAACTAGAATATCCAATACATATTAGTGCTGGGATGAGAATAAAAAAGACAATGACTGTACCACCACTACCACCAAGAATATCATGAACCTGAGTAACTCCTTTTCGAACACTGTCAGGGAAATTATTAAGAATAGTAACCTTGCATATTTTTCCTCTTAGTGAAGATGTTTCAGGATCTCAGAGATTCCAACAGCTCAAAGTTCCAGGTCTCTGAGTTCATTCTGTTGGGATTCCCAGGCATTCACAGCTGGCAACACTGGCTATCCCTGCCCCTGGCTCTGCTCTACCTCTTAGCTCTCAGCTCCAACATCCTTATCCTGATCATCATCAGTAAGGAGGCAACACTGCACCAGCCCATGTATCATTTCCTAGGCATCCTGGCTGTGGTAGATATGGGCATGGCCACCAACATCATGCCCAAGATTTTGGCGATCTTGTGGTTCAATGCTAAGTCTATCAGTCTCCCTGAGTGCTTTCTGCAAATGTATGTCATACATACATTTATGCTTATGGAATCAGGCATCTTTGTCTGCATGGCTGTAGATAGATACGTAGCCATTTGTCGACCGCTACGTTATCCATCAATAATCAATGAATCTTTTGTGGTCAAAGCCACTGTGTTCATGACACTCAGAAACAGTCTGTCTTCTATCCCTGTGCCTGTGTTGGCTGCTCAGAGACACTACTGCTCAAAAAACCAAATCAAACACTGTCTGTGTTCTACTCTTGGAGTCACTAGCCTATCCTGTGATGAGAAGAGAATCAACAGTGTCTACCAGTTACTTCTGGCCTGGACACTCATGGGAAGTGACTTGGGTTTGATTATTATATCCTATGCTCTAATTCTTCACTCTGTGCTGAAACTGAACTCAGCAGAAGCTGCATCCAAGGCCTTAAGTACTTGCACTTCCCACCTTATCCTAATTCTTTTTTTCTATACAATTCTTATTGTCCTTTCTGTCACCCATGGTGCAACAAAGACAGTTCCCCTCATCCCAGTTCTACTCAATGTACTTGAAAATGTCATTCCTCCTGCCCTCAACCCCATGGTCTATGCACTCAAGAACAAGGACCTGAGACATGGCTTATATAAGTTCCTTAAGCTGAACTGCTAAGGCAGCTAACTTGGAGAGGATGCTCACCTTTTTAATATCTCCACATATATATCCATTATATCCTCCTAGGATTGTAAATGGAAGAAGAACTAAGAAACATTGACATTTTTGGTTGATTTAAGTAGTCTATTGCAACTAATGATGCTTCCAAAAAAAAAAAAAAAAACAGTAAAACTAATATTCGGAACCATGTTTTTCAAGAAATTTCTTTGTTATCCAGAATTATGATTCTCTCAAAAATCCAAAGGAAAGAGAAGCAGAATAAATATTTTATTTTCTTACTTAGTTGCCCTGGCTAAAACTTCCAGATAATGTGGTTAAATCAGATATCTGCCATTCTATTCTTTTTAATTAGAGCCTTTAAACCATGTATATTTGGTATAATTACCGATAGGGTAACACTTCCTCCTACCATTTGTCTATTGGATTTATGATGTGTCATTATCTTTTTTAAAAAGATCAAGGACTTGAACGGACATTTCTCTCAAGAAGATGTACGATTGCCAACAAGCACGTGAAAGTGCTCAGTATATGCACTCAAGAACAAGGAGGTCAGTCAGGGCTTATATAAGTTTCTTAAGCTAGACAACAAGAGCAATTAATATGGAGAAAGTGCTCATTTTTCCAAATATATATCCATCCTACTCTCTGAGATTTTGAAATGGCAAAAGAGATAAGGACGCTGACACTGGCAGCTTTTCAGTTAGCATAAGGAATTTGTGGTGAAAAATGAAACTTCAAAAAAAGTAGTGAAGCTAATATTTGTAATCTTAGTAGCCAAGAAAGATCTTCATTTAAAGCAGAATAACACATTTATTCTCATTACTTCAAGAAATTCAAGAGATGTGCAAGCAGAATATGCATTACTTTTCCAGACAAAGATGAATAGACACAGTTAAACCAAAGATCTGACAGTCCTTTCTTTTTAATTAGATAATTGAATCCAGGTACAATTTATATAGCTTCTGATAGCACAGGACTTACTTCAGCCATTTGTGCATTTGCATCCTAATGCATTTTATATCTTTTTAAATGGACAAATAACTTGAATAGGTATTTCCCTCAATAAGATGTGTAAGGCCTAGAAGCATATGAAAAGATGCTCAACATTATTTTTCATTAAACAAATTCAAATCAAAACTGCAAAGAAGACCACTATTTCCCCTAAAAGGATATTTTAAGGGTTTTTTTTTTTTTTTTTGGTAAAATGAAATTAGCAAGTGTTGGTGATTTTAACATATCAGGGTCCTAGTACATTGCTTTAGAAATATAAAATCATGCAGAAGCTGTGGAAAATAGTTCTGGTGATTTGCTGTGTAACTCAAGACTTCAACACTTAAGTGTCTACCCAAAATATTGGAAAGCTTGTATGAAAAAAGACCTTATACATTCATATTCATAGAGGCACTACTAGAAAAAAAGCTAGAAAGAATGCTTCATCTATTGAATGTTAAAACAAAACTATATATATATGTATACAAGGAGTTATTAATCATTCATATAAAATGAAGTACTAATATATACTGTTATGCAAATGCTGTAGTGAATGTGGAAAAAGAGAACCCCCCTGCATTGTTGGTGGGAATATAAACTGGTACAGCCATCATGAGAAACAGTATGGATGCTCCTCAGAAAACTAAAAATAAAATTGTCATATTATTCAGTAATCCAATGCCTGGTCATACAGCCACACGAAACTCACATCCAAGAAGATACAGGCACCAATGTGTTCTTAGCAGCACTATTCACAATAGCCCAGACTATTTTACATACTTCTGGGAAACACCAAAAATAGAACCAATCTAAATGTCAACCAGATGTATGAATAAAGGAGATGTGGTACATATACATAATGGAGTACTATTCAACCATAAAAAGAACAAAACAATATCACTTACAGCAACACAGGTGGACCCAGAGATTGTCATACTGAATGAAGTAAGTCAGACAGAGAAAGACAAATCATACAATATCACTTACATGTGGAATCTAAAAAAGTGGTTAAAATGAACTTATTTACAAAAGAGAAATAGATTCATAGATATAGAATACAAATGTATGGTTTACTGGAGAGAGCAAATGGGGGGAAAGATGGAGTGGAGATTGGGTTGAGTTGGATTTATCAGATTTAAACTATTATATATGGAATGAATAAGCAACAAGGTCCTACTATATAGCACAGAGAATTATATGCAGTATCCTATGATAAATAATAATGGGGATGAATATTTTGAAATGTATATATGTGTATAATTGAATTCCTTTTCTATATAGCAGAAATCAATACAACTTTATAAATCAACTATACTTCAATCAAAATAAATTGAAATTATATGCTCTTATGGAGATGAAATTTGAAAGTACCATCTTAAATGAAAAAGCCCAACATAAATGGTTAAGAATTCTATGATTTCTTTTATATGAGATATTCAGAATAGTGTAAGCTCATTGAATCAGAATGCAAATTATTTATTGACAGGAGCTAAAAAACTGGGGCAATGAGTGACTGATTTCCTTTTAAGATAACAAAAATGTTTTGGAACTATATAGTGCTGATAGTTGCACAGCCCTGAATTTACTTTTCAAAGAGTAAAATAGTTAATTTAATGGTATGTGAATTTCACCTCAATAAGATATTATTAAGTAAAAAAACACTGTGCTAAAAGTTTTCTTCTACATATAAACTTGCATCATTTTTCTGCAAAATAATGTATAAATCTAAGAATGGAAAATCATTAAATAAATTGTGTAAATATGTATGATAGAGTTTCATTTAGTTATAATTTTGCTGAATAGCCCTGCTGTGAATATCCATTTAAACTTGAATAACTTTTGTTTTAATATGACATTGTCAAAACTTTTATCAAAATACATATAACAAATGTTTATTAAAAAATTTGACACATATACCTTATCATGTGTAAAATAGATAACAAGCTCAAAACTGCTATATAACATAAGGAGTCCAGCCCTGCCCTCTGTGACAACCAACAGGGGTATAATGGATAGAGGGAAAGGAGGCTTGAGAGGAAGTGTGTGTGAGTGTGTATATATAAATATATATGATAATGAATGTATATAAAGAATATATAATATATATAAAGAATAATGAATATATAAATAATATAAATTATATAATATATAATATAATATAAAATAACATACAATGTAATAATCTATTATTCTCCTGCTGCTGCTAAGTTGCTTCAGTCGTGTCCGACTCTGTGCGACCCCATGGACTGCAGCCCACCAGGCCCCTCAATCCATGGGATTTTCCAGGCAAGAGTACTGGAGTGGGTTGCCATTGCCTTCTCCAATAATATATTATAATAATATATTAAATATAATATTATATATAAAATAATAACTAATTCACGTTGGTGTATGCCAGAGACAACCACAACATTGTAAAGCAAGTATCCTTGATAAAAAAAAAAGGAAAAAAAATGTGTCCAAAAACTGTAAATTCTGAAATTTAAGTGTTGAAATTATCTCTTTCTAAACTTGTCAATTTTTCCAATTAATTAAAATATGCAAGCATTGATTTTATCACCCAACTAAAGGGTATAAAACTAGAAGCAGTTGTTATGTTTTATTATTAGTTATTGCCATTATATCATCATGGTTATTAATCTCAAACTTTGGGCATCTAAATATTCCTCACTTAATATATATGTTTAATAAGTCTGATCTTCTAGTGAAGTTCCTCAATGTCATAAATTCATCTTCAATGTCACTTGAAAGAAAAATAAGTAAATAAAGGGACATGAGAATATATGTGTTTGAGAGTAAATTAAAAGCTTTCAAAACATTGTAAATATCTTCAGCTTGTGTCCTTAAGGGCCTGACACAGAAAGTAGATAATTCTGTAAATGTTAAAATTAGTAATATTCATTAAACACTACAGTGTTCATTCTACAACCCCTGTATATACTTCTTCACACAAAGCAAACATATGTATATAGATGCAAGTATATGAAATTATTCTCTTGTTTATGTCTTATCTTATGCATGATAAACAGAGAGCTGCATGCAATCTGGTTCAGGTGTTTAGGGTATTAGTCAAAAGATATCATTCTGCAATATATGTACATGCACAATCCTCAATGTCTTAGTCTTTTGTTATTTATACTACTGAATGTGGAATTTAAAGAAAAGAACTTCCCTGGTAGCTCAGATGGTAAAATGTCTGCTTACAATGCGGGAGACCTGGATTCGATCCCTGGGTCAGGAAGATCCCCTGGAGAAGGAAATGGCAACCCACAATGTACTCTTGCCTGGAAAATCCCATGGATAGAGGAGTCTCGTAGGATACAGTCCATGGGGTCGCAGAGAGTCGGAGGCGACTGAGCGACTTCACTTTCACTTTTCATAGATGATAAGAATGTAAACCTTCCATTTTCCTCCTCAGATAGGAGTTAGTTTAACTCCCACGAGCAGCCTGTGTATCTTTAATGCTGTGCATATGTTCTTGGGCTAAGTTGCATGCATTTTTCAATTTGTTCACAATTTTCCTCTTCTTATACGGGAAGGTTCTGGGAGGACCAAATCCTCAGTGATGTTATTTAGAGAGATGAAAAAATAAACAAATAAAAGGAAAATAGATGGATGTGTGAATGATTGAAACATTCTGTAACTCAAGTGCTTTCAGTTTGTCTCCCACACTGTCTTCCACAGAAAGAAACAATACTCTGCAATAAATATTAAAGTCATTATTTTTCACTTAAAATTTTGCATTTATTTTCTTTATTTTCATTCCTTGCTATTTATACATGCTCTCACACAACGCACAAATACACACACATGGAATTATTCACTTATTTACATACCACTGTATGGGTAGTAAGAACCGAAAACTTTCATTACTTTTTATCTTCCCATAGGAGCAAGCTTGATTCCCACAAGAGCACCTGTGCCTCCAATATTTTGAAATGTCCCCTTGGAATTTGCAACACATGTTTTTTCTTAAATGCTCATTTCCGTAGTACAGATAACAAAGGATTAAAAAGTTGAGAATTGTGTGCATACATGTGTATGTATATTTGTAGAATTGCGATGTTTTTTGACCAGACTCCTGACCATCTGAAACAGATTGCATTCAGCTTATTGTTTCCTCCCCAGAAAATAAGGTATTGAAGGGCATATAAAAGTAGAGTGCAGACAGGATTCTTTTACTTAGTAGGCAATATAAAGAAGTGGAGCATTTTGGGATGTATGGGAATTGACTGTTAGATTCTTACAACTTGGGGTTTGATTCCATCTACCCAGTTGAAGGCAGAAGTGTTGTAAAAGATTGAGCTTTCCTGGAAATGTTTATTTCCTCACAGACTGTAATCCAGTGTAACTTTCCATCATGACTATGAATATCTAGTTATTTTCCTAAACAAATAGGCTTCTTCGGTTCTGTTGTAGTGGAAGTCAAGTCTAAATCATTCTCGTAACAAGAATAATGGGAGAATAGTTACAGAATGGTCACATTCTTCATCATGGTCACAAAACTCTTGTTTTTTTAACTGCCCTCTATTCTTCTCAAGTGAGAATCTAATTTACATTCTAGAGACATTATTTGTGACTGTTTTTTATCTATTTTAGATGGCAAATTTAGTTGGAGGAATCCACTGTCATATTGAAAGAACAAACAGTTATAAAACTGAGGACAGTCTAGTAAGGAAATAAACTGATTATCTATGGAAATTGAGACTGAAATAACTGACAGACTATAAAATACTGTACTTGATAAGTTCTGATATTCATGTATTGATGTTACTATTTATTAATTCTTGTATATTGATATACTTGCCCACTGACAGCACAGTATGAATCCATTTTCCTTGGAGAACAATTTAGCTTACATTAAAAATCAATGTGAATGTAATTTGGAAAAGGTCTGCTGCTAAGTCACTTCAGTTGTGTCCGACTCTGTGCGACCCCAGAGACGACAGCCCACCAGACTCCCCCATCCCGGAAAAGGTCTAATTTGTGGTTAATATTTTGTTACATGGTATAAGCTTCTATCTTTAAGAGTTTGATATATTTATAAAAAATAAGATATTCTCACATAACAATAAAGTTAGTTTCATTAATGGACTCTAGAACCATAAAAAGGAAAACACAAGAGACATAAATAAGATATTTCACCTCATATTTAAGAATTATATTCTTAAAAATAGAGCACAAGTAACTTCGGAATATTTATATTCTAAATTTCTGTGTATCTGTGTTTTCCCTAGCTTTCCTATTTCTATCAATATTATATGAATTCCTAGAATTGAGTTGGTTGATCAAATATATTGAAAGGGACAAATAAGCAGCAATCTTATTTTTCATCACTTATGACAATTTCATTTATGCTGACCAAATATTTTTCAAAAATATATTTCAAAGTCCAAATTTTTTCCACTCATACAAACATGCATATATCTATGGTGTTTGTGGACATGTGTTTTATGCATATATATGTATATGTGCATGTATATGTGAATTGTTAGTTTTGTTACTTTTAATAATGCCTGTAAAAGTTATCTGAAAAATATAATGTACACAAAGTAGAATTTTACACACCTGACAGAAAAACAAAAAAAAAAAAACAAAAAACACCTTGCTGACAATATTGGTAATCAAGGAAACATATTCTTTTATTATCAACATATATTGTTCTTTTGTCTATAATGCAGATTACAAGGTGTCTGTTAGCTTTGCAGTTATTAGCTTATGTCAACACCAATGATGATATCTAGGGAGTGAAGAATCAACTAATAAGCTGAGATATGGTAAAGACTGATAACTAATGATGCAATCAAGAGGTCCCTAGACGAATACTCAGTAAGTGCTATCAATTGATGAGACTCAATCCAATAACCTGGAGTTTCAAATCACCTTTCTAAAGATTCTTTATTAAATGTGAATTGGTAGTCAAAATTTGATAATTAAGAAACATTTCCAAAATAAAAGATAAAAAACAAAGCAAGCTATAAAAATAAATCATTAAAACTTTGAAGTTTTGTTCAGGAAGCAATATAGTACCTTCCCAACCCAGGTCTACTCTCATTGTGGGCAGATTCTTTACCAGCTGAGCCACAAGGGAAACCCATGAATACTACAGTAGGTAGTCTATCCCTTCCCCAGCAGATTTTCCCAACCCAGGACTTGAACTGGGGTCTGCTGCATTGCAGGCAAATTCTTTACCAAATTATTAGGGAAGCCCCATATATAGAAAATGAAGTCGCTCAGTTGTGCTGACTCTTTGTGACACAATGGACTGTAGCCCACCAGGCTCCTCCATCCATAGAATTTTCTTTTGTTTCTTTTCCCACCGCTTTGGGGGTCACAAGATTCCTCCATCATGCCACATCATTGTGGCCAATATTTATTTGCTCTTATCTCCCACTATAAACCCTATTGTCCATGGAGTGAAAACCAAGCAGATACGAGACTGTGTCATAAGGATCCTTTTAGGTTCTAAGGATACTAAATCCCACAGCATATGAAAGGGATATATATATATATATATATATATATATCAGCTAAGGGAAGAGAAATGAAGGGAAAGAGGAGCAAGGGAAAGAGAAAGGAGGAGAGGGAAGAGAATCCAGGGGAGAAAATAGAAGGAAAGGGATACTTCTGTTGGCAATAGAGTCAGGATCTAATAATCCCTTCCTGAGAGCACCATTTTGGCCATGACATAGAAGAGTGTTGACTACTGCATTCCCAGTGTCTCCAGAATCTCAACATTACTGGCACGGCCACCATACTTTCTAAGTGTTTTCATCTCCTCACCCTGGGAAGGGCTCGCCTCATCATTAACCAATATCTCCATGAACAAAAACATCAAAGAATGTGGAGGCAATTGAGGGAAAGAAAATCAGTTTCAATGATTGTCTGATGGAAAGAGATCATCTGCAGCCAGAAGCCACTTTATCCTCTATCCAAATAGGGACTGGAATTTCCAGTTTGAAGGCTATTGCTATTTTCCTCTGGAAAATAAATTCTGTATTTTGCTCATCATTATCAAAATTCCTCTATTTTCAATGTTGTCTTTCTGATGGAAGAACTAGGAAGTATACATAAGGTCATTAATTTAATGAGGTCAAAGTCTGGACTTCTAATTTAGGAATACATTATTCGCCTGACAGCATTCTTCTTTTGTGGATCTCAAAACTGCTTCCCCACAGACTGGTGGGATCTGCAGCTTTATTCAAGATGGTCTTCAAAACTACATAGTCTGGAGAGACAATATAATCTGTTAAGCAAATTAATAAACATAATGATAAATGTTATTTTATAAGCACAGGATCAGAGAGAGGAAAAGTACTTATTTTGTGTCTTCTTTCCATTTGAGAATGAAATCTACATTCTCTTTAAATTTTTCACAAATTAATAATTAGAGGAGAGACAAATTGAAATTATAATTTTTCATTAATATTACAGAAGTAATGTAAATTAAATAGAATAAAGAGAAATTCAAATTTTACTCTGACCCCTCTCTAACCAACTAACAAGAAAACACATTTCTTCCTTTGATTCAATTTATGTGAACTCATTACATTTTAATTTTGCCCGGTTTTCCCCTACTCAGATCAGATCAGATCAGATCAGTCACTCAGTCGTGTCCGACTCTTTGCGACCCCATGAACTGCAGCACGCCAGGCCTCCCTGTCCATCATCAACTCCCGGAGGTCACTCAGACTCACATTCATTGAGTCAGTGATGCCATCCAGCCATCTCATCCTCTGTCGTCCCCTTCTCCTCCTGCCCCCAATCCCTCCCAGCATCAGAGTCTTCTCCAATGAGTCAACTCTTTGCATGAGGTGGCCAAAATACTGGAGTTTCAGCTTTAGCATCATTCCTTCCAAAGAAATCCCAGGGCTGATCTCCTTCAGAATGGACTGGTTGGATCTCCTTGCAGTCCAAGGGACTCTCAAGAGTCTTCTCCAACACCACAGTTCAAAAGCATCAATTCTTGGGTGCTCAGCCTTCTTCACAGTCCAACTCTCACATCCATACATGACCACAGGAAAGACCATAGCCTTGACTAGGCGAACCTTTGTTGGCAAAGTGATGTTTCCCCTACTACTTCCATTTTAAAATCATACCAAAAACCACCCCGCCTCTTAACATAGAATCTTTTCTCACTTTTAAGAATAAGACTTCTGTAATGAATTGTCAACATTCACTTTTTCCTCTTTCTCAAAACAAAGCCAGCTTAGGTATCTTCTTTCCTACCCATCACCTGGAATTACTTTAGTGACTTCACCATTGCCTTCCAGCTTCAATTGAATAGGTTATTCTCCATTCTCATCCAATATTACCTCTCAGAAATACTGAACATAATTCATTTATTCCTGATGGCTACAAATACATTTTTTTTTTTTACTTCAGTAACATTACAAATTTAATGTTTTCTTCAACTTTCACAATCATCAGTATATGGAGTGGCTTTGGATATCTTGGCCTTGCTCTTTTTTCTTAAGTTTTGTTTTTTTTGTGTGGACCATTTTAAAGTCTTCATTGAATGTGTTACACTATTTATTTCTCTTTTATGCTTTCTTTTAAATTTTGGCTCCAATGTATGTGGAAACATAGCTTCCTGATTAGGGATTGAATCTGCACCGCCCACCCCCATACTCATGTTGGAAGGTAAAATCTTAACCACTGGCTATCAGGGAAGTCCCTCTTTGCCTTGCTTTAGATGTTAATAAGATGAAGTCTGAAAATCGTTTTTATGTATGATACAACTTGAACTTTTCAGTACATATCTTTTATTTAATCAAAAGATTTCCTCGTTTTAAAATTGTTTCTATTATAAATTGACAGAAATTTATAAAATGATTTTCTATAATTTCCACAAATATTGGATAATTATATGATTTTTGATCCTTTTTTAACACTGTAAAGTAATATTTAACTTTGCTAAATTAAATCAAAAGTGTATCATTGGAATAAACATTCTTTGATTATTTATATGGTTTTAGAGCACTGTTCCGGGAAGGCAATGGCACCCCACCCCAGTACTTTTGCCTGGAAAATCCCATGGACGGAGGATCCTGGTAGGCTCCAGTCCATGGGGTCGCTAAGAGTCGGAAACAACTGAGCAACTTCACTTTCACTTTTCACTTTCATTCATTGGAGAAGGAAATGGCAACCCACTCCAGTATTCTTGCCTGGAGAATCCCAGGGATGGGGGAGCCTGGTGAGCTTCTGTCTATGGGGTCGTACAGAGTCGGACACGACTAAAGCAACTTAGCAGCAGCAGCAGCAGAGCACTGTTACTGGTTAACTTTTATTTATAAATTTTAACGTAAATTTATGAATAAACTACATCTATAACTTTGTTTCTATTGATATGTATTACTTGTACAGTACATACCTTTGACCTTATAAGTGCCTTGCAAATAAATTGTACATCTTTCTTATTTTACTACATCTGGTCATACTTTGTATAATTCAAGAATAATAAACTTGTTCTTCTTCAATAAAGAAAAACAATATAGATCCACTGTTTTTGACAGCACACTTGCTTGTTAGGGGAATACAGTGGATTGGAGAGATGTGAATAGGAGGTTGATTTCTTTAATAAGTTTTCCTTGCTGATGTTTTAATTCTTTTGTGTTATTTTTTGTTTTCAAATTTATTAGCATATAGTATATGTAAACATTATTTTAAGTTGAGTGCATGCTATTCATTTCTAATAATCTTTGAAGGTCTGAATTTGGTTTAATTGTATCGCATTTCTAATTTCCCCTTGATCAATTTTTTACAAGAAATATATCTATTTGAATATTTTAAGAATTTTTTGTTTTCCTTAATGTATATTTTCATAGTTTTTCTTATTTTAATTGCATGATTTTCTGCCTTTATTTTCTTGTTTTGAGTTTACTCACCATCTCTTTGTTTGGACTTTTGAATCAAATATTTTCTTTATTATTGCTAAATTGGCTTCTCCTTTGATAGAGGTTATAAAGCTAAAAATAGAGAAAACTTCTTTGGATATATGCTTTAGACATATGATATTTTATTATGAAGTTCTTTAAATATTATTAATTTTTATAAATTTTTTTCTCAAAAGTTAGTTGCATTATATTTTAGACTCTCCTCTAATTCTTCATTATTAAGTTTCAGCTTTGTTATAGTTAGATAATATATTTTATTGGGAAGGTTTTTTGAGGGATTCAGACGTTATTTGGAATCTGATATACATTTACTTGTAAATTACATATTTATTACACATTTTCTGGTCTTGTTAATAGATGTATGTTTTCTCTTTGCTTACTGTGGGATTTCATATCTGTTCACTGTTTATATTTGCTAATCATGTTATTCGTGGCTCTTTTTTAATTAGCATCTTTCAAATCTAAGATCTAATTTCTGTAAAAAGTTCCTCCAATTACTATATCATTAAAATCATTATTTCTTTAAGCATTTTTAATTATATGTTTTTCTCTCCAACTTACATGTAGGGCTTCCCTGGTGACTCAGTGGTAAAGAATCTGCCTGTAGTGCAGGAGGCCACCTGCAATGTAGGAGACCTGGGTTTAATCCCTGGATTGGGAAGATCCCCTGAAGAAGAAAATGGCAATCCATTCCAGAATTCTTGCTTGGGAAATATGGATGGAGGAGCCTGGTGGGCTACAGTCCATGGGGTAGCAAGAGTCAGACATGTCTGACTCTTTGCTTGGACAAAGTCTGAGCAAAATGTAATGAATGTCCCTAAGGGCAGAAAAATTTTCCTTCTTGTTCAGAGTAACTACTGGGTCAGTTTATGTATGAGTTTGGAATAGGCCTCAAAATAGGATTATGTTTGACTTTTAGTGATTCTGATCTAGTCTTGGCATTGTCCTTTGTAGAGATAAGATGAATGGAAAATGATAAGCACATGAATTCCAAGTTCAGTTCTACCACATACTGAGTGATGTCAGGCTTTGCTGATTTGTGTATGTTTGTGTAAGGCTGGTTGGGATAGGACTGAGGTGAATGATTGAACTCTTCTTGAAGACTATTCCTAGAGCTACCCAGAGAGAAATAAGCTACTGTGCAGCCTATCAGAGAGTTAGGGTAAACTCTTTTTTCTCATTACTCAACAGAGATCAGACAACCTAAGTTATGTGCAACATGGTGCAAGAATTTCAAGTCTGTTTTCAGGCAGTTTCCCATTTACTTATACTGAGAGCTCACCAAGCCAATTACTTTTGGATGCTCTTCTTTCATTTAAAATTGGACCAGTTCTAGAGAGACAAATCAGAGAAGACAATGGCAAGTCACTCCAGTACTCTTGCCTGGAGAATCCCAAGGATGGAGGAGCCTGGTGGTCTGCAGTCCATGGGGTCTCTACGAGTCGGACGTGACTGAGCGACTTCACTTTCACTTTTCACTTTCACACAATGGAGAAGGCAATGGCAACCCACTCCAGTGTTCTTGCCTGGAGAATCCCAGGGACTGCAGAGCCTGGTGGGCTGTTGTTTATGGGGTCGCACAGAGTCGGACATGACTGAAGTGACTTAGCAGCAGCAGCAGCAGCAGAGAGACAAATTGAGAGAGAATCCCTCTGCAATTTCTGTATATATAAAATTTAAAGTACATACATAAGGAGGAAGAGATGTCACATTCCACTTTTCCTTCAAAATTTTTTTCCAAAAGGCTTTCTATAAAAAGAAAGCTATTCTAAAACATAGATATTTCAACACGTGTATGCTTGTTTTAATAAAAGTCCATCAAACTCAAATTAGGAAGTTAGCTAAATGACAAGACTTTAATACTTATCCCTAATTACCACGTTCTCCTGGGTTTGACTATGTCAGTCTGACTTGGCTTTTAAAACTCCAGGGAATTGGCTTTATTTCCATCACAATAGGCCCCTTGAGTTTATCTCCATCTGTCTTAAAATCTAGAATCCATCTGCATTAGTTGTAAGCCAGTTGCTAGTATACTGAAATTCGACTATACCCGATACAAGTTGAGTACAATACTCCATACTTAAGATGAGTCAAGTACAGTACCTCCACTGTAAGTACACTGTTGGGGCCAGAGCCAGTCTTTTCATCTTTTGCAGCAATTTGGAGTTGTCTTATAGAAGAATTCATTTGTGATGGGAGTATCTGTATAATAATCCTTCAATGTCTCTATAGAAATTATGAAGTGCATTCTGTGTGAAATTAACCTAAATATTGAAATATGTTATTGACCTTGACATGACAAAATATTAGAATTTTCCATAATCACTATGTCCTGATATATAAAAAAATTATGGTAAAGTGTATTAATACCAATATTCTTTAGAGTCATATCCAGTGTTTTCTTAATTTTATTACTTTTTATCTGTAAAATTTTTCATGAAATTTTCCAAGCCCACATTTTAGCTGGCTGTATCTGAAGTCATCATGCTCCAATTCCACTGAGTTTCTGTTGATAATCATGCACTTGTTTTTCTTACCTTTTGACTTCTATGAAATATCATGGTATCAGACCTTGATGGGTACTGTCTTGACTGAGGAAACAGATACTTAGGACCCCATTTAAATTGACTATATAAATATTTAATTGTCATTCTGCCTTACAAGTATGGTAACTAAGAATTTTAATATAATTTAATTCTTCTCCCAACTCCTGTAGCTAGAAATGAATATTATTTTATAGATTAGAACAGAGGATCCTAGAGGCTTAATCAAATTTTCAGATCATAGGACCACATCAGATCATATCAGAACAGTCGCTCAGTCATGTCCGACTCTTTGCAACCCCATGAATCGCAGCATGCCAGGCCTCCCTATCCATCACCAACTCCCGCAGTTCATTCAGACTCACATCCATCGAGTCAGTGATGCCATCCAGCCATCTCATCCTCTGTCGTCCCCTTCTCCTCTTGCCCTCAATCCCTCCCAGCATCAGAGTCTTCTCCAATGAGTCAACTCTTAGCATGAGGTGGCCAAAGGACTGGAGTTTCAGCTTTAGCATCATTCCTTCCAAAGAAATCCCAGGGCTGATCTCCTTCAGAATGGACTGGTTGAATCTCCTTGCAGTCCAAGGGACTCTCAAGAGTCTTCTCCAACACCACAGTAGAGCTATATTTTCATCCAAAATATTTGAATTTTTGCTGAACTGAAACAATAACACATTCAAGTGTATAATTGAAAAGACATAATTTCTCCTACTCTCCGGGAAAGATGGAATATTACTATTTAGCACACATCAATGGATAAATAAACATAATCCAGTTTTCCAAACCATTTTTCATGTTTAAAAAGCTTTGTCCTAAAATGTTTTGGTATTTTTATCTAGGTTATTACATTTTCTAATCTGCAAGCTGGGAGTGTGTGTATGTTCTTACAAATCCATTACTTTTAGATCTCAATTATATTGAATAGGAATTGAGATGATGGGCACCCCATGGAATTCTCGAGGCCAGAATACTGGAATGGGTAGTCTTCTCCAGGGGACCTTCCCAATCCAAGGATCGAAACAAGGTCCCCTGCATTGCAGGTGGACTTCTAACCAGCTGAGCCACAAGGGAAGCCCAAAAAACTTGGAGTGAGTTGCCTATCCCATCTCCAGCAGATCTTCTTGACCCAGGAATTGAACCAGAATCTCTTGCATTGCAGGCAGATTCTTGACCAAATGAGTTATCAGGGAAGCCCTATTCCTTAAATAGGTAATTTTTAAATTTCACTGTATAATGCATATTACAAAAGTTCCCTTTTTGCCTGGTTTAAATTTAATTTGTAAGAATAAATAGATAAAATCAAACATCTCACTGATATATCTTGCAATATTGATTTTTCCTTTAAAATTTAAAAGTTTTTTAATACACTTTATATTTTAGAGCAATTTAGTTCACAGAAAAATTTAGGAAAAAGCAGTTTCTCAAAAAATTAAAAATAAGTTTACCATATAATTCAGCAATTCCACCTTTGAATATATACCCAAAATAATTGAAAACAAGGTCTTGAATACATATTTGTACACCCATATTTATAGCAGCGTTATTCACAAGAGCTAAAGCGTGGAAGCATCGCCTCTCCGTAAATCAATAAATGGATAATAGAAATGTGTTATACACACAAAATAAATACACACACACACACACACACACACACACACACATACTATAGAATGTTATTTATCCTTAAAAAGGGAGGGAATTCTGTAATGTGCTACACAAAGGGTAAAACTTGAGGACATAATGCCAGTAAGAAAAAGACAAATGCTCTATGATTCCACTCTGGTGTTTTGAAGGGTCAAAATCATAAAGATAAAAAATGTAATGGTAGTTTCTAGGGGATTTGTGGAGGAGAGAATGTAGAGTTATTTTTATTTTGTTTTTTATTTTCTTAGATAAGTACAGAATTTCAGTTTTACAAGATGAAAAGAGTCAGGAGATGATGATGATAACGGTTATAGAAGGGAAATATATCTAATGGCACTGAACTGTACCCTTAAAAATAGTTAAGATAATAAATCTTGTTTTATGCTGATTTGGGGGCTTCTCTGGTGGCTCAAATGGTAAAGATTCCACCTGCAATGCAACCCTGGGTCTGGAAGATTCCCTGGAGAAGGGAATGTCTACTCACTCCAGTTTTCTTGCCTGGGAAACCCATGGACAAAGGAGCTGCAGTCCCAGGGGTTGCAAAGGGTCGGACTCAAGAGTATGACATGACTGATCAACTAACACTTTCAGTCTGTGTCTATTTTACCCCCAAAATGAGTGGAAGGCATAAAAATATCCAATATACCTTTCACACCCTACATACATTTTCCCTTAATTTTTTTTAATGTAATGAATTACAACTAATAAAATATTTTTGTTAGTTATAAAATAATTTTTTAAAATATTACAACTTTAAAATATTTTACAAACCCTAAATGTTCAGTCGTGAGTCATAAAATGATTCATTTCATTGTATAGCATTATAAAATAATTTTTACATGCCATGTCCCAATTTTTTATCTTTGTTTTCAATTGAATACTTTCTTAGTATTTTATGACTCTCTTTAATAAAATCTTTCATTCTTAGAGATTTCTTGTTAAATTTTTTTAAAATTCCAGTAGTTTATTGTTTTATTTTTATTCTGTTTTCTCTCTTTATATTGAAGTTTGTTGCTATTGTTTAGTCACCAAGTCGTGTCTGACTCTTTTGTGACTCCATGGACTGTAGCCCACCAGGCTCCTATGTCTATGGGATTTCCTAGGCAAGAATTTTGGAGTGAGTTGCCATATCCTTTTCAGGGTATCTTCCCGATCCAAGGATGAAACCCGCATCTCCTGTATTGGCAGGCGATTCTTTACCACGGAGTCACCAAGGAAGCCCATACTGAAGTTAGCTATTTTAATTCCTGTGTTAAGTAATTATTCTAAAGCATAAACATTTTTGTTTGTAATATACTCATTTAGGTTATAGATGTATTAGATATCAGTTTAACTATGTCTCTCAAGTTTTGTTTTTCATCATTTTACTATTCATTACCTTTTGTGATTTTCATTATTATTTACATTTGATCCATTTATTATTTCATATTGTTACTAAGTCTTTTCATATATATGCATTTATAATATTTTGTCTCTTTTATGGTGTTGATTTTTTTTAAATTTTGATTTGTGATCTTTATAATAATTCTTTTTTTTTCAAATTAGATTGTATTTTCAAATTTTTATTGGAGTATAGTTGATTTACAATGTTCTATTAGTTTTAGGTGTACAGCAAAGTGAATCATTTACACATATATATAAAAGTGTTGGCGCACAGTGGCGTCTGACTCTTTGCAACCCCATGGATTGGGGCCTACCAGGCTCCTCTGTCCATGGAATTTTACAGGCAAGAATACTGGAGTAGTTTGCCATTTCCTCCTTCAGGGGATCTTCTCAACCCAGTTATCAAAACTACATCTTTCCTGACTCTCCTGCATTGGCGTGGGCTCTTTACCATTAGCCCCACATGGGACAATCTCTCTCTCTCTCTCTCTCTCTCTCTCTCTCTCTATATATATATATATATATATCTCCATTCTTTTTTAGATTTTTTTCCCATATACGTTATTAGAGATTATCGAGTAGAGTTCTCTGTGCTGTAAGTACGTACTTGTTAGTTAGTTGTCCGTTTTATATATAGTGCTGTACTCTGCTTAGTCGTTCAGTCATGTCTGACTCTTTGCGACGCTATAGACTGTAGCCCACCAGGCTCCCAAGTCTGTGCGGAATCTCCAGGCAAGAATACTGGAGTAGGTTACCGTGTCCTCTTCCAGGGGATCTTTGCAACCCAGGGATCGAGCCCAGGTCTCCCACATTGCAGGAGGATTCTTTACCATCTGAGCCACCAGGGAAGCCCAAGAATACTGGAGTGGGTATATCCTTTCTCCAGGATATCTTCCTGACCCAGAAATTGAACCAGGGTCTCATATATTGCAGGCAGATTCTTTACCAGCTGAGCCACCAGGGAAGCCCTTATATATAATAGTGTGTGTATTTTAATTCCAATCTCTTCACTTATCCCTTCCCCCCACATTCTCCCTTTAAGTACCTATAAAGCTTGATTTCAAGATCTTTGAGTATGTCTCTGTCTTGTAAATATATAATTCATTCTTTTTTACTTCTCACATATAATTAGAACATAGCTTACTTTTATGCTTAAAATGCTCTGTAATCTCATATTTTTTTGTGTATGTTTATACATAATTTTTTTGGTACAAAATTGCGGTTAGTGCTGTCAAATCTATTTCATTACAAATTTAGGATTACCCATTCATTTTAAAAAATAGTAATATTTTTAAATTTCTTACCATAATTTTGACTTTTTAATTCTCTACTTGTATTTCTTTCAGGTTAAAGTTATGTGTTTAGATTCAGGCAAGGCACAAATATTATATTGTTTTGTTGAAGCATTCCTCTCATCATTGTGTAATTATCATTTTAACTGAATCATTTTCTCTAAAGTATCCAATGTTGATATCTCTAGTTTTATTTAAGTAAGAATATTTTTTCATTCTATATATTTGTTTTCAAACTTTGTATTTTAAGTGATTTTTAAAATAAATACTATATAACTTTTAAAAATTTAATCTCAGAAAGACTATTTTAATCAACAAGCATATTCCATAGCAATTATTGTGTTTAGAGATATGTGTGAGTTGTCTTTTTCATGTTTTTATCTAATATTCATTTTTTTTTTTTTACTTCATTTGGCTTTGATAAAATACTCATTATTTCTTCTAACCCTTTATTGTTTGACATGATTATTTCTGCTCCCCCCACCCTACTATTGTTCCTTTACATATTTAACATACTCATCTGTCAATGGCTCTAACCTCCTCATGAATAATACAAAAAGTCATGGACATGTAAACTGTATAATCCTCCTTCAATATTTATTAACATAACTAATATATACTGAGTGCCTGTTCAGTGCCAGTCTCTCAGAATAAACCAGTAACATAAATGGCAAATACATTGTGAATTTGTTAGTATATATATATATATATATATATATATATATATATATATACACTAACTTAATGATCTAGGTTTTAATACACATCCTTTTTTCCTTCTTTAGACAATAAAAACAGGCTTTCTAATTGCTCATTTTAATAAAGTTAAAGCTATTTCATTGCTCTAAATTGATGAAGCAATCTCACTATTAATAAGAACCCATATATCATGCTTAAGATCATTTTCCTTTTCAGTTTTGGGTGTTAAAATGCCAGATCGAAGTCACTGTAACATTTGCCTATAGAGTATCTCTCTAGATTACTATGGGATCTTGACAGTTTTAGAAAGATGTATTAAATTTATCCCTTCATTTCAAACTCACATATTTTTAATTTGATGTTTAGAATATTTAGTAAAAGACTGTTTGCTGTATTTCATTAAGAATTAAAATTTTATAGCTCCGTCTTCTTCATTAATTTCCAGAGTCTGTTATGTTTTGAATAGAACCAAATGCCATTATCTGGGTTAAGCTAAATATACCCACAAAGTTTACATCAACACTGTTCCTCTGTTCAAACTACAACTTTCAATAAAATTTTAAAAATATCCTGTACTTATATCTTTAATATATGAAATTCTTAAAAGAAAGTGAATAATAATTAACACATCTGGTATAAATTCATAGTAACAGTATTGTTTCCATTTTAAAATAAAACACTAATTAAATACCATATGTAGAAGGGTATTAGATACAGAGTTACTTGATTTTAGCAGAACTTCTGAAAAAATATTTACCTCAAACTCACTAGTTTGGTTAGTTTCTTTTATTTGTTTTTATGTCTGCTTTAACAGTTATAATGTGAATGTCTACAGTACTCCAAGAAGCAAATAGATGTTGGAATAGGGAAAAATTACTCCAAAGAAGAGACAACTGGGTTTAAACATACTGAGATTTCCAAGTCATTTTTCTCTCTTTCATAGTGGCTTCATTTTACACAGATTGTTAACATTTTAGTCATCATTTTCCTTGCTATAAAACAGATGTGCTACGTGAACTCATATATTTTAATTCAAAGTAATGACATTTCTGAGTACTTTATTTTTTTTTCAGAGTATAAAAATCATGTTAATTTATTTTATTTTTATTTTTTGTATAAATTTATTTAATTGAAAGTTAATTACTTTACAATATTGTATTGGTTTGCCATACATCAACATGAATCCACCACAGGTATACACGTGTTCCCCATCCTGACACCCCCTCCTCCACCCTCCCCGTACCATCTCTCTGAGTCGTCTCAGTGCACCATTCCCAAGTATCCAGTATCATGCATCAAACCTGGACTGATGATTCGTTTCATATATATTAGACATATTTCAATGCCATTCTCCCAAATCATCCCACCCTCTCCCTCTCCCACAGAGTCCAAAAGACTGTTCTATACATCTGTGTCTCTTTTGCTGTCTTGCATACAGGGTTATCATTACCATCTTTCTAAATTCCATATATATGCATTAGTATACTGTATTGGTGTTTTTCTTTCTAACTTACTTCACTCTGTATAATAGGTTCCAGTTTAATCCACCTCATTAGAACTGATTCAAATGTATTCATTATCAAATCCTTGAGAACTAGGTTTTTTTAAAAAAAAAAATTTAAATATAGCCCAATATTTTATCTAAAATGACGACATGAATAAAATCCACTACTCTGAGGCTATGCATTTGGTCTCTAAAGAAAACAAAGTCAGTCAAGACTCAAAGTCAGTCAGATCAGATCAGATCAGATGAGTCACTCAGTCGTGTCCGACTCTTTGCGACCCCATGAACCGCAGCACACCAGGCCTCCCTGTCCATCACCAACTCCCGGAGGTCACTCAGACTCACATCCATTGAGTCAGTGATGCCATCCAGCCATCTCATCCTCTGTAGTCCCCTTCTCCTCCTGCCCCCAATCCCTCCCAGCATCAGAGTCTTTTCCAATGAGTCAACTCTTCGCATGAGGTGGCCAAAGTACTGGAGTTTCAGCTTTAGCATCATTCCCTCCAAAGAAATCCCAGGGCTGATCTCCTTCAGAATGGACTGGTTGGATTTCCTTGCAGTCCAAGGGACTCTCAAGAGTCTTCTCCAACACCACAGTTCAAAAGCATCAATTCTTCGGCGCTCAGCCTTCTTCACAGTCCAGCTCTCATATCCATACATGACCACAGGAAAGACCATAGCCTTGACTAGGCGAACCTTTGTTGGCAAAGTGATGTCTCTGCTTTTGAATATGCTATCTAGGTTGGTCATAACTTTCCTTCCAAGGAGTAAGCGTCTTTTAATATCATGGCTGCAGTCACCATCTGCAGGGATTTTGGAGCCCAGAAAAACAAAGTCTGACACTGTTTCCACTGTTCATCCATCTATTTCCCATGTAGTGATGGGACCAGATGCCATGATCTTCGTTTTCTGAATGTTGAGCTTTAAGCCAACCTTTTCACTCTCCACTTTCACTTTCATCAAGAGGCTTTTTAGTTCCTCTTCACTTTCTGCCATAAGGGTGGTATCATCTGCATATCTGAGGTTATTGATATTTCTCCCAGCAATCTTGATTCCAACTTGTGTTTCTTCCAGTCCAGCATTTCTCATGATGTACTTTGCATATAAGTTAAATAAACATGGTGACAATATACAGCCTTGACATACTCCTTTTCCTATTTGGAACCAGTCTGTTGTTCCATGTCCAGTTCTAACTGTTGCTTCCTGACCTACATACAGATTTCTCAAGAGGCAGATCAGGTGGTCTGGTATTCCCATTTCTTTCAGAATTTTCCACAGTTTATTGTGATCTACCAAGTCAAAGGATTTGGCATAGTCAATAAAGCAGAAATAGATGTTTTTCTGGAACTCTCTTGCTTTTTCCATGATCCAGCGAATGCTGGCAATTTGATCTCTGGTTCCTCTGCCTTTTCTAAAACCAGCTTTAACATCACGAAGTTCACGGTTCACATATTGCTGAAGCCTGGCTTGGAGAATTTTGAGCATTACTTTACTAGCGTGTGAGATGAGTGCAATTGTGTGGTAGTTTGAGCATTCCTTGGCATTGCCTTTCTTTGGGATTGGGATGAAAACTGACCTTTACCAATCCTGTGGCCACTGCTCAGTTTTCCAAATTTGCTGGCATATTGAGTGTAGCACTTTCACAGCATCATCTTTCAGGATTTGGAATAGCTCTACTGGAATTTCATCACCTCCACTAGCTTTGTTCATAGTGATGCTTTCTAAGGCCCACTTGACTTCACATTCCAGGATGTCTGGCTCTAGGTCAATGATCACACCATCATGATTATCTGGATCATGAAGCTCTTTTTTGTACAGTTCTTCTGTGTATTCTTGCCACCTCTTCTTAATATCTTCTGCTTCCGTTAGGTCCATACCATTTCTGTCCTTTATCGAGCCCATCTTTGCATGAAATGTTCCTTTGATATCTCTGATTTTCTTGAAGAGATCCCTAGTCTTTCCCATTCTGTTGTTTTCCTCTATTTCTTTGCATTTATCATTGAAGAAGGCTTTCTTACCTCTTCTTGCTATTCTTTGGAACTCTGCATTCAGAAGTTTATATCTTTCCTTTTCTCCTTTGCTTTTCGCTTCTCTTCTTTTCACAGCTATTTGTAAGGCCTCCTCAGACAGCCATTTTGCTTTTTTGCATTTCTTTTCCATGGGGATGGTCTTGATCCCTGTCTCCTCTACAATGTCACGAACCTCATTCCATAGTTCATCAGGCACTCTATCTATCAGATCTAGGCCCTTCAATCTATTTCTCACTTCCACTGTATAATCATAAGGGATTTGATTTAGGTCATACCTGAATGGTCTAGTGGTTTTCCCTACTTTCTTCAATTTCAGTCTGAATTTGGCACTAAGGAGTTCATGGTATGACCAGTGAATTTTCTCGGCAAAACTCTGTTAGTCTTTGCCCTGCTTCATTCCGTACTCCAAGGCCAAATTTGCCTGTTACTCCAGGTGTTTCTTGACTTCCTACTTTTGCATTCCAATCCCCTATAATGAAAAGGACATCTTTTTAGGGTGTTAGTTCTAAAAGGTCTTGTAGGTCTTCATAGAACCGTTCAACTTCAGCTTCTTCAGGGTTACTGGTTGGGGCATAGACTTGGATTACTGTGACATTGAATGGTTTGCCTTGGAAGCGAACAGAGATCATTCTGTCGTTTTTGAGATTGCATCCAAGTACTGCATTTTGGACTCTTTTGTTGACCATGATGGCCACTCCATTTCTTCTGAGGGATTCCTGCCCACAGTAGTAGATATAATGGTCCTCTGAGTTAAATTCACCCATTCCACTCCATTTTAGTTTGCTAATTCCTAGAATGTCAACATTCACTCTTGCCATCTCTTGTTTGACCACTTCCAATTTGCCTTGATTCATGGATCTGACATTTCAGGGTCCTATGCAATATTGCTCTTTACAGCATCGGACTTTGCTTCTATCACCAGACACATCTACAGCTGGGTATTCTTTTTGCTTTGGCTCCATCCCTTCATTCTTTCTGGAGTTATTTCTCCACTGATCTCCAGTAGCATATTGGGCCCCTACTGACCTGGGGAATTTCTCTTTCAGTATCCTATCATTTTGCCTTTTCATACTGTTCATGGGGTTCTCAAGGCAAGAATACTGAAGTGGTTTGCCGTTCCCTTCTCCAGCGGACCACACCCTGTCTGATCTCTCCACCATGACCTGCCCATCCTGGGTTGCCCCATGGGCATGGCTTAATTTCATTGAGTTAGACAAGGCTGTGGTCCTGGTGTGATTAGATTGACTAGTTTTCTGTGAGTATGGTTTCAGTGTATTTGCCCTCTAATGCCCTCTTGCAAGACCTACCATCTTACTTGGGTTTCTCTTACCTTGGGCTTGGGGTATCTCTTCCCAGTTGCTCCAGCAAAGCACAGCCATCTAACCTTACCTTGGACGAGGGGTCTCTCCTCACTGCCGCCCTTCCTGACCTTGGAGGAGGGTTATCTCCTCACCGCCGCCCTTCCTGACCTCCGTCCTGGGGTAGCTTCTCTTGGCCGTGCTTAGTGCGCCGGTCCTCACTGCCATCCTTCCTCGGTCGTGGGGTAGCTCCTCTCGGTCGCTCTCTTAGTGCGCCGCACAGCCGGCGGGACTAATTTCAGAGGACTTCCATCTTGTCCAACTTCCATGACTTACTAGACTCAAGATCACGACAAGGTCCTGATTTCCTTTAATGTTCTATTCCTCTGCTATGAGAGGTGGGAAAATATGACTTGCCTTTATATCATTTTTCTGATCATTAGCCAAGTTGACAATAAAGAATGTGTTACCACAGTTCCTGTTTGTCCAAGAAATGTTAGTGCTACAATGAGAAAAATAAAGATAATGAATTCTCCTTTGATGTTCTTTGATATTATGATATTTTTGATATTATGAACATAGATAATGCCTTTTCAAATATTGTCAGTCAGAGAAATTATTAAGAAAATAACTCTCTACTTTTTCACTTAGTGAAGTTCCAGGATCTCAGCAACTCCAACAGCTCAAAGTTCCAGGTCTCTGAGTTCATTCTTTTGGGATTCCCAGGCATTCACAGCTGGCAACACTGGCTATCCCTGCCCCTGGCTCTGCTCTACCTCTTAGCTCTCAGCGCCAACATCCTTATCCTGACCATTATCAATAAGGAGGCAACATTGCACCAGCCTATGTATTATTTCCTGGGCATCCTGGCTGTAGTAGACATGGGTCTAGCTACCACCATCATGCCCAAGATTTTGGCAATCTTGTGGTTTAATGCAAAAGCCATCAGTTTCCCTCAGTGCTTTATACAGATGTATGCTATACACTGTTTTGTGGCCATGGAATCAGGCATCTTTGTTTGCATGGCTATAGATAGATATGTAGCCATTTGTCGACCACTACGCTATCCATCGATAATTACTGGCTCCTTTGTGGTCAAAGCAACTATGTTCATGGCACTCAGAAATAGCCTGACTACTATCCCAATTCCTGTGTTTGCAGCTCAGAGACAGTACTGCTCAAAGAACCAGATTGAGCACTGTCTTTGCTCAAATCTTGGTGTCACTAGCCTATCTTGTGATGATGACAAGACAGTCAAGAGTATCTACCAGCTACTTCTGGCCTGGACACTCATGGGAAGTGATTTGGGTTTGATTATTTTATCATATGCCTTGATACTTCAATCTGTATTGAAGTTGAACTCAGCAGAAGCTGCATCCAAGGCCTTAAGTACCTGCACTTCTCACCTCATCCTAATTCTTTTCTTCTACACAGTCATTATTGTCATTTCTATCACCCACAGTGCAGCAATGACAGTTCCCCTCATCCCAGTTCTACTCAATGTACTCCATAATGTTATTCCTCCTGCCCTCAATCCCATGGTCTATGCACTCAAGAACAAGGAGCTCAGACAGGGCTTATATAAACTTCTTAAACTGGACTTCAAAGGCAACTAACTTGGAGAAGATGTTCATCTTTCAAATTTTCCTACATCTGTGTTCATTACATTCTCAAGGACTGCAGATGACAGAAGTTTAAGGAATATGAACCATTTTTAATTAATATAAGGAATCACATGCAATTAATGAAATTTCAAAAAAGGGGGTGAAACTAATACTTTATCATGTTTGTCAAGAAAGGCCTTCATCCAAAAAAAAAAAAAAATGAACAATAGCACAATTATGCAGACTGAATCAAGGAAGCCAGGGTGAGACAAATGGAATATACATTTCATGTTTGTATCTCACTGCCTTGGCTAGAAATTCTGGACAATGTTGAATAGGGATGATTAGAGTAGATTTCTGACAATCTTTTCTTTTTAATGAGAATGTCTAACTAATGGACACGGAGGCCTGGCGTGCTGCAATTCATGGGGTGTAAAGAGTCGGACACGACTGAGCAACTGAACTGAACTGAACCCATGTACATTTCATGCAATTACTAATAGAGTACAACTTACTCTAGATATTTGCATTTTTACTTTCTAATGTGTCTTCTATTCTTTAAATGTTAAACGGACTCCAATAGACATTTCTATAAAGATGTGCAATGTCCAACAAACGTATGAAAAGATGCTGAGCATCACTGAGTTCAAATCAAAACCACAAGATACCACTATATACAATAAAATGGCTGTATTTTTTAATTTAACACAGATTGTCAATTTTCTGGAAACATTAGACTTATATATACTAGAGAGTATGTAAAAATCACATTGAGCTGTGAGAAACTGTTCAGATCAGATCAGTCGCTCAGTCGTGTCCGACTCTTTGCGACCCCATGAACTGCAGCACGCCAGGCCTCCCTGTCCATCACCAGCTCCCGGAGGTCACTCAGACTCGCATCCATCGAGTCAGTGATGCCATCCAGCCATCTCATCCTCTGTCGTCCCCTTCTCCTCCTGCCCTCAATCCCTCCCAGCATCAGAGTCTTCTCCAATGAGTCAACACTTAGCATGAGGTGGCCAAAATACTGGAGTTTCAGCTTTAGCATCATTCCTTCCAAAGAAATTCCAGGATTGATCTCCTTCAGAATGGACTGGTTGGATCTTCTTGCAGTCCAAGGGACTCTCAAGAGTCTTCTCCAACACCACACTTCAAAAGCATCAATTCTTCGGCGTTCAGCCTTCCTCACAGTCCAGCTCTCACATCCATACATGACCACAGGAAAGACCATAGCCTTGACTAGGCGAACCTTTGTTGGTAAAATAATGTCTCTGCTTTTGAATATGCTATCTAGGTTGGTCATAACTTTCCTTCCAAGGAGTAAGCATCTTTTAATTTCATGGCTGCAGTCACCATCTGCAGTGATTTTGGAGCCCAGAAAAACAAAGTCTGACACTGTTTCCACTGTTTCCCCATCTATTTCCCATGCAGTGATGGGACCAGATGCCATGATCTTCGTTTTCTGAGTGTTGAGCTTTAAGCCAACCTTTTCACTCTCCACTTTCACTTTCATCAAGAGGCTTTTTAGCTCCTCTTCAATTTCTGCCATAAGAGTGGTGTCATCTGCATATCTGAGGTTATTGATATTTCTCCCGGCAATCTTGATTCCAACTTGTGTTTCTTCCAGTCCAGCATTTCTCATGATGTACTCTGCATATAAGTTAAATAAACATGGTGACAATATGCAGCCTTGACGTACTCCTTTTCCTATTTGGAACCAGTCTGTTGTTCCATGACCAGTTCTAACTGTTGCTTCCTGACCTGCATACAGATTTCTTAAGAGGCAGATCAGGTGGTCTGGTATTCCCATCTCTTTAAGAATTTTCCATAGTTTATTGTGATCCACACAGTCAAAGGCTTTGGCATAGTCAATAAAGCAGAAATAGATGTTTTTCTGGAACTCTCTTGCTTTTTCCATGATCCAGCAAATGCTGGCAATTTGATCTCTGGTTCCTCTGCCTTTTCTAAAACCAGCTTGAACATCAGGAAGTTCACGGTTCACATATTGCTGAAGCCTGGCTTGGAGAATTTTGAGCATTACTTCACTAGCGTGTGAGATGAGTGCAATTGTTCGGTAGTTTGAGCACTCCTTGGCATTCTTGCCTTGAGAACCCCATGAACAGTATGAAAAGACAAAATGATAGGATACTGAAAGAGAAACTCCCCAGGTCAGTAAGGGCCCAATATGCTACTGGAGATCAACAAAGAGAAACTGTTAGGCAATTACACAAAGTTTGAAACACAATTATCATAGGACAGAAATTCAACTAAGTATATGCGTAGAATAACTTAATACAAGAGTAGCAAGAAAATTTGCTTCTCTTGTATTGCTAGTCTGCTTATATACTTAGGAGTTGAATTTCTGTCCTATGGTAATTGTGTTTCAAACTTTGTGTAATTGTCTAACAGTTTCTCAAAGAGTAGCAACAAAATTTCGGAGAGGGCAATGGCACCCCAATCCAGTACTCTTGCCTGGAGAATACAATGGTTGGAGGAGCCTGGTAGTCTGCGGTCCATGAGGTCGCTAAGAGTTGGACATGACTGAGTGACTTCACTTTGACTTTTCACTTTCATGCACTGGAGAGGGAAATGGCAACCCTCTCCAGTATTCTTGCCTGGAGAATCCCAGGGATGGGGCAGCCTGGTGGGCTGCCATCTATGGGGTCGCACAGAGTCGGACACGACTGAAGTGACTTAGCAGCAGCAGCAACAAAATTTATACACAAATATTCATAACATCATTATTAGTGAAAAATTGGAAAGAATTCAAATTTCCATCATTTGTTTAATGGATAAACAAAGTGAAGCATATCCATAGCCAGGACTATTATTCATTCATGAAAGGATGAAGTACATATGTATGCCCTTTCACAGATGAACTTTGAAAACACTATGCTAATTTTAAAAGAGCAAACACTAAAGGCTACTGCAATAGGATTTCAATTGCTGCTGCTGCTGCTAAGTCGCTTCAGTCGTGTCCGACTCTGTGCGACCCCATAGACGGCAGCCCACCAGGCTTCCCCGTCCCTGGGATTCTCCAGGCAAGAACACTGGAGTGGGTTGCCATTTCCTTCTCCAGTGCGTGAAAGTGAAGTCGCTCAGTCATGTCTGACTCTTAGCGACCCCATGGACTGCAGCCTACCAGGCTCCTCCGTCCATGGGATTTTCCAGGCAAAAGTATTGGGGTGGGGTGCCATTGCCTTCCCCAGGATTTCAATTACATCAAATCAATTACTAGAATAGATAATCCACTGAATCAAAAAACAGACTAGATGTTGGAAGGGATCGGAGGAATAGATCAATAGGTAGTGACTGATTAATGGTTATGGAGTTTTATTTTTATGCAATTGAAATGTCCTGAAATCAGATATTGGTGATGGTTGCACAACATTTTAAAAGTACTAAAAGGCACTTAATATTACATTTCAGAGGTTTAAATGATAGCCATTTATGGCTTGTGTATTCCACTTCAATAAAAAACGATAAAGTGTAACAAACTCTGTGTTGAAGTTTTTCTCCTGTTTCTCTCTATATATATACACAATTAAATTGTTAATTAAACTGTGTAAATACATATGATGCACTTTTATTTAAGCATAAAATTACTGAATAATCATTATTCAAATTATCATATTTATAAATTAAAATAGAATACTTTATGTTTCAATATCATTTTATCCAAACATTGTTTCAACATATATAGTAAATGCATATTAAGAAATGAGGGGAGAATGAATATAGGTATACATGTATAACTGAGTTCCTTCACTGTCCACCTAAAATTACCACAACATTGTTAATCACCTATATCCCAAAACAAAATGTTTTTGATGTTAAAAAAAATTTTAAAAGAAATATATCAGAAGCTGCCTGTATGTTATATAAATTGAATGTGAATGTGTGTCAATGAAACTATCTGAAACATCATTAGTGCTTTTAAGTTCTGTCCTTCACATCCTTCAGATCAGATCAGGTCGGATGAGTCACTCAGTCGTGTACAACTATTTGTGACCCCATGAATTACAGCATGCCAGGCCTCCCTGTCCATCACCAACTCCCGGAGTTCATTCAGACTCACGTCCATTGAGTCAGTGATGCCATCCAGCCATCTCATCCTCTTTTGTCCTCTTCTCCTCTTGCCCTCAATCCCTCCCAGCATCAGAGTCTTCTTCAATGAGTGAACTCTTCTCATGAGGTGGCCAAAGTACTGGAGTTTCAGCTTTAGTGTCATTCCTTCCAAAGAAATCCCAGGGCTGATCTCCTTCAGAATGGACTGGTTGGATCTCCTTGCAGTCCAAAGGACTCTCAAGAGTCTTCTCCAACACCACAGTTCAAAAGCATCAATTATTGGGTGCTCAGCCTTCTTCACAGTCCAACTCTCACATCCACATGACCACAGGAAAAACCATAGCCTTGACTAGATGAACCTTTGTTGGCAAAGTAATGTCTCTGCTTTTAATATGCTGTCTAGGTTGGTCATAACCTTCCTTCCAAGGAGCAAGTGTCTTTTAATTTCATGGCTGCAGTCACCATCTGCAGTGATTTTGGAGCCCAGAAAAATAAAATCTGACACTGTTTCCACTGTTTCCCCATCTATTTCTCATGAAGTGATGGGACCAGATGCCATGATCTTCGTTTTCTGAATGTTGAGCTTTAAGTCAACTTTTTCACTCTCCACTTTCACTTTCATCAGGAGGCTTTTGAGTTCCTCTTCACTTTCTGCCAAAAGTGTGGTGTCATCTGCATATCTGAGGTTATTGATATTTCTCCCATCAATCTTGATTCCAATTTGTGTTTCTTCCAGCCCAGTGTTTCTCATGATGTACTCTGCATATAAGTTAAATAAACAGGTTGACAATATACAGCCTTGACGTACTCCTTTTCCTATTTGGAACCAGTCTGTTGTTCCATGTCCAGTTCTAACTGTTGCTTCCTGACCTGCATACAGATTTCTGAAGAGGCAGGTCAGGTGGTCTGGTATTCCCATCTCTTTCAGAACTTTCCACAGTTGATTGTGATCCACAAAGTCAAAAGCTTTGGCATAGTCAGTAAAACAGAAATAGATGTTTTTCTGGAACTCTCTTGCTTTTTCCATGATCCAGCGGATGCTGGCAATTTGATCTCTGGTTCCTCTGCCTTTTCTAAAACCAGCTTGAATATCAGGAAGTTCACGGTTCACATATTGCTGAAGCCTGGCTTGGAGAATTTTGAGCATTATTTTACTAGCGTGTGAGATGAGTGCAATTGTGCGATAGTTTGAGCATGCTTTGGCATTGCCTTTCTTTGGGATTGGAATGAAAACTGACATTTTCCAGTTCTATGGTCACTGCTGAGTTTTCCAAATTTGTTGGCATATTGTGTGCAGCACTTTCACAGCATTATGTTTCAGGATTTGGAATAGCTCCACTGGAATTCCATCACCTCCACTAGCTTTGTTCCTAGTGATGCTTTCTAAGGCCCACTTGACTTCACATTCCAGGATGTCTGGCTCTAGGTCAGTGATCACACCATCGTGATTATCTGGGTTGTGAAGATCTTTTTTGTACAGTTTTCCTGTGTATTCTTGCCACTTCTTCTTAAGATCTTCTGCTTCTGTTAGGTCCATATCATTTCTGTCCTTTATCGAGCCCATCTTTGCATGAAATATTCCTTTGGTATCTCTGATTTTCTTGAAGAGATCCCTAGTCTTTCCCATTTTGTTGTTTCCTGTATTTCTTTGCATTGATCACTGATGAAGGCTTTCTTATCTCTTCTTGCTATTCTTTGGAACTCTGCATTCAGATGTTTATATCTTTCCTTTTCTCCTTTGCTTTTTGTTTCTCTTCTTTTCACAGCTATTTGTAAGGCCTCTCCAGACAGCCATTTTGCTTTTTTGCATTTCTTTTCCATGGGGATGGTCTTGGTCCCTGTCTCCTGTACAAGGTCACAAACCTCACTCCATAGTTCATCAGGCACTCTATCTATCAGATCTAGGCCCTTAAATCTATTTCTCACTTCCACTGTATAATCATAAGGGATTTGATTTAGGTTCATACCTGAATGGTCTAGTGGTTTTCCCTACTTTCTTCATTTTCAGTCTGAATTTGGCAATAAGGAGTTCATGGTCTGAGCGACAGTCAGCTCCTGGTCTTGTTTTTGCTGACTGTACAGAACTTCTCCATCTTTGGCTGCAAAGAATGTAATCAATCTGATTTCAATCTGGTGATGTCCATGTGTAGAGTCTTCTCTTGTGTTGTTGGAAGAGGGTGTTTGTTATGACTAGTGCATTTTCTTGGCAAAACTCTATTAGTCTTTGCTCTGCTTCATTCCATATTCTAAGGCCAAATTCGCCTGTTACTCCAGGTGTTTCTTGACTTCCTACTTTTGAATTCCAGTCCCCTATAATGAAAAGGACATCTTTTTTGGGTGTTAGTTCTAAAAGGTCTTGTAGGTCTTCATAGAACCGTTCGACTTCAGCTTCTTCAGCATTACTGGTTGGGGCATAGAGTTGGATTAGTGTGATATTGAATGGTTTGCCTTGGAAATGAACAGAGATCATTCTGTCATTTTTGAGATTGCATCCAAGTACTGCATTTCGGACTCTTTTGTTGACCATGATGGCCACTCCATTTCTTCTGAGGGATTCCTGCCCACAGTAGTAGATATAATGGTCATCTGAGTTAAATTCACCCTTTCCAGTCCATTTGAGCTTGCTGATTTCTAGAATGTCGACATTCACTCTGGCTATCTCTAGTTTGACCACTTCCAATTTGCCTTGATTCGTGGACCTGACATTCCAGGTTCCTATGCAGTACTGCTCTTTACAGCATCAGACCTTGCTTCTATCACCAGTCACATCCACAGCTAGGTATTCTTTTTGCTTCGGCTCCATCCCTTCATTCTTTCTGGAGTTACTTCTCCCTGATCTCCAGTAGCATATTGGGCCCCTACTGACCTGAGGAGTTTCTCTTTCAGTATCCTATCGTATTGCCTTTTCATACTGTTCATGGGGTTCTCAAGGCAAGAATACTGAAGTGGTTTACCATAGGAAAGAAAAAAACACTTCAATAAATATTAAAGTATCTAATATTCATTAAAGCTAAATTGTGTTCATTCTCACTCCCCCATATATAAGGCTCATATGCCAGCACATAGATACAAATACATACAGATAAATTTATTTTCTAATTTGTGTCTCACTTTATAAACAGTAAGAATGGAAAGCTTTCACTTCTTTTCCTTCTCCAATAGGTGTTAGCTTAAATCCAATGCCAACACCTGTATCACAAAGTGCTATGTATTCCATTGGGATACATAATACATTTTAAGATATATTTAGTTCAAAGGTACAAATATCAAGAGATTTAGTAGCTGAGGACTGTGAAAGTACATATAGTGTAGAATCATGACTTTTTTTACTAATATCCTGAACACCTGGACCAGATTGCATTCAGCTCAGTGTTTTTCTTCAGAAAATAAGGTATTAAAGCACATGCAAAAGCAGGAATAGAAACAGAGTTTTTGTTTAATATGTAGGCATAAAACACATGGAGATAATTTTTGGATGTACATTAATTGATTATTAACTTCACTTGACTGAAGGTTTGATTCCATATACCTATTAGAAGAGAGAAGTAAAGATTGGATTTAAATGGAAAAATATTTATTTCTCCAATTTACAGATTGCAATATAGTATAATTTTCCATGATTATTTTTCAAAGTAAATAGGAATCCAAATCTGTAGTGGTAAATATCAAGCCAAAATCACCCTCATGACCAGAGCAATGGGACTACAGCAGGAGAACAGCTCTTGAGCATGAACACAACACTTGCCATTCACCTACCCCCATTGCTTCCCAGAAAAGAATCTCGCTCACTTACTTTATTTCTAGAGATACATATTTATGACTGCATTTAATCTGTTTTAGACAGGGAAACGTACTTGGAGGAATAAACTTCATGTTCGAAAAAGAACATGGGATGTAAAATTGAGGACTGACTAGTGAGGAAGCAAACATTTTCTGTGGAATTTAGAAATGGAAATAGTCAACAGGTGACAATAATTGTACTTATAAATAAGTAGCCAGGTTCTTGTGTGGATGTAAAAACTTCAATACACTTGTCTCCTACAGAATAGTATGAGCCCGTTTTCCTTGTAGAAAAATTAAGCTATAATGTATTGAAATCATTTTAAATTTGTTTTGGAAAAAACCTAACATAATTATGATCAGTACTACAATATTTGGGCTTCCGAAGTGGCTCAGCGGGTAAAGTGCCTGCCTGCAATGCAGGAGACCTGGGTTCAATCCCTAAGTCAGGAAGATCCCCTGGAGAAAGAAATGGCAAACGACTCCAGTACTCTTGCCTGGAAAATCCCATGGACAGAGAAGCCTGGTAAACTGCAGTCCATGGGATCGCAAAGAGTTGGACACAATTGAGCAACTTCACTTTCTTTCTTTCTACTACAATATTTGGTGTAAGTTGGGATCTTTAACTGAGTGTTTTTGCAAATGGGACCTATACTTCTCCTGTAACAATAAATCCAGTTTCAATAATCAACACTATAACTATCAAAAGGAAATATGGATGACAAAATAGATATTTAGCTCATATTAGGAGCTATATCCTTAGGAGTAGAGTAGACGTGAACTCAGTTATGTTTACTATTCTCAATTTGTGGGTATCTATGATTTCCCTACTTACTTCTTTTGCTTGGACATATATAGTTAAGAGTTGACTATTCACAAGATTGTAAAGCAATTCTCCTCCAATTAAAGGAAAAGAGTTGACTATTCAAATATATTGAGAGGAAGAAATGAGTAACAATACTATTTTTTCAACAACTATTAAAATCTGTATACATTAGTCAAATAGGTATCAATAATACATTTCACAGTCTATTCTATTCCATAATAATCAGTTATAATGTGTGAAAATATATGTGTAACTGCATGTGTATATATATATATATATAGATATACATGAGAATTGTTACAGTTTTGTTTGTTAATGACAATTTTCAAAGAAATGTGGAAAATATAACTGCATACAAATGTTAGGAGCAAATTTACAAACCTGACAAGAAATAAATCTGATAACAATTTTGGTATGTAAGGAAACACATTCTTATAAACTCACATGATTTTTTGTCAAAAATGCTAATTGCAAGGCCTTTGTTAAGCTTCGAGATTATTAGTTTCAGTCAAAATCAGTGTTGCTAGATAGGAATGCTGCTTCTGCTGCAAAGTTGCTTCAGTTGTGTCCGACTCTGCGACCCTATGGACAGCAGCCCACCAGGTTCCTTTGTCCACGGGATTCTCCAGGCAAGAACCCTGGAGTGGGTTGCCATTTCCTTCTCCAAATAGGAATGAGGTTCAATTAATGTTATGATTGTGTGAAGTGAGTTCCCCACCTTTAATATTTGTATGGAGACTACCCTGGTGGCTCAGACAGTAAAGAATCTGTTTGCAATGCAGGAGACCCAGGTTTGATTTCTGGGTCGGAAAGATCCCCTGGAGAAGGGCATGGCAACCCACTCCAGTATTTTTGCCTGGAGAATCCCATGGACAGAAGACCCTGTCCGGCTACAGTCCTTGGGGTCACAAAGAGTCAGACACGACTGAGCGACTAACGCACTAACTCACTTGCCCCTTTAAATTTTCTACCGTGTAATAAAGCAAACAAGATAATTTCAATTTATTTTTTTATTTTGCTTGTGGACAGCAATATGAAACAGAGAAATTAAGCAACTTGATACAATGAGGTTAAATTGCTGCATGTAAAGTATCTCATCTATTGTTTCATGAAGGTGATCTTGGTCCACTATTTATTGAGTTGGCCAAAAAGTTGGTTCAGGTAGTGAATATATTATTCCATACAGCTCTGGATGAAAATGAAAAACGTGTCTTTTATTTTTACTTAAAACCAAATGAATTCTTTGGCCAACTCAATACTAGTTTGGCTTTCTATTTTGTATTTGTAATATTTCTTCCTTAATTTGTGGGTATGTTTTCAGTGTATTTGTGTAAATTTTGTTTAATTAGTATAAATTTTGTTGCCAAAAATTTTGTACATTTTCAGTTTATTATTTTCTTTGCACTCTCCTTATGATTCATATATATATGAATATATATAATATATATGTATATATATATATAATATATATATATATACACACACACACACACACATTTTACTGCATAAATATTTTCATATAATCAAGGGCTTCCCAGGTAGCACTAGTGGTAAAGAACTTGCCTGCCACTGCAGGAGACCTGAGATGCAGTTTTAACTCTGAGTCAGAAAGATCTGGAGAAAAGGTCATGGCAACCCGCTCCAGTATTCCTACATGGAGAATCCTATGGACAGAGGAAGCACAGTTCACAGGGTCGCAGAGTTGACATGACTGAAGCGACATGGCTTGTATGCATACAATGTAAAATGCCACCAATTTGTAGCACTGTTTTACCAACTGAACTTTATTTCTAAATCCAAATATCTGTTTTGACTGCTGTCTTATTTGTTACCTTCTTTTTGAAATTCTTTTGTTATCTATTTGTAATGAAGAATTTTTTTAGATTTAAATTTTCTCTTGTCTTATGAAGTAGAATTTATACTTCTGTTTCTTCCGTTTATACTTTGAAAAAGTAATATTTAAATACATGTTTAAATACTTAGAATGTCCTTGAAATATGTGTATTATCATATGTGAAATGGATCGCCAGTCCAGATTCTATGCATGATACAGGGTGCTTGGGGCTGGTGTGCTGGGATGACCCAGAGGGATGGGATGGGGAGGGAGGTGGGAGGGGGTTCAGGATGGTGAACACATGTACATCCATGTTGGATTCATGTCAATGTATGGCAAAACCAATACAATATTGTAAAGTAGTTAGCCTCCAGAAAATAAATAAATAAATGTTAAAAAGTAAAAAAAGAAAAGAAATAAAAAAGAAATTATGTTTTGTACTAAGTATAGATATAATTAAAAATCCTTAAAACTCTGACATAATTTAAATTAATTACTGATTAATCATTTGATAACTAGTTTCTTCAATTGAATTCTAAAATATTGATTAATAAAAGCAAAATTTTAAGTTCAAATAAATAAATACTTAAAGTGGAGTGCAATAGTTCTTAAAGTTTTATGAAATTTGAATTATTAGTTCAGGAATCTATTCATTCACTCAAAAATTTATTGATATTTAAAGTGTAATGTGTTGCTATACAATGCAAGTGAGTTAGTCACTCAGTCATGTCCAACTTTTTGTGACCTCATAGACTGTAGCCCGACAGGCTCCTCTGTCCATGGGATTCTCCAGGCAAGAATACTGGATTGGGTTGCCATATCCTTCTCCAGGGGATATTCTCCACCCAGGAATCAAACCGAGGTCTCTTGCATTGCAGGCAGATTCTTTACTGTCTGAGCCACTAGTGTAGTCCCCACACAATGCAAATATAAATATAAATAAAATAAGTTCAAATATTAAGATTTTGCTTAAATTCTGGTGGATCCAAATTGCAAGTTCTTTTTATGTTACTATGATGCTAAAATAGAAAGAGATATTAATCCATTGACAAATATATTCCTTACCTATGATGCCTGCCTCTTTTTTATTTATATCATGTTAAGTAGTTTAAGAGATGACTCCCTGTCTTCTCTGAGATAAAGCTCATATTCCAAAATAAAGTGGTGCTTGAAGTTGCAGTGGTTGTAGGAGAGCACAAAATAAAATAGAAAATTGCAATTAACAAAGCAAAAAATAGCAGTGAACTTGAGAAGAACGCAGAGCACAGTAATAGAAGAAACTGTTCTAGCATGCTCTAAGACCATTTTCCTTTTCCTCTTTAAATTCTCGAGATATCCTCCAAAATTTTGCTTAGTTTCATTTCTGCCCACTCTTATATGACTCCAAGAATTTATTATAGCACAAGAAAGGTCTTTGAAGGGCACTCTTATTAAGCAGTTCATACCATGTTACTTTACGATTTCCAAAAAAGTTGTTTTTTGCAATATCTAAACTGTCCTCTTTTGTTGTGAATATATAAAGATAAAACAGGGTTGTAGGTAGAAAAATTAACAAGTAACAACTTTATATCCCTGATTCATCCACTATTTTAAACAATGCTAACTATGCTGCTGCTGCTAAGTCGCTTCAGTCGTGTCCGACTCTGTGCGACCCCAGAGACGGCAGCCCATCAGGCTGCCCCGTCCCTGGGATTCTCCAGGCAAGAACACTGGAGTGGGTTGCCATTTCCTTCTCCAATGCATAAAGGTGAAAAGTGAAAGTGAAGTCGCTCAGTCGTGTCCCACTCTTAGCGACCCCATGGACTGCGGCCCACCAGGGTCCTCCGTCCATGGGATTTTCCAGGCAAAAGTACTGGGGTGGGGTGCCATTGCCTTCCCCGAATGCTAACTATACTCTTAGTGTATCATTGGACTGTACTATAAGTATATATAGTAACATGATGGACAAAGTTTAATTTAACATATACTATGTTAAATTAATTTATGTTATGTTATTTAACATAGCATATGTTAAATTAATTAACATAGCATATGTTAAATTAATTTAACATAGCATATGTTAAATTAATTTAACATAGCATATGTTAAATTAATTTAACATAGCATATGTTAAATTAATTTAACATAGCATATGTTAAATTAATTTAACATAGCATATGTTAAATTAATTTAACATAGCATATGTTAAATTAATTTAACATAGCATATGTTAAATTAATTTAACATAGGGAAAAAGTTTAACATATACTATGGATGCAAATATATCAGATGTGATAAAGTTCAATGATGAGGCATCATTAAAATTGACAAGGTGAGTCAAATTTTTATATTTAACTGTGAGATTGTGTCCCTCTACTACTCAATATCAAGAACACTAGAAGCCAATCACATATTTCACTAGGATGCACATTGGTCGATTATTTTCTGGGAAAAATGCAAATGCCTCAGGGAAAAAATCCACTGGGAAATAAGAATGTCAACAGTGCTACTAAGGAGATCTTACAGGAGCACACACAGTAAATCCAACCAATTAATGAGACTCACTCATCACTTGGAGTTTCAAATTGCTTACTAAGGACTCTTTGTGAATTAATCATCAAAGAACACTAATAATGAGAAAATAGAAAGAGAAATTAAGGAAACAATTCCATTCACCATTACAACGAAAAGAATAAAACACTTAGGAATATATCTACCTAAAGAGACTAAAGACCTATATATAGAAAACTATAAAACACTGGTGAAAGAAATCAAAGAGGACACTAGTACATGGAGAAATATATCATGTTCATGGATCAGAAGAATCAATATAGTGAAAATGAAGATACTACCCAAAGCAATCTATAGATTCAATGAAATCCCTATCAAGCTACCAATGGTATTTTTCACAGAGCTAGAACAAATAATTTCACAATTTGTATGGAAAGACAAAAAACCTCAAATAGCAAAAGCAATCTTGAGAAAGAATGGAACTGGAGGAATCAGCCTGCCTGACTTCAGGATCTACTACAAAGCCAAAGTCATCAAGACAGTATGGTACTGGCACAAAGACAGAAATATAGATCAATGGGATAAAATAGAAAGCCCAGAGATAAATCCACACACATATGGACACCTTATCTTTGACAAAGGAGGCAAGAATATACAATGGATTAAAAATAATCTCTTTAACAACTGGTGCTAGTAAATCTGGTCAACCACTTGTAAAAAAAAACTAGAACACTTTCTAACACCATACACAAAAATAAACTCAAAATGGATGAAAGAGCTAAATGTAAGACCAGAAACTATAAAACTCCTAGAGGAGAACACAGGCAAAACACTCTCTGACTTACATCACAGCAGGATCCTCTATGACCCACCTCCCAGAATATTGGAAATAAAAGCAAAAAAAACCCAAATGAACCTAATTAAAATTAAAAGTTTCTGCACAACAAAGGAAACTATAAGCAAGGTGAAAAGACAGCCTTCAGAATGGGAGAAAATAATAGCAAATGAAGCAATTGACAAACAACTAATCTCAAAAATATACAAGCAACTCCTACAGCTCAATTCCAGAAAAATAAATGACCCAATCAAAAAATAGGCCAAAGAACTATGTAGACATTTCTCCAAAGAAGACATACAGATGGCTAAGAAACACATGAAAAGATGCTCAACATCACTCATTATTAGAGAAATGCAAATCAAAAACACAATGAGATATCATTTCACGCCAGTCAGAATGGCTGCGATCCAAAAGTCCACACGCATAAATGCTGGAGAGGGTGTGGAGAAAAGGGAACTCTCTTACACTGTTGGTGGGAATGCAAACTAGTACAGGTACTACGGAGAACAGTATGGAGATTCCTCAAAAAACTGGGAATAGAACTGCCTTATGATCCAGCAATCCCACTGCTGGGCATACACACTGAGAAAACCAGAATTGAAAGAGACACGTGTACCCCAATGTTCATCGCAGTACTGTTTATAATAGCCAGGACATGGAAGCAACTTAGATGTCCATCCACAGATGAATGGATAAGAAAGCTGTGGTACATATACACCATGGAGTATCACTCAGCCATTAAAAAGAATACATTTGAATCATTTCTAAGGACGTGGATGGAACTGGAGCCTATTATACGGAGTGAAGTAAGCCAGAAAGGAAAACACCAATACAGTATACTAACATATATATATGGCATTTATTTATTTTTATTTTTTTAATTTTATTTTGCTTAACTTTACAATATTGTATTGCTTTTGCCATACATAAAATGAATCCGCCACAAGTATACATGTGTTCCCCATCCTGAACCCTCCTCCCTCCTCCATCCCCATACCATCCCTCTGGGTCGGCCCAGTGCACCAGCCCCAGGCATCCGTTATCAGGCATAACGGATATCAGTGTAAGAGGGTTCCCTTTTCTCCACACCCTCTCCAGCATTTATTGCTTGTGGACTTTTGGATCACAGCCATTCTGACTGGCGTGAAATGGTACCTCATAGTGGTTTTGATTTGCATTTCTGAGAGTCCCTTGGACTGCAAGGAAATCCAACAGGTCCATTCTGAAGGAGATCAGACCTGGGATTTCTTTGGAAGGAATGATGCTCAAGCTGAAGCTCCAGTATTTTGGCCACCTCATGCGAAGAGTTGACTCATTGGAGAAGACTCTGATGCTGGGAGGGATTGAGGGCAGGAGGAGAAGGGGACGACAGAGGATGAGGTGGCTGGATGGCATCACTGACTCGATGAATGTGAGTCTGGGTGACCTCCGAGAGCTGGTGTTGGACAGGGAGGCCTGGCGTGCTGCAGTTCATGGGGTCCCAAAGAGTCGGACACGACTGAGCGACTGATCTGATCTGATCTGATCTGATAATGAGTGATGAGGAGCATCTTTTCATGTGTTTGTTAGCCATCTGTATGTCTTCTTTGGAGAAATGTCTACATAGTTCTTTGGCCCATTATTTGATTGGGTCATTTATTTTTCTGGAATTGAGCTGTAGGAGTTACTTGTATATTTTTGAGATTAGTTATTTGTCTGTTGCTTCATTTGCTATTATTTTCTCCCATTCTGAAGGCTGTCTTTTCACCTTGCTTATAGTTTCCTTTGTTGTGCAGAAGCTTTTAAGTTTAATTAGGTCCCATTTGTTTATTTTTTATTTTATTTCCAATATTCTGGGAGGTGGGTCATAGAGGATCCTGCTGTGATGTATGTCAGCGAGTGTTTTGCCTATGTTTTCCTCTGGGAGTTTTATGGTTTCTGGTCTTACATTTAGATCTTTAATCCATTTTGAGTTTATTTTTATGTATGGTGTTAGAAAGTGTTCTAGTTTCATTGTTTTACAAGTGTTTGACCAGTTTTCCCAGCACCACTTGTTAAAGAGACTGTCTTTAATCCACTGTATATTCTTGCCTCCTTTGTCAAAGATAAGGTGTCCATAGGTGCGTGGATTTATCTCTGGCTTTCTATTTTGTTCCATTGATCTATATTTCTGTCTTTGTGCCAGTACCATACTGTCTTGATGACCGTGGCTTTGTAGTAGAGCCTGAAGTCAGGCAGGTTGATTCCTCCAGTTCCATTCTTCTTTCTCAAGATAGCTTTGGCTATTCGAGGTTTTTTGTATTTCCATGCAAATTGAGAAATTATTTGTTCTATCTCTGTGAAGAATACCGTTGGTAGCTTGATGGGGATTGCATTGAATCTATAAATTGCTTTGGGTAGTATACTCATTTTCACTATATTGATTCTACCAATCCATGAACATGGTATATTTCTCCATCTATTAGTGTCCTCTTTGATTTCTTTCACCAGTGTTTTATAGTTTTCTATATATAGGTCTTTAGTTTCTTTAGGAAGATATATTCCTAAGTATTTTATTGTTTTCATTGCAATGGTGAATGGAATTGTTTCCTTAATTTCTCTTTCTATTTTCTCATTATTAGTGTACAGGAATGCAAGGGATTTCTGTGTGTTGATTTTATATCCTGCAACTTTAATATATTCATTGATTAGTTCTAGTAATTTTCTGGTGGAGTCTTTAGGGTTTTCTACATAGAGGATCATGTCATCTGCAAACAGTGAGAGTTTTACTGCTTTTCCAATTTGGATTCCTTTATTTCTTTTTCTGCTCTGATTGCTGTGGTCAAAACTTCCCAAACTATGTTGAATAGTAATGGTGAAAATGGGCATCCTTGTCTTGTTCCTGACTTTAGAGGAAATGCTTTCAATTTTTCACCATTGAGGATAATGTTTGCTATGGGTTTGTCATATATAGCTTTTATTATGTTGAGGTATGTTCCTTCTATTCCTGCTTTCTGGAGAGTTTTTATCATAAATGGATGTGGAACTTTGTCAAAGGCTTTCTCTGCGTCTATTGAGATAATCATATGGTTTTTATTCTTCAGTTTGTTAATGTGGTGTATTACATTGATTGATTTGCGGATATTGAAGAATCCTTGCATTCCTGGGATAAAGCCCACTTGGTCATGGTGTATGATCTTTTTAATGTGTTGTTGGATTCTGATTGCTAGAATTTTGTTAAGGATTTTTGCATCTATGTTCATCAGTGATACTGGCCTGTAGTTTTCTTTGTTTGTGGCATCTTTGTCCGGTTTTGGTATTAGGGTGATGGTGGCCTCATAGAATGAGTTTGGAAGTTTGCCTTCCTCTGCAATTTTCTGGAACAGTTTGAGTAGGATAGGTGTTAGCTCTTGTCTAAATTTTTGGTAGAATTCAGCTGTGAAGCTGTCTGGACCTGGGCTTTTGTTTGCTGGAAGATTTCTGATTACAGTTTCAATTTCCGTGCTTGTGATGGGTCTGTTAAGATTTTCTATTTCTTCCTGATCCAGTTTTGGAAAGTTGTACTTTTCTAAGAATTTGTCCATTTCCTCCAAGTTGTCCATTTTATTGCCATATAATTGCTGATAGTAGTCTCTTATGATCCTTTGTATTTCTGTGTTGTCTGTTGTGATCTCTCCATTTTCATTTCTAATTTTATTGATTTTTCTCCCTTTGTTTCTTGATGAGTCTGGCTAAAGGTTTTCAATTTTATTTACCCTTTCAAAGAACCAGCTTTTGGCTTTGTTGATTTTTGCTATGGTCTCTTTTGTCTCTTTTGCATATATTTCTGCCCTAATTTTTAAGATTTCTTTCTTTCTACTAACCTTGGGGTGCTTCATTTCTTCCTTTTCTAATTGCTTTAGGTGTAGAGTTAGGTTATTTATTTGACTTTTTTCTTGTTTTTTGAGGTATGCCTGTATTGCTATGAACTTTCCCCTTAGGACTGCTTTTACAGTGTCCCACAGGTTTTGGGTTGTTGTGTTTTATTTTCATTCATTTCTATGCAAATTTTCATTTCTTTTTTGATTTCTTCTGTGATTTGTTGGTTATTCAGGAGCGTGTTGTTCAGCCTCCATATGCTGGAATTTTTAATAGTTTTTCTCCTGTTATTGAGATTTACTCTTACTGCATTGTGGTCAGAAAAAATGCTTGGAATGATTTCAATTTTTCTGAACTTAACAAGGCTAGATTTATGGGCCAGGATGTGATCTGTCCTGGAGAAGGTTCTGTGTGCGCTTGAGAAAAAGGCGAAATGCATTGTTTTGGGATGAAATGTCCTATAGATATCAATTAGGTCTAACTGGTCTATTGTATCGTTTAAAGTTTGTGTTTCCTTGTTAATTTTCTGTTTAGTTGATCTATCCATTGGTGTGAGTGGGGTATTAAAGTCTCCCACTATTATTGTGTTATTCTTGATTTCTCCTTTCATACTTGTTTGTCTTACATATTGTGGTACTCCTATGTTGGGTGCATATATATTTATAATTGTTATATCTTCCTCTTGGATTGATCCTTTGATCATTATGTAGTGACCTTCTTTGTCTCTTTTCACAGCCTTTGTTTTAAACTCTATTTTATCTGATATGAGTATTGCTACTCCTGCTTTCTTTTGGTCCCTATTTGCATGGAAAATCTTTTTCCAGCCCTTCACTTTCAGTCCGTATGTGTCCCCTGTTTTGAGGTGGGTCTCTTGTAGACAATATATGTAGGGGTCTTGTTTTTGTATCCATTCGGCCAGTCTCTGTCTTTTGGATGGGACATTCAACCCATTTACATTTAAGGTAATTATTGATAAGTATGATCCCGTTGCCATTTACTTTATTGTTTTGGGTTTGAATTTATATACCCTTTTTGTGTTTCCTGTCTAGAGAATATCCTTTAGTATTTGTTGAAGAGCTGGTTTGGTGGTGCTGAATTCTCTTAGCTTTTGCTTGTCTGTAAAGCTTTTGATTTCTCCTTCATATTTGAATGAGATCCTTGCTGGGTACAATAATCTGGGCTGTAGGTTCTTTTCTTTCATGACTTTAAGTATGTCTTGCCGTTCCCTCCTGGCTTGGAGAGTTTCTATTGAAAGATCAGCTGTTATCCTTTTGGGAATTCCCTTGTGTGTTATTTGTTGTTTTTCCCTTGCTGCTTTTAATATTTTTTCTTTGTGTTTGATCTTTGTTAATTTGTTTAAGATGTGTCTTGGGATGTGCTTATTTGGACTCTCTGGGTTTCTTGGACTTGAGTGATTACTTCCTTCCCCATTTTAGGGAAGTTTTCAACTATTATCTCCTCTAGTATTTTCTCATGGTCTTTCTTTTTGTCTTCTTCTTCTGGGACTCCTATGATTCGAATGTTGTAACATTTAATATTGTCCTGGAGGTCTCTAAATTTGTACTCATTTTTTTTAATTCGTTTTTCTTTTTTCTCCTCTGATTCATTTATTTCTACCATTCTATCTTCTAATTCACTAATCCTATCTTCTGCCTCTGTTATTCTACTATTTGTTGCCTCCAGAGTGTTTTGGATCTCATTTATTGCATTATTCATTATATATTGACTCTTTTTTATTTCTTCTAGGTCCTTGTTAAATCTTTCTTGCATCTTCTCAATGCTTTTCTCCAGGCTATTTATCTGTGATTCCATTTTGATTTCCAGATTTTGGATTAATTTCACTATCATTATTCGGAATTCTTTATTAGGTAGGTTCGCTATTTCTTCCTTTTTTGTTTGGTTTGGTGGGCATTTATCCTGCTCCTTGACCTGCTGGGTATTCTTCTGTCTCTTCATCTTGTTTAAATTGCTGAGTTTGGGGTGTCCTTACTGTATTCTGGCAGTTTGCAGAGTTCTCTTTATTGTGGCATTTCCTCACTGTGTGGGGGTTTGTACAGGTGGCTTGTCAAGGTTTCTTGGTTAGGGAAGCTTGTGTCGGTGTTCTGGTGGATGGAGCTGGATTTCTTCTCTCTGGAGTGCAGTGGAGTGTCTAGTAATGAGTTATGAGATGTCTATGATTTTGGGGTGACTTTGGGTAGCCTGTATATTGGAGCTCAGGGCTGTGTTCCTGTGTTGCTGGAGAATTTGCTTCGTATGTCTTGCCGTGGAACTTGTTGGCCCTTGTGTGATGCTTGGTTTCAGTGTAGGTATGGAGGCATTTGATGAGCTCCTGTCAATTAATGTTCCGTGGGATCAGGGTTTGGACTTAAGCCTCCCGCTTCCAGTTATCGGTCTTATTTTTACAATAGTCTCAAAACTTCTCCTTCTATACTGCACTCCACAACTGGACTGCTTAGAAATGTTCATGGAGTTATACAGAGAAGAAAAGAGGGAGGAAGGAGACAGAGGTGATCAGGAGGATAAAAGGAGGGAATGAAAAGGAGAGAGACAGATCCAGTCAGTAATCAGTTCCCTAAGTGTTTTTCTTTATTTGGAACACACAGAAATTCGTGGAGTTGGATAGAGTAGAGAGGGTTTAGGGAGGAGACACAGGCGAAATGGTGGAGAAAAAGGAAAGTCCGGAGGTGGAGAGAACAGTCAAGCCAGTAATCTCGCTCCCTAGTAAAAACTGGGTACTGAAGATTAGTTTCTTAAAGGTACAGAATTGGTAACAAATACCTAAAAGCAAAAATTAAAAATCTAGAGTAGAGTTTGGAGTTTCAAAAATACAATGTTAAAGAAAAGAAGAAGAAAAATAAAGATAGAAAGAAAAAAGAAAGAAAGAAAGAAAGAAAATAAAAACAAAATAAAAAACAAACAAAGTCACAAAAATTGTATAGAAGATATAGGCACAAATTGCTTACATATACCAGAAAGTATAAATTAAATATCTCCTTTACAAGGCAATAAGTTGCTTTTCTGGGTGTCTGATGTCCTCTGCTGGCATTCAGAAGTTGTTTTGTGGAATTTAAACAAAACAATTTGTGGCGTTTAAATGTTCTTTTGATGAATTTGTGGAGGAGAAAGTGTTCTCCCTGTCCTATTCCTCTGCCATCTTAGCTCCTCCCTCTGGCATTTAGAAAGATGCTAACAATAGCCCTGTATGCGAGACAGCACAAGAGACACAGATATATAGATCAGTCTTTCGAATCCTGTGGGAGAGAGAGAGGGTGGGATGATTTGGGAGAATGGCATTGAAACATGTATAATATCATATAAGAAACAAATCACCAGTCCATGTTTGATGCAGGATATAGAATGCTTGGGGCTGGTGCACTGGGATGACCTAGAGGGATGGTGTGGGGAGGGGTTCAGGATAGGGAACATGTGTACACCCAGGGCAGATTCATGTTGGTGTATGGCAAAACCAATACAATACTGTAAAGTAAAAATAATTAATTAATTAATTAAAATACATTAAATGTCTTAAAAAAGAACATATGACATTTGAAAAATAGTTCAAATATTAAGATTAAAAACAATGCAAGCTATGAAAATAAACTTAAAATTTAGATGTCATTAAAATAACATATATATAAAAGAATTGTTATATTTGTCTAAATATATATCTTTTTAAATCTACCTTCTTCATTATCTTATTATAAATATAATGGAATGGTATCACTTGGATTAGAATGAATATATTTTCCAGGACTATATTCACACTATTGTTCTGTACATACTATTATTTTGAACCACATTTTTCAACATTTTATGTTTGATATTACATCCCTAATATTTAATTTATTGAAAGCATATGAATAAATATATAATAAACATTTAGGAGAAATAGATCATGAAATTTGTTTCCCCTTTTGCAGTAAAATGTATAAGTGATTAATAAATTTTGACAGATAAACACTAACATGATTCAAGTAATTTGATTTTCAAAATCTTTACCTCAAACTAATCTTTTAATGCCTGCTTTATTCTTTATAGTTTGGCTATCTGGAGTGCTCCAAGAATCAAAACTACATCAAGTAGGAAAAAGTTACCGAAAACCAGAATTAATTGGTTTTGAATAACAATGATATTCCTAAATCACATTTCTCTTTTATTATTACAGTTTTGGAGAAGTCATTAGCAAATTTTGATAAAAGCTTCCTCACTTAAAATGTGCACTAAATTATTTCATACGTTTCAATTAAAATCAAATGGGACACAGTATTGTTTAACAAAATCTCAAATCCTTGAAATAAGAGTTATTTTCAGTATCATATATTCTAGTCTATTACTTAAATACCCCCTGCACAGAAATTTCTATACTCCTTGCATTTATTAAGTTTCTAATAATTCAACAGAACAAATTCAAGAGTGCAGGCTGTGATATCAGAACGCTACATCTTCTCCAGCTTTCATGAGTTGTAGGCTGAAGATAATGTCCAGAGTCATGATTTTCTCTAAAGTTCTGTTTCTCAGTTACGAGAAAATGAAAACAATACAAACTGGCTTATGGTATGAAGTTTGTGTTTTGATAAATAATTTAACATTCAATATGTTAAAATAGTTCCTGTTTAATTAGAAGTATCCAAGGAATGTTGGATACTTCTAATCTGCCTGCAAAGCCAGAGCCCCAGGTTTAATCCCCCAGTCATGAAAATCTTCTGGAGAATTGAATGGCTACCCACTCCAGTATTCTTGCCTGGAGAATTCTATGGACAGAGGAGCCTGGTGGGCTGCAGTCCATGGGGTCGCAAAGAGTTGGACACGATTGAGTGACTAACACTCTCAAAAATCTTACACATTCAAGGAATTTTAGTGGTGGAATTAGAGTCTAAAAAGAGGATTCCCCTACAACACCTACAAAACCATGGATGTAACTTTTTCAAACACTGTCAGAGAGATTATTAAGAATAGTAACCTTGAATGTTTTTCTTCTTAGTGAATTATGTTCCAGGATCTCGGAGATTTCAACAGCTCAAAGTTCCAGGTCTCTGAGTTCATTCTTTTGGGAATCCCAGGCATTCACAGCTGGCAGCACTGGCTATCCCTGCCCCTGGTTCTGCTCTACCTCTTAGCTCTCAGTGCAAACATCCTTATCTTGATCATCATCAATCAAGAGGCAACACTGCACCAGCCTATGTATTATTTCCTGGGCATCCTGGCTGTGGTTGACATAGGCCTTGCTACCACCATCATGCCCAAGATTTTGAACATCTTGTGGTTCAATGAGAAGGCCATTGGTCTCCCTGAGTGCTTTGTACAGATGTATGCCATACATAGCTTTGTAGGAATGGAATCAGGCATTTTTGTCTGCATGGCTATAGATAGATATGTGGCAATTTGTCAACCACTGTGTTATTCATCAATCATCACCAAATCTTTTGTGGTCAATGCTACTGTGCTCATGGTACTCAGAAACAGCCTGACTACCATTCCAATTCCTGTGTTGGCGGCTCAGAGACACTATTGCTCAAAAAACCAAATTGAGCACTGTCTGTGCTCTAATCTTGGTGTCACTAGTCTATCTTGTGATGACAGGACAATCAACAGTGTTTACCAGCTACTTCTGGCCTGGATATTCATGGGGAGTGACTTGGGTTTGATTCTTGTATCCTATGCTTTGATAGTTCACTCTGTACTGAAACTGAACTCAACATAAGCTACATCCAAGGCCCTGAGTACCTGCACTTCCCACCTCATCCTAATCCTGTTTTTCTACACCATCGTTATTGTCATTTCTATCACCCATAGTGCAACAATGACGTTTCCCCTCATCCCAGTTCTACTCAATGTACTCCACAGCGTCATTCCTCCTGCTCTCAAGCCTATGGTCTATGCACTCAAGAACAAGGAGCTCAGACAGGGCTTGTGTAAGCGCCTTAAGCTGGACTTCAAAGGCAATTAACTTGGAGAGGATGCTCAACTTTGTAATTTCCCTATGTATATAATCATTATATTCTTCAAAGATTATAGATAAAGAAAAACTAAGAAACACTAACATTTTTCAGTTAGTTTAATGAATTAGTGGCAATTAATGAAACCTTCAAAATGAGAATGAAGTAATCTTGCTTTTCAATAAATTTATTCATCAAATGAGTAACGCAGTGATGTTGATTGTCTCAAGGAATCCACAGAAAGACAACAGAATATATAGACCATTTTTGTCTTCAGTTTCTCTAAATAGAACTTCCTAACAATGTTTAATGCTGCTGCCAAGTCACATCAGTCGTGTCCGACTTTGTGCCCCATAGATGGCAGCCCACCAGGTTCCCAACCCTGGGATTCTCCAGGCAACAATATTGGAGTGGGTTGCCATTTTATTCTCCAGTGCATGAAAGTGAAAAGTGAAAGTGAAGTCGCTCAGTCAAGTCCCACAGTTTGCAACCCCATGGACTATAGCCTACCAGGCTCCTCCATCCATGGGATTTCCCAGGCAAGAGTACTGGACTGGTTTGCCATTGCCTTCTCCAACAATGTTTAATAGAGATGGTTAAAAGAGATATCTGCCATTTTATTCTTTTTTAATGAGAGTATTTAGTCTATATATATTTTATTTAATTACTGATAGCATATACCTCAGAGAAGGCAATGGCACCCCACTCCAGTACTCTTGCCTAGAAAATCCCATGGATGGAGGAGCCTGGTAGGCTGCAGTCCATGGGGTCGCTAAGAGTCGGACACGACTGAGCGACTTCACTTTCACTTTTCACTTTCATGTATTGGAGAAGGAAATGGCAACCCACTCCAGTGTTCTTGCCTGGAGAATCCCAGGAACTGAGGAGCCTGGTGGGCTGCAGTCTATGTGGTCACACAGAGTCGGACACTACTAAAGTGACTTAGCAGTAGCAGCATATATCTGCTCCATGACAAAACTAGACAGCATATTAAAAAGCAAAGACATCACTTTGATGAATTAGGCCCTTATAGTCAAAGTTATGGTTTCTCTGGTAGTCACTTATGGACAGGAGAGTTGGATCGTAAAGAAGGCTGGTGCTAAAGCTGAAGCTCCAATCCTTTGGCCACCTGGTGCCTAGAAGTGACTAATTCGAAAAGACCCTGATGCTGGGAAAGAATGAGTACAGAAAGAGAAGGGGCTGACAGAGGAAGGATGATTAAATGGCATCCCTGACTCAATAGACATGGGTCTGGGCAAACTCAGGCCTACAGTGAAGTACAGGGAAGCCTGGCATCTGCAGTTCAAGGGTCTCAAAGAGCCAGATGTGATTTAGCAACTGAGCAACAACACCTGCTCCAGATATTTGTGCTTCTTTCTGAGGTGTTTTACCATTTTTAAATGGTCAAAGAACTTGAGTAGACACTTCTCTAAAGAAGATATGAGATGCCAGCAAATATATGAAAAGATTTTTATAAATTAAAATCAAAACAATAATCACAATAAGTTTAGGATAATTAATATATACCCTAAATGATTACCATTTTGTTTTAAATTTAGCAGATGTTGACAATATTTTGACAATATTGTGGCAATATTTTGAAACATGGCATTATTATACATTGATAGAGAGTATGTGAAAATCACACAGGCGCTGTGGAAAAAACTTTAGCAATTACTCAATTTAAAGGTAGTTACCATATGACTCAGAAATTAAACTCCTAAGCATATAATCAGACAACTTAACACAGCTGCAGCAAAAATTTTATGTAGAAATGTTCATAGTATCATTGTTAATCAAAAAGTGAAAAGAATTCAAACGTTGAATATCAGTTGTTTAATAGATAAATGATATTAAACATTTCCATTTCAGGAATTATTGCTAAGCTAAATTGCTTCAGTTGTGTCCGACTCTGTGTGACCCCATAGATGGCAGCCCACCAAGGCTCCCCTGTCCCTGGGATTCTTCAGGCAAGAACTCTGGAGTGGGTTGCCATTTCCTTCTCCAATGCATGAAAGTGGAAAGTGAAAGTGAAGTTGCTTAGTCATGCCTGACTCTTAGGGATCCCATGGACTACAGCCTACCAGACTCTTCCATCCATGGGATTTTTCAGGCAAGAGTACTGGCGTGGAGTGTCATTGCCTTCATCCATAAAACGGATGAAGTTCTGATACATGTTCTTGCATAAATAACATTTTAAAAAAGCATGCTAAATAAAAGAGACAAACACTAGAAGCTACAAGTTACATGCTTTCAATTACATCAAATCTCCAGAAGAGGGAATCCATTGAACAAAAACAACAACAAAAATAGTCCTTGGTAAGAAGAGAAGTGACAAATTAATAAGCAGTTACTGATTAATGCTACAGAGGTAATAGAAATGTTTTGAAACAGTATTGTGCTGATGGTTGCACAGCACTTTGAATGTACCAAAAGGTACTCAGTTGTGCATTTTTGAGTGCTATTTTATGTGGCATGTGAATTTCACTTCAATAAAAAAATGATAAAATGCAAAAAAAAAAAAAGACTGTTCTGTGTCTTTATGTATCTATATATGTCTCTCTATATATATGGAAAATGGTTAAAATAATTTACTTATCATATAACATCAATTTAAAATGGTACAATTTATTTTTCAGTAGGTATTACCAGAACTTTTGTCAATACAGAAGCCCACGTATATACATCTCTCTCTTTCTCTTTAGTCGCTAAGTCGTGTCTGACTCTTGCGACCTCATGGATAGTGGCCTGCCAGGCTCCTCTGTCCATGGGATTCACCGGGAAAGAATACTGGAGTGGGTTGCCATTTCCTTTTCCAATATATACATATAGCAAATATATGGGCTTCCCTTGGAGCTCAGATGGTAAAGAATCCAACTGCAATGTAGGAGATCCGAGTTCAATCACTGTGTCAGGAAGATCCCCTGGAGGAAACCATGGCAACCCACTCCAGTATTCTTGCCTGGAGAATTCCATGGGCAGAGGACCCTGGCAGGCTACAATATGTGGGATCACAAAGAGTCAGACATGACTAACACACACATAGAAAAAATATATATATTTAAAAATGTGCCAACAGTAAATTCCACATTATAAAATTTAAAGTATCTGATTTATCTACTTCTAAAATGATTTTTCCAAATAGTAAAAAATACAAGTGTTGCTTTCAATATCTAACTAATGGATACATAACTAGAATCATTTGTTTTATTATTTTTTATGTTATCATCAACATCATAATTATCTCAAAACCTAGGCATCAAAATATTACTAACATAATAAGCCTGAACTATTGATAGAGTTATACATTTCCATAATATTCATGATCATCCTCACATGAAAGAAAAAAAAGTGAATGAATAAAAAGAAATAGGAATGTGTGTGTGATTGAAACCTCTGAACATCCTTACAAGGCAAGGAAGAGAATTATTTGATAAACATTAAAATCTCTAATATTCATCAAAATTAGATTGTGTTGATTCTCACTCCTCCATATATATTCTTCGTGTACAAGCACACAGATTAGATACATACAGATTAATTTATTCTCCATGTGTTATCTTCTAGGCAGTGAGAATAGAAACTTCCACTGCTCCTTCTCCAATACGGGTTAGCTTAATTCCCAAATCAGTACCTGTATCTCAAGTGTTTTGCAATATTCCCTAGGATACATAACACATCTTAAAAATATTCAGTCCTATAGTGCAAATGTCAAAAGATTTAGTAGTTGAGGACTTGAATGTACATATATTGTACATTCTTGATTTTTTTAAACCAATATCCTGAACATCTGGAGCAGATTGCATTCAACTTACTGTTTGGCTTTCCAGGAACTAAGGTATTAAAGGACATACAAAGGTGGAAGTAGAAGCAGAATCTTTTTAATTCCCTACTGGAGAAGGAAATGGCAACCCACTCCAGCGTTCTTTCCTGGAGAATCCCAGGGACGCCGGAGCCTGGTGGGCTGCCGTCTATGGGGTCGCACAGAGTTGGACACGATTGAAGCGACTTAGCAGCAGCAACAGCAGCAGCAGCAGGCAGTAAAAAATGTGAGAAGTTTTTGGATTTATAATAACTGATTATTATATCCACACAACTTCAGGTATGATTCCATCTACCAATTTGAAGGCTGAAGTGTTCAGAAAGACTGGATTTTCGTGGGAAAATATTTACTTCTGTTCTCAGATTACAATACAGTACATTTTTTGATGTTTATTATGAATATCTAGTTATTTTTCTAAGCAAATGGTAATCATTTTTGGCTCTGTTGTGCTAATATCAAGAAAGAAGTGCAGCCATTTAATGAAGAATGGGAAAACAGCAAGAGAATAGCTCTTGATCATAGTCACAGGACTCTTGTAATTTACCTACCCTCCCACTGATCTCAGATTAAGAATCTAATTTACATACTTTATTTCTAGAGATACTTATTTGTGACTGAGTTTCATTAAATTTATGTAGGAAAATCTACCAGGAGGAGGAATAAACAACCATATTAGAAAAAGAACATGGAATGTAAAATTGAGAACTGATTAGTGAGGAAACAAACATTTCTATGGAGTTTAGAAACAGGAAGAGGCAACAGGTGGTATAATAATTGTACTTATAAATAAGTGACCATGTTCTTGTGTTAATGTCAGAACTTCAACACACTTGTCTCCCACAGAACAACATGAGTCCATTTTCCTTGCAGAAAACTTAAGTTATGATGTATTGAAATCATTTTTTTATTTTATTTTTTTTTAAGAATCTTTTATTGATTATCAGAAACATTACAAACATCTAATAGGAACAAATTGTAACATGACAGTGTTTAGTTTGAACAATTAATACATTTCAGATATAATATTATACATATTTCAATGCTATTCTCCCCAATCATCCCACCCTCTCCCGGTCCCAGAGTCCAAAAGTCTGGTCTATACATCAGTGTCTCTTTTGCTGTCTCGTAAATACGGTTATTTTTACCATCTTTCTAAATTCCATATATATGCGTTAGTATACTGTATTTTAAACTTGTTTTGGAAAGTCTAATGTAATTAATGGACTTCCCTGGTGGCTCAGAAGCGTCTGCCTACAATGCGGGAGACCCGGGTTCAATCCCTGGGTTGGGAAGATCTCCTGGAGAAGGAAACAGCAACCCACTTCAGTATTCTTGCCTGGAAAATCCCATGGATGGAGAAGCCTGGTAGGTTACAGTCCATGGGGTCGCAAAGAGTTGGACATGACTGAGCAACTTATGACTTTGTAATTATGCTCAGTACTACAATATTTGGTTTAAGCTTGGTTTGTTAACTGAGAGTATTGCAAATGTATTGCAAATGGAAGTAGATTTCTCATGTAACAAGAAAACCAGCTTTAATAATCGACACTAGAACTTCTAAAAGGAAACAAGAAGGACATAATTCGGATATTTTTATCTCATGTTTAGGAACTATATCCTTAGAAATAGAGCACAAATGACCTCAGAGATATATTTGCTATTCTCAGTGATTTTTTTTTTTTTTTTTTTTAAATCAGGGCTTTTTCTGGTGGCTCAGACAGTAAATAATTCACCTGCAATACAGGAGACCAGGGTTCAATCCCTGGGTTCAGAAGATCCCCTGGAGAAGGGAATGGCTACCCACTCCAGTATTCTTGTCTGGAGAATTCCACAGACAGAGAAGGCTGGCTTTCTCTACCTGTACTTCATGGACACAAAGAGATAAGAGTTGACAGTTCAAAGGTATTGAGAGGAAGAAACAAGTAAGATCCTAGTTTTTAAACAACTTTGAAAATCTGTCTACACTAGTCAATAATACACTTCAAATTCTTTCTAATTCAATAGTAATCATTATATATGTGTGCAAATATACCTACACACATATATGAATTGCTACAGTTTTGTCTCTTATTGAAAAATGTAAAAGAAATGTGAAAAGTATAATGGCATGCAAACATTATAAAAATATTTACAAGCCTGTCAAGAAAGAAACCTGATGATAGTTTTGGTTTGTAAGAAACACATATTTAGTATATTGTAAACTCATATTATTTGTCAAAAACATGAATTGCAAGGTTTCTGTTAGCCTTGCCATTGTTACGTTCAGTCCACACCAGTGTTACTAAACAGGAATTTGAGGATTAGTTAATAAATTTTGGCTGCTTTAAGTGAATTCCCCAATTTTGAAATTTATTCCATATACTAATACACTAGATAATTTCAATATATTTTATTTTGCTTGTGGACAATCATATGAACATGGAAATGAAACAATGTGATATACTGAGGATTAACTGCTGTGTAAACATGTCATCTATTGGTTTACCAAGATAATCTTCACTAACCATTTACTTGTTTGGGTGTCTATTTTGTTTGTGTGTCTATTTCCTCCCTTTTGGGGGGAGTATGTGTTTGGTTTATATACTTTTTGTTTCCAAAAAACTTTGTGCATTTTTAGTTTATACTCTTTTTGTCGTTTATATTATACTTACTTACAGATATGTATTTTATTGTGTAAGCATTTGCAAATAATCAGTGTGAAATAATGCCAACTAGCAGTATTCTTTTACTAATTGAAATTTATTTACAAACTTAAACAATTAGTTTTGATTGTTGCTGCATATTTTCCTTGCATTTTTGAAACTGTTTTTATTATATATACTTTATATTAGGGAATTGCTTTGAGAATTTAAATTTTTCTGTTGATTTGAAAGAGATATTATAGTTCTATTTTTCCTGATGCCTCCTTTTATACTTTTGAAAAGGCAGCAATTAAAGTACAGAATAATAATTCTTAAAGTCATAAAATGTGAATAATTTATTTAGTAACCTGTTCATTAATTCAAAAATTTATTGATATCAAATATATGCATTATGTCTTACTAAAAAATGCAAATATAAAAAATATTATGCACAGATAATAATTTTTTTGTTAAATTCTGGTGGATTCAAGTTATCAATGTGTTTTACAGTATCATGATATTAAAATAGAAGTAGATATCAATCCATTGGCAAACATAGTCCTTACCTACAAAGTCCTCCTCATTTGTGTGTTTGTGTGTTCAGTCACTCAGTCATGTCTGACTCCTTGTGACCCCATATACTGTATGTAGCCTGCCAGGCTCATCTGTCCATGGAATTTTCCTGGCAAGAATACTAGAGTGGGTTTTCATTTACTGTTCCAGGGGTTCCTCCTGACCCAGGGATCAACCCATGTCCCTGACATCTCCTACAATGGTAGGCTGACAAAGATTCAAAGGATGGTTCCTTGTCCTCTCTCAGACAAAGTTGATATTGCTAAAGCTGGTAATGCTTGAAGCTGGAGTGGAAGTGGGAGGGTACAAAATAGGATAGAAAACTAAAGAACCACAAAGCTGAAACTGTTGGAGATTTTGAATAAGAAATGTCAAACAACAGAAAAAATTTTAAAAAAGAAACTGATTTAACAGAATTTTAACCATGATTCAGTTGTAAGATCATTGGTCTTGACTTCCGGTTAAGATGGCAGAGGATTAGGACGGGGAATACGCTTTCTCCTCCACAAATTCATCAAAGGGACATCTGGGTGCCGAGTAAATTCCACAAACAGCTTCGGAGTGCTGGCGGAGGACGTCAGACACCCAGAAAAGCAACTCACTGCCTTCTAAAGGAGATCTGTCTCTCTCCTTCACACTCCCTCCTTTTATCCTCATGACTACCTCTGTCTCCTTCCTCCCTTTTTCCTTCTCTGTATAACCCCGTGAACATCTCTGAGCGGTCTAGTTGTGGAATGCAGTATAGAAGAAGAAGTTTTTGAGACTACTGTAAAAATAAGACCGATAACTGGAACCAGGAGGCTTAAGTCCATACCCTGATCCCACGAAACATTAATTGACAGGAGCTCATCGAAAGCCTCCATACCTACACTGAAACCAAGCATCACACAAAGACCAGCAAGTTCCACGACAAAACATACCAAGCAAATTCTCCAGAAAAACAAGAACACAGCCCTGAGCTCCAATGCACAGGCTACACAAAGCGACCCCAAAATCATAGACATCTCATAACTCACTACTAGACACTCCACTGCACCCCAGAGAAAAGAAATCCAGCTCCACCCACCAGAACACCGACACAAGCTTCCATAATCAAGAAACCTCGACAAGCCACCGGTACAAACCCACATATAGTGCAGAAACGCCACAATAAAGAGAACTCCACAGACTACCAGAATACAGTAAAGACACCCCAAACTCAGCAATTTAAACAAGATGAAGAGACAGAAGAATTCCCAGCAGGTAACGGAACAGGATAAATGCCCAACAAACCAAACAAAAGAGGAAGAAATAGCGAACCTACCTGATAAAGAATTCCGAATAATGATAGTGAAATTAATCCAAAATCTGGAAAGCAAAATGGAATCATGGATAAATAGCCTGGAGAAAAGCATTGAGAAGATGCAAGAAAGATTTAACAAGGACCTAGAAGAAATAAAAAAGAGTCAATATATAATGAATAATGCAATAAATGAGATCCAAAACACTCTGGAGGCAACAAATAGTAGAATAACAGAGGCAGAAGATAGAATGAGCGAATTAGAAGATAGAATGGCAGAATTAAATGAATCAGAGGAGAAAAAAGAAAAACGAATTGAAAGAAATGAGGACAATCTCAGAGACCTCCAGATCAGATCAGATCAGATCAGTCGCTCAGTCGTGTCCGACTCTTTGCGACCCCATGAACCGCAGCACGTCAGGCCTCCCTGTCCATCACCAGCTCCCGGAGGTCACTCAGACTCGCATCCATCGAGTCAGTGATGCCATCCAGCCATCTCATCCTCTGTCGTCCCCTTCTCCTCCTGCCCTCAATCACTCCCAGCATCAGAGTCTTCTCCAATGAGTCAACTCTTCACATGAGGTGGCCAAAATACTGGAGTTTCAGCTTTAGCATTATTCCTTCTAAAGAAATTCCAGGATTGATCTCCTTAAGAATGGACTGGTTGGATCTTTTTGCAGTCCAAGGGACTCTCAAGAGTCTTCTCCAGGACAATTTTAAACGTTACAATATTCGAATCATAGGAGTCCCAGAAGAAGACAAAAAGAAAGACCACGAGAAGATACTAGAGGAGATAATAGTTGAAAACTTCCCTAAAATGGGGAAGGAAATAATCACTCAAGTCCAAGAAACCCAGAGAGTCCCAAATAGGATAAACCCAAGGCGAAACACCCCAAGACACATATTAATCAAATTAACAAAGATCAAACACAAAGAACAAATATTAAAAGCAGCAAGGGAAAAACAACAAATAACACACAAGGGAATTCCCATAAGGATAACAGCTGATCTTTCAATAGAAACTCTCCAAGCCAGGAGGGAACGGCAAGACATACTTAAAGTGATGAAAGAAAAGAACCTACAGCCCAGATTATTGTACCCAGCAAGGATCTCATTCAAATATGAAGGAGAAATCAAAACCTTTACAGACAAGCAAAAGCTGAGAGAATTCAGCAACAACAAACTAGCTCTCCAACAAATACTAAAGGACATTCTCTAGACAGGAAACACAAAAAGGATATATAAATTCAAACCCAAACAACAAAGTAAATGGCAACGGGATCATATTTATCATTAATTACCTTAAATGTAAATGGGTTGAATGCCCCAACCAAAAGACAGAGACTGGCTGAATGGATACAAAAACAAGACCCCCACATATGTTGTCTACAAGAAACCCACCTCAAAACAGGGGACACATACAGACTGAAAGTGAAGGGCTGGAAAAAGATTTTCCATGCAAATAGAGACCAAAAGAAAGCAAGAGTAGCAATACTCATATCAGATAAAATAGACTTTAAAACAAAGGATGTGAAAAGAGACAAAGAAGGTCACTACCTAATGATCAAAGGATCAATCCAAGAAGAAGATATAACAATTATAAATATATATGCACCCAACTTAGGAGCACGGCAATATATAAGACAAATACTAACAAGTATGAAAGGAGAAATCAACAATAACACAATAATAGTGGGAGACTTTAATACCCCACTCACACCAATGGATAGATCAACTAAACAGAAAATTAACAAGGAAACACAAACTTTAAACGATACAATAGACCAGTTAGAACTAATTGATATCTATAGGACATTTCATCCCAAAACAATGCATTTCACCTTTTTCTCAAGCGCACACAGAACCTTCTCCAGGATAGACCACATCCTGGGCCATAAATCTAGCCTTGGTAAGTTCAGAAAAATTGAAATCATTCCAAGCATTTTTTCTGACCACAATGCAGTAAGAGTAAATCTCAATAACAGGAGAAAAACTATTAAAAAGTCCAACATATGGAGGCTGAACAACACACTCCTGAATAACCAACAAATCACAGAATAAATCAAAAAAGAAATCAAAATCTGCATAGAAATGAATGAAAATGAAAACACAACAACCCAAAACCTGTGGGACACTGTAAAAGCAGTCCTAAGGGGAAAGTTCATAGCAATACAGGCATACCTCAAGAAACAAGAAAAAAGCCAAATAAATAACCTAACTCTACACCTAAAGCAACTGGAAAAGGAGAAATGAAGCACCCCAAGGTTAGTAGAAGGAAAGAAATCCTAAAAATTAGGGCAGAAATAAATGCAAAAGAGACAAAAGAAACCATAGCAAAAATCAACAAAGCCAAAAGCTGGTTCTTTGAAAGGGTAAATAAAATTGACAAACCTTTAGCCAGACTCATCAAGAAACAAAGGGAGAAAAATCAAATCAATAAAATTAGAAATGAAAATGGAGAGATCACCACAGACAGCACAGAAATACAAAGGATCATAAGAGACTACTATCAGCAATTATATGGCAATAAAATGGACAATGTGGAAGAAATGGACAAATTCTTAGAAAAGTACAACTTCCCAAAACTGGATCAGGAAGAAATAGAAAATCTTAACAGACCCATCACAAGCACGGAAATTGAAACTGTAATCAGAAATCTTCCAGCAAACAAAAGCCCAGGTCCAGACGGCTTCACAGCTGAATTCTACCAAAAATTTAGACAAGAGCTAACACCTATCCTACTCAAACTGTTCCAGAAAATTGCAGAGGAAGGCAAACTTCCAAACTCATTCTATGAGGCCACCATCACCCTAATACCAAAACCGGACAAAGATGCCACAAACAAAGAAAACTACAGGCCAATATCACTGATGAACATAGATGCAAAAATCCTTAACAAAATTCTAGCAATCAGAATCCAACAACACATTAAAAAGATCATACACCATGACCAAGTGGGCTTTATCCCAGGAATGCAAGGATTCTTCAATATCCGCAAATCAGTCAACGTAATACACCACATTAACAAACTGAAGAATAAAAACCATATGATTATCTCAATAGACGCAGAGAAAGCCTTTGACAAAGTTCGACATCCATTTATGATAAAAACTCTCCAGAAAGCAGGAATAGAAGGAACATACCTCAACATAATAAAAGCTATATATGACAAACCCACAGCAAACATTATTCTCAATGGTGAAAAATTGAAAGCATTTCCTCTAAAGTCAGGAACAAGACAAGGATGCCCACTTTCACCATTACTATTCAACATAGTTTTGGAAGTTTTGGCCACAGCAATCAGAGCAGAAAAAGAAATAAAAGGAATCCAAATTGGAAAAGAAGAAGTAAAACTCTCACTGTTTGCAGATGACATGATCCTCTACGTAGAAAACCCTAAAGATTCCAGCAGAAAATTACCAGAACTGATCAATGAATATAGTAAAGTTGCAGGATATAAAATTAACACACAGAAATCCCTTGCATTCCTGTACACTAATAACGAGAAAATAGAAAGAGAAATTAAGGAAACAATTCCATTCACCATTGCAATGAAAACAATAAAATATTTAGGAATATATCTTCCTAAAGAATCTAAAGACCTATATATAGAAAACTATAAAACACTGGTGAAAGAAATCAAAGAGGACACTAATAGATGGAGAAATATACCATGTTCATGGATTGGTAGAATCAATATAGTGAAAATGAGTATACTACCCAAAGCAATTTATAGATTCAATGCAATCCCCATCAAGCTACCAACGGTATTCTTCACAGAGCTAGAACAAATAATTTCTCAATTTGTATGGAAATACAAAAAACCTCGAATAGCCAAAGCTATCTTGAGAAAGAAGAATGGAACTGGAGGAATCAACCTGCCTGACGTCAGGCTCTACTACAAAGCCACAGTCATCAAGACAGTATGGTACTGGCACAAGGACAGAAATATAGATCAATGGAACAAAATAGAAAGCCCAGAGATAAATCCACGCACATACGGTCACCTTATCTTTCACAAAGGAGGCAAGAATATACAATGGATTAAAGACAATCTCTTTAACAAGTGGTGCTGGGAAAACTGGTCAAACACTTGTAAAAGAATGAAACTAGAACACTTTCTAACACCATACACAAGAATAAACTCAAAATGGATTAAAGAGCTAAATGTAAGACCAGAAACCATAAAACTCCTAGAGGAAAACAGGCAAAACACTCTCTGACTTACATCACAGCAGGATCCTCCATGACCCACCTCCCAGAATTTCGGAAATAAAATCAAAAATGACCAAATGGGACCTAATCAAACTTAAAAGCTTTGCACAACAAAGGAAACTACAAGCAAGGTGAAAAGACAGCCTTCAGAATGGGAGAAAATAATAGCAAATGAAGCAACTGACAAACAACTAATCTCAAAAATATACAAGCAACTTCTACAGCTCAATTCCAGAAAAATAAATGACCCAATCAAAAAATGGGCCAGAGAACTAAATAGACATTTCTCCAAAGAAGACATACAGATGGCTAACAAACACATGGAAAGATGCTCCACATCACTCATTATCAGAGAAATGCAAATCAAAACCACTATGAGGTACCATTTCATGCCAATCAGAATGGCTGCTATCCAAAAGTCCACAAGCAATAAATGCTGGAGAGGGTGCGGAGAGAAGGGAACCCTCTTGCACTGTTGGTGGGAATGCAAACTGGTACAGCCACTATGGAGAGCAGTATGGAGATTCCTCAAAAAACTGGGAATAGAACTGCCTTATGATCCAGCAATCCCACTGCTGGGCATATACACTGAGAAATCCAGAATTGAAAGAGACACGTGTACCCCAATGTTCATAGCAGCACTGTTTGCAATAGCCAGAACGTGGAAGCCACCTAGATGTCCATCCACAGATGAATGGATAAGCAAGCTGTGGTACATTTACACAATGGAGTATTACTCAGCCATTAAAAAGAATACATTTAATCAGTTCTAAGGAGGTAGACGGAACTGGAGCCTATTATACAGAGTGAAGTAAGCCAGAAACAAAAACACAAATACAGTATACTAACGCATATATATGGAATTTAGAAAGATGGTAAAAATAACCCTATTTACGAGACAAGAAAAGAGACACTGATGTATAGAACAGACTTTTGGACTCTGGGACCCGGAGAGGGTGGGATGATTGGGGAGAATAGCATTGAAATATGTATAATATTATATCTGAAATGTATTAATTGTTCAAACTAATCACTGTCATGTTACAATTTGTTCATATTAGATGTTTGTAATGTTTCTGATAATCAATAAAAGAGATTCTTGATAAAAAAAAAAAGATCATTGGTCTTACAATTATTGATCTTTTGCTATTTGGTCTTTTGCTATTTGAAAAATCCCCTAATTGCCTGCAAAGTTTTGCTTGATTTCATTTCTACCTGCTCCTTTATGAGTCCAAGAATTTGTTATAGCACAAGAAAGGTCTTTGAAGAGGCTCTTATTAAGTAGTTAATATTATGTTGCATAGCTACTTCCAAAGAAGTTGTTTCCTGCAGTATCTAAACTGTCCTCTTTCATTGTGAATACATAAAGATAAAACAGGATGTAGGTAAAAAAATAATAAGTAACAACTTTATAACTCTGACTCATACAATATTTTAAACACTTAACTACTCTCTTGGACTTCCTTGATGTTTCAGTGGGAAAGAATCCTCCTGCCAATGTAGGAGACATGGGTGGGGAAGATCCCCTAGAGAAGGAAACAGCAACCCAGTCTAGCATTCTTGCCTGTGAAATCCCATGCACAGGGGAGCCTAGTTAGCTACAGTTTGCTTGCAGTGGGTACTAAGTCACTTCAGTCCTGTCCAACTTTTTGACCCTATGGACCGTAGCCCACCAGGCTCCTATGTTCATGAGATTCTCCAGGCTATACTACTGGAGTGTGTTGCCATCTCCTTTTCCAGGGGATTTTCCTGACCCAGGGATGGAACTGTGTCTCGTGTGCTTCATGCATTGGCAGCTGGGTTCTTTACCAATAATGCCACCTGGGAAGCTCAAGACTTCCCTGTCTCAGTTCAGTTCAGTCGCTCAGTTGTGACCCCATGAACCACATCACACCAGGCTTCCCTGCCCATTACAAGCTCCTTCAGTTCACCCAAACCCATGTCCGTTGAGTCGGTGATGTCATCCAACTATCTCATCCTCTGTCGTCTGTTTCTCCTCCTGCCCTCAATCTTTCCGAGCATCAGGGTCTTTTCAAATGAGTCACCTCTTCGCATCAGGTGGCCAATGTACTGGAGTTTCAGCTTCAGCATCTGTCCTTCCAATGAACAACCAGGACTAGTCTCCTTTAGGAGGGACTGGTTGGATCTCCTTGCAGTCCAAGGGACTCTCAAGAGTCTTCTCCAACACCACAGTTCAAAAGCATCAATTCTTCGGCACTTAGCTTTCTTCACTGTCCAACTCTCACATCATACATGACCACTGGAAAAACCATAGCCTTGACTAGATGGACCTTTGTTGACAAAGTAATGTCTTTGCTTTTGAATATGCCATCTAGATTGGTCATAACTTTCCTTCCAATGAGTAAGAGTCTTTTAATTTCATGGCTGCAATCACCATCTACAGTGGTTTTGGATCCCAAGAGAATAAAGTCAGCCACTGTTTCCCCATCTACTTGCCATGAAGTGATGGGACTGGATGCCATGATATTAGTTCCCAGTCTATGGGATCACAAAAGAGTCTGACATGACTTAGTGATTAAATAACAACAACAACTACCTTCTTATGATGATTAGAAGCTTATTCTGGAGGAAAAAAACCCTTTAACATGTAGTATAAATGAAAATATCTCCAGCATGATGAAGTCCAAGGTTGAAACATCATAAAAAAAAATGAGAAGATTCCAATATTCATATTTAAGTGTGAGGCAGGCAGTGTCCTTCAATATCAAGAACACTTGGAGCCAGCCAATGTTTATCCAAGATGCAGATTGGTAGATCATTTTCTCAAAAAAAAAAAAAAAAAATTAAGTCCCTGAGGAAAAAAAGCTGTAAATATAGGTAAACTAGGAATGTCAACAGTGAACCAAAGAGAACCCTATACAAGCATACAAAGTAAATTCCACCATGTAACAAATGAGACTCAATCATCACCTGGAGTTTCAAATTGGCTTTCTAAAGATTCTTTATTAAGTAACAATTAATAGTCACAGAATGTATGACATTTGAATAATACTTTCAATATTAAAAACAAAAGCAATGCAAGCTATAAAAATAAACTATCGAAATATAGAGCTTATTAAAATGATATATATGAAGCAGAATAATATATTTGTGTAATCTATTAATCTTCATTGTGTTATAAGTGTGACAGAATGTCATCACTTGGGTTAAGATGTATATTGACCAGGTCTACATCCACCCTGTTTTCTGTACATACTAAAAGTGTTCTGTACAAACATTTTTCAAATATTTTATGACTTGATAATGCAAAAGTTATGTTTAAAATATTTTAAGGAAACAAAAAATAAGCAGCAAACATTTAGAAGAAACAGATTGTGAAAATATTCCAGTTCTTAAGTTTTCCTAAACTTCCCTGGTGGCTGATCTGATCTGAATGCTGAGATTCCTAAATAAGTTCAGTTCAGTTCAGTTGAGTCGCTCAGTCGTGTCCGACTCTCCCACACCATGAACTGCAGCATGCCAGGCCTCCCTGTCCATCACCAATTCCCAGAGTTCACTCAGACTCACTTTCATCGAGTCAGTGATGCCATCCAGCCATCTCATCCTCTGTCGTCCCCTTCTCCTCCTGCCCCCGATCCCTCCCAGCATCAGAGCTGTTTCCAATGAGTCAACTCTTTGCACGAGGTGCCCAAAGTATTGGAGTTTCAGTTTCAGTATCTGTCCTTCCAATGAACAACCAGGACCAGTCTCCTTTAGGAGGGACTGGTTGGATCTCCTTGCAGTCCAAGGGATTTGCAGGAGTCTTCTCCAGTACCACAATTCAAAAGCATCAATTCTTTGGCACTCAGCTTTCTTCACAGTCCAACTCTCACATCATACATGACTACTGGAAAAAACATAGCCTTGACCAGATGGAACTTTGTTGGCAAAGTAATGTCTCTGCTTTTAAATATGCTATCTAGCTTGGTCATAACTTTCCTTCCAATGAGTAAGAGTCTTTTAATTTCATGGCTGCAGTGTCCATCTGCAGTGACTTTGGAGCCACCAAAAATAAGGTCTGACACTGTTTCCACTGTTTTCTCATCTATTTCCCATGAAGTGATGGGACCAGATGCCATGATCTTCATTTTCTGAATGTTGAGCTTTAAGCCAACTTTTTCACTTTCACTTTCATCAAGAGGCTTTTTAGTTCCTCTTCACTTTCTACTATAAAGAAATGCAAATCAAAACCACAATGGGGTACCATTTCATGCCAGTCAGAATGGCTTCAATCCAAAAGTCTACAAGCAATAAATGCTGGAGAGGATGTGGAGTAAAGGGAACCTTACATTGTTCAGATCAGATCAGATCAGTCGCTCAGTCATGTCCGACTCTTTGCGACCCCATGAACTGCAGCACACCAGGCCTCCCTATCCATCACCAGCTCTCGGAGGTCACTCAGGCTCACATTCATTGAGTCACTGATGCCATCCAGCCATCTCATCCTCTGTATTCCCCTTCTCCTCCTGCCCTCAATCCCTCCCAGCATCAGAGTCTTTTCCTTCGCATGAGGTGGCCAAAATACTGGAGTTTCAGCTTTAGCATCATTCCTTCCAAAGAAATCCCAGGGCTTACATTGTTAGTTACACTTACATTGTTAGTGGGAATGCAAAGAACAGTGTGGAGATTCCTTTAAAAACTGGAAATAGAACTGGCTTATGACCCAGCAATCCCACTACTGGACATATACACTGAGGAAATCAGAATTATTATTTTTTTTTAGATTAATTATTAAAAAAAATTTTTTTACTTTCAAATATTGTATTGATTTTGCCATACATCAACATGAATCCACCATGGGTGTACACGTGTTCCCCATCCTGAACCCCCCTCCCACCTCCCTCCCCATACCATCCCTCTGGGTCATCCCAGTGCAACATCCCCAAGCTTTTTGTATCCTGCATCGAACCTGGACTGACAATTCATTTCTTATATGATATATACATGTTTCAATGCCATTCTTCCAAATCATCCCATCCTCTCCCTCTCCCACAGAGTTTAAAAGACTGTTCTATACATCAGTGTCTCTTTTGCTCTCTCATATACAGGGTTGTTGTTACCATCTTTTTAAATTCCATGTTTATGTGTGAGTATACTGTATTGGTGTTTTCCTTTCTGGCTTACTTCACTCTGTATAATAGGCTCCAGTTTCATCCAGCTCATTAGAACTGATTCAAATGTATTCTTTTAAATGGCTGTCTATATGTACCACAGCTTTCTTATCCATTCATCTGCTGATGGACATCTAGGTTGCTTCCATGTCCTGGCTGTCATAAACAGTGCTGCAATGAACACTGGGGTACACATGTCTCTCAATTCTAGTTTCCTCAGTGTGTATACCCAGCAGTGGTATTGCTGGGTCATAAGCCAGTTTCTTAAGGAATCTCCACACTGTTCTCCATAGTGGCTGTACTAGTTTGCATTCCCACTAACAATGTAAGGTTCCCTTTTCTCCACACCCTCTCCAGCATTTATTGCTTGTAGACTTTTGGTTCGCAGCCATTCTGACTGGTGTGAAATGGTACCTCATAGTGGTTTTGATTTGCATTTCTCTGATAATGAGTGATGTTGAGCATTTTGTCATGTGTTTGTTAGCCATCTATATGTCTTCTTTGGGGAAATGTCTATTTACTTCTTTGGCCCATTTTTTGATTGGGTCGTTTATTTTTCTGGAATTGAGCTGTAGGAGTTGCTTGTATATTTTTGAGATTAGTTGTTTGTCAATTACTTCATTTGCTATTGTTTTCTCCCATTCTGAAGGCTGTCTTTTCACCTTGCATATAGTTTCTTTTGTTATGCAGAAGCTTTTTAATCTTAATTAGATCCCATTTGTTTATTGTTGCTTTTATTTTCAATATTCTGGGAGGTGGGTTATAGAGGATCCTGCTGTGATGTATGTTGGAGAGTGTTTTGCCTATGTTCTCCTCTAAGAGTTTTATAGTTTCTGGTCTTATGTTTAGATCATTAATCCATTTTGAGTTTATTTTTGTTTATGGTGTTAGAAAGTGTTCTCATGTGTCTTTTTCAATTGTGGTTTTCTCAAGGTATGTGCCCATAGTGGGTTTTTTGGGTCATATGTTAATTTTATGGGTTTCTCAGGTAGCACTAATGGTAAAGAATCCAATCTACCAATGAAAGAGAAATAAGAGACACAGATTCGATCCCTGGGTCAAGAAGATCCCTGGAGAGGGACATGGAAACCCACTCCATTGTTCTTGCCTGGAGAATTCCATGGACATAGGAGACTGGTGGGCTAGAGTCCATTGGGTCACAAAGAGTCAGACATGACTGAAGTAACAGCATGCCCACAGGCACACATGGTAATTTTAGTCCTAGTTTTTTAAGAAATCTCTATACTGTCTTACATAGTGACTATCAATTTACATCCCCACCAGCAGTGCAAGTGGGTTTCCTTTTCTTCATACCCTCTTATTGTTTGTAGATCTTTTGATGATGGCCACTCTGACAGGTGTAAGGAGATATCTCATTGCGTCTTGAGTTGTATTTCTCTAATAATGCGCTATATTGAGCATCCTTTCATGTGTTTATTAGCCATCAGTATGCCTTCTTTGGAGAAATGTCTGTTTAAGTCTTCTGCCCACTTTTTGATTGGATTGCTTGTTTATCTGGTAGAGAGATGCTTGAGCAGCTTATATATTTTATTTTTTTTTATTATTTTTTATTTGGTATCAAGAATCTCTTTTATTGATTATCAGAAACATTACAAACATCTAATAGGAACAAATTGTAACATGACAGTGATTAGTTTGAACAATTAATACATTTCAGATATAATATTATACATATTTCAATGCTATTCTCCCCAATCATCCCATCCTCTCCTGGTCCCAGAGTCCCAAAAGTCTGTTCTATACATCAGTGTCTCTTTTGCTGTCTCGTAAATACGGTTATTTTTACCATCTTTCTAAATTCCATATATATGCGTTAGTATACTGTATTTGTGTTTTGTTTTTTGGTTTACTTCACTCTGTATAATAGGCTCCAGTTCCATCCACCTCCTTAGAACTGATTCAAATGTATTCTTTTTAATGGCTGAGTAATACTCCATTGTGTAAATGTACCACAGCTTGCTTATCCATTCATCTGTGGATGGACATCTAGGTGGCTTCCACGTTCTGGCTATTGCAAACAGTGCTGCTATGAACATTGGGGTACACGTGTCTCTTTCAATTCTGGATTTCTCAGTGTATATGCCCAGCAGTGGGATTGCTGGATCATAAGGCAGTTCTATTCCCAGTTTTTTGAGGAATCTCCATACTGCTCTCCATAGTGGCTGTACCAGTTTGCATTCCCACCAACAGTGCAAGAGGGTTCCCTTCTCTCCGCACCCTCTCCAGCATTTATTGCTTGTGGACTTTTGGATAGCAGCCATTCTGATTGGCGTGAAATGGTACCTCATAGTGGTTTTGATTTACATTTCTCTGATAATGAGTGATGTGGAGCATCTTTTCATGTGTTTGTTAGCCATCTGTATGTCTTCTTTGGAGAAATGTCTATTTAGTTCTCCGGCCCATTTTTTGATTGGGTCACTTATTTTTCTGGAATTGAGCTGTAGAAGTTGCTTGTATATTTTTGAGATTAGTTGTTTGTCAGTTGCTTCATTTGCTATTATTTTCTCCCATTCTGAAGGCTGTCTTTTCACCTTGCTTATAGTTTCCTTTGTTGTGCAGAAGCTTTTTAAGTTTGATTAGGTCCCATTTGGACATTTTTTATTTTATTTCCGAAATTCTGGGAGGTGGGTCATGGAGGATCCTGCTGTGATGTAAGTCAGAGAGTGTTTTGCCTGTTTTCCTCTAGGAGTTTTATGGTTTCTGGTCTTACATTTAGCTCTTTAATCCATTTTGAGTTTATTCTTGTGTATGGTGTTAGAAAGTGTTCTAGTTTCATTCTTTTACAAGTGTTTGACCAGTTTTCCCAGCACCACTTGTTAAAGAGATTGTCTTTAATCCATTGTATATTCTTGCCTCCTTTGTGAAAGATAAGGTGACCGTATGTGTGTGGATTTATCTCTGGGCTTTCTATTTTGTTCCATTGATCTATATTTCTGTCCTTGTGCCAGTACCATACTGTCTTGATGACTGTGGCTTTGTAGTAGAGCCTGAAGTCAGGCAGGTTGATTCCTCCAGTTCCGTTCTTCTTTCTCAAGATAGCTTTGGCTATTCGAGGTTTTTTGTATTTCCATACAAATTGAGAAATTATTTGTTCTAGCTCTGTGAAGAATACCATTGGTAGCTTGATGGGGATTGCATTGAATCTATAAATTGCTTTGGGTAGTATACTCATTTTCACTATATTGATTCTACCAATCCATGAACATGGTATATTTCTCCATCTATTAGTGTCCTCTTTGATTTCTTTCACCAGTGTTTTATAGTTTTCTATATATAGGTCTTTAGATTCTTTAGGAAGATATATTCCTAAGTATTTTATTGTTTTCATTGCAATGGTGAATGGAATTGTTTCCTTAATTTCTCTTTCTATTTTCTCGTTATTAGTGTACAGGAATGCAAGGGATTTCTGTGTGTTAATTTTATATCCTGCAACTTTACTATATTCATTGATCAGTTCTAGTAATTTTCTGCTGGAATCTTTAGGGTTTTCTACGTAGAGGATCATGTCATCTGCAAACAGTGAGAGTTTTACTTCTTCTTTTCCAATTTGGATTCCTTTTATTTCTTTTTCTGCTCTGATTGCTGTGGCCAAAACTTCCAAAACTATGTTGAATAGTAATGGTGAAAGTGGGCATCCTTGTCTTGTTCCTGACTTTAGAGGAAATGCTTTCAATTTTTCACCATTGAGAATAATGTTTGCTGTGGGTTTGTCATATATAGCTTTTATTATGTTGAGGTATGTTCCTTCTATTCCTGCTTTCTGGAGAGTTTTTATCATAAATGGATGTCGAACTTTGTCAAAGGCTTTCTCTGCATCTATTGAGATAATCATATGGTTTTTATTCTTCAGTTTGTTAATGTGGTGTATTACGTTGACTGATTTGCGGATATTGAAGAATCCTTGCATTCCTGGGATAAAGCCCACTTGGTCATGGTGTATGATCTTTTTAATGTGTTGTTGGATTCTGATTGCTAGAATTTTGTTAAGGATTTTTGCATCTATGTTCATCAGTGATATTGGCCTGTAGTTTTCTTTGTTTGTGGCATCTTTGTCCGGTTTTGGTATTAGGGTGATGGTGGCCTCATAGAATGAGTTTGGAAGTTTGCCTTCCTCTGCAATTTTCTGGAACAGTTTGAGTAGGATAGGTGTTAGCTCTTGTCTAAATTTTTGGTAGAATTCAGCTGTGAAGCCGTCTGGACCTGGGCTTTTGTTTGCTGGAAGATTTCTGATTACAGTTTCAATTTCCGTGCTTGTGATGGGTCTGTTAAGATTTTCTATTTCTTCCTGATCCAGTTTTGGGAAGTTGTACTTTTCTAAGAATTTGTCCATTTCTTCCACATTGTCCATTTTATTGCCATATAATTGCTGATAGTAGTCTCTTATGATCCTTTGTATTTCTGTGCTGTCTGTGGTGATCTCTCCATTTTCATTTCTAATTTTATTGATTTGATTTTTCTCCCTTTGTTTCTTGATGAGTCTGGCTAAAGGTTTGTCAATTTTATTTACCCTTTCAAAGAACCAGCTTTTGGCTTTGTTGATTTTTGCTATGGTTTCTTTTGTCTCTTTTGCATTTATTTCTGCCCTAATTTTTAGGATTTCTTTCCTTCTACTAACCTTGGGGTGCTTCATTTCTCCTTTTCCAGTTGCTTTAGGTGTAGAGTTAGGTTATTTATTTGGCTTTTTTCTTGTTTCTTGAGGTATGCCTGTATTGCTATGAACTTTCCCCTTAGGACTGCTTTTACAGTGTCCCACAGGTTTTGGGTTGTTGTGTTTTCATTTTCATTCATTTCTATGCAGATTTTGATTTCTTTTTTGATTTATTCTGTGATTTGTTGGTTATTCAGGAGTGTGTTGTTCAGCCTCCATATGTTGGACTTTTTAATAGTTTTTCTCCTGTTATTGAGATTTACTCTTACTGCATTGTGGTCAGAAAAAATGCTTGGAATGATTTCAATTTTTCTGAACTTACCAAGGCTAGATTTATGGCCCAGGATGTGGTCTATCCTGGAGAAGGTTCTGTGTGCGCTTGAGAAAAAGGTGAAATGCATTGTTTTGGGATGAAATGTCCTATAGATATCAATTAGTTCTAACTGGTCTATTGTATCGTTTAAAGTTTGTGTTTCCTTGTTAATTTTCTGTTTAGTTGATCTATCCATTGGTGTGAGTGGGGTATTAAAGTCTCCCACTATTATTGTGTTATTGTTGATTTCTCCTTTCATACTTGTTAGTATTTGTCTTATATATTGCCGTGCTCCTAAGTTGGGTGCATATATATTTATAATTGTTATATCTTCTTCTTGGATTGATCCTTTGATCATTAGGTAGTGACCTTCTTTGTCTCTTTTCACATCCTTTGTTTTAAAGTCTATTTTATCTGATATGAGTATTGCTACTCTTGCTTTCTTTTGGTCTCTATTTGCATGGAAAATCTTTTTCCAGCCCTTCACTTTCAGTCTGTATGTGTCCCCTGTTTTGAGGTGGGTTTCTTGTAGACAACATATGTGGGGGTCTTGTTTTTGTATCCATTCAGCCAGTCTCTGTCTTTTGGTTGGGGCATTCAACCCATTTACATTTAAGGTAATTAATGATAAATATGATCCCGTTGCCATTTACTTTGTTGTTTGGGTTTGAATTTATATATCCTTTTTGTGTTTCCTGTCTAGAGAATGTCCTTTAGTATTTGTTGGAGAGCTAGTTTGTTGTTGCTGAATTCTCTCAGCTTTTGCTTGTCTGTAAAGGTTTTGATTTCTCCTTCATATTTGAATGAGATCCTTGCTGGGTACAATAATCTGGGCTGTAGGTTCTTTTCTTTCATCACTTTAAGTATGTCTTGCCGTTCCCTCCTGGCTTGGAGAGTTTCTATTGAAAGATCAGCTGTTATCCTTATGGGAATTCCCTTGTGTGTTATTTGTTGTTTTTCCCTTGCTGCTTTTAATATTTGTTCTTTGTGTTTGATCTTTGTTAATTTGATTAATATGTGTCTTGGGGTGTTTCGCCTTGGGTTTATCCTATTTGGGACTCTCTGGGTTTCTTGGACTTGAGTGATTATTTCCTTCCCCATTTTAGGGAAGTTTTCAACTATTATCTCCTCTAGTATCTTCTCGTGGTCTTTCTTTTTGTCTTCTTCTTCTGGGACTCCTATGATTCGAATATTGTAACATTTAAAATTGTCCTGGAGGTCTCTGAGATTGTCCTCATTTCTTTCAATTCGTTTTTCTTTTTTCTCCTCTGATTCATTTAATTCTGCCATTCTATCTTCTAATTCACTAATCCTATCTTCTGCCTCTGTTATTCTACTATTTGTTGCCTCCAGAGTGTTTTGGATCTCATTTATTGCATTATTCATTATATATTGACTCTTTTTTATTTCTTCTAGGTCCTTGTTAAATCTTTCTTGCATCTTCTCAATGCTTTTCTCCAGGCTATTTATCCATGATTCCATTTTGCTTTCCAGATTTTGGATTAATTTCACTATCATTATTCGGAATTCTTTATCAGGTAGGTTCGCTATTTCTTCCTCTTTTGTTTGGTTTGTTGGGCATTTATCCTGTTCCGTTACCTGCTGGGAATTCTTCTGTCTCTTCATCTTGTTTAAATTGCTGAGTTTGGGGTGTCTTTACTGTATTCTGGTAGTCTGTGGAGTTCTCTTTATTGTGGCGTTTCTGCACTATATGTGGGTTTGTACCGGTGGCTTGTCGAGGTTTCTTGATTATGGAAGCTTGTGTCGGTGTTCTGGTGGGTGGAGCTGGATTTCTTTTCTCAGGGGTGCAGTGGAGTGTCTAGTAGTGAGTTATGAGATGTCTATGATTTTGGGGTCGCTTTGTGTAGCCTGTGCATTGGAGCTCAGGGCTGTGTTCTTGTTTTTCTGGAGAATTTGCTTGGTATGTTTTGTCGTGGAACTTGCTGGACTTTGTGTGATGCTTGGTTTCAGTGTAGGTATGGAGGCTTTTGATGAGCTCCTGTCAATTAATGTTTCGTGGGATCAGGGTATGGACTTAAGCCTCCTGGTTCCAGTTATCGGTCTTATTTTTACAGTAGTCTCAAAAACTTCTTCTTCTATAATGCATTCCACAACTGCATGGAGTTATACAGAGAAGGAAAAAGGGAGGAAGGAGACAGAGGTGGTCATGAGGATAAAAGGAGGGAGTGTGAAGGAGAGAGACAGATCTATTCAGTAATCAGTAAAGAAAAGAAAAAAGGAAAGGAAAAAAGCAAAGGACAAAAAGGAAAAAAAAAAAAAAAAACAGGGTCGCAAAAGTTATATCTAAACGTGGAGATTAAAGAAGTACTAGAGGATAAAAAAAATAAAAATAAAATAAACAAAAGAAAACAAACAAAAAAATTAATTAAAAGGAAAAAAATTTTTTGTTTTCCTTTTTCCAATCAAAAAATAATAAAAATTTAAAAATATATATTAAAAATAGAAAAAAAAGGAAATAATGATGGTAAAAATAATAACAATATATATAAGAGTTTCTCTATTATTGTTGTGGGTTCAATTCATTTTTGGCTAGTTCCTTGTTCTGGCTTAAATTTCTCAAGATCTATAGGCCCCTTTCTCTGTAGTTGGTCTGTATAGTCCTTTGTTCTGTGCACGGTTCAGCAGTGTTCTGGGCCACTCGTGTGGTCGGCGCTGCACAATCTGGACTGCCGGCCCAAACTACTCCGATTAGGCAGCACTCCAGACAATCAGGCCAACACAGTCTGCGCCACGGCCCGCAGAGGAGGAGGGGCCAGCGAGGGGGTGGCTCGCGCGGGAATGACGGGCGGGTGGGGGAGGGGGGGGGCAGGGCGGCCCTCATGGGAGCCACCGGCACAGCGGGCGGGTGCACACTTGCGCAGGAGCAGCTGCGGCCCGTGCGGGAGCAGCCGGCGGGGGAGCGTCCAGTGGGGGAGAGTCCTGCGGGGGAGCGTCCCACGTGGGAGCGGCCCACGGCGTCTCCCTGCCCAGCCCCGGCTCGCCAGTGGCAGATGCGGGCATTTGCGGCGATGCTTCTCCGCTGCGGAAGTTACCGCAGGGCCCGCAGTCTGTGGGTTCTAATTGCTCAACTGTTCTCCTCCCTGTTATGATAGTCTCCGTGTTTCCCAGGTTTGGCACAGATTCCGCAGGGAGAGTGTTTCCTGGTGTTTGGAAACTTCTCTTTTTAAGAGTCCCTTCCCCGGACAGAGGTCCGCCCCTCCCTCTTTGTCTCTCTCTGGCGTCTATAATATTTCCTACCTCCTTTAGAAGGCAGTGAGTTGCTTTTCTGGGTGTCCGACATCCTCCGCCAGCACTCTGAAGCTGTTTGTGGAATTTACTCGGCGCCCAGATGTCCCTTTGATGAATTTGTGGAGGAGAAAGAGTATTCCCCGTCCTAATCCTCTGCCATCCTAACCGGAAGTCTGCTTATATATTTTAGAAATTAATCCTTTGTCTATTTTTTCATTTGCTGTTATTTTCTCCCTTCCTGAAGTGTTTTCTTGGTGGTACTTCTTATACTTCAAAAACAATATTTAAAAAACTGTGTAGTGATTCTTAAAGTCTTACAAAATTTGATATATTTATTAACCTGTTCATCCACTTAAAAATATTTTTTGATATCAAGTACATGCATGCCAGCTTGCTAGACAATGCAAATATAAACATAAATACTTTGTGATCAAAGTGCCAACATTTGTTGCATCATTGAAAAAGCGAGTTCCAGAAAAACATCTACTTCTGCTTTATTGACTATGCCAAAGCCTTTGACTGTGTGAATCACAACAAACTGTGAAAAATTCTTAAAGAGTTGGGAATACCAGACCACCTGATCTGACTCTTGAGAAATCTGTATGCAGGTCAAGAAGCAACAGTTAGAACTGGACATGGAACAACAGACTGGTTCTAAATAGGAAAAAGAGTACTTCAAGATTGTATACTGTCACCCTGCTTATTTAACTTATATGCAGAGTATATCATGTGAAATATCAGACTGGATGAAGCACAAGCTGGAATCAAGATTGCTGGGAGAAATATCAATAACCTCAGATATGCAGATGACACCACCCTTATGGCAGAAAGTGAAGAGGAACTAAAGAGCCTTTTGATGAAACTGAAAGAAGAAATTGAAAAAGTTGGCTTAAAGCTCAACATTCAGAAAATGAAAATCATGGCATCTGGTCCCATCACTTCATGGAAATACATGGGGAAACAATGGAAACAGTGACATTTTATTTTGGGGGAATCCAAAATCACTGTAGATGGTGACTGCAGACATGAAATTAAAAGGTCCTTGCTCCTTGGAAGAAAAACTATGACCAGCCTAGAGAGCATAGTAAAAAGCAGAGACATTACATTGCCAACAAAGGTCCATCTAGTCAAAGCTATGGTTTTTCTAGTAGTCATGTATGGATGTGAGAGTTGTACTATAAAGAAAAAAGAATTGATGCTTTTGAACTGTGATGTTGGAGCAGACTCTTGAGAGTCCTTTGGACAGTAAGGAGATCCAACCAGTCCATCCTAAAGGAAATCAGTTCTGAATATTCATTGGAAGGACTGATGCTAAAGCGGAAACTCCAATACTTTGGACAACTGATGCAATGAACTGGCTCATTAGAAAACATCCTGATGCTGGGAAAGATTGAAGACAGGAGAAGGGGATGACAGAGGGTGAGATGGTTGGATGGCATCACCGACTCAATGGACATGAGTTTGAGTAAACTCCAGGAGTTGATGATGGACTGGGAAGCCTGGCGTGCTGCACTCCATGGTGTCACAAAGAGTAAGACATTACTGAGTGACTGAACTGAACGTTGTTTCCAAATATTAACATTTTGGTTACATTGTGGTGAATTCAAGATATCTGTATTTTTTAATATCATGATTTTAAAATAGAGATGTTGATCGACAGATAGATTTATTTCTTACCTAGAAATCCTATCTTTTTTTGCAACTACATCATATTGAGTTGGCCAAATGTTTGTTTGGGTTTATTTATAATATCCTAAGGAAAACCTGAATAATATTTTTTGGCAAACTCAATATTAGAAAATTCAAATGTTGGCTCCTATCCTTTCTGAGAGACAGCTGAATATTCCTAAGGAAGTTTATGCTTAAAGTTAGATTTGGTGGTAGAAGGGGACAAAATATAATATTATATGATATGTCACAATATCAATGAACATAATAATATCAGTAAGAAATAGCAAATAGCACCAGAATAAAGAGTAAGAAAAAAAGAAAGGATGGAAGAAATAAAAAAGGAAGCAAAAACTGATCTAGCCAAATCCCCACCATGACTCAGTAAAGAGCATTTCTCTTTTCCTCTTTGAAAATTCTCAAAATCTCCTCCAAAATTTTGCTTAGTTTTATTGCCCTCTACTTCTTTATGACTCTAATAATTGATATATGGCAAAATCAATACAATATTGTAAAGTTAAAAAATAAAATAAAAAACAAACAGAAAAGAATTTGTCATGGCACAAAGAAAGTCTTTGAAGAGAACTCATTAAGTAGTTCATTCTATGTTATTTTGCTACTTTCAAACAAGTTAGTTTTTGTAGTATCTAAACTGTCATGTTGCATTGTGAATACCTGAAGATAAAACAGGGAAGCAGGTAGAAAAATTAATATATGACAACTTTATATCTTGATTCCCTCACTATTTTAAATAATGTTATCACCCTTTTATGATGACTGAAAATATATTCTTGGGGAGAGAACATTAATATGTGCTATGAATGCAAATATATCAGGTGTGATGAAGCCTGAGGACGAGACATCAAAAAAAATTTCCTAAAAAACTAGGAATAAAACCACCATGTGACCCAGCAACCCTACTCCTAGGTGTATACCCTGAGGAAACCAGAACTGAAAGAGACACATGTATCCCGTTGTTCATTGCAGCACTATTTACAATAGCTAGAACATGGAAGCAACCTAGATGTCCATCAGCAGATGAATGGATAAAGAAGTTGTGGTATATATACACAATGGAATATTACTCAGCCATAAAAAGGAACACATTTGAGTCAGTTCTAATGAAGTGGATGAACCTAGAACCTATTATACAGTGAAGTGAGTCAGAAAGAGAAAGATAAATACCATATTCTAACGCATATATACAGGATCTAGAAAAATGGTACTGAAGAATTTATTTATAGGGCAACAATGGAGAAACAGACATCGAGAATAGACTTATGAACATGGGGAGAGGGGAGGATAAGGTGAGATGTATGGAAAGAGTAACATGGAAACTTGCATTGCCATATGTAAAATAGATGGCCAACGGGAATTTTCTGCATGGGTCAAGAAACTCAAACAGGGGTTCTGTATCAACCTAGAGGGATGGGAAGTGGGGGGAGATGGGAGGAAGTTTCGAAAGGAAGGGGATATATGTATCCCTATGGCTGATTCATGCTGAGATTTGACTAAAAACCTCAAAATTCTGTAAAGCAATTATGCTTCAATAAAAAATAAATTTAAAAAACGAGAAGGTGAATCCAATATTCATACTTAGGTATAAGACAGACAGTGTCCTTCTACTACTCAATATCAGGAACACTGAAAACCAGTTACATATTTTTCCTGGATGCAGATGGATAGGTATTTTTCTGAAATCAGCTTTCTGAAATGTGTGGGTTAATAGTGAAAACAGTATGACATTTGAGAAATAATTCCAGTATTAAAGATAAAGACAATGCAGACTACACAAATAAACTATTGACATTTAGAAGTTATTAATACATATGAAGTAGAAAAGAACAATATGTATAAATATCAGATCAGATTAGATCAGTTGCTCAGTTGTGTCCGACTCTTTGCGACTCCATGAATCACAACACACCAGGCCTCCCTGTCCATCACCAACTCCTAGAGTTCACTCAGACTCATGTCCATCGTGTCAGTGATGCCATCCAGCCATCTCATTCTCTGTCTTCCCCTTCTCCTCCTGCCCCCAATCCCTCCCAGCATCAGAGTCTTCTCCAGTGAGTCAACTCTTTGCATCAGGTGGCCAAAGCACTGGATTTTCAGCTTTAGCATCATTCCTTCCAAAGAAATCCCAGGGCTGATCTCCTTCAGAATGCACTGCTTGCATCTCCTTGCAGTCCAAGGGACTCTCAAGAGTCTTCTCCAACACAATATATAACTTCTTCAATCTACTATTCTTTGTTATCAGTATGATAGAATGTCATCACTTGGATTAAGATGAATATACTCAGCAGGTGTATATCTACACTATTGTGCTGTAGATACCATAACATTTTTCAAATATTTGATATCTTGAAATGCATTCTTAAGATTTAAATTATTGAAAGGAAAAGTAATAAGGGAGCAAATATTTAGGTAAAATTGATCATAAAAAATTTTTCCATTTTTAGATTAAATGATTAAATTAATAAATTAATGTAGATATACACTAACTTGATTTAGTCATGTAATTTTCAAAATATTTATCTCATACAAATTTTTGAAGGTCTGATGATCCATTCTTTGTTTTATAACTATCTAGAATGCTTCAAGAATCAAAATTAGTCAAGTAGGGGAAAGTCTGAGGAAGGCAATGGCAACCCACTCCATTACTCTTGCCTGGAAAATCCCATGGACAGAGGAGCCTAGTAGGCTGCAGTCCATGGGGTCGCTAAGAGTCGGACACGACTGAGCAACTTCACTTTCACTTTTCACTTTCATGCATTGGAGAAGGAAATGGCAACCCACTCCAGCGTTCTTGCCTGGAGAATCCCAGGGACGGGGGAGCCTGGTGGGCTGCCATCTATGGGGTCCCACAGAGTCAGACAAGACTGAAGCGACTTAGCAGCAGCAGCAGGGGAAAGTTATTAAAAAACAGAATCAATTGTGTATAAGTGAGAGCCCTAAATCACATTTCTCTTACTGTTAATCAATTTTGGACAAGTATGAGCAATTTTTAACATCAGTTTCCTAACTAGAATATATATGTATACTAAATTAATTCATACATTTCAATTAAAATTAAATAATTCACATGATTATTTCACAAAATCTCAAGTACTTGAAAAGTTATTATCAATATCATACATTCTAATCTGCTACTTTAATGTCTTCATGCATAACAATCTCTACACTCATTGCATTCATTATGTCTCTGATAATCAAACACTTCCCTGGTGGCTCAGTGGTAAAGAATCTGCCTGTGAAACAGGAAACATGGATTCAATTCCCAAGTCAAAAAGATTCCCTTGGAGAAAGAAATGGCAATCCACTACAGCCCAGGGAAATCCCTTGGATTGAGTATGCCATGCTACAGTACGTGGGGTCTCAAAAGAGTTGGACTTGACTTAGCAACTAAACAGCATAATCCAACACTTTAGCAAAACCAAATTCAAGAGTCCAAGCTATGATATTAGAGGACTTTCATCTTGTCCAGTTTCCATGACTTCCAGGCTGAAGATAACAACCAAGGTCCTGATTTTCTCTAAAGTTCTATTCCTCAATCATGAGAAGTTGAAAGTAATGTGAACTGCCTAATGGTTTGATGTTAGGGTTTTAATTAGCTGAATTAACATATAATGAACTGTCACGGTTCCTGTTTCACTGGAAATATACAACAAATGTTAGTAATGGGATGAGATTTAGTGTGAATAGTGTTAGTTGTTCAGTGTCTGACTCTTTGCAGCCCCATGGATTGTAGCCTACCAGGCTCCTCTGTACATGGAATTCTCCAGTTAAGAATACTGGAGTGGGTGGCCATTCCCTTCTCCAGGGAATCTTCCTGACCCAGGGGTTGAAACCAGGTCTCCTGCACTGTAAGCAGATTCTTTACCAGAATTTTTAAATTACAGTAACTCCCTGCCATCACTATCTACAATATCATGGATCCGGGTAACTCCTATTCAAACATTGTCAGAGAAATTTTTAAGATTGTAATGTTGAATACTTTTCCTCTTAGTGAAGATATTCCAGGATCTCAGACACTCCAACAGCTCAAAGATCCAGGTCTCTGAGTTCATTCTGTTGGGATTCTCAGGCATTCACAGCTGGCAGCACTGGCTTTCCCTGACTCTGCCCCCTCTCTACCTCTTAGCTCTCAGTGCCAACATCCTTATCCTGATCATCACCAATCAGGAGGTAACACTGCACCAGCCTATGTATTATTTCCTGGGCATCCTGGCTGTGGTTGACACGGGCCTGGCTACCAACATCATGCCCAAGATTTTGGTCATCTTGTGGTTCAGTGCTAACACCATCCATCTCCCTGAGTGCTTTGTGCAGATGTATGTCATACATTGTGTTATGGGCATGGAATCAGGCATCTTTGTCCTCATGGCTGTAGATAGATCCATGGCCATTTGTTGAGCACTACACTATTCATAGTGTAGTGACACCATTCAGAGTCATATAATTACTGACTCTTTTGTGGTCAAAGCCGCTGTGTTCATGACACTCAGAAACATCCTTCTTACCATTCCAGTGCCTGTGTTGGCTCCTCAGAGAGACTATTGCTCAAAAAACCAACTTGAGCACTGCCTGTGTGCTAATCTTGGTGTCACTAGTCCATCCTGTGATTACAGGACAATAAACACTATCTACCAGCTATTTCGCCCCTGGACATTCATGGGTAATGAATTAAGGAACATTTTTATATCCTATGTATGCTTTGATTCTTAGATCAGATTAGATCAGTCGCTCAGTCGTGTCCGAGTCTTCGAGACCCCATGAATCACAGCACGCCAGGCCTCCCTGGCCATTACCAACTCCCGGAGGTCATTCAGACTCATATCCATCGCGTCAGTGATGCCATCCAGCCATCTCATCCTCTGTCGTCACCTTCTCCTCCTGCCCCCAATCCCTCCCAGCATCAGAGTCTTCTCCAATGAGTCAACTCTTTGCATGAGGTGGCCAAACTACTCGAGTTTCAGCTTTAGCATCATTCCTTCCAAAGAAATCCCAGGGCTGATCTCCTTCAGAATGGACTGGTTGCATCTCCTTGCAGTCCAAGGGACTCTCAAGAGTCTTCTCCAACACCACAGTTCAAAAGCATCAATTCTTCAGCGCTCAGCCTTCTTCACAGTCCAGCTCTCACATCCATACATGACCACAGGAAAGACCATAGCCTTGACTAGGCAAACCTTCGTTGGCAAAGTAAATTTTCTGCTTTTGAATATGCTATCTAGCTTGGTCATAACTGTCCTTCCAAGGAGTAAGCATCTTTTAATTTCATGGCTGCATCACCATCTGCAGTGATTTTGGAGCCCAGAAAAATAAAGTCTGACACTGTTTCCACTGTTTCCCCATCTATTTCCCATGTAGTGATGGGACCAGATGCCATGATCTTCATTTTCTGAATGTTGAGCTTTAAGCCAACCTTTTCACTCTCCACTTTCACTTTCATCAAGAGGATTTTGAGTTCCTCTTCACTTTCTGCCATAAGGGTGGTGTCATCTGCATATCTGAGGTTATTGATATTTCTCCCAACAATCTTGATTCCAACTTGTGTTTCTTCCAGTCCAGCGTTTCTCATGATGTACTCTGCATAGAAGTTAAATAAACAGAGTGACAATATACAGCCTTGATGTATTCCTTTTCCTATTTGGAACCAGTCTGTTGTACCATGACCAGTTCTAACTGTTGCTTCCTGACCTGCATACAGATTTCTCAAGAGGCAGATCAGGTGGTCTGGTATTCCCATCTCTTTCAGAATTTTCCACAGTTTATTGTGATCTACCAAGTCAAAGGCTGTGGCATAGTCAATAAAACAGAAATAGATGTTTTTCTGGAACTCTCTTGCTTTTTCCATGATCCAGCAGATGTTGGCAATTTGATCTCTGGTTCCTCTGCCTTTTCTAAAACCAGCTTGAACATCAGGAAGTTCACGGTTCACATATTGCTGAAGTCTGGCTTGGAGAATTTTACAACATTACTTTACTAGCGTGCGAGATGAGTGCAATTGTGAGGTAGTTTGAGCATTCTTTGGCATTGCCTTTCGTTGGGATTGGGATGAAAACTGACCTTTTCCAATCCTGTGGCCACTGCTGAGTTTTCCAAATTTGCTGGCATATTGAGTGCAGCACTTTCACAGCATCATCTTTCAGGATTTGGAATAGCTCCACTGGAATTCCGTCACCTCCACTAGCTTTGTTCATAGTGATGTTTTCTAAGGCCCACTTGACTTCAGACTCCAGGATCTGGCTCTAGGTCAGTGATCACACCATCGTGATTATCTGGGTCGTGAAGATCTTTTTGTACAGTTCTTCTGTGTATTCTTGCCACCTCTTCTTAATATCTTCTGCTTCCGTTAGGTCCATACCATTTCTGTCCTTTATCGAGCCCATCTTTGTATGAAATGTTCCTTTGGTATCTCTGATTTTCTTGAAGAGATCCCTAGTCTTTTTCATTCTTTTATTTTCCTCTATTTCTTTGCATTGATCACTGAAGAAGGCTTTCTTATCTCTTCTTGCTATTCCTTGGAACTCTGCATTCAGATGTTTATATCTTTCCTTTTCTCCTTTGCTTTTCACTTCTCTTCTTTTCACAGCTATTTGTAAGGCCTCCCCAGACAGCCATTTTGCTTTTCTGCATTTCTTTTCTATGGGGATGGTCTTGATCCCTGTCTCCTGTACAATGTCACAAACCTCGTCTATAGTTCATCAGGCACTCTATCTATCAGATCTAGGCCCTTAAATCCATTTCTCACTTCCCCTGTATAATCATAAGGGATTTGATTTAGGTCATACCTGAGTGGTCTAGTGGTTTTCCCTACTTTCTTCAATTTCAGTCTGAATTTGGCAATAAGGAGTTCATGGTCTGAGCCACAGTCAGCTCCTGGTCTTGTTTTTGCTGATTGTATAGAGCTTCTCCATCTTTGGCTGCAAAGAATATAATCGATCTGATTTTGGTGTTGACCATCTGGTGATGTCCATGTATAGAGTCTTCTCTTGTGTTGTTGGAAGATGGTATTTGCTATGACCAGAGCATTTTCTTGGCAAAACTCTATTAGTCTTTGCCCTGCTTCATTCTGTATTCCAAGGCCAAATTTGCCTGTTACTCCAAGTGTTTCTTAACTTCCTACTTTTGCATTCCAGTCCCCTATAATGAAAAGGACATCTTGTTTGGGTGTTAGTTCTAAAAGGTCTTGTAGGTCTTCATAGAACCATTCAGCTTCTTCAGCATTACTGGTTGGGGCATAGACTTGGATTACTGTGATATTGAATGGTTTGCCTTGGAAACGAACAGAGACCATTCTGTCGTTTATGAGATTGCATCCAAGTACCGCATTTCAGACTCTTTTGTTGACCATGATGGCCACTCCATTTCTTCTGAGGGATTCCTGCCCACAGTAGTAGATGTAATGGTCCTCTGAGTTAAATTCACCCATTCCAGTCCATTTGAGTTCACTAATTCCTAGAATGTCGACATTCACTCTTGCTATTTTTTGTTTGACCACTTCCAATTTGCCTTGATTCATGTACCTGACATTCCAGGTTCCTATGCAATATTGCTCTTTACAGCATCAGGCTTTGCTTCTATCACCAGACTCATCCACAGCTGGGTATTCTCTTTGCTTTGGCTCCATCCCTTCATTCTTTCTGGAGTTATTTCTCCACTCATCTCCAGTAGCATATGGGGCCCCTACTGACCTGGGGAGTTTCTCTTTCAGTATCCTATCATTTTGCATTTTCATACTGTTCATGGGGTTCTCAAGGCAAGAATACTGAAGTGGTTTGCTATTCCCTTCTCCAGCGGACCACATCCTGTCAGATCTTTCCACCATGACCCGCCCATCCTGGGTTGCCCCACAGGCATGGCTTAGTTTCATTGAGTTAGACAAGGCTGTGGTCCTTGTATGATTAGATTGACTAGTTTTCTTTGAGTATGGTTTCAGTGTGTTTGCCCTCTGATGCTCTCTTGCAAGACCTACCATCTTACTTGGGTTCCTCTTACCTTGGACGTGGGGTATCTCTTCCCGGGCTGATCCAGCAAAGCACAGCCATCGCACCTTACCTTGGACAAGGGGTCTCTCCTTACCGCTGCCCTTCCTGACCTTGGAGGAGGGGTATCTCCTCACCGCCTCCCTTCCTGACCTCGGTCGTGGGGTAGCTTCTCTAGGCCACGCCTAGTGCGCTGGTCCTCACCGCCACCCTTCCTGAACTTGGAGGAGGGGTATCTCCTCACTGCCGCCCTTCCTGACCTTGGTCGTGGGGTAGCTCCTCTCGGCAGCGCTTAGCGGCTTAGTGCGTCGGTCGTTAAAGCTGAATTCAGCAGCTACTGCTGCTGCTAAGTCACTTCAGTCGTGTCCGACTCTGTGCGACCCCTTAGATCGCAGCTCACTAGGCTCCCCTGTCCCTGGGATTCTCCAGGCAACAATACTGGAGTGGTTGCCATTTCCTTCTCCAGGGGATCTTCCCGACCCAGGGATCGAACCCAGGTCTCCCGCATTCCAGGCAGACGCTTTAACCTCTGAGCCACCAGGGAAGATAAGAGTTACTTTAATTCCCACGAATAGCCTGTGTATCTTTAATGCTGTGCATATGTTCTTGGGCTAAGTTGCATGCATTTTTCAATTTGTTCACAATTTTCCTCTTCTTATACGGGAAGGTTCTGGGAGGACCAAATCCTCAGTGATGTTATTTAGAGAGATGAAAAAATAAACAAATAAAAGGAAAATAGATGGATGTGTGAATGATTGAAACATTCTGTAACTCAAGTGCTTTCAGTTTGTCTCCCACACTGTCTTCCACAGAAAGAAACAATACTCTGCAATAAATATTAAAGTCATTATTTTTCATTTAAAATTTTGCATTTATTTTCTTTATTTTCATTCCTTGCTATTTATACATGCTGTCACACACGCACAAATACACACACATGGAATTATTCACTTATTTACATACCACTGTATGGGTAGTAAGAACCGAAAACTTTCATTATTTTTTATCTTCCCATAGGAGCAAGCTTGATTCCCACAAGAGCATCTGTGCCTCCAATATTTTGAAATCTCCCCTTGGAATTTACAACCCATATTTCTTCTTAAATGCTCATTTCTGTAGTATAGATAACAAAGGATTAAAAAGTTGAGAATTGTGTGCATACATGTGTATGTATATTTGTAGAATTGCGATGTTTTTTGACCAGACTCCTGACCATCTGAAACAGATTGCATTCAGCTTATTGTTTCCTCACCAGAAAACAAGGTATTAAAGGGTATATAAAAGTGAGAGTGCAGACAGGATTCTTTTACTTAGTAGGCAGTATAAAGAAGTGGAGCACTTTGGAATGTATAGGAATTGACTGCTAGAATCTTACAACTTGGGGTTTGATTCCATCTACCCAGTTGAAGGCAGAAGTATTGTAATAGATTGAGCTTTCCTGGAAATGTTTATTTCCTCACAGACTGCAATCCAGTGTAACTTTTCATCATGACTATGAATACCTAGTTATTTTCCTAAACAAATAGGCTTCCTTGGTTCTGTTTTAGTGGAAGTTAAGTCTAAATCACTCCCGTAACAATAAGAATGGGAGAATAGCTACCGAATGGTCACATTCTTCATCATGGTCACAAAACTCTTGTTTTTTAACTTCCCTCCCATTCTTTTCAAATGATAATCTAATTTACATTCTAGAGACACTATTTGTGACTTTTTTAAAATCTATTTTAGATGGCAAATTTAGTTGGAGGAATCCACTATCATATTGAGAGAACAAACAGTTATAAAATTGAGGACAGTGTAGTAAGGAAATAAACTTATTATCTATGGAAATTGAGAGTGAAATAACTGACAGACTAAAATATTGTACTTGATAAGTTCTGATATTCATGTATTGATGTTACTATTTATTAATTCTTGTATATTGATATACTTGCCCACTGACAGCACAGTATGAATCCATTTTCCTTGGAGAACAATTTAGCTTACATTCAAAATCAATGTGAATGTAATTTGGAAAAGGTCTGCTGCTAAGTCACTTCAGTCGTGTCCAACTCTGTGCGACCCCAGAGATGGCAGCCCACCAGGCTCCCCCATCCCAGAAAAGGTCTAATTTGTGGTTAATATTTTGTTACATGGTATAAGCTTCTATCTTTAAGAGTTTGATATATTTATAAAAAATAAGATATTCTCACATAACAATAAAGTTAGTTTCATTAATGGACACTAGAACCATAAAAAGGAAAACACAAGAGACATAAATAGGATATTCCATCTCATATTTAAGAATTATAGTTTTAAAAATAGAGCACAGGTAATTTTGAAATATTTATATTCTCAATTTCTGTGTATTTATGTTTTCCCTAGCTTTTCTACTTCTATCAATATTATATGAATTCCTAGAATTGATTTGGTTGATCAAATATATTGAAAGGGACAAATGAGCAGCAATCTTGTTTTTCATCACTTATAACAATTTCATTTATGCTGACCAAATATTTTTCAAAAATGTATTTTAAAGTCTAAATTTTTTCCACTCATACAAACATGCATGTATCTATGGTGTTTGTGGGCACGTGTTTAATGCATATGTATATATGTACATGTATATGTGAATTGTTTTGTTACTTTTAATAATGCCTGTAAAAGTTATCTGAAAAATATAATGTACACAAAGTAGAATTTTACACACCTGAGAGAAAAAAACTTGCTGACAATATTGATAATCAAGGAAACATATTCTTTTATTATCAACATACATTGTTCTTTTGTCTATAATGCAGATTACAAGGTGTCTGTTAGCTTTGCAGTTATTAGTTATTGTCAACAGCAATGATGATACCTAGGGAATGAAGAATCAACTAATAAGCTGAGATATGGTAAACATTGATAACTGAGAATGCAATAAAGAGGTCCCTAGAAGAATACTCAGTAAGTGCTATCAATTGATGAGACTCACTCATAACCTGGAGTTTCAAATCACCTTTCTAAAGATTCTTTATTAAATGTGAATTGGTAGTTAAAAACTGACAATTAAGAAGCATTTCTAAAATAAAAGATAAAAAACAAAGCAAGCTATAAAAATAAATCATTAAAACTGTGAAGTTTGAAATAACATTCAGGGAGCAACATAGTATCTTCCCAACCCAGGGATGCAACCCACGTTTCCTCCCATTGTGGGCAGATTCTTTACCAGCTGAGCCACAGGGGCAGCCCAAGAGTACTGTAGTAGGTAGTCTATCCCTTCCCCAGCAGATTTTCCCAACCCAGGACTTGAACGGGGGTATGCTGCATTGCAGGCAGATTCTTTACCGAATTATCAGGGAAGCCTCATGTATAGAAAGTGAAGTTGCTCAGTCGTGCCGACTCTTTGTGACCCCAAGGACTGTAGCCCACGAGGCTCCTCCATCTCTAGAATTTTCTAGGCAAGAGTATTGGAGTGGGTTGCAATTTCCTTCTCCAGGGGATCTTCCCGCCCCGGGAAGTATATATATCTATGAGTCAGACGAAGTGATTTAGCATGCAGGCATATAAATACAAATCATAAATATATAGTGGTTATGGTAAAGAATCTGCCTGCCAGTTGTGGCAACGCAAGGGACACAAGGGGCATGAGTTTGATCTCTGGGTTAGGAAGATCCCCTAACTTCCTAAACTGGAACCCTAAAACTGGTTGCCTAATACTGGCAACCCACTCCAGTATTCTTGCCTGGAAAATCCCAAAACAGAGAAGCCTGGTGGGCTACAGTCTATGGGGCCACAAAGAGTCAGACATGACTGAGCGACTGAGCACACACACACACACACACATAAATATAAATATAAGTATATTCACAATAAGGAGATAAAAGTAGGATCATGGAAATTCATAATATTAGACAACAAAATATGTGAAGATATTTGGGAGATATAATGAAGGAGCTTTTCTGGAAACTGTACCAAATACATAGAACCTAAAAAAATTTAAGTAGCAAAAAGTGAGAAGAAATTCAGAAGAACCAATATCTGACTAACAGAAAATGTAAAAAGATACAAATAAAAAATAAGCTAAGAAGAAATTAACAAAATTCAGTGAAAAAAAAATTTCCAAAAGAATAGATCATAGAGTTCTAATCTCAAAAACTCATTAAGTGCCTTTGCAATAAGACATACACAAGCTTAATCACCCCTTTATTATCATCATTAAGCTACAAAGCTCAAAAAATGTAAAATGTTTTCAATTAGTGTAGGGACAAAAAACATATAAATGAAGAAATACAAAGGAAAATAATTAACATATAAAGGATCAAGAATCAGAATGTTCCTTTAAATCAACATTGGAAGCTAGGAGACAATAGAGAAATGTCTTCAAAATTCTGAAGGAATATAAAATTAAAGCTAGAATTTTTAATCCAGCAAAATTATAAATATAAGAACCCATATTCAGACATGGATATTCTCAGAAACATGTTTTCCATGCAGTCAGAAATATAGAAATAATAATCAGGTCCACAAATAGTGATATGACACAAACATTAGATGAAGGGGGATTTCTGGATGAGAATCATGTCAAAACTACCAATGGCTGTGTTTCAGAGAAGCAGAAGTACAGAGACTTTCTAGAAATAGACAAATTATATAGAAAGGACTATCACTGATAGATTGTGTGTGTCAAGAATAACAGTAAAAATGTTCTACAGTTCTAAAAATGAGTTAAAATGTTTGTGATATCTATACCAAATACTAAGCCCAATAAAGAAAATTGTCATCAAAAGGAAAAATATTGAACAGAGGAAGAAAATATAATTATCATATGATGAGACTTAATTAAAAATTATACTATAAAAATTAATAATTTCAACAGCAACAATCATAAAGGAAAAAGGAAGAAAAAGCAAGCTAAGCAAACTATTTAGAAACGAAAAGGTCAATTCTGTGGAGGTTTGAAATATAGGAAAGTGAACTTCAGCAATCAAAATGATGGAGCTAAATATTTTTATTTTCATTATTATTATATGGCACTATTTTTTCTAACATACATTTCTCTGTCAAAATTTAGAAGAAATAAATTATAAAGAAGAGATCAGAGAGGGCTCAGTTTTGGAATTGAACATACAGCAACTCAGACATGTAGGAGTCTCATCTACATAGTGCCTCCATTTAATCAATTATAAAGTGCAGATTAATTTAAAAATACTTCTTGGACTTGTGAGGATTAATGAGTTAATATTTGTAAAGTTTAGTACAGCAGAAATATAACCCTTTAAAATCAATAACAATAAAAACAACCTTATCTTGTGTTAGGTCATGCAAAAAGTGATCAACAAAGTATGCCTTAAGAAAACACTCATCAGAATATGTGTATCGCAATTAACATTTAAATAAGATATTCTAACAAAACCTCATTAGAAAGATCTCAATCCAATTGCCTTTAATTATAAATTTATGAGGATTTAATCTATGCCATTTTTTGTTTCAAAATAATGTGGAAACAATATATGTGACAGAACTTGGGACATAGGTACTGCTAAATAACTTTGTTGAATGAATTGATAAACTGAACTAACATAGAACACATACTTGGTTTTAACTTATTTAAGTATTCTACTGCATTTAAAAATTTGATCATTTGATATTAAAATGCACATTTCACTGAAAGAAGTCGAGAATTAGAGAGTACAACTAAGATTTTTCTCCTTTTCCACCTCTAATTCTGAAGGATTGGAAAACAAAACAAAGAAACCATGAAAATCCTACTAGCTGCTTAATGATTATACCAACTTGATCATGATAATTCTGAACCAAACAGACTTGATACCAGCTTCATTCATTCTTACTGGAATCCCAGGACTGGAGGACAGCCATTTCTGGATTTCTTTGCCATTCTGCACAATGTATGTTGTGGCTGTGCTTGGTAATTGTGGACTCCTCTACCTCATTCGATATGAGGATTCCTTGCACAGGTCCATGTATTACTTTTTGGCCATGCTTTCTCTAACTGACCTTGTCATGTGCACTACTACAATTCCTAAAGCCCTCTGCATCTTCTGGTTCCATCTGAAAGAAATCAGCTTTAATGAATGCCTGGTCCAGATGTTCTTCATCTATGCCTTCACAGGGATGGAGTCCGGGGTGCTTATGCTTATGGCCTTAGACCGCTATGTGGCCATCTGCTACCCTCTGCGTTACTCAACTATTCTCACCAATCCTATTGTTGCAAAGGCAGGGCTTGTCACTTTCCTGAGAGGTGTGTTGCTTGTCATTCCCTTGACTTTCATCATCAAAAGACTACCCTATTGCAGAGGCAATATAATACACCATACCTACTGTGACCACATGGCTGTAGCCAAGTTATCTTGTGGAAATATCAAGATCAATGTCATCTATGGTCTGATGGTTGCCCTCCTGATTGGGGGTTTTGACATCTTGTGCATCTCAGTCTCCTACACAATGATCCTCTGGGCAGTGGTCAGTCTCTCCTCAGCAGAAGCTCGGTGGAAGGCCTTCAGTACCTGCACTGCCCACATCTGTGCTATAGTTTTCTCCTATAGCCCAGCCTTCTTTTGTTTCTTTTCCCACCGCTTTGGGGGTCACAGGATTCCTCCATCATGCCACATCATTGTGGCCAATATTTATTTGCTCTTGCCTCCCACTATGAACCCTATTGTCTATGGAGTGAAAACCAAGCAGATACGAGACTGTGTCATAAGGATCCTTTTAGGTTCTAAGGATACTAAATCCCACAGCATATGAAAGGGATATATATATCAGCTAAGGGAAGACAAATGAAGGGAAAGAGGAGCAAGGGAAAGAGAAAGGAGGAGAGGGAAGAGAATCCAGGGGAGAAAATAGAAGGAAAGGGATACTTCTGTTGGCAATAGAGTCAGGGTCTAATAATCCCTTCCTGAGAGCACCATTTTGGCCATGACATAGAAGAGTGTTGACTACTGCATTCCCAGTGTCTCCAGAATCTCAACATTACTGGCATGGCCACCATACTTTCTAAGTGTTTTCATCTCCTCACCCTGGGAAGGGCTCGTCTCATCATTAACCAATATCTCCATGAACAAAAACATCAAAGAATGTTGAGACAATTGAGGGAAAGAAAATCAGCATCAGTGATTGTCTGATGGAAAGAGATCATCTGCAGCCAGAAGCCACTTTATCCCCTATCCAAATAGGGACCGGAATCTCCAGTTTGAAGGCTATTGTTCTTTTCTTCTGGAAAATAAATTCTGTATTTTGCTCATCATTGTCAAAATTCCTCTATTTTTAATGTATTTCTGATGGAAGAACTAGGAAGTATACATAAGGTCATTTATTTAATGAGGTCAAAGTCTCTGGATTTCTAATTTAGAAATACATTATTCGCCTGACAGCATTCTTCTTTTGTGGATCTCAAATAAAACTGCTTCCCCACAGACTGGTGGGATCTGCAGCTTTATTCAAAATGGCCTTCAAAACTACACAGTCTGGAGAGACAATATAATCTGTTAAGCAAATTAAGAAACATAATGATAAATGTCAGAGAAGGCAATGACACCCCACTCCAGTACTCTTGCCTGGAAAATCCTATGGACGAGGAGTTTGGTAGGCTGCCGTCTATGGGGTCGCACAGAGTCAGAAACGACTGAAGCGACTTAGCAGCAGCAGCAGCAGCAGTAGCAATGATAAATGTTATTTTATAAGCACAGGATAAGAGAGGGAAAATGTACTTATTTAATGTGTTATTTCCATCTGAGAATGAAATCTACATTCACTTTAAATTTTTCACAAATTAGTAATTAGAGGAGAGACAAAATAAAATAGTAATTTTACATTAATATTACAGAAGTAATGTAAATTAAATAGAATAAAGAGAAATTCAATTTTTACTCTGATCCCTCTCTAACAAACTAACAAGAAAACGCATTTCTTCCTTTGATTCAATTTATGTGAACTCATTATTTTATTTAATTTTGCCCAGTTTTCCCCTACTACTTCCATTTTAAAATCATACCAAAAAACCACCCCAAGTCTTAGAATCTTTTCTCACTTTTAAGAATAAGACTTCTGTAATGAATTGTCAACATTCACTTTTTCCTTTCTCAAAACAAAGCCAGCTTAGGTATCTTCTTTCCTAGCCATCACCTGGAATATACTTTAGTGACTTCACCATTGTCTTCCAGCTTCAATTGAATAGGTTATTCTCCATTCTCATCCAATATTACCTCTCAGAAATATTGAACATAATTCATTCATTCCTGATGCCTACAAATACACTTTTTTTTTTTACTTCAGAAACATTACAAATTTAATGTTTTCTTCAACTTTCACAATAACCAGTATATGGAGTGGCTTTGGATATCTTGGCCTTGCACTTTTTAAGTTTTTTTTTTTTTTTTTTTTAATGTGGACCATTTTAAAGTCTTCATTGAATGTGTTACACTATTTATTTCTCTTTTATGCCTTTTTTTTTTTTTTTTTTTGGCTCCAGTGTATGTGGAATCATAGCTTCCTGATTAGGGATCGAATCTGCACCGCCCCACCCCCCACCCCCCACTCCGCCCCCATGTTGGAAGGCAAAGTCTTAACCACTGGCTGTCAGGGAAGTCCCTCTTTGCCTTGCTTTTGATGTTAATAAGATGAAGTCTGAAAACTCCTTGTTAAGTATGATACAACTTGGGCTTTTCAGAACATATCTTTTATTTAATCAAAAAGTTTTCCTCTCTTTAAAATTGTTTTCCCTTTCTAACTGCCCAAGGGGCTCAGAGCCCCAACAATCCTTTCTTTTCACTACCTTCTTCTTGGGGGGCAGATGGAAGGGACTGAAATTGTGGGGGAAGGTAGGAGGCACATCAATAAAGAGGAAATGACCACAAAAAAAATAAATAAAATTGTTTTTATTATAAATTGACATAGAAATTTATAAAATGATTTTCCATAATTTCTCAAATATTGGATAATTATATGATTTTTGATCCTTTTTTAATACTGTAAAGAAATATTTAACTTTGCTAAATTAAATCAAAAGTGTATCATTGGAATAAACATTCTTTACTTATATGATTTTAGAGCACTGTTACTGGTTAACATTTATAGTGAAGAGGAACTAAAAAGCCTCTTGATGAAAGTGAAAGTGGAGAAAGAAAAAGTTGGCTTAAAGCTCAACATTCAGAAAACGAAGATCATGGCATCCAGTCCCATCACTTCATGGGAAATAGATGGGGAAACAGTGGAAACAGTGTCAGACTGTATTTTTCTGGGCTCCAAAATCACTACAGATGGTGACTGCAGCCATGAAAACAGAAGACGCTTACTCCTTAGAAGGAAAGTTATGACCAACCTAGATAGCATATTCAAAAGCAGAGACATTACTTTGCCAACAAAGGTTCGTCTAGTCAAGGCTATGGTTTTTCCTGTGGTCATGTATGGATGTGAGAGTTGGACTGTGAAGAAGGCTGAGCGCTGAAGAATTGATGCTTTTGAAGTGTGGTGTTGGAGAAGACTCTTGAGAGTCCCTTGGACTGCAAGGAGATCCAACCAGTCCATTCTGCAGGAGATCAGCCCTGGGATTTCTTTGGAAGGAATGATGCTGAAGCTGAAACTCCAGTACTTTGGCCACCTCATGCGAAGAGTTGTCTCATTGGAGAAGACTCTGAGGCTGGGAGGGATTGGGGGCAGGAGGAGAAGGGGACGACAGAGGATGAGATGGCTGGATGGCATCACTGACTCGATAGACGTGAGTCTCAGTGAACTCCGGGAGTTGGTGATGAACAGGGAGGCCTGGTGTGCTGCAATTCATGGGGTCGCAAAGAGTCGGACACATATGAGCGACTAGTCTGATCTGATGAAGAAACTACATCTATAACTTTGTTTCTATTGATATGTATTACTTGTACAGTACGCACCTTTGACCTTATAAGTGCCTTGCAAATAAATTGTACGTCTTTCCAATTTTACTATATCTGGTCATACTTTGTATAGTTCAAGAATAAAGAAACTTGTTCTTCAGTAAAGAAAAACAATATAAATCCATTATTTTTGACAGCATACTTGCTTGTTAGGGGAATACACTGGATTGGAGAGATTTGAATAGGAGGTTGATTTCTTTAATAAGTTTTACTTGCTTATGTTTGAATTCTTTTGTGTTATTTTTTGTTTTCAAATTTATTAGCATATAGTATTTGTAATGTAAACATTATTTTGAGTGCATGCTTTTCATTTCTAATAACCTTTGAAGGTCTGAATTTGGTTTAATTGTATCCCATTTCTAATTTCCCCTTGATCAATTTTTTTTACAAGAAATATATCTATTTGAATATTTTAAGTAATGTTTTATTTTCCTTAATGTATATTTCATAGTTTTTCTTATTTTAGTTGCATGAATTTCTGCTTTTATTTATTTTCTTGTTTTGAGTTTACTCACCGTCTCTTTGTTTGGACTTTTGTATCAAATATTTTCTTTATTATTGCTAAATTGGCTTCTCTTTTGATAAAGTTTATAAATCTAAAAATAGAGAAAACGTCTTTGGATATATGCTTTAGACATATCATGATATTTTATATGAACTTTTTAAAATATTATTAATTTTTATAAATGTTTTTTCCTAAAAAGTTAGCTGCATTATATTTTAGACTCTCCTCTAATTCTTCCTTTGTTAAGTTTCAGCTTTATTATAGTTAGATAATATATTTTATTGGGAAGGTTTTTTGAGGGATTCAGACGTTATTTGGAACCCAATATACGTTTACTTGTAAATTACACATTTATTACACATTTTCTGATCTTGTTAATAGATGTATGTTTTCTCTTTGCTTGCTGTGGGATTTCATATCTGTTCATTGTTTATACTTACTAATCATGTTATTCATGGCTTTTTTTTTTATTTGCATCTTTCAAGTCTAAGGTCTAAATTCTGTAAAAGTTTCTCCAATTACTATATCATTAAAATCATTATTTCTTTAAGCATTTTTAATTATATATTTTTCTCTCCAACTTACATGTAGAGCTTCCCTGGTGACTCAGTTGGTAAAGAATCTGCCTGTAGTGCAGGAGGCCACTTGCAAGGTAGGAGACCTGGATTTAATTCCTGGATTGGGAAGATCCCCTGAAGAAGAAAATGGCAATCCATTCCAGAATTCTTGCTTGGGAAATATCATGGATGGAGGAGCCTGGTGGGCTACAGTCCATGGGGTAGCAAGAGTCAGACATGTCTGACTCTTTGCTTGGACAAAGTCTGAACAAAATGTAATGAATGTTCCTAAGAGCAGAAAATTTTTCCTTCTTGTTTAGAGTAACTACTGGGTCAGTTTATGTATGAATTTGGAATAGGCCTCAAAATAGGATTATGTTTGATTTTTAGTGATTCTGATCTAGTCTTGGCATTGTCCTTTGTAGAGATAAGATGAATGGAAAATGATAAGCACATGAATTCCAAGTTCAGTTCTACCACATACTGAGTGATGTCAGGCTTTGCTGATTTGTGTGTTTGTGTAAGGCTGGTTGGGGTAGGATTGAGGTGAATGATTGAACTCTTCTTTAAGACTATTTCTAGAGTTACCCAGAGAGAAACAAGCTACTCTGCAGCCTGTCAGAGAGTTAGGGTACACTATTTTTTCTCATTACTCAATGGAGATCAGATAATCTAAATTACGTGCAACATGGTGCAAGAATTTCAAGTCTGTTTTCAGGTAGTTTCTCATTTCCTTATACTGAGCTCACCAAGCCACTTACTTTTGGATGCTCTTCTTTCATTTAAAATTGGACCAGTTCTAGAGAGACAAATTGAGAGAGAATCCCTCTGCAAGGAGGAAGAGATGTCACATTCCACTTTTCCTTCAAAATTTTTTTCCAAAAGGCTTTCTATAAAAAGAAAGCTATTCTAAAACATAGATATTTCAACACATTTATGCTTGTTTTAATAAAAGTCCATCAAACTCAAATTAGGAAGTTAGTTAAATGACAAGACTTTAATTCTTATCCCTAATTACCACATTCTCCTGGATTTCACTATGTCAGTCTGACTTGGCTTTCAAAACTCCAGGGAATTCGCTTTCTTTCCATCACAATAGGCCCCTTGAGTTTATCTCCATCTGTCTTAAAATCTAGAATCCATCTGCATTAGTTGTAAGCCAGTTGCTAGTATACTGAAATTCGACTATACCCGATACAAGTTGAGTACAATACTCCCTACTTAAGATGAGTCAAGTACAGTACCCCCACTGTAAGTACATTGTTGGGGCCAGAGCCAGTCTTTTCATCTTTTGCAGCAATTTGGAGTTGTCTTATAGAAGGATTCATTTGTGATGGGAGTATCTGTATAATAATCCTTCAATGTCTCTATAGAAATTATGGCTGAGTAATACTCCATTATGTATATGTACCACAGCTTTCTTATCCATTCGTCTGTGATGGACATCTAGGTTGCTTCCAAGTCCTGGCTATTGTAAACAGTGCTGCTATGAACATTGGGGTGCACGTGTCTCTTTCAATTCTGGTTTTCTCAGTGTGTATGCCCAGCAGTGGGATTGCTGGATCATAAGGCAGTTCTATTCCCAGTTTTTTGAGGAATCTCCATACTGTTCTCCATAGTGGCTGTACTAGTTTGCATTCCCACTAACAGTGTAAGAGGGTTTCCTATTCTCCACACTCTCTCCAGCATTTATTGCTTGTGGACTTTTGAATCGCAGCCATTCTGACTGGCGTGAAATGGTATCTCATAGTGGTTTTGATTTGCATTTCTCTGATAATGAGTGATGTTGAGCATCTTTTCATGTGGAACTGGAGCCTATTATACAGAGTGAAGTAAGCCAGAAAGAAAAACACAAATACAGTATACTAACGCATATATATGGAATTTAGAAAGATGGTAACAATAACCCTGTTTACGAGACAGCAAAAGAGACACTGATGTATAGAACAAACTTTGGGACTTGGGACCGGGAGAGGGCGGGATGATTTGGGAGAATAGCATTGAAATATGTACAATATCATTTCTGAAACGAATCGCTAGTCCAGGTTCGATGCCCGATAACAAATGCCTGGGGCTGGTGCACTGGGACGACCCAGAGGGATGGTATGGGGAGGGAGGAGGGAGAAGGATTCAGGATGGGGAGCACGTGTATACTGGTGGCGGATCCATCTCGATGTATGGCAAAAGCAATACAATATTGTAAAGTTAAGCAAAATAAAATTTAATTTAAAAAAAAAGGTTACAACTTTGAAAAAAAATTATGAAATGCATTCTGTGTGAAATTAACCTAAATATTGAAATATGTTATTGACCTTGACATATCAAAATATTAGAATTTTCCATGATCACTATATCCTGATATATAAAAAAATTATGGTAAAGTGTATTAATACTAATATTCTTTAGAGTCATATCTGGTGATTTCTTAATTTTATTACTTTTTATCTGTAAAATTTTTCATGAAATTTTCCAAGCCCACATTTTAGCTGGCTGTATCTGAAGTCATCATGCTCCAATTCCACTGAGTTTCTTTGGATAATCATACACTTGTTTTTCTTACCTTTTTGATTTCTAAGAAATATCATGGTATCAGACCTTGATGGGTACTGTCTTGACTGAGGGAACAGATATTTAGTACCCCATTTAAATTGACTATATAAATATTTAATTGTCATTCTGTCTTACAAGTATTGTAACTAAGGATTTTAATATAATTTAATTCTTCTCCCAACCCCTGTAGCTAGAAATGAATATTATTTTACAGATTAGAACAGAGGATTCTAGAGGCTTAATCAATTTTTCAAGTTCATAGGACCACATAGAGCTAAATTTTCATCCAAAATATTTGAATTGTTGCTGAACTGAAATAATAACATATTCAAGTATATAATTGAAAGGACATAATTTCTCCGACTCTCCGGGCAAGATGGAATATTAATATTTAGCACATATCAGTGGATAAATAAACATAATCCAGTTTAAGAATACATTACACAGTTGTTCCAAACCATTTTTCATGTTTAAAAAGCTTTTCCTAAATTTGTTTGGTATTTTCATTACATTTTCTAAGCTGCAAAGTGGGAATGTGTGCATCAGATCAGATCAGATCAGATCAGTCACTCAGTCGTGTCCAACTCTTTGCGACCCCATGAACCGCAGCACGCCAGGCCTCCCTGTCCATCACCAGCTTCCGGAGGTCACTCAGACTCACATCCATGGAGTCAGTGATGCCATCCAGCCATCTCATCCTCTGTCGTCCCCTTCTCCTCCTGCCCTCAATCCCTCCCAGCATCAGAGTCTTCTCCAATGAGTCAACTCTTCGCATGAGGTGGCCAAACTACTCGAGTTTCAGCTTTAGCATCATTCCTTCCAAAGAAATTCCAGGATTGATCTCCTTCAGAATGAACTGGTTGGATCTCCTTGCAGTCCAAGGGACTCTCAAGAGTCTTCTCCAACACCACAGTTCAAAAGCATCAATTCTTCGGCGCTCAGCCTTCTTCACAGTCCAGCTCTCACATCCATACATGACCACAGGAAAGACCATAGCCTTGACTAAGCGAACCTTTGTTGGCAAAGTGATGTCTCTGCTTTTGAATATGCTATCTAGGTTGGTCATAACTTTCCTTCCAAGGAGTAAGTGTCTTTTAATTTCATGGCTGCAGTCACCATCTGCAGTGATTTTGGAGCCCAGAAAAACAAAGTCTGACACTGTTTCCACTGTTTCCCCATCTATTTCCCATGCAGTGATGGGACCAGATGCCATGATCTTCGTTTTCTGAATGTTGAGCTTTAAGCCAACCTTTTCACTCTCCACTTTCACTTTCATCAAGAGGCTTTTTAGCCCCTCTTCACTTTCTGCAATAAGAGTGGTGTCATCTGCATATCTGAGGTTATTGATATTTCTCCCGGCAATCTTGATTCCAACTTGTGTTTCTTCCAGTCCAGCATTTCTCATGATGTACTCTGCATATAAGTTAAATAAACATGGTGACAAAATGCAGCCTTGATGTACTCCTTTTCCTATTTGAAACCAGTCTGTTGTTCCATGACCAGTTCTAACTGTTGCTTCCTGACCTGCATACAGATTTCTTAAGAGGCAGATCAGGTGGTCTGGTATTCCCATCTCTTTCAGAATTCTCCATAGTTTATTGTGCATATGTTCTTAGAAATCCATTACTTTTAGATCTCAATTATACTGAATAGGAATTGAGATGATGGGCACCCCATGGAATTCTCCAGGCCAGAATACTGGAACGGGTAGTCTTCTCCAGGGGACCTTCCCAATCCAAGGATCGAACCAAGGTCCCCTGCATTGCAAGTGGATTTCTTACCAGCTGAGCCACAAGGGAAGCCCAAAAATACTTGAAGTGAGTTGCCTATCCCATCTCGAGCAGATCTTCTTGACCCAGGATTGAACCAGAATCTCTTGCATTGCAGGCAGATTCTTGACCAAATGAGTTATCAGGGAAGCCTTGTTACTTAAATAGGTAATTTTTAAATTTCACTGTATAATTCGTATTACAAAAGTTCCCTTTTTGCCTGGTTTAAATTTAATTTGTAAGAATAAATAGATAAAATCAAACATCTCACTGATATATCTTGCAATATTGATTTTTCCTTTAAAATTTAAAAAGTTTTTTTAATACACTTTATATTTTAGAGCAATTTAGTTTACACAAAAAATTAGCAAAAAGCAGTTTTTCAAAAAAATTAAAAATAAGTTTACTATATAATCCAGCAATTTCACCTTTGAATATATACCCAAAATAATTGAAAACAATTTTTTGAATACATATTTGTACACCCATGTTTACAGCAGGATTATTCACAGTAGCTAAAGCATGGAAGCATCCCCTTTCCAGCAATCAATAAATGGATAATAGAAGTGTGTTATACACACAAAATAAACACACACACACACACACACACACACACACACACACGATGGAATGTTATTTATCCTTAAAAAGGGAGGGAATTCGGTAATGTGCTACACAAAGGGTAAAACTTGAGGACATAATGCCAGTAAGAAAAAGACAAATGCTCTATGATTCCACTCTGATATTTTGAAGGGTCAAAATCATAAAGATAAAAAATGTAATGGTAGTTTCTAGGGGATTTGTGAAGGAGAGAATGTAGTTTTTTTTTTTTTTTTTAGATAGGTACAGAATTTCAGTTTTACAAGATGGAAAGAGTCAGGAGATGAATGACAGTAATGGTTATAGAAGGGAAATATATCTAATGACACTGAACTGTACCCTTAAAAATAGTTAAGATAATAAATCTTGTTTTATGCCTGTTTGGGGGCTTCTCTGGTGGCTCAGATGGTAAAGATTCTGCTTGCAATGCAACCCTGGGTCTGGAAGATCCCCTGGAGAAGGGAATGTCTACTCACTCCAGTTTTCTTGCCTGGGAAACCCATGGACAGAGGAGCTGCAGTCCCAGGGGTTGCAAAGGGTCGGACTCAAGAGTAGGGCATGACTGATCAACTAACACTTTCATGTCTGTGTCTATTTTACCCCCCAAATGAGTGGAAGACATAAAAATATCCAATATACCTTTTACACCCTACATACATTTTCCTTTAATTTTTTTAATGTAATGAATTACAACTAATAAAATACTTTTGCTAGTTATAAAATAATTTTTTAAAATATTACAACTTTAAAATATTTTACAAACCCTAAATGTTCAATCTTGAGTCATAAAATAATTCATTTCATTGTATAGCATTATAAAATAATTTTTGCCTGCCATGTCCCAATTTTTTATCTTTGTTTTCAATTGAATACTTTCTTAGTATTTTATGACTCTCTTTAAATAAAATCTTTCATTCTTAGAGATTTCTTGTTAAATTTTTTTTAAATTCCAGTAGTTTATCATTTTATTTTTATTTTGTTTTCTCTCTTTATATTGAAGTTTGTTGCTATTGTTTAGTCACCAAGTCGTGTCTGACTCTTTTGTGAACCCATGGACTGTAGCTCCCCAGGCTCCTATGTCTATGGGATTTCCTAGGCAATAATTTTGGAGTGAGTTGCCATATACTTTTCAGGGGAATCTTCCTGATCCAGCATGAAACACGCACCTCCTGTATTGGTAGGCGATTCTTTACCACAGAGCCACCAAGGAAGCCCATACTTAAGTTAGTTATTATAAATTCCTGTATGAAGTAATTATTCTAAAGCATAAACATTTTTGTTTGTAATATACTCGTTTAGGTTATAGATGTATTAGATGTATTAGTTTAACTATTCTCTCAAGTTTTGTTTCTCATCGTTTTACTATTCATTACCTTTTGTGATTTTCATTATTATTTACATTTGATCCATTTATTATTTCATATTGTTACTAAATCTTTTCATATATATGCATTTATAATATTTTGTCTCTTTTATGGTATTGATTTTTTTTAAGTTTTGATTTGTGATCTTTATTATGTTAATTCTTTTTTTTTTTCCAAATCAGATTGTTTTTTCAAATTTTTATTGGAGTATAGTTGATTTACAATGTTCTGTTAGCTTCAGGTGTACAGCAAACTGAATCAGTTACACATATATATAAAAATGTTGGCGCACAGTGCGTCTGGCTCTTTGCGACCCCATGGATTGGTGCCTACCAGGCTTCTCTGTGCATGAAATTTTACAGGCAAGAATACTGGAGTAGTTTGCCATTTCCTCCTCCAGGTGAACTTCCCAACCCAGGTATCAAAGTATCAAAACTACATCTTTCCTGAGTCTCCTGCATTGGCAGGTGGGTTCTTTACCATTAGCCCCACATGGGACAATACTATATATATATATACACATTCTTTTTCAGATTTTTTTCCCATATAGGTTATTAGAGATTATTGAGCAGAGTTCCCTGTGCTATAAGTAGGTACTTGTTAGTTGTCTGTTTTATATATAGTGCTGTACTCTGCTTAGTCGTTCAGTCATGTCTGACTCTTTGCGACGCTATAGACTGTAGCCCACCAGGCTCCCAAGTCTGTGTGGAATCTCCAGGCAAGAATACTGGAGTGGGTTACCGTGTCCTCTTCCAGGGGATCTTTGCAACCCAGGGATCGAGCCCAGGTCTCCCACATTGCAGGAGGATTCTTTACCATCTGAGCCACCAGGGAAGCCCAAGAATACTGGAGTGGGTATATCCTTTCTCCAGGATATCTTCCTGACCCAGGAATTGAACCAGGGTCTCCTGCACTGCAGGTAGATTCTTTACCAGCTGAGCCACCAGGGAAACCCTTTTATATATAATAATGTGTGTATTTTAATTCCAATCTCTCCATTTACCCCTTCCCCCCACATTCCCCCTTTAAGTACCTATAAAGCTTGATTTCAAGATCTTTGAGTCTGTCTCTGTCTTGTAAATATATAATTCATTCTTTTTTACTTCTCACATATAATTAGAACATGGCTTACTTTTATGCTTAAAATGCTCTGTAATCTCATAATTTTTTGTGTAGGTTTATACATAAATTTTTTTGTACAAAATTGCTGTTAGTGCTGTCAAGTCTATATCATTGCCAATTTAGGATTACTCATTTATTTTAAAAAATAGTAATATTTTTAAATTTCTTACCATAATTTTGACTTTTTAATTCTCTACTTGTATTTCTTTCAGGTTAAAGTTATGTGTTTAGATTCAGGCAAGGCACAAATATTATATTGTTTTGTTGAAGCATTCCTCTCATCATTGTGTAATTATCATTTTAACTGAATTATTTTCTCTAAAGTATCCAATGTTGATATCACTAGTTTTATTTAAGTAAGAGTATTTTTTCATTCTATATATTTGTTTTCAAACTTTGTATTTTAAGTGATTTTTAAAATAAATACTATATAACTTTTAAAAATTTAATCTCAGAAAGACTATTTTAATCAACAAGCATACTCCATAGCAATTATTGTGTTTAGAAATGTGTGTGAGTTGTCTTTTTCTTGTTTTTATCTAATATTCATGGTTTTATTTTTTACTTCATTTGGCTTTGATAAAATATTAATTATTTCTTCTAACCCTTTATTGTTTGACATGATTATTTCTGCTCCCCGCACCCTACTATTGTTCCTTTACATATTTAACATACTCATCTGTCAATGGCTCTAACCTCCTCATGAATAATACAAAATATCATGGACATGTAAACTGCATAATCCTCCTTCAATATTTATTAACATAAGTAATACATACTGAGTGCCTCCTGTTCAGTGCCAGTCTCTCAGAATAAACCAGTAATATAAATGGCAAATACATCATGCCTTGGTTTCTTCAGGAGATATGTATACTACCTTAATGATTTGGCTTTAATACACATCTTTTTTTCCTTCTTTAGACAATAAAGAAGGAAATTGCTCATTTCTAATTGCTCATTTTAGTAAAGTGAAAGCTATTTCGTTGCTCTAAATTGATGAAGCAATCTCACTATTAAGAATCCATCAGATCAAATCAGATCAGATCAGTCACTCAGTCATGTCCGACTCTTCGCAACCCCATGAACCGCAGCACGCCAGGCCTCCCTGTCCATCACCAGCTCCCGGAGGTCACTCAGACTCACATCCATCGAGTCAGTGATGCCATCCAGCCATCTCATTCTCTGCCGTCCCCTTCTCCTCCTGCCCTCAATCCCTCCCAGCATCAGAGTCTTCTCCAATGAGTCAACTCTTCGCATGAGGTGGCCAAAATACTGGAGTTTCAGCTTTAGCATCATTCCTTCCAAAGAAATTCCAGAATTGATCTCCTGCAGAATGGACTGGTTGGATCTCCTTGCAGTCCAAGGGACTCCCAAGAGTCTTCTCCAACACCACAGTTCAAAAGCATCAATTCTTCGGCACTCAGCCTTCTTCACAGTCCAGATCTCACATCCATACATGACCACAGGAAAGACCATAGCCTTGACTAGGCGAACCTTAGTTGGTAAAGTAATGTCTCTGCTTTTGAATATCATGCTTAAGATCATTTTTCTGTTCAGATTTGGGTGTTAAAATGCCAGATCGTAGTCACTGTACCATTTGCCTATAGAGTATCTCTCTAGATTACTATGGGTTCTTGACAGTTTTAGAAAGATGTATTAAATTTATCCCTTCATTTCAAACTCACATATTTTTAATTTGATGTTTAGAATATTTAGTATAAGACTGTTTGCTGTACTTCATTAAGAATTAAAAATTTATAGTTTCATCTTCTTCATTAATTTCCAGAGTCTGTTATGTTTTGAATAGAACAGAATGCCATTATCTGGGTTAAGCTAAATATACCCACAAAGTTTACATCAACACTGTTCCTCTGTTTAAACTATAACTCTCAATAAAATTTTAAAAATATCCTGTACTTATATCTTTAATATATGAAATTCTTAAAAGAAACTAAATAATAATTAACACATCTGGTATAAATACATAGTAACAGTATTGTTTCCATTTTAAAATAAAACACTAATTAAATACCATATGTAGGAAGGGTATTAGATATAGTTACTTGATTTTAGCAGAACTTGTGAAAAAATATTTACCTCAAACTCATCAGTTTGGTTAGTTTCTTTTATTTGTCTTTATGTCTGCTTTAATAGTTATAATGTGAATGTCTACAGTACTCCAAGAAGCAAATAAATGTTGGAATAGGGAAAAATTACTCCAAAGAAGAGACAACTGGGTTTAAACATATTGAGATTTCCAGGCCATTTTTTTCTCTTTCATAGTGGCTTCCTTTTACACAGATTGTTAACATTTTAGTCATCATTTTCCTTGCTATAAAACAGATGTGCGACGTGAACTCATACATTTTAATTCAAAGTAATGACATTTCTGAGTACTTTATTTTTTTTTTCAGAGTCTAAAACTCAATTTATTTATTTTTTTTTAAATTTTTTACTTAAATTTAATTATTTTAATTGGAGGTTAATTACTTTACAATATTGTATTGGTTTTGCCATATATCAACATGAATTCACCACGGGTGTACATGTGTCCCCCATCCCACCTCCCTCCCCGTACCATCCCTCTGGGTCGTCCCAGTGCACCAGCCAGCCCCAAGCATCCTGTATCCAGCATCGAACCTGGACTGGTGATTCATTACTTATATGATATCATACATGTTTAAATGTCATTCTCCCAAATCATCCCACCCTCTCCCTCTCCCACAGAGTCCAAAAGACTGTTCTATACATCTGTGTCTCTTTTGCTGTCTCACATACAGGGTTATCATTACCACCTTTCTAAATTCCATATATATGCATTAGTATACTGTATTGGTGTTTTTCTTTCTGGCCTACTTCACTCTGTATAATAGGTTCCAGTTTAATCCACCTCATTAGAACTGATTCAAATGTTCAAATGTATTCATTCTCAAATCCTTGAAAACTAGGTTTTTTAAAATTTACTAAATATAGCCTAATATTTTATCTAAAATGACTACATGCATAAAATCCACTACTCTGAGGCTATGTATTTGGTCTCTACAGACCATTTTGACTTTGCTGCTGACCATTAGCAAAGTCAGTCAAGAAACAGACTAATTTCAGAGGACTTTCATCTTGTCCAACTTCCATGACTTACTAGACTCAAGATCATGACAAGGTCCTGATTTTCTTTAAGGTTCTATTCCTCTGCTATGAGAGGTTGGAAAAATATGACTTGACTTTATATCATTTTTCTAATCATTAGCCAAGTTAACAATAAAGAATGTGTTACCACAGTCCCTGTTTGTCCAAGAAATGTTAGTGTTACAATGAGAATAATAAAGATAATAAATTCTTCTTTGATGTTCTTTGATATTATGATATCTTTGATATTATGAACCTGGATAATGCCTTTTCAAATATTGTCAGTGTGCGAAATTATTAAGAAAATAACTCACTACTTTTTCACCCAGGATCTCAGCAATTCCAATAGCTCAAAGTTCCAGGTCTCTAAGTTCATTCTTTTGGGATTCCCAGGCATTCACAGCTGGCAACACTGGCTATCCCTGCCCCTGGCTCTGCTCTACCTCTTAGCTCTCCATGCCAACATCCTTATGCTGATCATTATCAATAAGGAGGCAACATTGCACCAGCCTATGTATTATTTCCTGGGCATCCTGGCTGTAGTAGGCATGGGTCTGCCTACTACCATCATGCCCAAGATTTTGGCAATCTTGTGGTTTAATGCAAAAGCCATCAGTTTCCCTCAGTGCTTTATACAGATGTATGCTATACACATCTGGTCCCATCACTACATGGGAAATAGATGGAGAAACAGTGGAAACAGTGTTAGACTTTATTTTTCTGGGCTCCAGAATCACTGCAGATGGTGACTGCAGCCATGAAATTAAAAGACACTTACTCCTTGGAAGGAAAGTTATGACCAACCTAGATAGCATATTCAAAAGCAGAGACATCACTTTGCCAACAAAGGTTCGCCTAGTCAAGGCTATGGTCTTTCCTGTGGTCATGTATGGATGTGAGAGCTGGACTGTGAGGAAGGCTGAGCGCCGAAGAATTGATGCTTTTAAACTGTGGTGTTGGAGAAGACTCTTGAGAGTCCCTTGGACTGCAAGGAGATGCAAGCAGTGCATTCTGAAGGAGATCAGCCCTGGGATTTCTTTGGAAGGAATGATGCTAAAGCTGAAACTCCAGTATTTTGGCCACCTCATGCGAAGAGTTGACTCATTGGAGAAGACTCTGATGCTGGGAGGGATTGAGGGCAGGAGGAGAAGGGGACGGCAGAGGATGAGATGGCTGGATGGCATCACTGACTCGATGAATGTGAGTCTGAGTGACCTCCGAGAGCTGGTGAGGGAGGCCTGGCGTGCTGCAGTTCATGGGGTCGCAAAGAGTCGGACACGACTGAGCGACTGATCTGATCTGATGCTATACACTGTTTTGTGGCCATGGAATCAGGCATCTTTGTTTGCATGGCTATAGATAGATATGTAGCCATTTGTTGACCACTATGCTATCCATTGATAATTACTGGCTCCTTTATGGTCAAAGCAACTGTGTTCATGGCACTCAGAAATAGCCTGACTACTATCCCAATTCCTGTGTTTGCAGCTCAGAGACAGTACTGCTCAAAGAACCAGATTGAGCACTGTCTTTGCTCAAACCTTGGAGTCACTAGCCTATCTTGTGATGATGACAAGACAGTCAAGAGTATCTACCAGCTACTTCTGGCCTGGACACTCATGGGAAGTGATTTGGGTTTGATTATTTTATCATATGCCTTGATACTTCAATCTGTATTGAAGTTGAACTCAGCAGAAGCTGCATCCAAGGCCTTAAGTACCTGCACTTCTCACCTCATCCTAATTCTTTTCTTCTACACAGTCATTATTGTCATTTCTATCACCCACAGTGCAGCAATGACAGTTCCCCTCATTCCAGTTCTACTCAATGTACTCCATAACGTTATTCCTCCTGCCCTCAATCCCATGTTCTATGCACTCAAGAACAAGGAGCTCAGACAGGGCTTATATAAACTTCTTAAACTGGACTTCAAAGGCAACTAACTTGGAGAAGATGTTCATCTTTCAAATTTTCCTACATCTGTGTTCATTACATTCTCAAGGACTGCAGATGACAGAAGTTCTAAGGAATATGAACCATTTTTAATTAATATAAGGAATCACACGCAATTAACGAAATTTCAAAAAAAGGGGTGAAACTAATACTTTATCATGTTTGTCAAGAAAGACCTTCATCCAAAAGAAAAAAAAATGAACAATAGCACAATTATGCAGACTGAATCAAGGAAGCCAGGGTGAGACAAATGGAATCTACATTTCATGTTTGTATCTCACTGCCTTGGCTAGAAATTCTGGACAATGTTGTATAGGGATGATTAGAGTAGATATCTGACAATCTTTTCTTTTTAATGAGAGTGTCTAACTCATGGACAGGGAGGCCTGGCGTGCTGCGATTCATGGGGTCGCAAAGAGTCGGACACGACTGAGCAACTGAACTGAACTGAACCCATGTACATTTCATGCAATTACTAATAGAGTACAACTTACTCTAGATATTTGCATCTTTGCTTTCTAATGTGTCTTCTATTCTTTAAATGGAAAATGGACTCCAATAGATGTTTCTATAAAGATATGCAACGTCCAATAAACATATGAAAAGATGCTGAGCATCACTGAATTCAAATCAAAACCACAAGATACTGCTATATATAATAAAATGGTTGTATTTTTTAATTTAACAGAGATTGGCAATTCTCTTGAAACATTAGACTTCTTATATATACTAGAGGGTATGTAAAAATCACATTGAGCTGTGAGAAACTGTTAGACAATTACACAAAGTTTGAAACACAATTACCATAGGACAGAAATTCAAATCCTAAGTATATAAGCAGAATAACTTAATACAAGAATAGCAACAAAATTTATACACAAATGTTCATAGCACCATTATTAGTGAAAAATTGGAAAGAATTCAAATATCCATCATTTGTTTAATGGATAAACAAAGTAGAGCATACCCATAGCCAGGATTATTATTCATTCATGAAAGGATGAAGTACAGATGTATGTCCTTTCACAGATGAACTTTGAAAACACTATGCTAATTTAAAAAAAGCAAACACTAAAGGCTACTGCAATAGGATTTCAATTACATCAAATCAGTTACTGGAATAGATAATCCACCGAATCAAAAAACATACTAGATGTTGAAAGGGATCCGAGGAATAGATCAATAGGTAGTGACTGATTAATGGTTATGGAATTTTCTTTTTATGCAATTGAAATGTCCTGAAATCAGATATTGGTGATGGTTGCACAACATTTTAAAAGTACTAAAAGGCACTTAATGTTACATTTCAGAAGTTTAAATGATAGCCATTTATGGCTTGTGTATTCCACTTCAATAAAAAATGATAAAGTGTAACAAATTCTGTATTGAAATTTTTCTCCTGTTTCTCTCTCTATATATACACACAATTAAATTGTTAAATTGTGTAAATACATATGACGCACTTTTATTTATCATAAAATTACTGAATAATCATTATTAAATTATCATATTTGTAAATTAAAATAGAAGATTTTATGTTTCAATATCATTTTATCCAAACATTGTCTCAACATGTATAGTAAATGTATATTAAGAAATGAGGAGAGAATGAATATAGGTATACATGTATAACTGAGTTCCTTCACTGTCCACCTAAAACTACCACAACATTATTAATCACCTATACCCCAATACAAAATGTTTTTGATGTTAAAACATAATTTAAAAAGAAATATATCAGAAATTGCCTGTATGTTATATAATTTGAAAGTGAATGAGTGTCAATAAAACTTTCTGAAACATCATTAGTGCTTTTAACTTCTGTCCTTCACATCCTTACAAGGAAAGGAAAAAACACTTCAATAAATATTAAAGTATCTAATATTCATTAAAGCTAAATTGTGTTCATTCTCACTCCCCCATATATAAGGCTCATATGCCAGCACGTAGATATAAATACATACAGATAAATTTATTGTCTAATTTGTGTCTCACTTTATAAACAGTAAGAATGGAAAGCTTTCACTTCTTTTCCTTCTCCAATAGGTGTTAGCTTAAATCCAATGCCAGCACCTGTATCACAAAGTGCTATGTATTCCATTGGGATACATAATACATTTTAAGATATATTTGGTTCAAAGGTACAAATATCAAGAGATTTAGTAGCTGAGGACTGTGAAAGTACATATAGTGTAGAATCATGACTTTTTTTTACTAATATCCTGAACACCTGGACCAGATTGCATTCAGCTGTGTTTTGCTTCAGAAAATAAGGTATTAAAGCACATGCAAAAGCAGGAATAGAAACAGAGTTTTTGTTTAATATGTAGGCAGAAAACACATGGAGATAATTTTTGGATGTACATTAATTGATTATTAACTTCATATGACTGAAGGTTTGATTCCATCTACCTATTAGAAGAGAGAAGTAAAGATTGGATTTAAATGGAAAAATGTTTATTTTTCCAATTCACAGATTGAAATATAGTGTAATTTTCCATGACTATTTTTCAAAGTAAATAGGAATCCAAATCTGTAGTGGTAAATATCAAGCCAGAATCACCCTCATGACCAGAGCAATGGGACTACAGCAGAACAGCTCTTGAGCATGATCACAACACTTGCCATTCACCTACCCCCATTGCTTCCCAGAAAAGAATCTCGCTCACTTACTTTATTTCTAGAGATACATATTTGTGACTGCATTTAATCTGTTTTAGACAGGGAAACCTACTTGGAGGAATAAACTTCATGTTCGAAAAAGAACATGGGATGTAAAATTGAGGACTGACTAGTGAGGAAGCAAACATTTTCTGTGGAATTTAGAAATGGGAATAGTCAACAGGTGACAATAATTGTACTTATAAATAAGTAGCCATGTTCTTATGTTGATGTAAAAACTTCAACACACTTGTCTCCTACAGAATAGTATGAGCCTGTTTTCCTTGTAGAAAAATTAAGCTATAATGTATTGAAATCATTTTAAATTTGTTTTGGAAAAAACCTAACATAATTATGGTCAGTACTACAATATTTGGTGTAAGTTGGGATCTTTAACTGAGTGTTTTTGCAAATGGGACCTATACTTTTCATGTAACAATAAATCCAGTTTCAATAATCAACACTAGAACTATCAAAAGGAAATATGGATGACAAAATAGATATTTAGCTCATATTAGGAGCTATATCCTTAGGAGTAGAGCAGAAGTGAACTCAGTTATGTTTACTATTCTTGATTTGTGGGTATCTATGATTTCCCTACTAACTTCTTTTGCTTGGACATATATAGTTAAGAGTTGATTATTCACAATATTGCAAAGCAGTTCTCCTCCAATTAAAGGAAAAGAGTTGACTATTCAAATATATTGAGAGGAAGAAATGAGTAACAATACTATTTTTTCAACAACTATTAAAATCTGTATACACTAGTCAAATAGGTATCAATAATACATTTAACAGTCTATTCTATTCCATAATAATCAGTTATAATGTGTGAAAATATATGTGTGAATGCGTGTATATATATATATATGTATATATATATATATATATATATATATATACACACGAATTGTTACAGTTTTGTTTGTTAATGACAATTTTCAAAGAAATGTGGAAAATATAACTGCATACAAATGTTAGGAGCAAATTTACAAACCTGACAAGAAATAAATCTGATAACAATTTTAGTATGTAAGGAAATGCATTCTTATAAACTCATATGATTCTTTGTCAAAAATGCTATTGCAAGGTCTTTGTTAAGCTTTGAGATCATTAGTTTCAGTCAAAATCAGTATTGCTCAATAGGAATGCTGCTTCTGCTGCTAAGTTGCTTTAGTCGTGTCCAACTCTGTGCGACCCTACAGACAGCAGCCCACCAGGCTCTTTTGTCCATGGGATTCTCTAGGCAAGAATACTGGAGTGGGTTGCCATTTCCTTCTCCAAGGCATGCATGCATGCTAAGTCACTTCAGTCATGTCTGACTCTGTGCAACCCTATGGACAGCACTCCACCAGGCTCCTCGGTTCACAGGATTCTCCAGGCAAGAACCCTGGAGTGGGTTGCCATTTCCTTCTCCAAATAGGAATGAGGTTCAATTAATGTTATGATTGCATGAAGTGAGTTCCCCACCTTTAATATTTGCATTGTATGGGGACTACCCTGGTGGCTCAGAGAGTAAAGAATCTGCTTGCAATGCAGGAGACCCAGGTTTGATTTCTGGGTCAGGAAGATCTCCTGGAGAAGGGCATGGCAACCCATTCCAGTATTCTTGCCTGGAGAATCCCATGGACAGAGGAGCCTGTCTGGCTACAGTCCTTGGGGTCACAAAGAGTCAGACACAACTGAGCAACTAATGCACTAACTCACTTGCCACCTTTAAATATTTTACCATGTACTAATAAAGCGAAGAAGATAATTTGAATTTATTCTTTTTTTTTTTTTGCTTGTCTTATTTATTTATTTTAAATTTTATTTTGCTTAACTTTACAATATTGTATTGCTTTTGCCATTCATCAAAATGAATCCGCCACAAGTATACATGTGTTCCCCATCCTGAACCCTCCTCCCTCCTCCCTCCCCATACCATCCCTCTGGATCGTCCCAGTGCGCCAGCCCCAGGCATCCGTTATCAGGCATCGTACCTGGACAGGCGACTCGTTTCAGAAATGATATTATACATATTTCAATGCTATTCTCCCAAATCATCCCACTCTCTCCCTCTCCCAGAGTCCAAAAGACTGTTCTATACATCAGTGTCTCTTTTGCTGTCTCGTATACAGGGTTATTGTTACCATCTTTCTAAATTCCATATATATGCATTAGCATACTGTATTTGTGTTTTTCTTTCTGGCTTACTTCACTCTGTATAATAGGCTCCATTTCCATCCACCTCATTAGAACTGATTCAAATGTATTCTTTTTAATGGCTGAGTCATACTCCATTGTGTATATGTACCACTGCTTTCTTATCCATTCATCTGCAGATGGACATCTAGGTTGCTTCCAAGTCCTGGCTATTGTAAACAGTGCTGCTATGAACATTGGGGTACACGTGTCTCTTTCAATTCTGGTTTTCTCAGTGTGTATGCCCAGCAGTGGGATTGCTGGATCATAAGGCAGTTCTATTCCCAGTTTTTTGAGGAATCTCCATATTGTTCTCCAAAGTGGCTGTACTAGTTTGCATTCCCACCAACAGTGTAAGAGGGTTCCCTTTTCTCCACACCCTCTCCAGCATTTATTGCTTGTGGACTTTTGGATCACAGCCATTCTGACTGGCGTGAAATGATACCTCATAGTGGTTTTGATCTGCATTTCTCTGATAATGAGTGATGTTGAGCATCTTTTCATGTGTTTGTTAGCCATCTGTATGTCTTCTTTGGAGAAATGTCTATTTAGTTCTTTGGCCCATTTTTTGATTGGGTCATTTATTTTGCTTGTGGGCAGCAATATGAAACAGAGAAATTAAGCAACTTTATGCAATGAGGTTAAATTGCTGCATGTAAAGTATCTCATCTATTGTTTCATGAAGGTGATCTTGGTCCACTATTTATTGAGTAGGCCAAAAAGTTGGTTCAGGTAGTGAATACATTATTCAATACATCTCTGGATGAAAATGAAAAAGGTGTCTTTTATTTTTAGTTAAAACCAAATGAATTATTTGGCCAACTCAATACTAGTTTGGCTTTCTATTTTGTATTTTGTAATATTTCTTCCTTAATTTGTGGGTATGTTTTTAGTGTATTTGTGTAATTTTTGTTTAATTAGTATAAATTTTGTTTCCAAAAATTTTGTGCATTTTCAGTTTATTATTTTCTTTGCACTCTCCTTATGATTCATATATATATATATATATATATATATATATATATATATATATACATTTTACTGCATAAATATTTTCATATAATCAAGGGCTCCCCAGGAGGCACTAGTGGTAAAGAACCTGCCTGCCACTGCAGGAGACCTGAGATGCAATTTTGATCCCTGAGTCAGAAAGATCTGGAGAAAAGGGCACGGCAATCCGCTCCAGTATTCCTACATGGAGAATCCTATGGACAGAGGAAGCACAGTTCACAGGGTCGCAGAGTTGACATGACTGAAGCGACATGGCTTGTATGCATACAATGTAAAATGCCACCAATTTGTAGTACTGTTTTACCAACTGAACTTTATTTCTAAATCCAAATATCTGTTTTGACTGCTGCCTTATTTGTTACATTTTTTTGGAAATTCTTTTGTTATCTATTTGTAATGAAGAATTTTTTTTAGATTTAAGTTTTCTCTTGTCTTATGAAGTAGAATTCATACTTCTGTTTCTTCCTTTTATACTTTGAAAAAATAATATTTAAATACATGTTTAAATACTTAGAATGTCCTTGAAATATGTGTATTATCATATGTGAAATGGATCGCCAGTCCAGATTCTATGCATGATACAGGGTGCTTGGGGCTGGTGTGCCGGGATGACCCAGAGGGATAGGATGGGGAGGGAGGTGGGAGGGGGTTCAGGATGGGGAACACATGTACACCCATGGCAGATTCATGTCAATGTATGGCAAAACCAATACAATATTGTAAAGTAGTTAGCCTCCAATAAATGAATAAATGTTAAAAAGTAAAAAAAAGAAAAGAAAAGAAAAGAAATTATGTTTTGTACTAAATATAATTAAAAGTCCTTAAAACCCTGACATAATTTAAATTAATTACTGTTTAATCATTTGGTAACTAGATTTTTTTAAATTGAATTCTAAAACATTGATAAAAGCATAATTTTAAGTTCAAATAAATAAATACTTAGAGTGGAATGAAATAGTTCTTAAAGTTTTATGAAATTTGAATCATTAGTTCAAGAATCTATTCATTCACTCAAAAATTTATTGATATTTAAAGTGTAATGTGTTGCTATACAATTCAAGTGAGTTAGTCACTCAGCCATGTCCGACTCTTTGTGACCCCATAGATTGTAGCCCAACAGGATCCTCTGTCCATGGGATTCTCCAGGCAAGAATACTGGAGTGGGTTGCCATACCCTTCTTCAGGGGATATTCCCCACCCAGGAATCAAACCGAGGTCTCTTGCATTGCAGGCAGATTTTTTACTGTCTGAGCCATCAGAGAAGTCCCCACACAATGCAAATATAAATATAAATACAATAAGTTCAAATATTAAGATTTTTGCTTAAATTCTGGTGGATCCAAGTTACGAGTTCTTTTTGTATTACTATGATGCTACAATCAGATCATATCAGTCGCTCAGTCGTGTCCAACTCTCTGCGACCCCATGAATCGCAGCAAGCCAGGTCTCCCTGTCCATCACTAACTCCTGGAGTTCACTGAGACTCGTGTCCATCGAGTCAGTGATGTCATCCAGCCTTCTCATCCTCTGTTGTCCTCTCTCCTCTTGCCCCCAATCCCTCCCAGCATCAGAGTCTTTTCCAATGAGTCAACTCTTCGCATGAGGTGGCCAAAGTGCTAAAATGATGCTAAAATACAAAGAGATATTAATCCATTGAAAAATATATTCCTTACCTATGATGCCTGCTTCTTTTTTATTTACATCATGTTAAGTAGTTTAACAGATGACTCCCTGTCCTCTCTGAGATAAAGTTGATATTCCAAAATAAAGTGGTGCTTGAAGTTGCAGTGATTGTAGGAGGGCACAAAATAAGATAGATTATTGCAATTAACAAAGCAAAAAATAGCAGTGAACTTGAGAAGAAAGCAGAGCACAGTAACAGAAGAAAGAAACTATTCTAGCATGCTCTAAGACCATTTTCTTTTTCCTCTTTGAATTCTCCAGATATCCTCCAAAATTTTGCTTAGTTTCATTTTCATTTCATTTCTACCTACTCTTATATGACTGTGAGAATTTATTATAGCACAAGAAAGATCTTTGAAGGGTACTCTTATAAAGCAGTTCATACCATGCTACTTTACTATTTCCAAAAAAGTTGCTTTTTGCAATATCTAAACGGTCCTCTTTTGTTGTGAATATATAAAGATAAAACAGGGTTGTAGGTAGAAAAATTAACAAGTAACAACTTTATATCCCTGATTCATCCACTATTTTAAACAATGCTAACTATACTTTTAGTGTATCGTTGGACTGTACTATAAGTATATATAGTAACATGATGGACAAAGTTTAATTTAACCTATACTATGTTAAATTAATTTATGTTATGTTATTTAACATAGTATAGGTTTAATTAATTTAACATAGGGAAAAAATTTAACATATACTATGGATGCAAATATGTCAGATGTGATAAAGTCCAAGGACGAGGCATCATTAAAATTGACAAGGTGAATCAAATTTTATATTTAACTGTGAGATTGTGTCCCTCTACTGCTCAATATCAAGAACACTAGAAGCCAATCATATATTTCTCTAGGATGCATATTGGTTGATTATTTTCTGGGAAAAATGCAAATGCCTCAGGGAAAAAATCCACTGGGAAATAAGAATGTCAACAGTGCTCAAAGGAGATCTTACAGTAGCACACACAGTAAATCCAACCAATTAATGAGACTCACTCATCACCCAGAGTTTCAAATCAGCTTACTAAGGACTTTTGTGAATTAATCATCAAAGAACACTAATAATGAGAAAATAGAGAAATTAAGGGAAAAATTCCATTCACCATTACAACGAAAAGAATAAAATACTTAGGAATATATCTACTTAAAGAAACTAAAGACCTATATATAGAAAACTATAAAACACTGGTGAAAGGAATAAAAGAGGACACTAATAGATGGAGAAATATACCATGTTCATGGATCAGAAGAATCAATATAGTGAAAATGAATATACTACCCAAAGCAATCTATAGATTCAGTGCAATCCCTATCAAGCTACCAACAGTATTTTTCATAGAGCAAGAACAAATAATTTCACAATTTGTATGGAAATACAAAAACCTCGAATACCAAAGCAATCTTGAGAAAGAAGAATGGAACTGGAGGAATCAACCTGCCTGACTTCAGGCTCTACTACAAAGCCACAGTCATCAAGACAGTATGGTACTGGCATAAAGACAGAAATATAGATCAATGGAATGAAATAGAAAGCCCAGAGATAAATCCATGCACATATGGACACCTTATCTTTGACAAAAGAGGCAAGAATATACAATGGATTAAAGACAATCTCTTTAACAAGTGGTGCTGGGAAAACTGGTCAAACACTTGTAAAAGAATGAAACTAGAACACTTTCTAACACCATACACAAAAATAAACTCAAAATGAATTAATGATCTAAACGTAAGACCAGAAACTATAAAACTCCTAGAGGAGAATATAGGCAAAACACTCTCCAACATAAATCACAGCAGGATCCTCTATGACCCACCTCCCAGAATACTGGAAATAAAAGCAAAAATAAACAAATGGGACCTAATTAAAATTAAAAGCCTCTGCACAACAAAGGAAACTATAAGCAAGGTGAAAAGACAGCCTTCAGAATGGGAGAAAATAATAGCAAATGAAGCAACTGACAAACAAACTAATCTCAAAAATCTACAAGCAACTCCTACAGCTCAATTCCAGAAAAATAAATGACCCAATCAAAAAATGGGCCAAAGAACTAAATAGACATTTCTCCAAAGAAGACATACAGATGGCTAACAAACACATGAAAAGATGCTCAACATCACTCATTATCAGAGAAATGCAAATCAAAACCACAATGAGGTACCATTTCACACCAGTTAGAATGCTGCGATCCAAAAGTCTGTAAGCAATAAATGCTGGAGAAGGTGTGGAGAATAGGGAACCCTTTTACACTGTTGGTGGGAATGCAAACTAGTACAGCTACTATGGAGAACAGTGTGGAGATTCCTTAAAAAACTGGGAATAGAACTGCCTTATGACCCAACAATCCTACTGCTGGGCATACACACCAAGGAAACCAGAATTGAAAGAGACACATGTACCCCAATGTTCATCTCAGGACTGTTTATAATAGCCAAGACATGGAAGCAACCTAGATGCCCATCAGCAGATGAATGGATAAGAAAGCAGTGGTACATATAGACAATGGAGTATTACTCAGCCATTAAAAAGAATACATTTGAATCAGTTCTAATGAGGTGGATGAAACTGGAGCCTATTATACAGAGTGAAGTAAGCCAGAAAGAAAAACACCAATATAGTACACTAACGCATATATATGGAATTTAGAAAGATGGTAACGATAACCCTGTATGCAAGACAGCAAAAGAGATACAGATGTATAGAACAGTCTCTGTGGGAGAGGGAGAGGATGGGATGAATTGGGAGAATGGCATTGAAACATGTATAATATCATATAAGAAACGAATTGCCAGTCCAGGTTCAAGGCAGGATGTAGGATGCTTGGGGCTGGTGTACTGGGATGATACAGAGGTATGGTATGGGGAGGGAGGTGGGAGAGGTGTTCAAGATGGTGAACACATGTACACCCATGGAGGATTCACGTTGATGTATCGCAAAACCATTACAATATTGTAAAGTAAATAAAATAATAAAATAAAATACATTAATGTTCTTTAAAAAAAGAACATGTGACATGTGAAAAATAGTCCCAATATTAAGATTAAAAACAATGCAAGCTATAAAAATAAACTATTAAAATTAGAGGTCATTAAAATAATATATATAAAAGAATTGTTATTTTTGTCTAAATATATATCTTTTTAAGTCTACCTTCTTCATTATCCTATTATAAGTATAATGGAATGGTATCACTTGGATTAGAATGAACATATTTTCTGGGACTATATTCACACTATTGTTCTGTACATACTATTATTTTGAACCACATTTTCCAACACATTATGTCCTGATAATACATCCCTAATATTTAATTTATTGAAAGCATATAAATAAATATATAATAGGCATTTAGGAGAAACAGATCATGAAATATGTTTCCCTTTTGCATTAAAATGTATGTGATTAATAAATTTTGACAGATAAGCACTAATGTGATTCAAGTAATTTGATTTTCAAAATCTTTACCTCAAACTAACATTTTAATGCCTCTTCAAACACTGTCAGAGAGATTATTAAGAATAGTAACCTTGAATGTTTTTCTTCTTAGTGAATTATGTTCCACAATCTTGGAGATTTCAACAGCTCAAAGTTCCAGGTCTCTGAGTTCATTCTTTTGGGATTCCCAGGCATTCACAGATGGCAGCACTGGCTATCCCTGCCCCTGGTTCTGCTCTACCTCTTAGCTCTCAGTGCAAACATCCTTATCTTGATCATCATCAATCAAGAGGCAACACTGCACCAGCCTATGTATTATTTCCTGGGCATCCTGGCTGTGGTTGACATGGGCCTTGCTACCACCATCATGCCCAAGATTTTGACCATCTTGTGGTTCAATGCGAAGACCATTGGTCTCCCTGAGTGCTTTGTACAGATGTATGCCATACATAGCTTTGTAGGAAAGGAATCAGGCATTTTTGTCTGCATGGCTATAGATAGATATGTGGCAATTTGTCAACCACTGTGTTATTCATCAATCATCACCAAATCTTTTGTGGTCAAAGCTACTGTGCTCATGGCACTGAGAAACAGCCTGACTACCATCCCAATTCCTGTGTTGGCGGCTCAGAGACACTATTGCTCAAAAAACCAAATTGAGCACTGTCTGTGCTCTAATCTTGGTGTCACTAGTCTATCTTGTGATGACAGGACAATCAACAGTGTTTACCAGCTACTTCTGGCCTGGATACTCATGGGGAGTGACTTGGTTTGATTCTTGTATCCTATGCTTTGATATTTCACTCTGTACTGAAACTGAACTCAACGGAAGCTACATCCAAGGCCCTGAGTACCTGCACTTCTCACCTCATCCTAATCCTGTTTTTCTACACCATCGTTATTGTCATTTCTATCACCCATAGTGCAACAATGACGTTTCCCCTCATCCCAGTTCTACTCAATGTACTCCACAACGTCATTCCTCCTGCTCTCAATCCTATGGTCTATGCACTCAAGAACAAGGAGCTCAGACAGGGCTTGTGTAAGCTCCTTAAGCTGGACTTCAAAGGCAATTAACTTGGAGAGGATGCTCAAATTTGTAATTTCCCTATGTATATAATCATTATATTCTTCAAAGATTATTGATAAAGAAGAACTAAGAAACACTAACATTTTTCTGTTACTTATGGAATCAGTGGAAATTAATGAAACTTTAAAAATGAGAATGAAATAATCTTGCTTTTCAATAAATTTCTTCATCAAATGAGTAACGCAGTGATGTTGATTGTCTCAAGGAATCCACAGAAAGACAACAGAATATATATTCCATTTTTGTCTCCAGTTTCTCTAAATAGAACTTCCAAACAGTATTTAATAGAAATGGTTAAAGAGATATCTGCCATTTTCTTCTTTTTTAATTAAAGTATTTAATCCATATATATTTTATTTAATTACTGATAGCATATAACTGCTCCATGACAAAACTAGACAGCATATTAAAAAAGCAAAGACATCTTTGATGACAAAGGCCCCTATAGTCAAAGTTATGGTTTCTCTGGTAGTCACTTATGGACAGGAGAGTTGGACCGTAAAGAAGGCTGGTGCTAAAGCTGAAGCTCCCGTCCTTTGGCCACCTGCTGCCTCAGTTCAGTTCAATCACTCAGTTGTGTCCGACTCTTTGTGACCCCATGAAACGCAGCACACCAGGCCTCCCTGTCCATCACCAACTCCCAGAGTTCACTCAGACTCACGTCCATCAAGTCAGTGATGCCATCCAGCCATCTCATCCTCTGTCGTCCCCTTCTCCTCCTGCCCCCAATCCCTCCCAGCATCAGAGTCTTCTCCAATGAGTCAACTCTTCGCATGAGGTGGCCAAAGTACTGGAGTTTCAGCTTTAGCATCATTCCTTCTATAGAAATCCCTGGGCTGATCTCCTTCAGAATGGACTGTTTGAATCTCCTTGCAGTCCAAGGGACTCTCAAGAGTCTTCTCCAACATCACAGTTCAAAACCATCAATTCTTTGGCGCTCAACCTTCTTCACAGTTCAAGTCTCACATCCACACATGACCACAGGAAAAACCATAGCCTTGACTAGACGGACCTTTGTTGGCAAAGTAATGTCTCTGCTTTTGAATATGCTATCTAGGCTGGTCATAACTTCCTTCCAAGGAGTAAGCGTCTTTTAATTTCATGGCTGCAGTCACCATCTGCAGTGATTTTGGAGCCCCCAAAATAAAGTCTGACACTGTTTCCAGTGTTTCCCCATCTATTTCCCATGAGGCGATGGGACCAGATGCCATGATCTTTGTTGCCTACAGGTGACTAATTCTAAAAGACCCTGATGCTGGGAAAGAATGAGCACAGGAGGAGAAGGGGATGACAGAGTAAGAATGATTAAATGGCATCTCTGACTCAATAGACATGGGTCTGGGCAAACTCTGGGATACAGTGAAGTACAGGGAAGCCTAGCATCTGCAGTTCAAGGATGTCAAAGAGCCAGACATGATTTAGCAACTGAGAAACAACTGCTCCAGATATTTGTGTTTCTTTCTGAGATGTTTTACCATTTTTAAATGATAAAAGAACTTGAGTAGACACTTCTCTAAAGAAGATATGGGATGCCAGCAACTATATGAAAAAATTTCAACATCATTAAATTAAAATCAAAACAACAATAATCACAATAAGTTTAGGATAATTAATGTACACCTTAAATGATTACTATTTTGTTTAAATTTAGCAGATATTAGCAATATTTTGAACATGGCATTATTATACATTGATGGAGAGTATGTAAAAATCACACAGGCGCTGTGGAAAAAAGTTTAGTGATTACTCAGTTTAAAAGTAGTCACCATATGACTCAGAAATTTAACTCCTAAGCATATAATCAGACAACTACACACAGCTTCAGCAAAAATTTTATGTAGAAATGTTCATAGTATCATTGTTAATCAAAAAGTGGAGAGAAGTCAAATGCTGTTGAATATCAGTTGTTTAATAGATAAACAATATTAAGCATATCCTTTTCAGGAATTATTATTCATCCATAAAAAGGATGAAGTTCTGATACATGTTCTTGTATAAATAAAATTTGAAAAAAGCATGCTAAATAAAAAAGACAGACACTAAAGGCTACAGGTTGCATGCTTTCAATTACATCAAATCTCCAGAAGAGGGAATCCATTGAACAACAACAAAAAATAGTCCTTGGTAAGAAGAGAAGCGACGAATTAATAAGCAGTTACTGATTAATGCTACAGATATTTCTTCTGAGGTAATGGAAATGTTTTGAAATAGTATTGTGCTGACGGTTGTGCAGCACTTTGAATGTACCAAAAGGTACTCAGTTGTGCATTTTTGAGTGCTATTTTATGTGGCATGTGAATTTCACTTCAATAAAAAAATGATAAAAGGCAAAAAAAAAAAAAAAAAACAAACCGAAACGACTGTTCTCTCTGTCTTTCCCTATGTATGTATATATGTCTCTCTCTATGTATGCATATATGTCTCTCTATATATATGGAAAATGGTTAAAATAATTTACTTATAATATAACATCAATTTAAAATGGTACAATTTATTTTTTAGTAGGTATTACTAGAACTTTTGTCAATACAGGAGCCCATGTATATACATCTCTCTCATTCTCTTTAGGCACCAAGTCGTGTCTGACTCTTGTGACTTCATGGATAGTAGCCTGCCAGGCTCCTCTGTCCATGGGATTCTCTGGGAAAGAATACTGGAGTGGGTTGCCATTTCCTTTTCCAATATATACATATAGCAAATATATGGGCTTCCCTGGGAGCTCAGACGGTAAAGAATCTACCTGCAATGTAGGAGATCCGAATTCAATCACTGTGTCAGGAAGATCCTCTGGAGGAAGCTATGGCAACCCACTCCAATATTCTTGCCTGGAGAATTCCATGGACAGAGGACCCTGGCAGGCTACAATCTACGGGGTCACAAAGAGTCAGATGCAACTGACTAGCATACACATAGAAAATATATATTTAAAAATGTGCCAACAGTTAATTCTACATTATAAAATTTAAAGTATCTGATTTATCTACTTCTAAAATGATTTTTCCAAATAGTAAAAAATACAAGTGTTGCTTTCAATATCTAATTAATGGATATGTAACTAGAATCATTTGTGTTTTATTAGTTTTTATGTTATCATCAACATCATTATTATCTCAAAACCTAGGCATCAAAATATTACTAACATAATAAGCCTGAACTGTTGATGGAGTTATACATTTCCATAATATTCATGATCATCCTCACATGCAAGAACAAAAACTGAATGAATAAAAAGAAATAGGAACATGTGTGTGAATAAAACCTCTGAACATCCTTACAAGGGAAGGAAGAGAATTCTTTAATAAACATTAAAATCTCTGTTGTGTCCACTCTGTGCGACCCCGTAGACAGCAGCCAATCAGGCTCCCCCGTTCCTGGGATTCTTCAGGAAAGAACACTGGAGTGGGTTGCCATTGCCTTCTCCAATGCATGAAAGCAAAAAGTGAAAGTGAAATCGCTCAGTCATATCCGACTCTTAGCAACCCCATGGACTGCAGCCTACCAGGCTCCCCCATCCATGGGATTTTCCAGGCAAGAGTACTGGAGTAGATACATACAGATTAATTTATCCTCCATGTGTTATCTTCTAGGCAGTGAGAATAGAAACTTCCACTGCTCCTTTTCCAATAGGGGTTAGCTTAATTCCCAAATCAGTACCTGTATCTCAAGTGTTTTGCAATATTCCCTAGGATACATAACACATCTTAAAAATATTCAGTCCTATAGTGCAAATGTCAAAAGATTTAGTAGTTGAGGACTTGAATGTATATATATTGTACATTCTTGATTTTTTTAAACCAATATACTGAACACCTGGAGCAGATTGCATTCAACTCACTGTTTGGCTTTCCAGAAACTAAGGTATTAAAGGACATACAAAGGTGAGAGAAGAGGCAGAATCTTTTTTAATTCCCTATTGGAGAAGGAAATGGCAACCCACTCCAGCGTTCTTGCCTGGAGAATTCCAGGGAGGGCGGAGCCTGGTGAGCTGCTGTCTATGGGGTCGCACAGAGTCAGACACAACTGAAGCGATTTAGAAGCAGCAGCAGCAGCAGGGAATAAAAAATTTGAGGAGTTTTTGGATTTATAATAACTGATTATTATATCCACACAACTTCAGGTATGATTCCATCTACCAATTTGAAGGCTGAAATGTTCAGAAAGACTGGATTTTCATTGGAAAATAATGACTTCTCTTGTTGTCAGATTACAATACAGTACATTTTTCAATGTTTATTATGAATATCTAGTTATTTTTCTAAGCAAATGGTAATCATTTTTGGCTCTGTTGTGCTAGTATTAAGAAAGAAGTGTGGCTGTTTAATGAAGAATGAGGAAACAGCAAGAGAATGGCTCTTGATTATAGTCATAGGACTCTTGTAATTTACCTACCCTCCCACTGATCTCAGATTAAGAATCTAATTTACATACTTTATTTCTAGAGATACTTATTTGTGACTGAATTTTATTAAATTTATGTAGGAAAATCTCCTGGGAGGAGGAATAAACAACCATATTAGAAAAAGAACATGGAATGTAAAATTGAGAACTGATTAGTGAGGAAACAAACATTTCTATGGAGTTTAGAAACAGGAAGAGGCAACAGGTGGTACAATAATTGTACTTATAAATAAGTGACCATGTTCTTGTGTTAATGTCACAACTTCAACACACTTGTCTCCCACAGAACAACATGAGCCCATTTTCCTTGCAGAAAACTTAAGTTATAATGTATTGAAATCATTTCAAATTTGTTTTGGAAAGTCTAATGTAATTAATGGACTTCCCTGGTGGCTCAGATGGTAAAGCGTCTGCCTACAATGCGGGAGACCTGGGTTCAATCCCTGGGTTGGGAAGATCTCCTGGAGAAGGAAATGGCAACCCACTCCAGTATTCTTGCCTGGAAAATCCCATGGATGGAGAAGCCTGGTAGGTTACAGTCCATGGAGTCGCAAAGAGTTGGACACGACTGAGCAACTTATGACTATGTAATTATGGTCAGTACTACAATATTTGGTTTAAGCTTGGCTTGTTAACTGAGAGTATTGCAAATGTATTGCAAATGGAAGTAGACTTCTCATGTAACAAGAAAACCAGCTTTAATAATCGACACTAGAACTACTAAAAGGAAACAAGAAGGACATAAATAGGATATTTATCTCATCTTTAGGAACTATATCCTTAGAAATAGAGCACAAATGACCTCAGAGATATATTTGCTATTCTCAGTGATTTTTTTTTTTAAATCAGGGCTTTTTCTGGGCTTCTCTGGTGGCTCAGACAGTAAAGAATCCACTTGCAATACAGGAGACCAGGGTTCAATCCCGGGGTTCAGAAGATCCCCTGGAGAAGGGAATGGCTACCCACTCCAGTATTCTTGTCTGGAGAATTCCACAGACAGAGAAGACTAGCTTTCTCTACCTGTATTTCACAGACACAAAGAGATAAGAGTTGACAGTTCAAAGGTATTGAGAGGAAGATCATAGAGGATCCTGCTGAGATGTATGTCAGAGAGTATTTTGCCTATGTTTTCCTCTAGGAGTTTTATGGTTTCTGGTCTTACATTTAGATCTTTAATCCATTTTGAGTTTATTTTTGTTAATGGTGTTAGAAAGTGTTCTAGTTTCATTCTTTTATAAATGTTTGACCAGTTTTCCCAGCACCACTTGTTAAAGAGATTGTCTTTAATCCGTTGTATATTCTTGCCTCCTTTGTCAAAGATAAGGTGTCCATAGGTGCTTGGATTTATCTCTGGGCTTTCTATTTTGTTCCATTGATCTATATTTCTGTCTTTATGCCAGTACCATACTGTCTTTACGACTGTGGCTTTGTAGTAGAGCCTGAAGTCAGGCAGGTTGATTCCTCCAGTTCCATTCTTCTTTCTCAAGATAGCTTTGGCTATTTGAGGTAACAAATGAGACCTAATTAAACTTAAAAGCTTCTGCACAACAAAGGAAACTATAAGCAAGGTGAAAAGACAGCCTTCAGAATGGGAGAAAATAATAGCAAATGAAGCAATTGACAAACAACTAATCTCAAAAATATACAAGCAACTCCTACAGCTCAATTCCAGAAAAATAAATGACCCAATCAAAAAATGGGCCAAAGAACTAAATAGACATTTCTCCAAAGAAGACATACAGATGGCTAACAAACACATGAAAAGATGCTCAACATCACTCATTATCAGAGAAATGCAAATCAAAACCACTATGAGATATCATTTCACACCAGTCAGAATGGCTGCGATCCAAAAGTCCACAAGCAATAAATGCTGGAGAGGGTGTGGAGAAAAGGGAACCCTCTTACACTGTTGGTGGGAATGCAAACTAGTACAGCCACTATGGAGAACAATATGGAGATTCCTCAAAAAACTGGGAATAGAACTGCCTTATGATCCAGCAATCCCACTGCTGGGCATACACACTGAGAAAACCAGAATTGAAAGAGACACGTGTACCCCAATGTTCATAGCAGCACTGTTTACAATAGCCAGGACTTGGAAGCAACCTAGATGTCCATCTGCAGATGAATGGATAAGAAAGCAGTGGTACATATACACAATGGAGTATGACTCAGCCATTAAAAAGAATACATTTGAATCAGTTCTAATGAGGTGGATGGAACTGGAGCCTATTATACAGAGTGAAGTAAGCCAGAAAGAAAAACACAAATACAGTATGCTAATGCATATATATGGAATTTAGAAAGATGGTAACAATAACCCTGTTTCAGATCAGATCAGTCGCTCAGTCATGTCCGACTCTTCACGACCCCATGAACTGCAGCACGCCAGGCCTCCCTATCCATCACCAGCTCTCGGAGGTCACTCAGACTCACATTCATCGAGTCAGTGATGCCATCCAGCCATCTCATCCTCTGTCGTCCCCTTCTCCTCCTGCCCTCAATCCCTCCCAGCATCAGAGTCTTCTCCAATGAGTCAACTCTTCGCATGAGGTGGCCAAACTACTGGAGTTTCAGCTTTAGCATCATTCCTTCCAAAGAAATCCCAGGGCTGATCTTCAGAATGGACTGGTTGGATTTCCTTGCAGTCCAAGGGACTCTCAAGAGTCTTCTCCAACACCACAGTTCAAAAGCATCAATTCTTCGGCGCTCAGCCTTCTTCACAGTCCAGCTCTCACATCCATACATGACCACAGGACAGACCATAGCCTTGACTAGGCGAACCTTTGTTGGCAAAGTGATGTCTCTACGAAACAGCAAAAGAGACACTGATATAAAACAATCTTTTGGACTCTGGGAGAGGGAGAGGGTGGGATGATTTGGGAGAATAGCATTGAAATATGTATAATATCATTTCTGAAATGAGTCGCCAGTCCAGGTACGATGCCTGATAACGGATGCCTGGGGCTGGTGCACTGGGACGACCCAGAGGGATGGTATGGGGAGGGAGGAGGGAGGAGGGTTCAGGATGGGGAACACATGTATACTTGTGGCGGATTCATTAATGTGGCCACATTAATAATTATATGAATAATTATATGAATGTGGCCATTCATATAATGGCGTGCAAACATTAGACAAATATTTACAAGCCTGACAAGAAAGAAACCTGATGACAGTTTTGGTTTGTAAGAAACACATTCTTAGTATATTGTAAACTCATATTATTTGTCAAAAGCACAAATTGCAAGGCTTCTGTTAGCCTTGCCATTGTTACCTTCAGTCCACACCAATGTTACTAAACAGGAATTTGAGGATTAATTAATAAATTTTGGCTGCTTTAAGTGAATTCCCCAATTTGAAATTTCTTCCACATACTAATAAACTAGATAATTTAAATATATTTTATTTTGCTTGTGGACAATCATATGAACATGGACATGGAACAATGTGATATACTGAGGATTAACTGCTGTGTGTAAACATGTCATCTATTGCTTTACCAAGGTGATCTTCACCCACCATTTACTTGTTTGGGTTTCTATTTTGTTTGTGTGTCTATTTCCTCCCTTTTGGAGAAGTATGTGTTTGGTTTATATAATTTTTGTTTCCAAAAAACTTTCTGCATTTTTAGTTTACACTCTTTTTGTCATTTATATATATACATACTTACATATATGTATTTTATTGCATTAAGCATTTGCAAATAATCAGTGTGAAATAATGCCAACTAGCAGTATTGTTTTACTAATTGAAATTTATTTCCAAACCGAAACAATTAGTTTTGATTGCTGCCGCATATTTTCCTTGCATTTTTGAAACTGTTTTTATTGTATATACTTTATATTAGGGAATTGCTTTGAGAATTTACATTTTCCTGTTGATTTGAAAGAGATATTATAGTTCTATTTTTCCTGATGTTTCCTTTTATACTTTTGAAAAGGCAGCAATTAAATTACAGAATAACAATTCTTAAAGTCATAAAATGTGAATAATTTATTTAGTAACCTGTTCATTAACTCTAAAAAATTTATTGATATCAAATGTATGCATTATGTCTTACTAAACAACGGAAATATATAAAATATTATGCACAAATAATAATTTTTTGTTAAATTCTGTTGGATTCAAGTTCTCAATGTGTTTTATAATATTATGATGTTAAAATAGAAAGAGATATCGATCCATTGGCAAACATAGTCCTTACCTATAAAGTCCGCCTCATTTGTGTGTTTGTGTGTTCAGTCACTCAGTCATGTCTGACTCCTTGTGATCCCATAGACTGCGGCCTGCCAGGCTCATCTGTCCATGGAATTTTCCAGGCAAGAATACTAGAATGGGTTTTCATTTACTATTCCAGGGGTTCCTCCTGACCCAGGGATCAACCCATGTCCCTGACATCTCTTACATTGGCAGGCAGACAAAGATCCAAAGGATGATTCCTTGTCCTCTCTCAGACAAAGCTGATACTGCTACAGCAGGTAATGCTTAAAGCTGGAGTGGAGGTGGGAGGGTACAAAATAGAATAGAAAACTGAAGAACCACAAAGCTAAAACTATTGGAGATTTTGAATAAGAAATGTCAAACAACAGAAAAAATTTTAAAAAGAAAAAAAAAGAAACTGATTTAACAGAATTTTAACCATGATTCAGTTGTAAGATCACTGGTCTTATAACTATTGGTCTTTTGCTATTTGGTCTTTTGCTATTTGAAAAATCCCCTAATTGCCTGCAAAGTTTTGCTTGATTTCATTTCTACCTGCTCCTTTATGAGTCCAAGAATTTGTTATAGCACAAGAAAGGTCTTTGAAGAGGCTCTTATTAAGTAGTTCATATTATGTTGCATAGCTACTTTCAAAGAAGTTATTTCTTGCAGTATCTATACTATCCTCTTTCTTTGTGAATACATAAAGATAAAACAGGATGTAGGTAAAAAAAATAATAAGTAACAACTTTATAACTCTGACTCATACAGTATTTTAAACATTTAACTACTCTCTTGGAATTCCTTGGTGTTTCAGTGGGAAAGAATCCTCCGGCCAATGCAGGAGACATGGGTGGGGAAGATCCCCTAGAGAAGGAAACAGCAACCCAGTCTAGCATTCTTGCCTGTGAAATCCCATGCACAGAGGAGCCTGGTCAGCTACAGTTTGCTTGCAGTGGGTACTAAGTCACTTCAGTCCTGTCCAACTTTTTGACCCTAAGGACCATAGCCCACCAGGCTCCTCTGTTCATGAGATTCTCCAGGCTATAATACTGGAGTGTGTTGCCATCTCCTTTTCCAGGGGATTTTCCTGATCCACAGATGGAACTGTGTCTCTTGTGCCTCATGCATTGGCAGCTGGGTTCTTTACCAATAATGCCACCTGGGAAGCTCAAGGCTTCCCTGTCTCAGTTCAGTTCAGCCGCTCAGTTGTGTATGACTCTGCAACCCCATGAACCACAGTGAGCCAGGCCTCCCTGCACATTACAAGCTCCTTCAGTTCACCCAAACCCATGTCTGTTGAGTCAGTGATGCCATCCAACTATCTCATCCTCTGTTGTTCACTTCTCCTTCTGCCCTCAATCTTTCCCAGCATCAGGGTCTTTTCTAATAAGTCAGCTCTTCGCATCAGTTGGCCAATGTATTGGAGTTTCAACTTCAGTGTCAGTTCTTCCAATGAACACCCAGGACTGATCTCCTTTAGGATGGACTGGTTGGATCTCCTTGCAGTCCAAGGGACTCTCAAGAGTCTTCTCCAACACCACAGTTCAAGAGCATCAATTCTTCGGCACACAGCTTTCTTCACAGTCCAACTCTCATATCATACATGACCACTGGAAAAATCATAGCCTTGACTAGACGGACCTTTGTTGACAAAGTAATGTCTCTGCTTTTCAATATGCTATCTAGGTTGGTCATAACTTTCCTTCCAAGGAGTAAGCGTCTTTTAATTTCATGGCTGCAATCACCATCTACAGTGGTTTTGGAGCCCAAGAGAATAAAGTCAGCCACTGTTTCCACTGTTTCCCAATCTACTTGCCATGAAGTGATGGGACTGGATGCCATGATCTTCGTTCCCAGTCTATGGGGTCACAAAAGAGTCTGACATGACTTAGTGATTAAATAACAACAACAACTACCTTCTTATGATGATTGGAAGTTTATTCTGGAGGAAAAAACCCTTTAACATGTAGTATGAATGCAAATATATCCAGCATGATGAAGTCCATGGATGAAACATCATAAAAAATGAGAAGATTCCCATATTCATATTTAAGTGTGAGGCAGACAGTGTCCTTAAATATCGAGAACACTTGGAGCCAGCCAATGTTTATCCAAGATGCAGATTGGTAGATCATTTTCTCAAAAAAAAAAAAAAAAATTAAGTCCCTGAGGAAAAAAAGCTGTAAATATAGGTAAACTAGGAATGTCAATGGAGAAGGCAATGGCACCCTACTCCAGTACTCTTGCCTGGGAAATCCCCTGGACCGAGGACCCTGGTAGGCTATAGTCCATGGGGCCGCTAAGAGTCGGACACGACTAAGTGACTTCACTTTCACTTTTCACTTTCATGCATTGGAGAAGGAAATGGCAACCCACTCCAGTGTTCTTGCCTGGAGAATCCCAGGGACAGAGGAGCCTTGTGGGCTTCCATCTATGGGGTCGCACAGAGTCGGACATGACTGATGCGACTTAGCAGCAGCAGCAGGAATGTCAACAGTGAACCAAAGAGGACCCTATACAAGCATACAAAGTAAATTCCACCATGTAACAAATGAGACTCAGTCATCACCTGGAGTTTCAAATTTGCTTTCTAAAGATTCTTTATTAAGTAACAATTAATAGTCACAAAGTGTATGATATTTGAATAATACTTTCAATATTAAAAACAAAAGCAATGCAAGCTATAAAAATAAATTATAGACATTTAGTGCTTATTAAAATGATATATATGAAGCAGAATAATTGTGTAATCTATTAATCTTCATTGTGTTATAAGTGTGATGGAATGTCATTACTTAGGTTAAGATGTATATTCACCAGGTCTACATCCACCCTGTTTTCTGTACATACTAAAAGTGTTCTGTACAAACATTTTTCAAATATTTTATGACTTGATAATGCAAACTTATGTTTAAAATATTTTAAGGAAACAAAAAATAAACAGCAAACATTTAGAAGAAACAGATTGTGAAAATATTCCAGTTCTTAAACTTAAGTTTTCCTAAACTTCCCTGGTGGCTCAGATGGGAAAGCATCTGCCGACAATGTGGGAAACCCAGGTTCGATCCCTGGGTTGGAAAGATCCTATGGAGAAGGCAATGGCACTGTACTCCAGTACTCTTCCTGGAAAATCCCATAGAGGGAGGAGCATGGTAGGCTACAGTCCATGGGGTCGCAATGAGTCAGACACAACTGAATGACTTCACTCCAATTCTTAGACTAAAGTGAAAAAAAGATTAAATTAAAAGTTTTTGGTAGATATACATTAACTTTATTTTAGGAGTTTGACTTTCAAAATACTTACCTCACACTAACTTTTTAACACCTGCTCTGTATTTATAAGACATTCTGGAGTGCTCCAAAAATCGAAACTATGTCAAGTAAAGGAAAAGTACCTACCAAAATCCAGAAGCAATTGGTTTTGACTAATGCTGAGATTCCTAAATAAGTTCAGTTCATTTCAGTTCAGTTGCTCAGTCTTGTCTGACTCTGCAACCTCATGAACCGCAGCATGCCAGGCTTCCCTGTCCATCACCAAATTTCGGAGTTCTCCCAAACTCATGTGCATCAAGTTGGTGCTGCCATCCAGCCATCTCATCCTTTGCCGTCCCCTTCTCCTCCTGCCCCCAATCCCTCCCAGCATCAGAGTCTTTTCCAATGAGTCAACTCTTTGCATGAGGTGGCCAGAGTATTGGAGTTTCAGCTTCAGTATCTGTCCTTCCAATGAACAACTAGGACTGGTCTCCTTTAGGATGGACTGGTTGGATCTCCTTGCAGTCCAAGGGATTCGCAAGAGTCTTCTCCAGCACCACAGTTCAAAAGCATCAATTCTTCAGCACTCAGCTTTCTTCACAGTCCAACTCTCACATCATACATGACTACTGGAAAAAAAAATAGCCTTGACTAGATGGACCTTTGTTGGCAAAGTAATGTCTCTGCTTTTGAATATGCTATCTAGGTTGGTCATAACTTTCCTTCCAAGGAGTAAGCGTCTTTTTAATTTCATGGCTACAGTCATCATCTGCAGTGATTTTGGAGCCCTCAAAAATAAGGTCTGACACTGTTTCCACTGTTTTCCGATCTATTTCCCATGAAGTAATGGGACCAGATGCCATGATCTTCATTTTCTGAATGTTGAGCTTTAAGCGAACTTTTTCACTCTCCACTCTCACTTTCATCAAGAGGCTTTTTAGTTCCTCTTCACTTTCTGCCATAAAGAAATGTAAATCAAAACCACTATGAGGTACCATTTCACGCCAGTCAGAATGGCTGCAATCCAAAAGTCTACAAGCAATAAATGCTGGAAAGGATGTGGAGAAAAGGGAACCTTACATTGTTAGTGGGAATGCAGACTAGTACAGCCACTATGGAGAACAGGGTGGAGATTCCTTAAAAAACTAGAAATAGAACTGGCTTATGACCCAGCAATCCCACTACTGGGCATACACACTGAGGAAATCAGAATTATTATTATTGTTTTTTAGATTAATTATTAATTTTTTTACATTACAATATTGTATTGTTTTGCCATACATCAACATGAATCTGCCACGGGTGTACACGTGTTCCACATCCTGAACACCCCTCCCACCTCCCTCCCCATACCATCCCTCTGGGTCATCCCAGTGCACCAGCTCCAAGCTTCTTGTATCCTGCATCGAACCAGGACTGGCGATTCATTTCTCATATGATATATACATGTTTCAATGCCATTCTCCCAAATCATCCCACCCTCTCCCTCTCCCACAGAGTCCAAAAGACTGTTCTATACATCAGTGTCTCTTTTTCTGTCTCATATACAGGGTTGTTGTTACCATCTTTCTAAATTCCATATATATATGTGTTAGCATACTGTATTGATGTTTTTCTTTCTGGCTTACTTTACTCTGTATAATAGGCTCCAGTTTCATCCACCTCATTAGAACTGATTCAAATGTACTCTTTTTAATGGCTGAGTAATACTTCATTGTCTATATGCCTGGGGCTGGTGCACTGGGATGACCCAGAGGGATGGTATGGGGAGGGAGGAGGGAAGAGGGTTCAGGATGGGGAACACATGTATACTTGTGGCGGATCCATCTTGATGTATGGCAAAAGCAATACAATATTGTAAAGTTAAGCAAAATAAAATTTAAATAAAAAAAATGTTAGTAATGGGATGAGAATTAGTGTAAATAGTGTTAGGTGCTCAGTCAGTGTCTGACTCTTTGCAGCCCCATGGACTATAGCCTATCAGGCTCCTCTGTCCATGGAATTCTCCAGTTAGGAATACTGGAGTGGGTGGCCATTCCCTTCTCCAGGGAATCTTCCTGACTCAGGGGTTGAAACCAGGTCTCCTGCACTGTAAGCAGATTCTTTACCAGAATTTTTAAATTACAGTAACTCCCTGCCATCACTACCTACAATATCATGGATCCAGGTAACTCCTATTCAAACATTGTCGGAGAAATTTTTAAGATTGTAATGTTGAATACTTTTCCTCTTAGTGAAGATATTCCAGGATCTCAGACACTCCAACAGCTCAAAGATCCAGGTCTCTGAGTTCATTCTGTTGGGATTCTCAGGCATTCACAGCTGGCAGCACTGGCTTTCCCTGCCCCTGCCCCCTCTCTACCTCTTAGCTCTCAGTGCCAACATCCTTATCCTGATCATCACCAATCAGGAGGTAACACTGCACCGGCCTATGTATTATTTCCTGGGCATCCTGGCTGTGCTTGACACGGGCCTGGCTACCAACATCATGCCCAAGATTTTGATCATCTTGTGGTTCAGTGCTAACATCATCCATCTCCCTGAGTGCTTTATGCAGATGTATGTCATACATTGTGTTATGGGCATGGAATCAGGCATCTTTGTCCTCATGGCTGTAGATAGATACATGGCCATTTGTTGAACACTACACTATTCATCCATAATTACTGACTCTTTTGTGGTCAAAGCCGCTGTGTTCATGACACTCAGAAATATCCTTCTTGCCATTCCAGTGCCTGTGTTGACTCCTCAGAGAGACTGTTGCTCAAAAAACCAACTTGAGCACTGCCTGTGCTCTAATCTTGGCTTCACTAGTCCATCCTGTGATTATAGGACAATCCACAGTATCTACCAGCTATTTCTCCCCTGGACATTCATGGGTAACAAATTGAGTTTCATTTTTATATCCTATATATGCTTACTCCTTGGAAGGAAAGTTATGACCAACCTAGATAGCATATTCAAAAGCAGAGACATCACTTTGCCAACAAAGATTCGCCTAGTCAAGGCTATGGTCTTTCCTGTGGTCATGTATGGATATGAGAGCTGTACTGTGAGGAAGGCTGAGCGCCAAAGAATTGATGCTTTTGAAGTGTGGTGTTGGAGAAGACTCTTGAGAGTCCCTTGGACTGCAAGGAGATCCAACCAGTCTATTCTGAAGGAGATCAGCCCTGGGATTTCTTTGGAAGGAATGATGCTAAAGCTGAAACTCCAGTATTTTGGCCACCGCATGCGAAGAGTTGACTCACTGGAGAAGACTCTGATGCTGGGAGGGATTGGGGGCAGGAGGAGAAGGGGATGACAGAGGATGAGATGGCTGGATGGCATCACTGACTCGATGGATGTGAGTCTGAGTGACCTCCGGGAGTTGGTGATGGACAGGGAGGCCTGGCGTGCTGCAGTTCATGGGGTCGCAAAGAGTCAGACACGACTGAGTGACTGATCTGATCTGATCTGATGCTTTGATTCTTAATTCTGTGTTAAAGCTGAATTCAGCAGCTGCTGCTGCTAGTCGCTTCAGTTATGTCTGACTGTGTGCGACTCCATGGATGGCAGCCCACTAGGCTCCTCCGTCCCTGGGATTCTCCAGGCAAGAACATTGGAGTGGGTTGCCATTTCCTTCTCCAATGCATGGAAGTGAAAACTGAAAGTGAATTCACTCAGTCGTGTCCGACTGCTAGTGACCCCATGGACTGCAGCTTACCAGGCTCCTCTGTCCATGGGATTTTCCTGGCAATAGTACTGGAGTGGGGTGCCATTGCCTTCTCCGAATTCAGCAGCAGCTGTATACAAGGCCTTAAGTACCTGCACTTGCCACCTCATTCTAATCAGTTTCTTCCACACAACCATCATTATCATTTCCATTACCCACAGTGCAGCAATGACATTTCCCCTCATCCCAGTTCCACTCAATGTATCAAAAATGTTTTTCCCTCTGCCTTGAACCCCATGGTCTATGTACTCAAAAACAAGGAGCTCAGACAGGATTTATATAAGGTTCTTAAGCTGAATTTCAAAGGCAACTATTTTGGAGAAGACGCTCACCTTTGTAATTTTCCACCACACACACACACACACACACACATACACACACACACACACACGATCCTCCAAGAATTGCAGATGACAGAAGAACTAAGAAACCCTGACATTTCCAGTTAGTATAAGTAATTGGTTACAGCTAATGAAACTTCAAAAAAATAGTAAAACCAATAATTTAACTATGTTTTTCAAAGAAAATCTTCATCAAGAATAACACAATGATGACTGCCCCAAGAAATCCAAGCAGAAGATAAGTTGAATAAACACTTCATTTTCTTACCTAGTTGTCCTGGTTAAACATTGGGCAGCATTTAATTGCATTCGTTAGCACAGACATCTGCCATTTTCTTCTCTTTATGGGAAGTATTTATCCACGTACTTCTCATATAATTGCTGACATGGTAACACTCCTGCCATTTGTGTATTGATTTTATGATGTGTATTATTATCTTTTTTATAATAATAGATATACTATAAGACAAGTACTTGAATGTACATTTCTCTAAAGAAGACATGCAAAGGCCAACAAGCACAGGAAGAGATCCCCAACATCCTTAGTCATTAGATGAACACGGGTCAAAATCACAATAAAATATCCTATATATTCTTAAATGGTTATATTCTTTTTTAATGATATTAACAAGTTATGGCACCTTTGTGGATACATTGAAGCCCTTGTATATTAAGGGTGGGAATATCAAGTCACATCATAAATGAGGAAAATAGCTTGACAACTAATCAAAAAGTTAAGCACAATTCCAAACTTATTCAGAAATTCAATTCTTAGATCTATACCTAAAATATTCAAAACAGAAGTTAAAGCAAAACTATGTACACTAATGTTCATAGCAACATTATCTGCCAAAACAATAGGAAGAATCCAAATATCTATCACCTGCTGAATTTATAAGCATAACCATAAGAGATCAGTATCATTCCTCACAAGGACAAAGTATGGGTACATGTTGTTGCATTGATGAAAGAATTCTGCTAAGTGAAAAAAAAAAAAATATCAAAAATGCTACAACTTGTATAACTTAATTATATCAGTGTCCAGAATAGGTATATCTATTGAATCAGAAAGTAAATTGACTGTTTCCAGGGGCTCGGGGCACTGTTTAATTTGGAGTGACTGAGGAATAGTTATGGATTTCTTTTTGAGGAATTGCAACTGTTCTGGGATTACACAGTGCTGAAGTTTGCATAGCGCTGTCAATATAGTGCTGTGCATTTTTAAATCACATAAATAGGTAGTTTGATTGTATGTAATTTTCACTTCTATAAGAAATAATAAAATGAAAACATAGTACAAAATTTATTTTCAACATATGTATTTATTGCATTATTTCCTATAAGTTAAGGGAACATATATGTCCAAGAATAGAAAAATGTTAAATATATTATGTAAAAACAAGATTGCCCTTTTATTTAATTATAATACTGATGAATAATCGTGTTTTAAATTTGCTTATTCTATAAAGTCAATTGAAAATGCCATAACTATGTTTTAATATGATATTTTTCAAGCATTATTTTCAAACTCATATGCAGAAAATATATACTAAAAATGTATCAGCACATGCCCCTCCACTGTTCATAGTAGCACTATTTATAATAACAAGACATGGAACCAACATAAGCATCCATCAACAGATGAATGGAGAAAGATGTGGTATGTGTGCATGCATGCTCTGTCATTTCCGACTCCTTCTGATCCCATGGACTGTAGCCTGTCAGGCTCCCCTGTCCATGGAATTTTTCAGGCAAGAAAAGTGGAATTGGTTACACTTCCTTCTTGAAGTTTTCTTCCTTCAGGGGATCTTCCCAACCCAGGGATCGAACTCACATCTCCTGCATTGGCACAGGGGTTCTTTACATTATAGAATTTAAGGTTTAAATTTATCTAATTCTGAAATCTTTTTTTATTCTTTTAATTCATAAACATTTAGACCCACTACTTTTATTGTCTAATTAAAGAATATAAAATTAGAATCAGTCGTGCTTTATTATTGTTTTTGATATTAACACCATCATCATCATTATCTCAAACTTGAGCATCTAAATTTTCCAAACTTAATATCTATGCAGAGTAAGCCTGAAATTTTGATGAACTTCTAAAGTGTCATAATATTTATCATTATCCTCACTTGAAAGTAAGATAGATATACAAAGGAACACATAAACAAATGTACAGGTGAGTGATTGAAACTTTCAAAAACATTGTAAATGTTTTCAGCTTGTGTGCTTAGATTTGACACAAAAAGAAGTAAAAATACATATTAAAATTTCAAATGCTCGTTAAAGTATGACCATTTTCATTTCTGTATTTATATATCTCAGACAAAAGCACACAAATATAGAAACAGGCAGATGAAAAAATGCTCTTACTTATGTATCACTTCATAGTAAGAATGGAAAATTTCCACACTTTTCCTTTTCTAATTAAAATTAGCTTAATTCCCATACCAGTACTTGCAAATATTCAATTCAATAGTACAAATATCAAGGGATTTAAAAGTTGAGGGCACTAATGTACAGCTATTATGGAATAGTGGTTTTTTGTTTTTTTTTTTTTACTGATGTCCTGAACATCTGGGCCCAATTGCATTCAGCTATTTTGCTATCCAGAAACTAAGGTATTAAAGGACATATGAACATGGGATTAAGAGTAGGATATTTGCTGCTGTTAGTTGTGCTAGGATAAAGCAGAGAGAGACTTTGAGTGTACATGAATTCATTATTGTATCCTCAGAAACCCTGGCTTGATTCCACCCCACATTTAAAGGCAGAAGTGCTGTAAAAGACTAAATTTTCTGAAAATGTTTTTGCCCTCTTCTCAGACTGCAATTCAGTGTGACTTCCCATAATGATTATGTAGTGATTTTTCTAAAAGCAAATAGGATCCTTTGGTTCTTTCATGGTGGATGTCAGGTATGAATCAACCCCTGTAACTAGAAGAAGTGGGGGAAATACAAGAAAATAGTTCTTCATGATCACAGTGGTTGTTTTTCACCTACCTTCCCATTGTTCTCAGGATAAGAATCTAATATACTTGCTTCATTTCTAGAGGCATTTACTTGTGACTGCATTTCATCCAGTTTAGCTAAGAAGATCTACTTGGAGAAACAAACCATCATATTAGGAAAAGAAATGAGGTGTAAAATTGAGACCTGACTAGTGAGGAAGAAGCATTTTTTATAGTTTAGAAATGGGAATAGGCAACATGTAGTATGATAACTGTACTTACAAATAAGTGAACATGTTCTTGTGTTAATATAAGTCTCCCACAGAATGATATGAGCCCAGTTTCCACAAAACTTAAACTCTCATGTATTGAAATTATTTAAAATTCACTTTGGAAAAAGTCTAATGTAATTATGGTCAATACTAAAATATTTGGTATAAGCTTGGATCATTGAGAATTTTGCAAATGAATTGCAAATGGAGCATAAAGTTGTTCTTATGTAACAATATAATCAGTGTTAATAATAAACACTGCTGCTGTGTCACTTCAGTCATGTCTGACTCTGTGCGACCACATAGACGGCAGCCCACCAGGCTCCCCCCGTCCCTGGGATTCTCCAGGCAAGAACACTGAAGTGGGTTGCCATTTCCTTCTCCAATAATAAGCACTAGAACTATCAAAAGAAAAGATGAAGGACCTAAATAGGATTTTTATCTCATATTTAAGACCTGAATTCTTATGAATAGAGCACACATAAATTAAGAGATAGGGCTTCCCTGATTCTTCAGCAGTAAAGAATCTGTCTATCGATGCAGAAGATGTGGATTCAATTCCCTGTTTGGGATCAAAATTTGTCATTTGGAAATATTGGCTCACTGTGCTGTGCTGATCTTCCAAATGTTGACATACTTAATTTTTACAGTGATAATCTCACACCATATGGACTCTAGAAAACCCCTTTGTACATTAGTAAGAGAATGAAACTGAAAAAAGGCAAAAAATGCCTTAATATTTCTATGAAAATTGTCACTTCACACATCTTTTCCCAAATGGTCTTGAGGTTCTCAGGGCTCCATGGACAACACCTTAATGCATGTTGCATTAGAAACTCCTGAGGTAGAAGGGGAGAAGTAAGGTAGATTATTGATTATCAGTGAATCAAGAAAAATAAATTATTGTATTGGGAATTACAGTGAAGAGGTTATATCCAAGATGTTTTTTATAAAATTGGTAGTTGTGAGCATTACTTACGTAGTTTCCATTGGCATTATAGATAAATCATTTTATTTAATAGAGAAAAAGCCTCAATATCAATAAAGGAAAAATAAATCCATATTCTGAAACAACATAGCTGTTTTGAAATGTATATTGCATGTGTTGTTTTTTAAAGCTAAGCTATAGATGGCATATTTATTTCTTCAGTAAATTGGTCTGCATGCTTTTTACAATACGATGTTTGCTATGCTATGCTAAGTCACGTCAGTCGTGTCCGACTCTGTGTGACCCCATAGAGGGCAGCCCACCAGGCCTCCCCATCCCTGGGATTCTCCAGGCAAGAACACTGGAGTGGGTTGCCATTTCCTTCTCCAATGCATGAAAGTGAAAAGAGAAAGTGAAGTCGCTCAGTCGTGTCCGACTCTTAGCGACCCCATGGACTGCAGCCCACCAGGCTCCTCTGTCCGTGGGACTTTCCAGGCAAGAGTACTGGAGTGGGGTGCCATTGCCTTACTAAGTGCCATTTTTAAAAAAAATCAGTGACTGACATATTGCCTATATATTATCAGTGTAATTCATAAACTGAATTTTAACTTCAATGACTGCCTAAGCTGGAAAATGTCCTGAAAAGCCATTCAATTTCTTATCCATAAGGATGATTACATAGAGAAGGAAATGGCAACCCACTCCAGTATGCTTGCCTGGGAAATCCCACGGACAGAAGAGTCTGGCAGGCTACAGTCCATGGGGTGCAAAAGAGTTGGACATGACCTAACAAGTGAACAACAAAGGAAGATTATAATCACAGACAAGACACTTAACTCTCAAAAGGTTAAGAAAATAGCTTACATGAAGACATTAAGAGGAAAGTTGTAATGAACCAATATCAATGACTTGGTTCAAACAAGTGATAGAGGAAAAAAAATATGGGGGGGTCACTGGAATACAAATCCAGAATTATCTGTAACTTTTCCCACTGTAGTTGCATAAAACAGTTCATAGAAAAGACACAATATCACACATGAATTACTTCTTTGTTGTTCTTCATTCATCTTTATTCTATCTCATTTCACTTGTCCTGAGTACTTGCACATTTCTCACCCTGGAAGAACTTTATGACATTGTCTCGAATCTGTTTTGTCTTTACCCCATAAACAATGGGGTTGAGAGTTGGGGGAAGAAGAAGATAAAGATTAGCCACAATGATGTGAAGAGAAGAGGGAATAGTGTGTCCTCCAAAACGGTGGGTAAAGAAAGTGAAGAATGCTGGAACATAAGTGACAATAATGGCAGATATATGGGCAGTGCAGGTGCTGAAGGCTTTCTGCCGAGCATCTGCTGAGGAGAGACTGACCACCGCCCGAAGGATCATAGTGTACGATACAGATATGCAGCACATATCAAACACTCCAATCAGGAGGGCAACCACCAGACCATAGATGACATTGACCTTGATACTGGCGCAGGATAACTTCACCACTGACATGTGGTCACAATATGTATGGGAGATAATATTGCTTTGGCAGAAGGGCAAACGCTTAACCAAGAATGGAAAAGGAATCATCAGCAATGCACCCCTCAGGAAGGTGACAAGTCCAGCTTTGGCAATGATAGGGTTAGTGAGTATGGTAGCATAGCGCAGTGGGTAGCAAATAGCCACATAGCGGTCGAGAGCCATGAGCATGAGCACTCCAGACTCCACACCTGTGAACCCATGGACAAAGAACATCTGGACTAAACAAGCATTGAAGTTAATTTCCTTGAGATTGAACCAGAAGATGCAGAGTGCATTGGGTAGGGTAGTGGTACAGGTAAAGAGATCAACGAGGGATAGCATTGCCAGAAAAAAATACATTGGATGATGTAAGGAGTCCTCATGATGGATGAGATACACAAGGCCAAGGTTTCCCAGAAGGGAGATGATATACATTGTGCAGAATGGAAGGGAGATCCATACATGTACTCTTTCCAGACCAGGAATTCCATTAAGAATAAAATGTTTGGGGGGCACACATGAATTGTTGGAAACCAGCATAACTAATTCAATAAAGAGACTCTATTTTTTCCATCCATAAGTTTGTACCCTATGAGAAGAAATAAAAAAAAATAGAAATTTAGTTTAGATCGTCCTTGAGAATGTAAACTTCAGTTTGGCATAAAATTATATTTATAACAGTATGAACATTTTTGAATAATAATGATTATGAAAATGCACAGTTTATTGAATAAATAAATATTACAGAATATTTTTAAAGTTTTGTAAACAATATAAATGTAATTTTAGAGCCACAATTGCAAATTTGTAGTTTTTGTTTTGTCAGCAAATAAAAGAAGATACTGAGGTAGAGAAAGATTGAATAATGTTGCTGCTGCTGCTGCTCAGTCACTTCAGTCGTGTCCAACTCTGTGCGACCCTATAGACGGCAGCCCACCAGGCTCCCACATCCCTAGGATTCTCCAGGCAAGAACACTGGAGTGGGTTGTTATTTCCTTCTCCAATTCATGAAAGTGAAAAGTGAAAGTGAATTCACTCAGTCGCATTCGACTCTCACAGACACCATGGACTGCAGCCCACCAGGCTCCTCCATTCCTGGGATTGTCTAGGCAAGAGTACTGGAGTGTGTTGCCATTGCCTTCTCCAGAATAATGTTGAATATCAAGCAAATCTAGGTTCATAACCTCAGGTGTAATCAACATAAAGATAATTTTCAGACAAGTAATGTATAAGAAATCTATGTCACAATTCATGAGTATCCTTTCTAAATGCATACTAGATATTTCTATCTTAAATTTCCACAGACAGTTCAAGTTCTTCATGTCCAAGACTAAAACATTTCAGCCTCTATCCCATGGCAAAATAAGCTCCATTGCTGAGTTCTGATTTTTAGATAATGATGTCTAACACACGAACTACCAACATCTTTGTGACCTTCTCAAGTGTGCCTCTAGCTTATCTTGGATATATATATTTCCTTAAACTCAAAGTATCTTAGTGCTTATTTTGTCCAGGTCATCTCAGCACATATATTATCTGTATTCTATCCTTAGGGGAAAAGCTGTATTTTTAATCCAGAAATAAATTTAATATCAGTCCTTCCTTCCTATTACCACTCTTAGTGGTTTATTTGCATAGACTTTTGTATTTTTCAAAGCAAATACATTCTATAGATACTTTTGAAGACATTTTAATCCTACATGGTAATCTTCAAAGTTTCCTTAACAATTTGAATATAGAGCTCAAATTTCTTGGCATGTCATTAAATAAAGTAAACTTTAGTTTTTATCTTCTCTTTCCCATGTTATTTCTTTCCATTCCTTAAGCACCTAAGAGTATCCTCATTTGGATGATGTATTATATGCTCACAGTATCCCATAACTTAGCATTTCATGCTTAAACTTTGGTGACCACTTGCAAATTTCAGCTACAGCATATACCTCTAGCCTATGTTGACTTTGTTCAATTTACTTCCCTTATTTGAAGACCTATCCACCATATAGCTTTCTTGATATGTCTTCTTTGAATACTGAGACAGAATGTCACTTCCTTCAAAAAGGACCAGGCATCCCAGAGTCCAGAGTAAGTTAGTGTCATTAAATTCCCTGACCCAGGGATAGGGTCAGGATGTTCAATTTGCCTGCCTCATGAGAAATGCTGGTCTGGATGAAGCACAAGCTGTAATTAAGATTGCTGGGGGAAATATCAAAAACCTCAGATATACAGATGATACCACCCTTATGGCAGAAAGTGAAGAAGAACTAAAGGGCCTGTTGATGAAAGTGAAAGAGGAGAGTGAAAAAGTTGACTTAAAGCTCAACATTCAGAAAACTAAGACCATGACATCTGGTCCCATCACGTCATGGCAAATAGATGGGGAAACAGTGGAAACAGTGGCTGACTATATTTTGAGGGACTCCAAAATCACTGCAGATGGTGACTGCAGCCATGAAATTAAAAGATGCTTGCTCCGTGGAATGAAATTTATGACCAACCTAGACAGCATATTAAAAAGCAGAGACATTACTTTGCCAACAAGGGTCCATCTAGTCAAGGTTATGGTTTTTCCAGTAGTCATGTATGGATGTGAGAGTTGGACTATAAAAGCTGAGCACCAAAGAATTGATGCTTTTGAACTGTGGTGTTGGAGAAGACTCTTGAGAGCCCCGTGGACTGCAAGGAGATCCAACCAGTCCATCCTAAAGGAGATCAGTCCCGAGTGTTCATTGGAAGGACTGATGCTGAAGCTGAAACTCCATTACTTTGGCCACCTCATGTGAAGAACTGACTCATTTGAAAAGACCCTGATGCTGGGAAAGATTGAAGGCAGGAGGAGAAGGGGATGACAGAGGATGAAATGATTGGATGGCATCACTGACTCATTGGACATGAGTTTGGCTGAACTCCGCGAGTTGGTGATGGACAGGGAGACCTGGCATGCTGCAGTCTATGGGGTCACAAAGAGTCAGACACGACTCAGCAATTGAACTGAACCGAAAGATACTGGTGATTAATTCAAAGTGAAATCTAGGTTTTTCTATGTCAGACTTCACATCTGTTTCACTAAACTAAATCCTTTACAAAAACTAACAGGCTGTGGATCAATGATTTATTTTCTCATTTATTTGTTTTTGTGTTTGTTTACTGGCTTGTTTTCTCTGGAGAAATATGAGCCTCCGTGTTTCAAACTAGGGATCTCTATGTCTCCTGCTTCTTAAAATTTCTCCTTGCCCAGTTTCCCAGTCATCTTCTATGCAAAGAACAAGAGGATTGTGTTGTGGGATGATTGTGGTTGATCTATACTTTCTCTTTCAAAGGTAAAGGTAAATTGGTTACAAATACTATTCAGACTTACCAGGAATCTCTCCACTTCCTTATTTTTGCCTGTGATTCTAGGGAAGTATTAAGGAGACAGAATAGAGAAAAGTATCGGAGGTACAATGACTAAATCACAGGAAGAGAGATCCACCTCAAAGTGTATTTTTGATCTTGCACTGAGCTTTTTTCAATGAAAGAGGCAAGGCAGCACACAGTACTACAAAAAGCATACCAGATTGTTTTGTGCTACACAATACCACCTCACATTCCCTCCTTGGTGATAATACATGTCATTACCTGATCCAGAGTCTAAGCCTGCAGGACCTGATGGAAAGTACAGGGACTAATGTTATTGCTGCTTCTTCTCCTGTTCCCTCATGGCTAGGCAGCCATTTGTTGAAAATAGTATGCAGCACCCATTGCTGCCTCTGGCTGTTTATAATGGAAAACAGTCATATTTAGATTATTGTTTGACCTCAGCATCCATCCCCTCAAAATCAGAATGAATCAGGTACTGCTTAGGACCTAAGAAAGCATGCTTTTCAGTTTTTAAAATACCTTTATGCTGTTTCTCTAGAGATGGGCCAGGACAGCAATTTTTAGGAATTTAGATTCTGAGACACAGACTAAAATTCTATCAGGCATATGAAGAATCCTTTCCATGATCCTTTGGAGAGGAATGTCAGGAAAAAGCTGAATCCAGAAAAGAAAGTTCTAAGTTCTCTGAGATAGTTTCACTTTTTGTTATTGTTATTCTAAGTGTTTTTCTTTAAATATCAAATTTGCTTTTTTAGCGATACACAATGCTATCATTGACACTGAATATTTCAAGTGTATGGAATCTAAATTAAGCACTTCCATTTGTTAAATTTTTTAGAAATTTTATTAAGCATCTACCAAGTGCTAGGCAATGCACCCTTCAGCATTTAGCATAAGGGTCTTCTGTGCCTCCTCTGGCTATTTTAGGTTTACCTTGTGCATAAACAGCCAATTTGCATACCAATTCAAGTATTTATCTATGTCTGCAGAAACAAGAAGTGCAGTGCTATTTACCTATTTAAATATATTTACTTATTTCTTATTTAAATTCATCTTTGAATTTAATTAGATTCCTTTAGTGAGTGCAATGTTAGCCACTCTAACAAATATACAATATGTTTAAAATTTCCCTAAAAGATACAGAATTTTGTGCTCTCTATACTAAATGCTGATGAAATATAGCCCCTCTTTCTTTACTCAAAACAGATTCTTTACTTGAAAGTCACCCTTTTTTCTCTCTGCTACCCTCACATTTTCCCCCTTTTTTCAAGATGATGATAACCTACAGACCTGTACTAGAAGGTCTTTTATGTTTATTATATGCCTTACTGACCTGTGTGCTGTTTTAATACACGGGCCAAATCTACTACCTATTTTACCCATGAATGAAGATAGTACCTGGATTTTTAAAAAATATCAAATTGAAATCAGATTGGATGACTGCAAGCTGTATGACTGAACTGAAGAAAGGAAAGGTGATGGGGAAGCTTGAGCTAGTGACTTCAAGGGAAAGGTATGTACCTATTTATCTTTCCTGATATAAGTCATCTTAAAGTTATTAGTGTCTAATTCTCTGTTTCTGCCATTATGCCATAGTTTATAAATGTGAATTAAAAAAAAAAAAGAATTCTCTCTATACTCTAAAGGTTTTGAGAGAGTCTAGTCTTTCTCCTGCCCATGAAAGAACACACATTCCTTGTTAATACTATCTCTCCTTTGAAGGTGGATTATGTTCCTTCTAAATTTTCCCTGACCAAGAAATAACCAAATAACCTACTCTGCAGGGCAAAGCCCTCTATGCCTGTGATGACACAGTAGAATGAAACAAGACAATGTTTTGTCATAAGCCTAGAATCTGAAAGGCATTACCTTACCCACACAGTAGATCCAGACTAAAAGGAATGTGAAAGGTGCTCTAGCCAGAGAGAGGGCTCAGGAATATACATGATGGTAGCACCCTGGTTTCACCTTATAACCCACAGATCTAAGTGCTTAGTCTAGCAGACTTCCCACAGGAAACAGGTTTAATCTCACATCCTTAGGACTCCCAAGTCTCAATGTGAAACAGGGCTTAAATCCCCAAAGATCACAGAACCTTAAGGGAGGACATGATACAAGCTTCACATATTTGGAAAAAACAAACCTCAACCAGCTGGTTCCAGAATAAGCGAAGTCCAGAAAGTAATTCCTATACTTTGGCCACCTCATGCGAAGAGTTGACTCACTGGAAAAGACTCTGATGCTGGGAGGGGTTAGGGGCAGGAGGAGAAGGGGACAACAGAGGATGAGATGGCTGGATGGCATCACTGACTTGATGGACGTGAGTCTGAGTGAATTCCGAGAGTTGGTGATGGACAAGGAGGCCTGGCGTGCTGTGATTCATGGGGTCGGGAAGAGTCGGACACGACTGAGCAATTGAACTGAACTGAACTGATGGTACAAATATCCAGTGTTTAGGATTACGAGTTGGAAATACTTACCTAAGACAATTAAAAATAAATCAAAATATATATGTGTGTGATTTTATAATGTGCTTAGTTGTTCTTATTCTGAATTCTAAAATATTATACTCAATTTAAAAAAGAGAAAAATGCAGCATTAAAAACATTTTTAAATAGCACATACTACCAACAGTAAGAAAATGCATGCTATTAAGATTTTGTGTCTCTTTACCTTCATGTATATGTAATTTAAAAAAACATATCAGGATCACAGGTATTTTTCATTGATTGCTTCAATTTATATATACTCACAACAGAGTATTTTTGTGCCATAAGAAAGAAAGAAATCTTGTCACTTGTGACGAGTTGGATGAATCTTGAAGACATTATGCTACATGAGATTAGTTAGATACAGAAAGATAATTACTATTTGGTATCACTTACATGTGACATCGGAAAAAGCCAGATTCATGAAAACTGATAGTAGAATGGTGGTTACCAGAGTTTGGGGTATGAGGGATTTGGGTTAATGTTGTGTAAGAGTATGAACGTGGAACAAATAGATAAATAAATCCTGGAGTTTTCATAATACATGTCATATATTTTCAACTTATATAATGCCTTATGCCACTTATATCTCAGAAAAACAATTTTTTAAAGAACAAGTAAATTCTCAGTGACTTACACACTAATTTAAATAAGTTAACTCAAGTCAATGTCTTTAATTATTTATATGAGATTATCCTAGTCAGTTCAGTTCAGTCTCTCAGTTATGTCCAACTCTTTGTGGCCCCATGAACTGCGTCATGCCAGGCTTCCCTGTCCATCACCAACTCCCCAAGCTTGCTCAAATTCATGTCCATCGAGTTGGTAACACCATCCAACTATCTTAACCTCTAGTGTTCCCTTCTCCTCCTTCTTCTATCCCAGTCAAGAAAATGGAAATGAAGGTGTGGTTATGAGTTAAAATAAAGGGTGTTTAAGATAGGAGTTTTGACTTTTGTTTCTTATGATTATCTTAATTATGTTGTTTGATATAATTTGTATAAAAGTACATATATTTGCACTAAATTTAGCATACATTTGAGAGAAAAAAGAAGTAAGCCATAGACAGCATAGCAGGCAAGGAAGAAACTGTTTCACAGTTTAGGGAGATGGGTGAATACAATCAAGGCATATTGTTTTAAATAAGCATTTTATTAAAACACAATACATGTGCAAAACAGAGCATACACCATAAGTAGGCAGCTTCATGAAAATTCACCAAGTCCTTGGAATTACCATTTAGGTCAAGAGATAAAGCCATGACAGCACCTCAGAATCACTCTCTCATATTCTATCCAATCATTACCTATGCCCTTGTTCTCTAAGTTAAATATCATCTTGATTTCTAACACTACAAATGAGTTTTGCCTGCTGGTGAACTTTATAGAAATAAAATCATAAATATGTATGATTTTGTTTCTTTCACTGGACATTTTGTTTGAACAGACCACAATTATTTATTTATTCAGCTGGATGTTAATGGACATAGCTTCTAGGTATTGAATATGCTGCATCTTACCTTTTACAAGTTTTCTGGTGAACATATGTATGCATTGCTGAATACACAGTTGACAAACTTGGTAAAGAAAACATCAGATAAGGACTTGGAAAATAAGAATAAACTCCAAATGTTGTTGGAAGGAGAATGCCGAGGTAAATAAAAGCACAGGCATTGATGAATACACCTTACATTTGTCAGGGATTTAAATTTTTTTAATGTCAAATTCCAACTCTTATGATCCAACACTGTAACTCAAAGTTTTGTGGATTGTCATTCAGGAGCAAAATGTCAGTCTATGAGATTAGATAAATTGAACTTTGAAGTCTCCTGTGAATAGAAGAGGCTTTAGAGAACATGAAATTTTAGAAGAAAAGGTCTTTGCTTACATGCACATAGTGGTACCCTTTTAAGAAAAGTTTAAAAATAAAAATCGCAACAAATATTTCCTATGCCCAGATATTTGCTTTCATTTGGAGGACTCCCCATTGACTAAAAAATGTTATCCCCATTGACCTAGGGCTGACTAAGAGAACTTCTCAGAAGACTCTAATTAAATGTTACGAGAAGGATTGTCCTTTCCTTTAAGCAAGAACCTAGTGATACATGTTCGTATCTGCTTGGTTTTTATCCCATACACAATAGGATTCATTGTAGGAGGCATGAGGAGATAGAGATTAGCCATAATAATATGTATGTGTGGAGGAATGGAGCGTCCCCCAAAACGATGTGTAAAGAAGGTGAAGAAGGCTGGGACATAGGTAATGACAATGGCAAAGATATGTGCAGTACAGGTGCTGAAGGCCTTCTGCCGAGCTTCTGCTGAGGACAGGCTGACCACTGCCTTCAGGATCATGGTGTAGGAGACTGTGATGCACAGGATGTCAAAGCCCCCAATCAAGAGGGCCACCATCAAGCCATAGATGGCATTGACCTTAACATTGCCACAGGATATCTTGGCCACAGACATGTGGTCACAGTAGGTATGTAGTATAATGTTGCCCCTGCAGTATGGCAGGCGCTTGGTGAGGAAAGTGAAAGGAATAACAAGCATTACACCTCTAAGAAAAGTAAGGAGCCCAGCCTTGGCAATGACTGAATTAGTGAGAATAGTAGCATAGCGCAAGGGGTAGCAGATGGCCACGTAGCGGTCCAGGGCCATGAGCATGAGCACCCCAGACTCCATCCCTGTGAAGGTGTGCACAAAGAACATCTGGGCAAGGCAGGCCTTAAAATCAATCTCCTTGAGATTGAACCACAATATGCAGAGAGTGTTGGGAAGAGTGCTGGTGCACATGAGAACATCTGTGAAGGAAAGAAGGGCTAGGAAGATGTACATTGGTCTGTGTAAGGCTTCTTCAGAGTAGATGAGATACATAAGGCCAAAGTTCCCTGTGATTGCAATGCTATACATGGTACACAGAGGGAAGGAAACCCACAAATGTACTTCTTCCAATCCAGGGATGCCATTTAGGATGAATGAGACTGGAGTTAGGCTAGTGTCATTCAGAAGTAACATACTGTCTGTTGGAAATTCATGATACACCTGTTACAGAATTGCTCTGTAGGCAGAAAAAGTAAGATCAGAGATGAGCTGACAAGTAAGATTTTCTTTATCATAGTTGATAATTTGTCTTTCTTGTAGATCAATCACATGTACATTCTCTTATGTTGAATATGTGAGATTACACTCTCATTATGTGACATTACACTCTGATCCTTGCTCAGTGATCAATGTAAAGAAATAGAGGAAAACAATAGAATGGAAAAGACTAGAGATCTCTTTAAGAAAATTAGAGATACCAAGGGAGTATTTCATGCAAAGATGAGCACAATAAAGGGCAGAAATGGTAGGGACCTAACAGAAGCAGAAGATATTAAGAACAAGTGGCAAGAATACACAGAAAAGCTATACAAAAAAGATCTTCATGACCCAGATAACCACGAGGGTGGGATCATTCACCTAGAGTAAGACATCCTGGAATGCGAAGTCAATTGGGCCTTAGGAAGCATAACTATGAACAAAGCTAGTGGAGGTGATGGAATTCCAGTTGAGCTATTTCAAATCCTAAAAGGTGATGCTGTGAAAGTGCCAGCAAATTTAGAATACTCAGCAGTGATCACAGGACTGGAAAAGGTCGGTTTTCATTTCAATCTCAAAGAAAGAATGCCAAAGAATGCTCAGACTACCACATAATTGCACTCATCTCACACACTAGTAAAGTGATTTTCAAAATTCTCCAGGCCAGGCTTCAACAGTACATGAACCATTAACTTCCAGGTGTTCAAGCTGGATTTAGAAAAGGCTGAGGCACCAGAGATAAAATTACCAACATCCAGTGGATCATTGAAAAAGCAAGAGAGTTCCAGAAAAACCTCTACTTTATTGATAAAGCCAGAGCCTTTGACTGTGCGGATCCCAACAAACTGTGGAAAATTCTTAAAGAGAAGGGAACACGAGACCACCTGACCTGCCTCCTGAGAAATCTGTATGCAGGTCAAGAAGCAACAGTTAGAACTGGGCATGGAATAACAGACTGGTTCCAAATTGGGAAAGGAGTACATCAAGGCTGCATATTGTCACCCTGCTTTTTTAACTTATATGCAGAGTACATCATGCAAAATGCCAGGCTGGATGAAGTACACACTAGGATCAAGACTTTTGGGAGAAATATCAATAATCTCAGCTATGCAGATGACACCACCCTTATGACAGAAGACGAAGAAGAACTAAAGAGTCTCTCGATGAAAGTAAAAATGAGAGTGAAAAAGTTGGCTTAAAACTCAACATTCAGAAAACTAATATCATGGCATTCTGACTGATGCTGAAGCTGAAACTCCAGTACTTCACCACGTGATGCAAAGAACTGACTCAATGGAAAAGACCCTGATGCTGGGAAAGATTGAAGGTGGGAGGAGAAGGGGATGACAGAGGATGAAATGGTTGGATGGCATCACTGACTCAATGGACATGAGTTTGAGTAAGCTCTGGGAGTTGGTAATGGACAGGGAGGCCTGGCATGCTGCAGTCCATGGGGCTGGAAAGAATTGGACACGACTTAGCAACTGAACTGAACACTCTCATTGGATCATGCCTTAAGCATTAGACATTGACCAGATGAACTGACTAAATCTAGTTGATGTGCTAGATCTGAATGTGTCTTTAAAAAGATCATATTGTTCATTCTCTAGACTGAAGTTGACCTCTAACTAAACGATAGGATGATCAAGGATTGATTAAATAGTTTGTGTTCCAGTTGGTCACCATCTTAATCAAAGATGCCTATTCCATTCTGAAATCTTATCACTCTTCAATGCTTCTTGTGGGCCCCATTTTCAAAGTTAACCAATCTAATCTAGGGGGACATACTGACAATGCTATTGACTTAGTTTTAGCTCAAATCCTCTGCTTTGGGTTCTCAGGAAACCTAAATGCAGAAAACTATAAATCATTCCCTGTGCCAAAAGCTTTCTTTAAGCAAAATTATAAAATGATCTTAAGGGTAAATAATAATAATAATACTCTTTTTAACCATCAAAGGGCTACCCATTAATTTCTTGCGTCAATACCAAAAGAAATAAATAGTAAAGAATCATTGGAAGCACAATAACTTATGGGAAATTAATATTATTTTTCTAGGATTATAATCTCTTCTAATGGACTGTATAGCCTAATCCAATAAGAACTGAGGATCCATCACTGTAAACTAATACAATTGACATTTCTTTTGGAACATAGCTGGAGAAGGGAATCGCTATCCCCTCCAGTACTCTTGCCTGGAGAATCCCCATGGACAGAGAAGCCTTGTGGGCTGCAGTTCACAGGATTGCAAAGAGACAGACATGACTGAGTGACTTTCACTTTTGCTTTACAACATCGTACTGTATTTCTATCCTGATCACCACTTCAGAGAATTATAGAATCAATATCTCTCAGTCTGTGCTATCTCCCAAACTAAATTTTCATAGTACAAAGGAGATTCTCAATACATTTTTCAAATCCATAGGGGAAAAAAGCAGTGGGAAAAATAAGGACTGACAAAATGGTTCTGAGTAGTAAGAAAGAAAACATTTGTTGTGATAGTGTATTGTGAAGAAATAAGAACACATTCATGATCATAGAATGTATGCAAATTGGATGTACAAGTCTGAAGAAGCAGGTGGAAGTGTGCTGACTTTAGGGTTAAAAATGTACAAGTTTTTTGATAAGGGAGGAAGTCCAAAAGAGAGAACTATTGGGGAAAAAATAATAATATCTTTGAATAACAATTATTAATGTTCAGATTTATAGTATTTCCTGTGTATATAAGAGGTAACTCACCTGCCACTTCAGCGACATCTCTATTGAAAATTTAAGGTTGGGAAAAATTGGTTCTCCTTTTCTCATGTGTCTTTTACAAAAAATTTATATCCTTCATTTTTAAAAGACAAAGTCTGAGTAGAAGAAATCTAGGGCCCCTTCAAGTTGAGAAACAATTCAAATAGCATAAGTGTGATGTGAAATCGAGGCAATTCTCTAAAATGAAAAATAGATGAGAAACAGAGAACATATGAAATAAGGCCATCATTTCTCTTTTCCTTTTCCCCACAATTGTATAAATTATTTTTTTCACAGAAATGCTGTTTTTAGTTTTCACAGCCAGTGGGATGTATCACTTCTCTAGAATACTCCTCACAAGGATTATTCAGTATGAACCACAGGGTTTAAGTATAAAAGCATATTTTATCCAACATGAAAATAGAGCATAGAAGCCAGTATGAGGAAGCAGATTTACCATATGGTCAATGAGGCCATTTCAAAACTTAGGAGAATAATCCTATTTGACAAGTCTCTCCTTTTTTCCTCTCCTCTCATTATCATAATCAGTACCCACACCTTTAAAAAGCAAACTGCACCCTCAATTCAGAAATCTGCTTACCCTGAAAGCTGCTGGAATTCTTCAAGAAATTAAAGACATATCTACAAATGAAGTCATATTCATATCTACACGTTGGACATGCAGGGCAAATGTAAGACCTGTATCAAAACCATGAGGAGGTAGATGGAGAAGGGATTATTTCTATTTTCTATTTGGTGCATGTGGTATGTGCATATGATATTATCTGAAGTTGAAGAGCTGGAAAAACTTGTTACTGTCTCGTTCTACTATCGTCTCAGAGGAAGCTATTTTCCATGCACATGTATTTTAGTTATCTATAAAAAAAAAAAAAAAAAAAAAGGCTTAGAAATCAGTATACCTGGGTCCTAAGGACCCTGGCTCAGCAATTGGGAATTGCTTTAGGAATTATTTTGTCTCAAATCATAGTCTAGGATTCCCAGTATAATTTTTTATAAGTACAACAGAGAATATGTAGCTCTGAGACCTTTTAAACGTTCAGAATTAAATCCTTTGGGGAGACTGATATGTTCACATTTTTCAACTCTTAGCACAAAGTCATGCACAAAAATATACTGAAAAAATATTTTTGAAGAATAATTTAAAAAGAAAGGCAATGCCAAAGAGTGCTCAAACTACCGCACAATTGCACTCATCTCACACGCTAGTAAAGTAATGCTCAAAATTCTCCAAGACAGGGTTCAGCAATATGTGAACCGGGAACTTCCTGCTGTTCAAGCTGGTTTTAGAAAAGGCAGAGGAACCAGAGATCAAATTGCCAACATCCGCTGGATCATGGAAAAAGCAAGAGAGTTCCAGAAAAACATCTATTTCTGCTTTATTGACTATGCTTTATTGTCATAAAGCCTTTGACTGTGTAGATCACAATAAACTGTGGAAAATTCTGAAAGAGATGGGAATACCAGACCACCTGATCTGCCTCTTGAGAAATCTGTATGCAGGTCAGGAAGCAACAGTTACAACTGGTCATGGAACAACAGACTGGTTCCAAATAGGAAAAGGAGTACGTCAAGGCTGTACATTGTCACCCTGTTTAATTAACTTATATGCAGAGTACATCATGAGAAAAGCTGGACTGGAAGAAACACAAGCTGGAATCAAGATTGCCGGGAGAAATATCAATAACCTCAGATATGCAGATGATACCACCCTTATGGCAGAAAGTGAAGAGGAACTAAAAAGCCTCTTGATGAAAGTGAAAGTGGAGAGTGAAAAGGTTGGCTTAAAGCTCAACATTCAGAAAACGAAGATCATGGCATCTGGTCCCATCACTACATGGGAACTAGATGGAGAAACAGTGGAAACAGTGTCAGACTTTATTTTTCTGGGCTCCAAAATCACTGCAGATGGTGACTGCAGCCATGAAATTAAAAGACACTTACTCCTTGGAAGGAAAGTTATGACCAACCTAGATAGCATATTCAAAAGCAGAGACATCACTTTGCCAACAAAGGTTCGCTTAGTCAAGGCTATGGTCTTTCCTGTGGTCATGTATGGATGTGAGAGCTGGACTGTGAAGAAGGCTGAGCGCCGAAGAATTGATGCTTTTGAACTGTGGTGTTGGAGAAGACTCTTGAGAGTCCCTTGGACTGCAAGGAGATCCAACCAGAAGGAGATCAGCCCTAGGATTTTTTTGGAAGGAATGATGCTAAAGCTGAAACTCCAGTATTTTGGCCACCTCATGCGAAGAGTTGACTCATTGGAGAAGACTCTGATGCTGGGAGGGATTGGGGGCAGGAGGAGAAGAGGACGACAGAGGATGAGATGGCTGGATGGCATCACTGACTCGATGGATATGAGTCTGAGTGACCTCCGGGAGCTGGTGATGGACAGGGAGGCCTGGCGTGCTGCAGTTCATGGGGTCACAAAGAGTCGGACACGACTGAGCGACTGATCTGATCTGATCTGATCTGATGGTCTCATAACTGCTGTATTGAATGGAGGGTCTGATATCATCTGTATTTCCCTTTTTATACCATGATTGTCCATGCTGTAGTAAATCTGTCCTCTGCAGATACTCGTCACAGAGCCTTCAGCACCTGTACACCACACATATGTGCTATTGTCATCACCTGTGTCTCAGCCTTCTTCAGTTTCTTTACTCACCACTTTGGGGGATGCAACATACCTCACCATGTCCACATTTTAATAGCCAGTCTCTACCTATTGCTGCCTCCCACCTTGAATCCAATAGTCTATGGATTGAAGACCAAGCAGATCCATGAAAGGGTGATCAAATTGCTTTTTGGAGAGAAAGACATTTTGAGTATGAGATACATCTATGATATAGAATTCTGTATTTAATACAAAAATTAATAAAAGTATATAAAAGAAGAGAATAAATGTAAAATTCATCAGCCATGAGGTCAGAAAAATTACCTGTCAGTATTCTGTTCAAAGATTTATGATAAAATAAAAAGAATTTCTACTTTGAGACCTAAATTTTATAGAAAAAATTGACAGGAAATAATTATATTCCCACAGACTTTAACTTTATTTAGACTTTCTGGAATGGGCACAGAATGTAGCATATAAAGAAATAGAGAAATTAGTGATATTGCCTAAGAGTATACTCTTATGAGTGTGTTTGTGTGTGCTCAGTCATGTCCAACTCTGTGATCCCATGGACTGCAGCCTGCCAGTCTCCTTCATCCAGGGAATTTTCCAGCCAAGAGTACTTAAGTGGGTTGTCATTCCCTTCTCCAGGGGATCTACCTGAGTCAAGAATTGAACCCAAGACGCTTGAGTCTTCTACATTGGCAGAAGGACTCTTGCGATGGTTGGCAGATTCTTTACCACTGGGCCACCTGGGGAGCCCCATATTCTTCTATAGCCTGTTTTTAATACGAAGAACATATTTTAATATCATATTGGTGGTTTAGTCACTAAGTTGTGTCGGACTCTTGCAACTCCATGGACTGTAGCCTTCCAAGCTCCTTTGTCCATGGTATTCTCTAGGCAAGAATACTGGAGTGGGTTGCCATTTCCTTCTACAAGGGATCTTCCTGACTGTGGAATTGAACTCTGGTCTCCTGCATTTCAGGCAGATTCTTTACTGACTGAGCTACAAGGGAAGCCCACTCATCAAATGATTATGAAATATGTTTACCACTCGACATATTTTTGCAAGATAATTTTCCTGCTTTGAAGTAAAATCTGAATTTTAAAACTATATTATCAATACAAAAGTGCTTCTCTGTAATGCTTTACTTGTAAGCTTATAATCAGTAAAGTTTTTCTCTCTTGAAACTGTGTTTTTGGATTTGGAAAGTTTTGCTTATAAATTATTCTCTTTTAAACCATACCAAAACATAGCACTTTTCCCTACTGTCAGTTTTAAACACATTTAGTTTATCATGTATTATAATGATGTTTTATATAAAATATGCAAACATTTATTTCAAAATTATAGCATAATTTTCCAGGCAAGAATACTGGAGTGAGGTGCCATTTTGTACTCACGGAGATCTTTCTGACCCAGGGATCAAACCCACATCTCCTGCGTCTCCTACAGTGGCAGGTGGACTCTTTACCACTAGCACCCTGTGGGAAGCCCCTCTCATTTGATAGTTGAGGAATATGAGAAATACAAACAGCAAGCTGGGTGAATCTTGGAATACTTAAATTTAAATACCATAATGTGAATAGGCGTATGCTGTGGGAAGAGTGTGTGAGAAGCAACAGCCACAATAAAGGCAGTTCAGTTCAGCTCAGTCGCTCAGTCATGTCCGACTCTTTGCGACCCCATGAATCGCAGCATGCCAGGCATCCCTGTTCATCACCAACTCCCAGAGTTTACTCAGACTCATGTCCATCTAGTCAGTGATGCCATCCAGCCATCTCATCCTCTGTCATCCTCTTCTCCTCCTGCCCCCAATCCCTTCCAGCATCAGAGTCTTTTCCAATGAGTCAACTCTTCACATGAGGTGGCCAAAGTACTGGAGTTTCAGCTTTAGCATCATTCCTTCCAAAGGCAGAGCAGAACACAAGAACCTGGAAAATTAAAACTTAGTGAATAAAAACTTTGATGCACTCAAGTAACAATCTCCAATTAATTTTATATCATCTTCCCCATTTCAAAATCAAAGATGAGTTTCACAGAAAGAAATGAACAACAACATAATTGGGCAAACTAAGACTCACCACTGAATTAGAGCCAGGAGGCCTGAATCATTGACAAATTCTTAAACAGTTATGAACAGTTATGATGGAAGAAAATTCTACTCAGTGTTCATGGGAAGGGTTAGTTAGAGATGGAGAGGGAAGAACAGGAGAGGAGAGGTGAGGAAGAGATAAAAAGGTGGATGGAATTTCAAATTCCATATACTGTCTGTAGACCAAGTTGTGAGGCAGACCTCAGGGCAATAGTCCAATCTTTCCACATCAACTTCACACAATTTGATTAGATCTAGAACCAAGGTATTGGGTACAAGCAACTCCCAGTCATATTTCAATTTATTTAAATCACATTTCCTGTTCATCTATGGAATATTATTACCAAGGGAAATTTAGGGGAATGAAATTGCAAGATGATGCCAAATGTAGTGAAAGTTATCTTGCTCCTACATAATCTTGAGAACACTTTAACCAATCATGTGCAACTTGTCACATGTGTAGATGTACAGCAATAAAGAAAATAGAACACTCTCCAGTGGATTCAACATTATATTGAACAACACAATTCAGAAGGTGGTACAAAAATGCATGATCTATGCAAAGAAGCAACTTCAACATATGTATATTATCATATGTGAAATAGATGACCAGTCCAAGTTCAATGCATGAAACAGGGCACTCAAAGCTGGTTCATGGGACAACCTAGAGGGATGGGATGTGGAGAGAGGTGGAAGGGGGGTTTGGGATGAGGGACACATGTATACCTATGGCTGATTCATGTCAAGGTATGGCAAAAACCACCACAATATTGTAAAGTAATCAGCCTCCAATTAAATTAATTTAAAAAATGCAAAGAAAAAAAGAAAGCAACTTCAAGGCCTGGTTGCCTCAACTTGCATGTGGATCCAGGCTAAGGAGAATGACCAGGAGAGGGCTGGCAAATAGAGTCTACAGTTCGGCCTAAAGACAAGGGAAATTTCAATTTCTGCTATTTACTGATGATGGTGGATACTCTCACAACCTGGATAGAGGCATTCCCCCATTGGAGTGAAATAGTAAGGGCTCTGCTCAAAGAAACAAAACTCAGATTTGGATAAACTTCCCTGGTTCAATCCAGAATGATAACAGGAGTAAGCCTTTGTTGCCAATGTGATACCAGAGTTATCTAAATAACTGGAAATAAAATGTACTTTACATGAATCATAGAGGCCTCAATCAGCTGGAAAGACAGAGATAATGAACCATACTTTAAAGAAAACAGTAGCAAAAATCTGTCCAGAGACTAATTTAGCTTAGTATAAAGAGCTGCTAGTTGCACTACTTAGAATTAGAGTGGCTCCTAGAAACAAGTTCCAACTGAGTTCTTATGAAATTTCATATAAGAAACCCTTTTCCTATTCTGAGCATTTAAGGGTTCAAGCATTTGATCAGAGGGTAGGAAACTAGACACTGAGATACATACAAACCTGGAGGTGGTTCTGAATGCACTTCATACATTTGCTAATAAGGAAAGCTACCTGAATGTCCCTCTTCACTGCGTTATACTAGGGACTCAGTTCAGTTCACTTCAGTCGCTCAGTTGTGTCCGACTCTTTGCGACCCCATGAATCGCAGAATGCCAAGGCCTCCCTGTCCATCACCAACTCCTGGAGTTCACTCAGACTCACGTCCATCGAGTCAGTGATGTCATCCAGCCATCTCATCCTCTGTCATCCCCTTCTCCTCCTGCCCCTAATCCCTCTCAGCATCACAGTCTTTTCCAATGAGTCAACTCTTTGCATGAGGTGGCCTAAATACTGGATTTTCAGCTTTAGCATCATTCCTTCCAAAGAAATCCCATGGCTGATCTCCTTCAGAATGGACTGGATACTCCTAAAACTTGGAAAGGGACACATGTAGAGAATCATTTCCAGACATGATAGGTGGAACCTTATCAGATTGTGCTAAAAACTCATTTTTCTTCTGTATTAGCAGGAATTAAGCTGTGGGTCCACTACACTTAAGTAAAATCAGCTTCTGACCGGACTGCAGCTCCACAGCCTTCAACAAGTACTGGAGAAATGGCCATCACAGTGGCTCAAAATTGATAGTCTTGTGAACCTGGACTAGGACTCAGATTGAAAAATTTTAAAGTATCTTAAATAAGTAGTGTATTGATTATGGCTTTTCACAGTAACATCTGTGATTGACTGAAGCATTTTTCTGACCTATCAGTATTTCCTTGCTTGACTATGGGCCTATCTAATTTTCTTAGAAATGTTTCTTAGAAATCTGGTACCTGGCCAGATGTGTTAGTAATAGATAACTTTGGAAGTTGCTATTAAAATGACGATGGCTCTTTCTTTCCATTTTCTGTCTTAACCCACTTGGTCTGCCACTTCCTAGAAGGAAAATATTGATATTTTAAATCAAACTGCCACAAAGTATAGCCAGAGGGGAAAGTTAAAGTGATTGTTGGATTTACCATCGAATTCCCCAGATCTTTCATAGGCAGTATGTCCCTTGAGTGGTCCCAATATTCAGTTTTGATGCAGTGTTAGACCTTAAGACTTCTCATAATCTTCTTCCTTGAAAATTCTCTTTCCAGGTTTAATTAACCAGGGAACTTCAGAATGTCTGGTCCCCTCTCTCAACTTATTTGAAATAATCTCCATTGAAGAAAAGGTGATTATTGGTCCCTTGCAATCCCTTGCATTTCACATGAAAGAATGTGCCACCTACCCCTATTGTACAACTGATCCATGTACAAAAAGTATAAACGTCAACAGGTTATACATGAAAGTCACACAGATTGGATATTATATAAATGGAATATGGAAAATTTGGCTTCATAAGGCAATCTTTGTACTTTCTAAAAATGAAGACATTAATGACATCACAATGGTAAGGATAACTTGTGGCCCCTGGCCAGTTATATTTTTGTCTGTGGTATAGGAAGTGACCCATTGACACAAGAGTAGTTATACTACTGCCTGGAGAGCTGGCAACATGAAGGGTCCTGCTTATACTGAATATTTTCTAACTCTTTTTGTGTGTGTGTGTGCACATCTCAGAAAGCCTTACATCTCTTCCTAGAAGTAGCATACACCTCAAGAAGATGTTGGTAGGATAGTAAGACAAAGTATTCTTGGTATCTTCATCACAACTGCTAGAGTGCATGTCAATATATCAATAGATATGATAACCAACCTGTGTACCACAATTGGACAGATTACCCAAAAAGCATCATGCCCCAACATGTATTTCTAGATTCTTTTGCTCTAGTGGTCCTTGATAACAGAATTTCCTTGGATTTCATTTTGACAAAACACAGAGGGGTATGTGTACTTGCCACAGGCTGTACATATACAAATACCTCAGGAGAAGTTGAAAGCCTAATGAATAGATTATTTCAAAAGGCCACTTGGTTACAAAATGAATGAAAAGAGGACCCACTCCAAGATTTATTTTCCTGTTTGCTATCTGGGATGGGAGGGTTTTCTCAGGAATTCTACAAAGATGTGTCTTGATCATCATCTTCATTGTAATACATCTGCTGCTGCTACTGCTAAGTCACTTCAGTCATGTCCGACTCTGTGCAACCCCATAGACGGCAGCCCACCAGGCTCCCCCATCCCTAGGATTCTCCAGGCAAGAACACTGGAGTGGGTTGCCATTTCCTTCTCCAATAAAGCTACTAATTTTCAAATGATTGTCTAGGTGCCTTGACAAGGCAGTCGAAAAGGAGTAATGTCTTCCTAATGCAAAATGTTGATGCCAAGCCTAGGACTTGAGAATTCTTTGCAATGAAACTCTAGGATTATCACTCCTCTAATCCTGAAAAATTGATGTTGCCCCCATCCATCAGAAAGTAGCCAGACCCATCGTCACCCCTGTTCCCTTCAGGATGGAGGAGCATCAAAGAAAAGAGGGAATTGAAACTGAGCAGGACCCCAAGGGACCTTCTTGGTGACAAGACCCCTCTGTGTTCCCCTGCTTCTTGTTTATAGAAAAGATGATTTTTTTCCAACTTTTATAAACATAATTGAATTGTCTGTGCCTCTTTTTCCACAAATTTCAAATCTATTTCTAATAATTCTAAGAAGGGAAAATCAATAGTAGAAACAGATTAGGATATCCATAAAATAATTCTCTTTGATAGCAAAAATTAGAAACAATTTAAATATTTAAGAGTAATAAAGTGTTAAATTTTGCTTCAACTATTGAATGGAAAGTTTAGCTCTAAAATTTCAATTCCAAGGCATATAGAATGACATGAGAAATGTACATTATATTAAATAGGGCAAAAAGTGCAAAACTTCATACAGTATGAAGTTTATGTAAAAGAGAATATTATACATAGTAATTCCAAAATTATTGGACAAAGAGAGAAAGCATTTTAAAATGGTTATTGCTTCATTAGAATTACAAGTGATTTTCCAAGTTTTTATTATGCTTTTCTGTAGTATCTTTTCAGATTTTTTTCTACATTAAAAAAATGTATTTATATTGCAATGAGAGAAGAAAATTTTAAATATTTGTCTCCACCAGTCTTGGTGGTCATATTTCTCACTTGGGAATAAAGCATTGCACTTTAATGTGTTTCTGCTTCTGTTGTTCCTTTTTCCATTCAAAGGTTTCTAAATGCCTATCTATTACCGTAAGCCCAGAGTTCTTTCTCTTTCAAACTGATTCTTCTGAGACATCTAACTGTGGAAAGTCAATCACCTGGGATACTTTGCTGAAGATTCTCCAGGGGAACTACAAGTCCTATGTAAGAAGATGCCAGCCCAGATTTTGAAAAACTCCTAAGGAGTCTCAGCCATGAATAAGAACTTGTTTGTGCCTCACAATGAGGTAAGTTTGGGTAATTTTTTTTTCTTTTTTTAATTTAATTTAACTGTACAATATTGTATTGGTTTTGCCATATATCAAATAGCCATTTGAAAAAGATAGAGATATTCCTGGATAATAATACAATGGCTAAGAATATGGGCACAATTACCAAAAGACAACATTAGCAAGAAGCAATGTATTTCTCTTTCCCTTTCACCTCTTAACAGACAATGGTTTTTTGCTTTTATGGGTGTCTAGACTTAACCTCATTTCCAAATATTCACTTTCTCATGATATATACATAAAATATGGTGGGCACTGGAGATTTTTTTGTGTTTATATTTAATTTTTTTAAATTTTACTTAACTTTACAGTATTATATTGGTTTTTATCTTTAAGTGTTTCTAATCCAGGTCCAAGAAATGATAGTTTCTCCAGGAGGTGACATTTCAGGAGAGGTTTGGGAGAGCCTTTTTTATTAGAAGAGATGGTTCAAACAAGATGAAGTCAGCTTAGGAAGCAGAGACCATGAGCCTCTGAAACTTGTATTCCTTTGTATTTCTTCGTTCTATGGTGGTTTCTATGTAGTCTGGTCAGTAGAAGTAGACATAATGGTAATTTCTTGAATATTTAGGTGAAAAGAATCTGTACCTTGTGGCTTCACTGCCATGTAATACATGCCATCACACTACAAGTATCTACTTAAGTCTGCTGAATGATGGGTGTGTTTGACACTGACTTTGCTGCATGAGAACTCAGGTTTATACCACAGCTTAAACATCATTTTATTTTTTCCAATAAAAGAACAATTTTAACCATTTGGAACCTTCAATTTTACTCAAATATCCCTGAATCTGTAAATTTCTTCAAATATCTTTCAGTCATTTCTACTGCCCTACAAGAAATAGCAATCCAAAGATATGATATTGTCTCTTGTATTGATTACCTGCACAGTTATAATGAAATATTGTTTAAATTACAGCAGTATAGGCAATCAATAATCTTCAGAAATTCAAGGGTTTCTTGGGTGTTAGTTTATATTAAAAATAAATTATTTTAGGTATAAAGACAGAAGCCAAAAGAAAAGAATTATATACCTGAATGAACTAAAAAAATTTTTTTTTAATTTTACCAAAATGCCATAAAACTTATTAGAGATTTAGAAATGTAAATACTGTTTTTTTTTCCTTCTTAAGAACACCTGAATTTTCACAACATGGAAAAGCATGATATTGACATCAGAGTTGAATGCCAATCATATTAAATCCTTACTACTTCAAAAATTTTATTGAGTTTCTACAGTGTGTTATCATTAGCAAGGTATCCAGAACAATTTTGCATTTATAACTTGCTTTCCTCATAATCTTCAAGGCAAGAGCTGTACGAGACAGAGACAGTAAGGATAGTAGATAGTATCCATTCTAACTTTCTAAGCAGAAAGTTTGCTGCTGGACATTAAACAAAGTAAGACTCTACTATTTATTTTTAGATAATATAGTTCAAAGTTCTTTTGCTAGAAATGGGGAAATAAAAAAACATCCTGATTATCCTAACAAGATGAATGTTCATGGCTTTCATTATTATCATTCTACAAACCATTCTTATATTTGGTCTCTAACCCCACCTCTATCTCCTATACAGAGAGCAATTGCTGACAAAGAATATAAAATGCCCCCCACATGTTTGGCATTATGTCTAGAGAAAATATCTCCAGCCTTACACCAGGATTCTTTATCTTGAATGGTGTTCCTGGGCTGGAAACCGCACACATATGGATCTCCTTGCCATTCTGTTTCATGTACATCATTGCTGTTGTGGGCAACTGTGGACTCATCTACCTCATCAGCCATGAGGAGGCCCTGCATCGCCCCATGTACTACTTTCTGGCCCTGCTCTCCTTCACAGATGTCACTGGGTGCACCACCACAGTACCCAACATGCTGTGCATATTCTGGTTCAACCTTAAGGAGATTGACTTCAATGGCTGCCTGGCTCAGATGTTTTTTGTCCACATGTTGACTGGCATGGAGTCTGGGGTGCTCATGCTCATGGCGCTGGACCGCTATGTGGCCATCTGCTACCCCTTACGCTATGCCACCATCCTCACCAGTGCTGTCATTGCCAAGGCTGGTCTTGCCACTCTGCTGAGGAGTGTGATGCTCATCCTTCCGTTCACTTTCCTTACCAAGCGCCTGCCCTATTGTCGAGGCAACTTCATTCCCCACACGTACTGTGACCACATGTCTGTGGCCAAGGTGTCCTGTGGCAAAGTCAAGGTCAACGCCATCTATGGTCTCTTGGCAGCCCTCCTGATTGGGGGCTTTGATATTTTCTGTATTTCTATGTCTTACACTATGATCTTGCGAGCAGTGGTGAGTCTGTCTTCTGCAGATGCTCGTCACAAAGCCTTCAGCACCTGCACGTCTCACATATGTGCAATTGTCATTACATACGTTCCAGCCTTATTCACCATTTTTACTCACCGCTTTGGGGAAAAAAGCATTCCTCCTCATGTCCATATCATAATTGCTAATCTCTATTTGATGTTGCCTCCTACCCTGAACCCAATTGTATATGGAGTCAAGACCAAGCAGATCCGGGAAGGAGTCATCAAATTACTTTTTAAGGAGAAAGATATCTTAGCTGTGAAATAGATTAAAGCATTAATATGGAAAAGCAAGGAAGGACAAATGATATTTTAGATGAGTGCCAGGAGCCAGCATGAGGAACTCTGCCCGTGGCAAAAGTCATGAGGAAGGAGGCTCGACATACCCAAATGCGAGATCAAGCCTCAGGAGTCCCCCTGGAATTTCTTGAACATCTACCCCCCAAACCAGAGTCTGCCTACTTTACTGCTTTGTGCTCTCACCTACACCTCTGACGTTACGGGCGGCTGTCCCCCACCACCTCTTTCAGAGAGGGACTTAACTTAGAGTTCCATTTAAAAATGATTCCTGGGCATGACAAGAGTGTTTCAACCTACAAACTCCTCTGAAGGTTCTCTAGCCTGACTGACAGGTTTGTCCAGCCACGTGATTGTTCACAGCCTTCCAACCGTGAGATGCAGGAGATGCTTTAAACCTTCTAAAAACAGATTCTTTTGAGAAGTTAGAAAATTATTAGTGTAGTATCATATCAGATAAGTCACTCAGTCGTGTCCGACTCTTTGCGACCCCATGAATTGCAGCACACCAGGCCTCCCTGTCCATCACCAACTCCCAGAGTTCACTCAGACTCACGTCCATTGAGTCAGTGATGCCATCCAGCCATCTCATCCTCTGTCATCCCCTTCTCCTCTTGCCCACAATCCCTCCCAGCATCAGAGTCTTCTACAATGAGTCAACTCTTCGTATGAGGTGGCCAAAGTACTGGAGTTTCAGCTTCAGCATCATTCCTTCCAAAGAAATCCCAGGGCTGATCTCCTTCAGAATGGACCAGTTGGCTCTCCTTGCAGTCCAAGGGACTCTCAAGAGTCTTCTCCAACACCACAGTTCAAAAGCATCAATTCTTCAGCACTCAGCCTTCTTCACAGTCCAACTCTCACATCCGTACATGACCACAGGAAAAACCATAGCCTTGACTAGGCGAACCTTTGTTTGGCAAAGTAATGTCTCTGCTTTTGAATATGTGATCTAGGTTGATCATAACTTTCCTTCCAAGGAGTAAGTGTCTTTTAATTTCATGGCTGCAGTCACCATCTGCAGTGATTTTGGAGCCCAGAAAAATAAAGTCTGACACTGTTTCCCCATCTATGTCCCATGAAGTGATGGGACCGGATGCCATGATCTTCTGCAATAATAATAATTATTATTATGTAATTATTTTGTACTAACTTGTAACTCCAAGCTTCAGAAGAGAGTTAGCTCAGTTCTGAGCTTTAAAAATTACAGCGACTGTATTTTAAATTATCCATCTTGTTTTGTGAAGCATTATTTGGATCACTTTCATTCCTAAGTAATATTGTGACTTGTGAATATATAATTATTTATTGTACTCTTGAAGACTTTTTTAATGAACTCCTGTTAATAATACTCCTATGAACAATCTTGTATATATCTTTTGTATTACATCTTTTGCAGCAAATATTTTGCATTTCTGTGGTTTACAACTGCAGAGTGAGATTTCTGGATCATATGGTATTTTTAGCTTAGTTTTTGGTACATAGCATCAACTATATTCCAAGATGGTTGCACTAGTTTAAACTCTTATCCACAGTATAAGAATTCTAGTCACTTTCTATTCTTCCCAGCACTTGATATTGTCAGAACTGTGGTATTTCGTTAGCAGAGACATCATTTTGCTGGCAAAGGTTCATATAGTCAAAGCGATGGTTCTTCCAGAAGTCATGTACAAAGGTGAGAGTTGGACCATAAAGAAGGCTGAGAGCTAAAGAACTGACCCTTTCTAACTGTGATGCTGGAGAAGACTCTTGAGAGTCCCTTGGACAGCAAGGAGATCAAACCAGTCAGTCCTAAAGTAAATCAAACCAGAATAGTCATTGGAAGGACAGATGTTGAAGCTGAAGCTCCAATACTTTGGTCACCTGTTGCAACAAGCTGACTCACTGGAAAAGACCCTGATGCTAGGGAAGATTAAGGGCAGCAGGAGAAGTGGGTGACAGTGAATGAGATGGCTGAATGGCATCCCTGACTGAATGGACATGAGTTTGAGAAATTCCAGGAGATATTGAAGGACAGGGAAGCTTGGCATACTTCCGTCCATGGACCACAAAGAGACAGACACAACTGGCTGAGCAACAACAATAGGATCTTAGTTTGCATTTTCCTGGTGATGATGAGGATGGAATGCCCTTTCATAAATCCTAGGTTATTGAACACTTTTTTTGAAGGAAGCAGTTGGAAGCTAAAACTTTTGCCCATTTCACTTTAGAATATTGTTTTCATATACATAGGTATATAAGATTTCTTTATGTATTTTGGAAACCTTCTCTCAGTTACATATGTTGCCATATATTTTCTTCTAACTGGTGACTTTCACTTTTAATGACTTGAACATATTAATATTATTGTTTACTCAGTATTTTTGAGAAAGCTTTGAGCCCCACACATGCTATGCAGATAAAGTTATGACAAAAATTATAAGGCTGGAATTGAAGCATTCTGGGAACTCATACATAATTATAGTTTATACTTCAGTGAATACTAGACACAGCTCATATGTCCTACCAAAGAAAAAATGTTAAAATTGGACAGTAATTATTGAGGTTCCCCCCCATTTTCAAATATATTCTAAAAATAGACTTAATTTCAACAAAGCTAAAATTACCTGCTCTCTCATTAGAGACCTAAAGAATATCTACCTGTGAAGCTCTAAACAAATGTTTTCTGTTTGCTGGGAAAATCCCCAGAGAAACCACTAACCAATGCAGTACAGTCATTCTGAGCAAGATCAGACATGAATAGGGATTTTAAAACATTTGGCATCAGGTGAAAGAAAAAGTTTGAGTTTGAGTGATTCAGAAGAAAAACCAAGTGGTTTGAGTGATTCAGAAGAAAAACCAAGTGGTACACAAACACTACTAAAGAGGAGGGATTTGAATCATAGGGTGGTTGAATAAGGACAACTACATTATCTTATTTTTGGTCTTCTGAAACCAATGGGATTTGCCAACTGCCATGAAGAGAAAGTAGAAATGCAGGAAAAATTAAATGTAGGTTAGGCAGTAGAGAAAGAAGATTGTGTGATATTGATATGACAAGGACCAAAGATAGAATTGCAAGTAAGCATATTTCTGTACAATAATAGAAAAGTTTCTCTGCAGTCCAAAGGCAGAGGAATCTTCCTTAGGAAATGGTAAGACTTTCACCAAAGTATATCTTATATAGCACAGGGAATTCTAGTCCTCATCTTGCAATAAAGTTTAATGCTGTACAACTTGTAAATATACTGAGTCACTGTGCTATACACTGGAACCCAATATAGAGGTTTAAGAGATGGTTAGGCATGGCTTTACTTATATTTATTTTATAGAGTCAAATAACAGTAGTAATACCAAATGTAATTGTGATAGTCTTATATATTTTATTGAAAATGTCCTGGCCTGTGGTCAAAATCTCCATGGTTATCTTAATGCTAAAAGAATTCACATTTGAGAAGATTGCTTTAAAAGTTTACAGTTCTAATCCTTTTTTCTTTCTAGAAAATTTTGCTGTTATCCTGTTTTATATATTGATATTATTTATATAGCACTATTTTAACATTTTTCCACCAGTTAAAATAGTGGTTTAAAAAAAGCACCTATAGACAACTTGAGGCATCTCATGGTGAGAGAGAGTGACAGAGAGAGAGAGCACAATCAAGATTAGAATTGTGGAGAAGCTCAACATTCAGAAAACGAAGATCATGGCATCTGGTCCCATCACTACATGGGAAATAGATGGAGAAACAGTGGAAACAGTGTCAGACTTTATTTTTCTGGGCTCCAAAATCACTGCAGATGGTGACTGCAGCCATGAAATTAAAAGACACTTACTCCTTGGAAGGAAAGTTATGACCAAGCTAGATCACATATTCAAAAGCAGAGACATTACTTTGCCAACAAAGGTTCGCCTAGTCAAGGCTATGGTCTTTCCTATGGTCATTTATGGATGTGAGAGCTGGACTATGAAGAAGGCTGAGTGCCCAAGAATTGATGCTTTTGAACTGTGGTGTTAGAGAAGACTCTTGAGAGTCCCTTGGACTGCAAGGAGATCCAACCGGTCCATTCTGAAGGAGATCAGCCCTGGGATTTCTTTGGAAGGAATGATGCTAAAGCTGAAACTCCAGTATTTTGGCCACCTCATGCGAAGAGTTGACTCATTGGAGAAGACTCTGATGCTGGGAGGAATTGGGGGTAAGAAGAGAAGGGGACGACAGAGGATGAGATGGCTGGATGGCATCACTGACTCGATGGACGTGAGTCTGAGTGAACTCCAGGAGTTGGTGATGGACAGGGAAGCTTGGTGTGCTGTGATTCATGGGGTTGCAAAGAGTCAGACACGACTGAGCAACTGATCTGATCTGATCTGATCTGATACAGTATAAAATACAATATAATCAAGTTGGTTATCAAAAGAGATTAAAGAAGAAGGTTTAAAAATATAAATGAAGAATTTTCTCAGAAAAGAAGGATCCTGAAATATTTTGATATTAATCGTAAAAACTTTATCTGTGTCCCAGAGTATAGAAGAAAATTGGAACTCTAACTTTCCCAAGTCATGCTTGAAGTGTGTTGTTGGAGAAGACTCTAGAGAGTCCTTTGGGATGCAAGGAGACCAAACCAGTCAATCCTAAGGGAAATCAGTCCAGAATATTCATTGGAAGGACTGATGATGAAACTGAAACTCCAATACTTTGGCCACCTGATGTGAAGAACTGATTCATTGGAAAAGACCTGGATGCCCAGAAATACTGAAGGCGGGAGAAGAAGGGGATGACAGAGGATGAGGTGGTTGGATGGCATCACCGACTCAATGGACATGAGTTTGGGCAAGCTCCAGGAGTTGGTGAAGGACAGGGAAGCCTGACATGTTGCAGTCCATGGGGTTGCAAAGAGTGGACACAACTGAACGACTGAACTGAATTTTCCCATGACACAACTTTATTAATAAATATTATGCCCTATCCAATATAATATTTAATAGCTATTTTGGGGGCTAAATATAACACACAAAAAGACATAAGCATATGATTACTTACATATATATAAGTAATATATATATTACATGTTAAAAAAAGACATGAGCATATGATTACTTACATATATATAAGTAATATATATATATATTACATGTCAAATATTTTGTCCATGACATGAGCATATGATTACTTACATATATATAAGTAATATGTATATTACATGTCAAATATTTTGTCCATGATTATTCTGACTTGGAATACCAAGAATTGTAGAAACATCATGCTCAGCTTGGAAGACATGTGCAATAATTCATTTCAGTTCAGTGGCTCAGTCATGTCTGACTCTTTGCAACCCCATGGACCACAGCACGCCAGGCCTCCCTGTCTATCACCAACTACCAGAGTTTACCCAAACTCATGTCCATTGAGTCAGTGATGCCATCAAACCATCTCATCCTCTGATGTCCCCTTCTCCTCCTGCCCTCAATCTTTCCCAGCATGAGGGTCCTTTCAATTGAGTCAGTTCTTCGCATCAGGTGGGCAAAGTATTGGAGTTTCAGCTTCAACATCAGTCCTTCCAATGAACACTCAGGACTGATCTCCTTTAGGATGAACTGGTTGGATCTCCGTGAAGTCCAAGGGATTCTCAAGAGTCTTCTCCAACACCACAGTTTAAAAGCATCAATTCTTTCGCACTCAGCTGTCTTTATAGTCCAACTCTCACATCCATACCTGACCACTGGAAAAACCATAGCCTTGACTAGATGGACGTTTTTTGGCAATGTAATGTCTCTGCTTTTTAATATGCTGTCTAGGTTGGTCATAACTTTCTTTCCAACAAGTAAGCGTCTTTAAATTTCATGGCAACAGTCAAAATCTGCAGTAATTTTTCAGCCCCCCAAAATAAAGTCTGCCACTGTTTCCACTGTTTCTCCATTTATTTGCCATGAAGTAATGGGACCAGATGCTATTATCTTAGTTTTCTGAATGTTGAAATTTATGCAACTTTTCACTCTCCTCTTTCACTTTCATCAAGAGGCTCTTTAGTTCTTCTTCACTTTCTGCCACAAGGGTGATATCATCTGCGTATCTGAGGTTATTGATATTTAACTGATATATTAATCCCAGCAATCTTGATTCCAGCTTGTGTTTCTTGCAGCCCAGGGTTTCTCATGATGTACTCTGCATATAAGTTAAACAAGCAGGGTGACAATACACAGCCTTGACATACTCCTTTTCCTATTTGGAACCAGTCCATTGTTCCACGTGCAGTTCTAACTGTTGCTTCCTGACCTGCATACAGATTTCTCAAGAGGCAGATCAGGTGGTCTGGTATTCCCATCTCTTTCAGGATTTTCCACAGTTTCTTGTAATCCACAGAGTCAAAGGCTTTGGCATAGTCAATAAAGCAGAAATAGATGTTTTTCTTGAATTCTCTTGCTTTTTTGATCATCCAGCAGATGTTGGCAATTTGATCTCTGGTTCCTCTGCCTTTTCTAAAACCAGCTTGAACATTTGGAAGTTCACAGTTCACATATTGCTGAAGCCTGGCTTGGAGAATTTTGAGCATTACTTTACTAGCGTGTGAGATGAGTGCAATTGTGTGGTAGTTTGAGCATTCTTTGGTATTGCCTTTTTTAGGGATTTGAATGAAAACTGATCTTTTCCAGTCCTGTGGCCACTGCTGAGTTTTCCGAATTTAATGGCATATTGAGTTCAGCACTTTCACAGCATCATTTTTTAGGATTTGAAAGAGCTCAACTGGAATTCCTCCACTTTCTTTGACATAGTGATGCTTCCTACGGCCCACTTGATTTTACATTCCGGGATGTCTCTCTCTAAGTGAGTGATCACACCTTCATGATTATCGTGAATCATGGGTCATGAACATCTTTTTTGTATAGTTCTTCTGTGTATTCTTTCCACCTCTATTTAATATCTTCTGCTTCTGTTCGGTCCATACCATTTATGTCCTTCATTGAGCCCATCTTTGCATGAAATATGCCTTTGGTATCTCTAATTTTCTTGAAGAGATCTCTAGTCTTTCCCATTCTGTTGTTTTCCTCTATTTTTTGCACTGATCACTGAGGAAGGGTTTCTTATATGTCCTCGCTATACTTTGGAATTCTGCATTCAGATGGGTATATCTTTCTTTTCTCCTTTGCTTTTTGCTTCTCTTCTTTTCACAGATATTGGTAAGGCCTCCTCAGACAGCTATTTTGCATTTTTGCATTTCTTTTAGGGGTGGTCTTGATACCTGTCTCCTGTACAATCTCATGAACCTCTATTCATAGTTCATCAGGCACTCTGTCTTTCAGATCTAGTCCCATAAATCTATTTCTCACTTTCACTGTATATACATAAGGGATTTGATTTAGGTCATATCTGAATGGTCTAATGGTTTTCTCTACTTTCTTCAATTTAAGTCTGAATTTGGCAATAAGGAGTTCATGATCTGTGCCACAGTCAGCTCCCGGTCTTGTTTTTGCTGATTGTATAGAACTTCTCCATCTTTGGCTGCAAAGAATATTAGCAATATGATTTTAGTGTTGGCCATCTGGTGATGTCCACGTGTAGAATCTTCTCTTGTGTTGTTGGAAGGGAGTGTTTGCTATGACCAGTGTGTTCTCTTGGCAAAACTCTATTAGCCTTTGCCCTGCTTCATTCTGTACACCAAGGCCAAATTTACCTGTTACTCCAGGTGTTTACTGACTTCCTACTTTTGCATTCCAGTCCCCTATAATGAAAAGGACATCTTTTGGGGTGTTAATTCTAAACGGTCTTGTAGGTCTTCATAGAACCATTCAATTTCAGCTTTTTCAGCATTACTGCTTGGGGCATAGACTTGGATTACCATGATATTGAATGGTTTGCTATGGAAATGAACAGAGATCATTCTTTCATTTTTGAGATTGCATCCAAGTACTGCATTTTGGACTCTTTTGTTGACTATGATGGCTACTCCATTTCTTCTAAGGGATTCCGGCTTACAGTAGTAGGTATGTTGGTCATCTGAGTTAAATTCACCCATTCCAGTCCATTTTAACTCGGTAATTCCTAGAATGTCAACATTCACTCTTGCCATCTCCTGTTTGACCACTTCCAATTTGCCTTGATTCATGGACCTAACATTCCATGTTCCTATGCAATATGGCTCTTTACAGCATCAGATCTTGCTTCTATCACCATTCACATCCACAACTGGGTGTTGTTTTTGGCTCCATCCCTTCATTCTTTCTGGAGTTACTTCTCCACTGATCTCCAGTAGCATATTGAGCACCTACCCACCTTGGGAGTTCATCTTTCAGTGCAGTAATTAGATGCTCACAAAATTCGACTATAATCCAGAACAGAAAAGACTTCTTGGAAGAAGGGAAATTATATGACTTACGAGAATCAGTTTTATTAAAACTGAGTCCAGTATTTGGAAATTTGTAGATGAAACAAAAGCAAGGGCTAGTGAATGGCCTAGGAATAGGAAGAGGTACTTATAGGTAGAGTTAACAGTATAAAGCCAAACAAGACCAGGGCTTTGTTACTATGTTTGCGCTGTTTGAATTCTTTTGATTTGGTCGCTGACTCAAGGCTGTTCAGTAGGATCAAATAGCACAGTCAGGCTACAAAAAATGATTTCTCCTCTAAACATACTGTATATTGTGCAAGTACTTGTCTATCTTTTGACTCGTACTGAAAAACTACTACTTTCTTTTATAGGACACATTTATTGATACCAAAAGTAAAATACTTTGCAATTGACCATCATGTATGGAGTAAAACCCCTCAGCGTGACACCAAGATACTTCATCCTCAGTGGGATACCTGGACTGGAACCACCACACATCTGGATCTCAATGCCATTCCGACTCGTGTACATTATTGCTGTCATGGGGAACTGTGGGCTTATCTATCTTATCTGCCATGAGGAGGCCCTTCATTAGCCCATGTATTACTTCCTAGCCTTACCGTCCCTTACAGATGCTAGTGGGTACCCTTCATTTGGTCCCAATATGTTGTGTATCTCTCGGCTCAGTCTCAGATATTTACATTAATGCCTGCCTTGTGCAAATGTTTTTTATCCACATGCTGACATGCATGGGGTCTGGTGTGCTCGTGTTTATTGACTCTGGATTGCTATGTGACCATTTGCTACCCTCCATTCTATTCTTCGCTGGTATCTCAGATGGTAGAGAATCTGGCTGCAATGCAGGAGACTGGGGTTCAGTCTCTGGGTTAGGAAGATCCCCTGGAAAAGGAAATGGCAACCCACTCCAAGATTCTTGCCTGGAAAATCATGGACAGAGGAACCTGGTGGGCTATAGTCCATGTGGTCACAAAGAGTCAGACACAACTGAGCAACTAAGACACACCATGATATTCTTCAATCCTCACCAACACCATAATTATGAAATTTGGTCTTATCACCTTGACTCGAAGTGTGTTGCTTATGATGCCATTCACTTTCCTGATCAAGTGTCTTCCCTACTGCAAAGGCAACCTCATTCAATACACTTATTGTGAACATATGTCTCTGGCCAATCTATCCTGTGGCAACATCAAGAATAATGCCATCTATGGTCTCATAGCTGCCACGTTGATTGGAGGGTTTGATATTTTCTGCATTTTTATGTCTTATACCATATTTATCCATGCTGTAGGAAATCTATCTTCTGCAGATTCCCATCACAAAGAATTCAGCACCTGTACTTCACATATATGTGCTATTGTCATCACCTGTATCCCAGCCTTCTTTACTCATAGCTTTGGGGAACACAGCTTACTTCACCAAATCAACATTTTAATAGCCAACCTCTATCTACTGCTGCCCCCTGCCCCTTGAATTCAATTGTCCATGGTCTGAAGACCAAGCAGATCTGTGAAGGAGTGATCAAGCTGTTTTTTAGAGAGAAAGACACTTTGAATGTAAGACAAATCTAATACATAGAATCTGGATTTAGCATAATTATAAAGAAATATATAGAAAGGAAGAGGACAAGCATAAAACTCAATAACCATGAAGTCAAAAGAAAATACCTGTCAATATTCTCTTATGAGATTTATGAAACAAACACAAAATTTATAATCTGAGAACTCTAATTTGATAGAAAAAATAAAATTGACAAGAAACTATTGTATTCCCCTGCAGTTTAACTTTAGTTAGATCTTGTGGAATGGATGCACAGGATGAAATAATAGAATATACAACTTGAAGTAAATGCTTCATAATGAAAGTACTTTGATCCAAACACCATGAGGGAGTATATAGTAAAGAATGAAGAAGGTCTGGTAGCCTGGAGAAACTCTAGAGGTTTGAGGAAGGCCCCTAAGTGAACTGTCATGTGTGTTACAGGGAAGCAAGAAACACTTTCCTGAATGTGCTGATTTCCAAGGGTCTTTGCCAACCTTTTTGTTCAATATTTATGTGACACTTGCAAAACTTTAGAGGAATAAAAAAACCTTGACTGTTAATTTATTTATGATTTTTTTGTTCCTAGGAAATTATCTGATGCCTTTGACTGTGTCAGTGTAAATACTAATAAAGTCAAAGTAGATATGATTACTAAAGCACTCATAATCTGGAATGTACTCCTTTGAGTTTATTTCAAACAGAATCTTGTAAGGTACACAAGATAATATTTGATGGCTATGTGAGGAAAGGATTTATAAGTACAGGAAAGCAGACTTGAAGAAAATCTATGTACTTAGCCAATTAAAGATGGCTGAGCTAACTACTTTCCTTAATTTTAACATTGAAAGAGCAACAATTAATCATCAGGGACAATGAAGAGAAGAGTACCTTATTTAAACATCTGGAAATATGAATAATAAAAGAAATGAAAGAGGAATCATAAATGTGGTATCCAGAAACAGTGATAGTGAATGAAAAGTGAAGAAAATAAGGGCATAATTCAAGAGAAAACTGCAGAACTAGAATGGGATCAGGAATGGTTACAAACAGAGGAAGAGTTAGAAATATTAGATTAAAATTATGCTCATCATTTGCTAATATGGATAATATATTTTAATATAATGTTATAGGGACAGGGAAGCTACAGTCTATGAGATGATGAAGAGTCAGACACAACTTGGCAACTGAACAACAACAAATATATGATAAAATGATTGTGAACTATGATGAAAATTTCATGTATTTTTGCAAGTTTAATTTTCATGCTTGGAAGAAGAACCTGAATTTCTAAAAAAATTTAAAATGCATTTTTTAAAAAATAAAATAATTGGAGGGGAGGAGCTAAGATGGCGGAGGAATAGGACAGGGAGAACACTTTCTCCTCCACAAATTCATCAAAACATTTAAACGCGGAGTAAATTCCACAAAACAACTTCTAAAAGCTGGCAGAGGACATCAGACACCCAGAAAAGCAACTCATTGCCTTCTAAAGGAGGTAGGAAAAAATATAAAAGACAAAAAAGAACAAAGAGGGAGGGACGGACCTCTGTCTGGGGAAGGGAGTCTTAAAAAGAGAGAAGTTTCCAAACACCAGGAAACATTCTCACTGCCGAGTCTGTGCTGAGCCTGGGAAGCACGGAGGCCAACATAACAGGGAGGAAAATAAATAAACAATTAAACCCACAGACTATGAGCCCTACGATAACTTCCCCAGAGGAGAAGCAGCGTAAACGCCTGCATCCGCCATTAGCAAGCGAGGGCTGAGCAGGGAGGCACGGTGGGCGCAGGCTGCATTGTGGGCTGCCTTGCTTAGAGTAAGGACTGGCCTGAATATCTCGAGCGCTACCTGAGCGGAATAATTTGGGCTAGCAAACCAGACTGTGGGATACCTACCACACGAAAAGCCAGCCCTAACCTAAGACATCATCATGATTATCTGGGTCTTGAAACTCTTTTTTGTACAGTTCTTCTGTGTATTCCTGCCACCTCTTCTTAATATCTTCTGCTTCTGTTAGGTCCACACCATCTCTGTCCTTTATCGTGCCCATCTTTGCATGAAATGTTCCTTTGGTATCTCTGATTTTCTTGAAGAGATCCCTAGTCTTTCCCATTCTGTTGTTTTCCTCTATTTCTTTGCATTGATCACTGAAGAAGGCTTTCTTATCTCTTCTTGCTATTCTTTGGAACTCTGCATTTAGATGTTTATATCTTTCCTTTTCTCCTTTGCTTTTCGCTTCTCTTCTTTTCACAGCTATTTGTAAGGCCTCCCCAGACAGCCATTTTGCTTTTTTGCATTTCTTTTCCATGGGGAATACACAGAAGAACTGTACAAAAAAGAGTTTCAAGACCCAGATAATTATGATGATGTGATCACTGACCTAGAGCCAGACATCTTGGAATGTGAAGTCAAATGGGCCTTAGAAAGCATCACTACAAACAAAGCGAGTGGAGGTGATGGAATTCCAGTGGAGCTATTCCAAGTGCTGAAAGATGATGCTGTGAAAGTGCTGCACTCAATATGCCAGCAAATTTGGAAAACTCAGCAGTGGCCACAAGATTGGAAAAGGTCAGTTTTCATCCCAATCCCAAAGAAAGGCAATGCCAAAGAATGCTCAAACTACCGCACAATTGCACTCATCTCACACGCTAGTAAAGTAATGCTCAAAATTCTCCAAGCCAGGCTTCAGCAATATGTGAACCGTGAACTTCCTGATGTTCAAGCTGGTTTTAGAAAAGGCAGAGGAACCAGAGATCAAATTGCCAACATCCGCTGGATCATCGAAAAAGCAAGAGAGTTCCAGAAAAACATCTATTTCTGCTTTATTGACTATGCCAAAGCCTTTGACTGTGTAGATCACAATAAACTATGGAAAATTCTAAAAGAGATGGGAATACCAGACCACCTGATCTGCCTCTTAAGAAATCTGTATGCAGGTCAGGAAGCAACAGTTAGAACTGGTCATGGAACAACAGACTGGTTCCAAATAGGAAAAGGAGTACGTCAAGGCTGCATATTGTCACCATGTTTATTTAACTTATATGCAGAGTACATCATGAGAAATGCTGGACTGGAAGAAACACAAGTTGGAATCAAGATTGCCGGGAGAAATATCAATAACCTCAGATATGCAGATGACACGACTCTTATGGCAGAAAGTGAAGAGGGACTAAAAAGCCTCTTGATGAAAGTGAAAGTGGAGAGTGAAAAGGTTGGCTTAAAGCTCAACATTCAGAAAACGAAGATCATGGCATCTGGTCCCATCACTTCATGGGAAATAGATGGGGAAACAGTGGAAACAGTGTCAGACTTTGTTTTTCTGGGCTCCAAAATCACTGCAGATGGTGACTGCAGTCATGAAATTAAAAGACGCTTACTCCTTGGAAGGAAAGTTATGACCAACCTAGATAGCATATTCAAAAGCAGAGACATCACTTTGCCAACAAAGGTTCGCCTAGTCAAGGCTATTGTCTTTCCTGTGGTCATGTATGGATGTGAGAGCTGGACTGTGAAGAAGGCTGAGCGCAGAAGAATTGATGCTTTTGAACTGTGGTGTTGGAGAAGACTCTTGAGAGTCCCTTGGACTGCAAGAAAATCCAACCAGTCCATTCTGAAGGAGATCAATCCTGGAATTTCTTTAGAAGGAATGATGCTATAGCTGAAACTCCAGTATTTTGGCCACCTCATGCGAAGAGTTGACTCATTGGAGAAGACTCTGATGCTGGGAGGGATTGAGGGCAGGAGGAGAAGGGGATGACAGAGGATGAGATGGCTGGATGGCATCACTGACTCGATGGATGCGAGTCTGAGTGACCTCCGGGAGCTGGTGATGGACAGGGAGGCCTGGCGTGCTGCGGTTCATGGGGTCGCAGAGAGTCGGACACGACTGAGCGACTGATCTGATCTGATCTGATCTGAACCTAAGACACCACCAGGCCCACGCATGGAACAAAGGACTGTACAGAGATAGCCGGCTGCAGACCGTTCCCCTCTGGTGACAGGCAGCCAGAGCCGGAAGGAGGCAATCGTAGCCCCAGAGAGACATTATCCACAAAACTGTAAGCAGGCTTCTTTGCTAACTAAGACTTCTTGGGGCTCTGGTCGGCCAATATCTGCCTAAGAAAGTGTGCTGGTTGTACACCTAGAAAACCGAATGGCAGGGAGGCGATAAGTCGCAGAAGCCGTGCTTGCTAAACACCTCATTACCTATGCTGCTGGATTCTGCGAAGGGCACAAAACACAGGCCCAACCAGCCTAGGCCTCTGAGGACTACCCAAGTGCCTGAACTTAAGTGGCTTAGACCTGGGAGGGGCAAGCAGCCCAGGGCCGGTCGAAGATGGTTCCTGCGGGGAAACAGAGAGCCTGATCAGAGTGGGCAGGGAGGCTACACTCACCATGAGCGGGGGCAGGCCCAGTGTTGCTGAGGCACGGCGAGCACACGCCAGTGTTATTTATTTGCAGTGTCCCTCCCTCCCCACAGTGCGACTGAACAAGTGAGCTTAAAAAAAAAAAAAAAAAAAGGGTGTCCACCACAGCCCCTTTTGTATCAGGGCAGAAATCAAGACACTGAAGAGACCAGCAAACGGAAGAAGCTATAACAGAGGGAACCACCGTGGAATCAACAAGCAATAAACTAAAACCCCGTGGTTAGTACCAACTACATAGAAAGGGGCCTATAGATCTTGAGAAATTTAAGCCAGAACAAGGAACTAGCCGAAAATGAACTGAACCCACAATACCCACAACATTACAGAGAAAGTCTTATATATATTTTTACTATTTTTACCATCATTTTTTCTTACTATTTTTTTTATATTAAAAAAAATTTTTTTTTAATTTTTTTTTTATCTTCTAGTACTCCTTTCAGGGAAGGCAATGGCACCCCACCCCAGTACTCTTGCCTGGAAAATCCCATGGATGGAGGAGCCTGGTAGGCTCCAGTCCATGGGGTCGCTAAGAGTCGGACACGACTGAGCGACTTCACTTTCACTTTTCACTTTCATGCATTGGAGAAGGAAATGGCAACCCACTCCAGTGTTCTTGCCTGGAGAATCCCAGGGATGGGGGAGCCTGGTGAGCTTCCGTCTATGGGGTCGCACAGAGTCGGACACGACTGAAGCGACTTAGCAGCAGCAGCAGCAGCAGAACTCCTCTAACTTTCACTTTTAGAACGTACTATTACTTTGTAAAAAAAATAAATAAATATAAATAAATAAATAAATAAAAGACCCTTCTTTTTAAAAAAACACACAAAAAAACCCAAACTTCATATATATATATATTTTTATAACTTTTGCCACCCTTTTTTTTCTTTCTTTCTTCTTTTTTTCTTTATTTTTTTCTTTTCTTTAACATTGTATTTTTGAAACTCCAAACTCTGCTCTAGATTCATACATTTAGCTTATCGGTAATTGTTATCAATATTGTACCTGTTTTTTTTTATATATAAGTTTTGTGACTTTTTTCCCTCTCTCTTTCTATCTCTTCATTTTTTCTTTGACATTGTATTCCTGAAATTCCAAACTCTAATCTAGATCTTTAATTTATGCTTTCTGGTATATAAAATAAATTTGTGCCTATATCTTCTTTATAATTTTTGTGACTTTGTTTGGTTTTGTTTTTATATTCTTTCTTTCTTTTTTCTTTTTTTCTTTCTATCTTTCTTTTTCTTCTTCTTTTCTTTAACATTGTATTTTTGAAACTCCAAACTCTAATCTAGATTTTTAACTTTTGCTTTTTAATATTGGTTATCATTTTGTACCTATATTTTCTTTATCACTTTTGTGACTCTTTTTTTTTTCTTTTTCTCTCTTTATTTTCCTTCTTCTTTTCTTTAACACTGTATTTTAGAAACTCCAAACTCTACTCTAGATTTTTAATTTTTGCTTTCAGGTATTTGATACCAATTCTGTACCTTTAAGAACCTAATCTTCATTACCCACTTTTTACTAGGGAGCGAGATTACTGGCTTGACTGTTCTCTCCACCTCGGGACTCTCCTTTTTCTCCACCAGTTCGCCTGTGTCTCCTCCCTAACCCCTCTCTACTCTATCCAACTCTGTGAATTTCTGAGTGTTCCAAATAAAGGAAAACACTTAGGGAACTGATTACTGACTGGATATGTCTCTCTCCTTTTCATTCCCTCCTTTTATCCTCCTGACCACCTCTGTCTCCTTCCTCCCTCTTCTCTTCTCTATATAACTCCGTGAACATCTCTGAGTAGTCCAGTTGTGGAGTGCAGTATAGAAGAAGTTTTTAGACTACTGTAAAAACAAGACCGATAACTGGAAGCAGGAGGCTTAAGTCCAAACCCTGATCACACGGAACATTAATTGACAGGAGCTCATCAAATGCCTCCATTTCTACACTGAAACCAAGCATCACACAAGGGCCAACAAGTTCCACGGCAAGACATACCAAGCAAATTCTCCAGAAACACAGGAACACAGACCTAAGCTCCAATATAGAGGCTAATCAGAGTCACCCCCAAATCATAGACATCTCATAACTCATTACTAGACACTCCATGGCACTCCAGAGAGAAGAAATCCAGCTCCATCCACCAGAACACTGACACAAGCTTCCCTAACCAAGAAATCTTGACAAGCCACTTGTACAAACCCACACACAGTGAGGAAACGCCACAATAAAGAGAACTCCACAAACTGCCAGAATACAGTAAGGACACCCCAAACTCAGCAATTTAAACAAGATGAAGAGACAGAAGAATACCCAGCAGATAAAGGAACAGGATAAATGCCCACCAAATCAAACAAAAGAGGAAGAAATAACGAATCTACCTGATAAAAAATTCTGAATAATGATAGTGAAATTAATCCAAAATCTTGAAATCAAAATGGAATCACAGATAAATAGCCTGGAGAAAAGCATTGAGAAGATGCAAGAAAGGTTTAAGAAGGACCTAGAAGAAATAAAAAAGAGTCAATATATAATGAATAATGCAATAAATGAGATCCAAAACACTCTGGAGGCAACAAATAGTAGAATAACAGAGGCAGAAGATAGAATTAGTGAATTAGAAGATAGAATGGTAGAAATAAATGAATCAGAGGAGAAAAAAGAATTAAAAGAAATGAGGACAATCTCAGAGACCTCCAGGACAACATTAAACGCTACAACATTCGAATCATAGGAGTCCCAGAAGAAGACAAAAAGAAAGACCATGAGAAAATACTAGAGGAGATAATAGTTGAAAACTTCCCTAAAATGGGGAAGGAAATAATCACTCAAGTCCAAGAAACCCAGAGAGTCCCAAATAGGATAAACCCAAGGCGAAACATCCCAAGACACATATTAATCAAATTAACAAAGATCAAACACAAAGAACAAATATTAAAAGCAGCAAGGGAAAAACAACAAATAACACACAAGGGAATTCCCATAAGGATAACAGCTGATCTTTCAGTAGAAACTCTCCAAGCCAGGAGGGAATGGCAACACATACTTAGAGTGATGAAAGAAAATACCCTACAGCCCAGATTATTGTACCCAGCAAGGATCTCATTCAAATATGAAGGAGAAATCAAAAGCTTTACAGACAAGAAAAGCTGAGAGAATTCAGCACCACCAAACCAGCTCTCCAACAAATACTAAAGGACATTCTCTAGACAGGAAACACAAAAAGGATATATAAATTCAAACCCAAAACAATAAAGTAAATGGCAACGGGATCATACTTATCAATAATTACCTTAAATGTAAATGGGTTGAATGCCCCAACCAAAAGACAGAGACGGGCTGAATGGATACAAAAACAAGACCCCTACATATGTTGTCTACAAAAGACCCACCTCAAAACAGGGGACACATACAGACTGAAAGTGAAGGGCTGGAAAAAGATTTTCCATGCAAATAGGGACCAAAAGAAAGCAGGAGTAGCAATACTCATATCAGATAAAATAGACTTTAAAACAAAGGCTGTGAAAAGAGACAAGAAGGTCACTACATAATGATCAAAGGATCGATCCAAGAAGAAGATATAACAATTATAAATATATATGCACCCAACATAGGAGTAACACAATATGTAAGACAAATACTAACAAGTATGAAAGGAGAAATCAAGAATAACACAATAATACTGGGAGACTTTAATACCCCACTCACACCAATGGATAGATCAACAAAACAGAAAATTAAGAAGGAAACACAAACTTTAAACGATACAATAGACTAGTTAGACCTAATTGATATCTATAGGACATTTCATCCAAAAAACAATGAATTTCACCTTTTTCTCAAGCGCACATGGAAACTTCTCCAGGATAGAACACATCCTGGGCCATAAATTAGCCTTGGTAAGTTCAGAAAAATTGAAATCATTCCAAGCATCATTTCTGACCACAATACAGTGAGATTAGATCTCAATTACAGTGGAGCAGGCGGGAAGAGATACCCCACGCCCAAGGTAAGAGAAACCCAAGTAAGACGGTAGGTCTTGCAAGAGGGCTGCTGCTGCTAAGTCGCTTCAGTCGTGTCCGACTCTATGCGACCCCATAGACGGAAGCTCACCAGGCTCCCCTGTCCCTGGGATTCTCCAGGCAAGAACACTGGAGTGGGTTGCCATTTCCTTCTCCAATGCATGAAAGTGAAAAGTGAAAGTGAAGTCGCTCAGTCGTGTCCGACTCTTAGCGACCCCACGGACTGGAGCCTACCAGGCTCCTCCGTCCATGGGATTTTCCAGGCAAAAGTACTGGGGTGGGGTGCCATTGCCTTCCCCGTGCAAGAGGGCATCAGAGGGCAAACACACTGAAACCATACTCACAGAAAACTAGTCAATCTAATCACACCAGGACCACAGCCTTGTCTAACTCAATGAAATTAAGCCATGCCCTTGGGGCAACCCAGGATGTGCGGGTCATGGTGGAGAGATCTGACAGGGTGTGGTCCGCTGGAGAAGGGAACGGCAAATCACTTCAGGATTCTTGCCTTGAGAACCTCATGAACAGTATGAAAAGGCAAAATGATAGGATACTGAAAGAGAAACTCCCCAGGTCAGTAGGGGCCCCATATGCTACTGGAGATCAGTAGAGAAATAACTCCAGAAAGAATGAAGGGATGGAACCAAAGCAGAAAGAATACCCAGCTGTAGATGTGTCTGGTGATACAAGCAAAGTCCGATGCTATAAAGAGCAATATTGCATAGGAACCTGGAATGTCAGGTCCATGAATCAAGGCAAATTGGAAGTGATCAAACAAGAGATGGCAAGAGTGAATGTTGACATTCTAGGAATCAGCGAACTAAAATGGACTGGAATGGGTGAATTTAACTCAGAGGACCATTATATCTACTACTGCAGATAGGAATCCCTAAGAAGAAACGGAGTGGCCATCATGGTCAACAGAAGAGTCCAAAATGCAGTACTTGGATGCAATCTCAAAAACGACAGAATGATCTCTGTTTGTTTCCAAGGCAAACCATTCAATGTCACATTAATCCAAGTCTATGCCCCAACCAGTAACGCTGAAGAAGCTGAAGTTGAACGGTTCTATGAAGACCTACAAGACCTTTTAGAACTAACACCCAAAAAAGATGTCCTTTTCATTATAGTGGACTGGAATGCAAAAGTAGGAAGTCAAGAAACACCTGGAGTAACAGGAAAATTTGGCCTTGGAATACGGAATGAAGCAGGGCAAAGACTAATAGAGTATTGCCAAGAAAATGCACTGGTCATAGCAAATACCCTCTTCCAACAACACAAGAGAAGACTCTATACATGGACATCACTAGACTGTCAACACCGAAATCAGATCCATTATATTCTTTGCAGCCAAAGATGGAGAAGCTCTATACAGTCAGCAAAAACAAGACCAGGAGCTGACTGTGGCTCGGACCCTGAACTCCTTATTGCCAAATTCAGACTGAAACTGAAGAAAGTAGGGAAAACCACTAGACCATTCAGGTATGACCTAAATCAAATCCCTTATGATTATACAGTGGAAGTGAGAAATAGATTTAAGGGCCTAGATCTGATACATAGAGTGCCTGATGAACTATGGAATAAGGTTCGTGACATTGTACAAGAGACAGGGATCAAGACCATCCCCATGGAAAAGAAATGCAAAAAAGCAAAATGGCTGTCTGGGGAGGCCTTGCAAATAGCTGTGAAAAGAAGAGAAGCGAAAAGCAAAGGAGAAAAGAAAAGATATAAACATCTGAATGCAAAGTTCCAAAGAATAGCAAGAAGAGATAAGAAAGCCTTCTTCAGCGATCAATGCAAAGAAATAGAGGAAAACAACAGAATGGGAAAGACAAAGGATCTCTTCAAGAAAATCAGAGATACCAAAGGAACATTTCATGCAAAAATGGGCTCGATAATGGACAGAAATGGTATGGACCTAAAGGAAGCAGAAGATATTAAGAAGAGGTGGCAAGAATACACAGAAGAACTGTACAAAAAATTGCTTCACGACCCAGATAATCATGATGGTGTGATCACTGACCTAGAGCCGGACATCCTGGAATGTGAAGTCAAGTGGGCCTTAGAAAGCATCACTACGAACAAAGCTAGTGGAGGTGATGGAATTCCAATGGAACTATTCCAAATCCTGAAAGATGATGCTGTGAAAGTGCTGCACTAAATATGCCAGCAAATTTGGAAAACTCAGCAGTGGCCACAAGATTGGAAAAGGTCAGTTTCATCCCAATCCCAAAGAAAGGCAATGCCAAAGAGTGCTCAAACTACCGCACAATTGCACTCATCTCACACGCTAGTAAAGTAATGCTCAAAATTCCCCAAGACAGGCTTCAGCAATATGTGAACCGTGAACTTCCTGATGTTCAAGCTGGATTTAGAAAAGGCAGAGGAACCACAGATCAAATTGCCAACATCCGCTGGATCATTGAAAAAGCAAGAGAGTTCCAGAAAAACATCTATTTCTGCTTTCTTGACTATGCCAAAGCCTTTGACTGTGTAGATCACAATAAACTGTGGAAAATTCTGAGAGAGATGGGAATATCAGACCACCTGATCTACCTCTTGAGAAATCTGTATGCAGGACAGGAAGCAACAGTTAGAACTGGTCATGGAACAACAGACTGGTTACAAATAGGAAAAGGAGTATGTCAAGGCTGTATATTGTAACCATGTTTATTTAACTTATATGCAGAGTACATCATGAGAAATGCTGGACTGGAAGAAACACAAGCTGGAATCAAGATTGCCGGGAGAAATATCAATAACCTCAGATATGCAGATGACACCTCCCTTATGGCAGAAAGTGAAGAGGAACTCAAAAGCCTCTTGATGAAAGTGAAAGTGGAGAGTGAAAAGGTTGGTTTAAAGCTCAAGATTCAGAAAATGAAGATCATGGCATCTGGTCCCATCACTACATGGGAAATAGATGGGGAAACAGTGGAAACAGTGTCAGACTTTATTTTTCTGGGCTCCAAAATCACTGCAGATGGTGACTGCAGCCATGAAATTAAAAGACGCTTACTCCTTGGAAGGAAAGTTATGACCAACCTAGATAGCATATTCAAAAGCAGAGACATCACTTTGCCAACAAAGGTTCGCCTAGTCAAGGCTATGGTCTTTCCTGTGGTCATGTATGGATGTGAGAGCTGGACTGTGAAGAAGGCTGAGCGCCGAAGAATTGATGCTTTTGAACTGTGGTGTTGGAGAAGACTCTTGAGAGTCCCTTGGACTGCAAGGAGATCCAACCAGTCCATTCTGAAGGAGATCAGCCCTGGGATTTCTTTGGAAGGAATGATGCTAAAGCTGAAACTCCAGTATTTTGGCCACCTCATGCGAAGAGTTGACTCATTGGAGAAGACTCTGATGCTGGGAGGGATTGAGGGCAGGAGGAGAAGGGGAAGACAGAGGATGAGATGGCTGGATGGCATCACTGACTCGATGAATGTGAGTCTGGGTGACCTCTGAGAGCTGGTGATGGATAGGGAGGCCTGGCGTGCTGCGGTTCATGGGGTCCCAAAGAGTCGGACATGACTGAGCAACTGATCTGATCTGATCTGATCTGAACAGGAGAAAAATTATTAAATATTCCAACATATGGAGGCTGAACAACACGGTTCTGAATAACCAACAAATCACAGAAGAAATCAAAAAAGAAATCAAAATCTGCATAGAAACGAATGAAAATGAAAACACAACAACCCAAAACCTGTGGGACACTGTAAAAGCAGTCCTAAGGGGAAAGTTCATAGCAATACAGGCATATCTCAAGAATCAAGAAAAAAGCCAAATAAATAACCTAACTCTAGACCTAAAGCAACTAGAAAAGGAAGAAAGGAAGCAACCCAAGGTCAGTAGAAGGAAAGAAATCTTAAAAACTAGGGTAGAAATAAATTCAAAAGAAACCAAAGACACCATAGCCAAAATCAACAAAGCCAAAAGCTGGTTCTTTGAAAGGGTCAATAAAATTGACAAACCACTAGCCAGACTCATCAGGAGACAAAGGGAGAAAAATCAAATAAAATTAGAAATGAAAATGGAGAGATCACAACAGACAACACAGAAATACAAAGGATCATAAGAGACTACTATCAGCAATTGTATGGCAATAAAATGGACAACATGGAAGAAATGGACAAATTCTTAGAAAAGTACAACTTTCCAAAACTGGACCAGGAAGAAATAGAAAATCTTAACAGGCCCATCACAAGTACGGAAATTGAAACTGTAATCAGAAATCTTAAAGCAAACAAAAGCCCAGGTCCAGACGGTTTCACAGATGAATTCTACCAAAAATTTAGAGAAGAGCTAACACCTATCCTACTCAAACTGTTCCAGAAAATTGCAGAGGAAGGCAAACTTCCAAACTCATTCTATGAGGCCAACATCACCCTAATACCAAAATCTGACAAAGTTGCCACAAAAAAAGAAAACTACAGGCCAATATCACTGATGAACATAGATGCAAAAATCCTTAACAAAATTCTAGCAATCAGAATCCAACAACACATTAAAAAGATCATACACCATGACCAAGTGGGCTTTATCCCAGGAATGCAAGGATTCTTCAATATCCGCAAATCAGTCAACGTAATACACCACATTAACAAATTGAAATATAAAAACCATATGATTATCTCAATAGATGCAGAGAAAGCCTTTGACAAAGTTCAACATCCATTTATGATAAAAACTCTCCAGAAAGCAGGAATAGAAGGAACATACCTCAACATAATAAAAGCTACATATGACAAACCCACAGCAAACATTATCCTCAATGGTGAAAAATTGAAAGCATTTCCTCTAAAGTCAGGAACAAGACAAAGATGCCCACTTTCACCATTACTATTCAACATAGTTCTGGAAGTTTTGGCCACAGCAATCAGAGCAGAAAAAGAAATAAAAGGAATCCAAATTGGAAAAGAAGAAGTAAAACTCTCACTGTTTGCAGATGACATGATCCTCTACATAGAAAACCCTAAAGACTCCACCAGAAAATTACTAGAACTAATCAATGAATATAGTAAAGTTGCAGGATATAAAATAAACACACAGAAATCCCTTGCATTCCTGTACACTAATAACGAGAAAATAGAAAGAGAAATTAAGGAAACAATTACATTCACCATTGCAATGAAGAGAATAAAACACTTAGGAATATATGTTCCTAAAGAACTAAAGACCTATATATAGAAAACTATAAAACACTGGTGAAATAAATCAAAGAGGACACTAATAGATGGAGAAATGTACCATGTTCATGGATTGGTAGAATCAATATAGTGAAAATGAGTATACTACCCAAAGCAATTTATAGATTCAATGCAATCCCCATCAAGCTACCAACGGTATTCTTCACAGAGCTAGAACAAATAATTTCTCAATTTGTGTGGAAATACAAAAAACCTCAAATAGCCAAAGCTATCTTGAGAAAGAAGAATGGAACTGGAGGAATCACCCTGCCTGACTTCAGGCTCTACTACAAAGCCACGGTCATCAAGACAGTATGGTACTGGCACAAAGACAGAAATATAGATCAATGGAATGAAATAGAAAGCCCAGAGATAAATCCACACACCTATGGACACCTTATTTTTGACAAAGGAGGCAAGAATATACAATGGATTAAAGACAATATCTTTAACAATTGGTGCTGGGAAAACTGGTCAACCACTTGTAAAAGAATGAAACTAGAATACTTTCTAACATCATACACAAAAATAAACTCAAAATGGATTAAAGATCTAAATGTAAGACCAGAAACCATAAAACTCCTAGAAGAAAACACGCAAAACACTCTCTGACATACATCACAGCAGGATCCTCTATGACCCACCTCCCAGAATATTGGAAGTAAAATAAAAAATAAACCAATGGGACCTAATTAAACTTAAAAAGCTTCTGCACAACAAAGGAAACTATAAGCAAGGTGAAAAGACAGCTTTCAGAATGGAAGAAAAAAATAGCAAATGAAGCAACAGACAAACAACTAATCTCAAACGTATACAGGCAACTCCTACAGCTCAATTCCTGAAAAATAAATGACCCAATCAAAAAAAATGGGCCAAAGAACTAAATAGACATTTCTCCAAAGAAGACATACAGATGGCTAACAAACACATGAAAAGATGCTCAACATCACTCATTATCAGAGAAATGCAAATCAAAACCACTATGAGGTACCATTTCACGCCAGTCAGAATGGCTGCAATCCAAAAGTCCACAAGCATAAATGCTGGAGTGGGTGTGGAGAAAAGGGAACCTTCTTACACTGTTGGTGGGAATGCAAACTAGTACAGCCACTATGGAGAACAGTATGGAGATTCCTCAAAAAACTGGGAATAGAACTGCCTTATGATCCATCAATCCCACTGCTGGGCATACACACTGAGAAAACCAGAATTGAAAGAGACACGTGTACCCCAATGTTCATAGCAGCACTGTTTACAATAGCCAGGACTTGGAAGCAACCTAGATGTCCATCCACAGATGAATGGATAAGCAAGATGTGGTACATATACACAATGGAGTATTACTCAGCCATTAAAAAGAATACATTTGAATCAGTTCTAGTGAGGTGGACGGAACTGGAGCCTATTATACAGAGTGAAGTAAGCCAGAAAGAAAAACACAAATACAGTATACTAACACATATATATGGAATTTAGAAAGATGGTAACAATAACCCTGTATACGAGACAGCAAAAGTGACACTGATGTATAGAACAGTGTTTTGGACTATGGGAGAGGGAGAAGGTGGGATGATTTGGGAGAATAGCATTGAAATAGGTATAATATCATTTCTGAAATGAGTCGCCAGTCCAGGTACGATGCCTGATATGGGATGCCTGGGGCTGGTGCACTGGGATCACCCAGAGGGATGGTATGGGGAGGGAGGAGGGAGGAAGGTTCAGGATGGGGGACACATGTATACTTGTGGCGAATTCATTTTGATGTATGGCAAAAGCAATACAATATTGTAAAGTTAAGCAAAATAAAATTTAAAAAAAAATAAAAATAAAATAATTGAAAAATACAAATATAGTATACTAACGCATATATATGGACTTCAGAAAGATGGTAACAATAACCCTGTATACGAGACAGCAAAAGAGAGACTGATGTATAGAACAGTTTTTTGGTCTCTGGGAGAGGGAGACGGTGGGATGATTTGGGAAAATAGCATTGAAATACGTACAATATCATATTTGAAATGAGTCACCAGTCCAGGTTCGATGCCTGATACCGGATGCCTGGGACTGGTGCACTGGGAGGACCCAGAGGGATGGTATGGGGAGGGAGGAGGGAGAAGGGTTCAGGATGGGGAACACATGTATACTTGTGGTGGATTCATTTTGATGTATGGCAAAAGCAATACAATATTGTAAATTAAGCAAAATAAAATTCAAAAATAAATAAATAAAAAATAAAATAATTGAATTGTTTGCATGTAATAAAAATTGTAAACTGATAATCAGAAAAAATTCTCTCTTCTGGACTTCTGTTTTTTGGATTTGGTAAATTTTGCCCATCATGTATTCTCACTTAATCACATCCACACACTAGGAAACAGATCAAGAAATTCACCTAAACTGCCATTTTAAAACACACACACACACACACACACACACACACACACACACATATATATATTTCATTGAATTTTTACTTCAAAATTATGACATACCTATTATTATCCTCATTTTGTATGTAAGAATATATATATTCCTAGACTTTTCATCTCTCAGAATATTAAAATTAAAGTTTAAATCAGATCAGATCAGATCAGATCAGTCGCTCAGTCGTGTCCGACTCTTTGTGACCCCATGAACTGCAGCATGCCAGGCCTCCCTGTCCATCACCAGCTCTCGGAGGTCACTCAGACTCACATTCATCGAGTCAGTGATGCCATCCAGCCATCTCATCCTCTGTCGTCCCCTTCTCCTCCTGCCCTCAATCCCTCCCAGCATCAGAGTCTTCTCCAATGAGTCAACTCTTCGCATGAGGTGGCCAAAATACTGGAGTTTCAGCTTTAGCATCATTCCTTCCAAAGAAATCCCAGGGCTGATCTTCTTCAGAATGGACCGGTTGGATCTCCTTGCAGTCCAAGGGACTCTCAAGAGTCTTCTCCAACACCACAGTTCAAAAGCATCAATTCTTCGGCGCTCAGCCTTCTTCACAGTCCAGCTCTCACATCCATACATGACCACAGGAAAGACCATAGCCTTGACTAGGCGAACCTTTGTTGGCAAAGTGATATCTCTGCTTTTGAATATGCTATCTAGGTTGGTCATAACTTTCCTTCCAAGGAGTAAGCGTCTTTTAATTTCATGGCTGCAGTCACCATCTGTAGTGATTTTGGAGCCAAGAAAAATAAAGTCTGACACTGTTTCCACTGTTTCTCCATCTATTTCCCATGAAGTGATGGGACCAGATGCCATGATCTTCGTTTTCTGAAGGTTGAGCTTTAAACCAACCTTTTCACTCTCCACTTTCACTTTCATCAAGAGGCTTTTTAGTTCCGCTTCACTTTCTGCCATAAGGGTGGTGTCATCTGCATATCTGAGGTTATTGATATTTCTCCCGGCAATCTTGATTCCAGCTTGTGTTTCCTCCAGTCCAGCATTTCTCATGATGTACTCTGCATAGAAGTTAAATAAACATGGTGACAATATACAGCCTTGACGTACCCCTTTTCCTATTTGGAACCAGTCTGTTGTTCCATGTCCAGTTCTAACTGGTGCTTCCTGACCTGCATACAGATTTCTCAAGAGGCAGATCAGGTGGTCTGGTATTCCCATCTCTCTCAGAATTTTCCACAGTTTACTGTGATCTACACAGTCAAAGGCTTTGGCATAGTCAATAAAGCAGAAATAGATGTTTTTCTGGAACTCTCTTGCTTTTTCGATGATCCAGCGGATGTTGGCAATTTGATCTCTGGTTCCTCTGCCTTTTCTAAATCCAGCTTGAACATCAGGAAGTTCACGGTTCACATATTGCTGAAGCCTGGCTTGGAGAATTTTGAGCATTACTTTACTAGCGTGTGAGATGAGTGCAATTGTGCGGTAGCTTGAGCACTCTTTGGCATTGCCTTTCTTTGGGATTGGGATGAAAACTGACCTTTTCCAATCTTGTGGCCACTGCTGAGTTTTCCAAATTTGCTGGCATATTTAGTGCAGCACTTTCACAGCATCATCTTTCAGGATTTGGAATAGCTCCACTGGAATTCCATCACCTCCACTAGCTTTGTTCGTAGTGATGCTTTCTAAGGCCCACTTGACTTCACATTCCAGGATGTCTAGAAGTTTAAATACAATAATGTAAATAAGCTTGCATTGTGGGATAATGTATGGGAGGCACAACAATAATAAAGCTAGGACATAAATTTTAAAAAATCTGAAAAAATAAAATGCAATAAATGATGTATATCTGAGGCACTGAGTAAGAATTCCCAATTAATTTTACATTATCTTCCCCATTATTAACACAAAATAGGTTTCACATATAATAAATACAACAACAACAATATAATTCTGAATTATTACTTACAACTAAATTAAACAAGCAGGCGGAATCACTGAGGAATTTTTAAATAATTATAAAATAAATATTGCTGAAAGAATATTCTACTCAATATTTATGAAGAGGAAGAGAGAGAAAAGCATAGAAAGAAGAAAATGAGAGAGAAGGAGAGAAGTAAAAAATGGAAAAAATGGTGGGTGGAATTTCAAATTCCATCTCCTGCCCTAGTAAAAAAGTTGTGAGGCTAGGCTCAGTGGCTTCATGAAAAAGACTCAGTCTTCCCACATTTAACCTCACATAGTTTGATTAGATCTAGAACCAATGTATTAGGTACAAAGAACTCCCACACATATTTCAGTTTAATTAAATCATAATTCCTTTAAAATATGATATGTTAATATTTCCAAAGAAAAGGATGTATAAAGAAATTACAAGGGGATGCCAAGGTAGTGAAAATTATCTTCCTTCTTATGAATCTCCAGAATCATTTGGTCACTTCTATATGGACACATGTGTAGATATACAGACATAAAGAAAATAGAACAACAAAACAGTACAACTAGGAGAACACAGAGTTCAGTGAGCATTCCACATGACCTTTTCACAAGACTCTGCCAACAGTATGGTTTTATGTTTTAATGAGCTGGAATAGTTAAGACAAAATTATAACTTATCTCACTCTTTCCCTGAGTTCTATCTCTCAGAATCCATGAATAACAAATTTATTTGTTCTCTTTGAAATGAAAAACACCATATGCCTACCTTGTCTTTCAAAGTAATTTTAAGCTATTTTCAAAGCAATTTTATAGAATACTAAAAATTGAACAAGGTTGCACAGAGATGGCTTAATTATTTTGCAGGATAATTAGAGATTTTGAGTTTACCATTTCTATGTTTGAGCTCAGAAGTCAAAAGCATCTCAGTCAACAGAAAAGAAGTTTAATATTAGTCTGGTATTTTCCCCTAGTTCCTTTGGAACAATAAATATCTATAGAAATACTAGACAATTCTGCTTATCTACTTGCCTTTGGATATTTTATGTTAAAAGATCAAAGGCACAGATTTTTTATACAATCAATACTATCTTCATACGCCCAAACACACCCTAAGCCCCCAGATAACAATACCACACAAAGAGTTGTAAGCTACTGTGTATGGGGTTGTGTGCAAGTGGTGCTGAATGTTCTGTGGAGAAAGAGTTGTGTGTATCAAGTGGAGCATTTTGCTAAGCACAGTTCTCGAGAGTAAAATATTGCACCCTAGAGTAGTGATAAGCACTTAGGTTTCACTTAAATCTGGAATTTTGAGGCCATAAAAGAACAAATTCAAGCAAAAAGGAAAGAAAGAGAAATAAAAGCATTACAGAAGAAAAGGAAATGGAGAAGAGAGAAAAGGAAATTTTAAGGGAGGTTATCACAATCTGAATATTGTACAAGACAAGGTACAATGGGAAAGAACAAATAGTAATGTTCATAAGCAAAGGGGAAAGAAAGGAGACTTGAGGAGGAGGACAATTATTCTTCTCAATCATTACTTAAAGTATAAGGTCCTCATTTAACTAAAATTCTTAACTTTTTGTTCTCACTCATTCATCTAAATAAGAAGCTTCAGTTGGGCATCTGATGTTAGTGAGTCATAACTTAAGCCCTGTTCCCTCACACTAGTCAACCTCTCTCTGAATAGACCATACATTCTGATCTATGCACATTGGTTAGTGGCCAGCCCCTCCCATTGAGATTTTCATTTGTCTATGCCACCTGAGTGAGAAAACTCACCTAAATTGGGGGCAAAATATAAACACGCCCTTTTGACTGAAGATCTAAAGCTTTATTTTCCCCAATGTGTGTTATAAAATTGTTGATATTTTGATGCTAACTTTCTTGCCCCTGATAGAACCTGCTGAACTGAGGTGGAAAAGGCAGAGGTGTTATTGAGTTCACTGTTGTATATGGTATTAGAGAATGTTCTAAATTTTATTCTCTTACATGTAGCTGTCCAGTTATTTTATTCTCTTAACTGTAAACTGTCCATTTATTAAGATACTGTCTTTTCTCCATTGTAAGTTTTTGCTTCCTCTGTTGTAGATTAATTGACCAGAATTGCATGCGTTTATTTCCAGGTTCTCTATTCTGTTTTGATGACAATAATTTTGTAGTATAGCCTGAAGTTCCAATGCATGCTGTCTCCAGCTCTGTTCTTTCTCAAGATTTCGGTGGCTATTCAGTCTTTGGGGTTCCCACACACATTTTAAAATTATTTGTTCTAGTTCTCTGAAAAAAACACTATTGGTAATTTGAGAGAGATTGCATTGAATTTGTAGGTTGCCTTGGATAGTTTTGTCATTTAACAATATAGATTTTTCCAACTCAAGAGCAAGGCATATCTTTCCATTTCTGTGAATCATCTACAGTTTTATGTATCAGTATTTTATGGTTCCCAGTATATAAGTATTTTAGCTTTTCTGCAAAATAGCCATACAATTTTAAACTTTCCCCAATATTGTGTTAGAGTATCACAGTATCAGGGGAGTTTTGTGATACACTTCCAATAGTTAATTGAGAGAATTCCAACATTTGCTCTGTTTAACAGGAATCGTTACATATTCACCATTGAGAATGACAAAAATAATTTCAATTTGCTTTTCAGTCATTCCAGAATTAGTCTTCTTCATAATAAAATAGTACAGGGGAAACTCAGATAATAAAATCTAAGATAAATGTAAAACTATATATATATATACATACATACACACACATATATAATATGTTCACATGTGTGAGTTTGTGTATTTATTAGCTTATCTAATAAACCCAGGACAAACCATGTAGTAGGCACAAAATATTTCTATTATTCTTTTTTCTATTTTATTTTATTTTATTTAACTTTACAATATTGTATTGGTTTTGCCATATATCGAAATGAATCTGCCATGAGTATAAATGTGTTCCCCATCTTGAACCCTCTTCCCTCCTCCCTCCCCATTCCATCCCTCTGGGTCGTCCTAGTGCATCAGCCCCAAGCATCTAGTATCGTGTATCAAACCTGGAATGATGACTCGTTTCATATATGATATTTTACATATTTAAATGCCATTCTCCCAAATCATCCCACCCTCTCCCTCTCCCACAGAGTCCAAAAGACTGTTTTATACATCAGTGTCTCTTTTGCTGTCTCATATACAGGGTTATTGTTATCATCTTTCTAAATCCCATATATATGTGTTCTATTATTCTTATATGATATATTTTATTCTCTGTATCTGTCACTTTCAATTTCTGCCTCTCTGTCTAAATATAAAATAAATATTATACATATATTTCCATGGAAATATATTATGAACATTTATGCAACATAGATTATATGCATTGAATATGTTTCAGTATATTTTTGAAATTTTATGATTACAGTTAGATCATTATTTTATAAAGCAAGATAAGTGAAAAGCAAATAATTCTTACGATTATCAGAACTCTTGGTTAGAAACCACACCTGGGGGGGAAATATTTAACTTTAATACTCTTATCAACATCTCTCCTGCTGATAATTATGAATATAAAAGCTGATAAATATAGAAATAATTTTGAAAGTCCCAAAGGAATTTTATTCTAACCTGGGCCCTCTGACATATCAATGTGGAGATCCAATCAGCTGTAAGCATGTGCAATCCTCAAAAGACACAGAAATTCTATGTAGAGGTGGAAACTGGCTGTGGAACTCTGATACTTAGAAGTCTCAGTCATGCCCATGAGTCTGGTCTTTGCCACACTTAGGTGAGTTTCAGAGATTCCCAAAGACTTGCACTTTCCCCAAATGTAAAGTTTTTATACAAGAAATGCAATTTCTTTGAGATGTTTTTGATTAGAAACTCAGTATTTCTTTTTGACTCTAAGCAAAATAGATGACTATTTCTCTGGGGACTAAGGAAAGAAACAACATCCCCCTAACTGTGAAATATATTTAAAACTACCTCATGGTTCACTAATGATGAACTACAGACAAGAGTGGACTTGAAAGGGAGGAAAATGAAAGTTTTGCCTTCATTAATAGATAACTATACTCAAAACTGCTTCCAGGAGAATAGATTTTGTGGAAAGTAATTGATGAGTAGACTTGAGTCTTAGAAGGTAGTGAGGGGAATTCCTGAGTGGTTTCCCTGTAGATATTTTCTTCTTGTTGTTCTTCAGTCGCTGAGTGGTGCCTGACTCTGGAATCCCACAGAAGTAGCCTGCCAGGTTCCTCTGTCCATGGTATTCTCAAGACAAGTATACTGGAGTGGGTTGCCATTTCCATCTCCAGAGGATATTCCCAAAACAGTGATCGAACCCTTGTCTCCTGCATTGGCAGGTGGATTCTTTACCACTGAGCCACCAGGGAAGCAGAAATCTCATGCAACCCCCTACCAGGTTTTATACAGTGTCTATGTGAACAAGTCCAGGAATAGGAGTCTGGCTATTTCACAGATAAGTTCTCTCTCTGTAAATAGGTCTTTTACATAAAGATTGGCTTTCTATATAACTTTGCACATTTATTCTATCTCTTCTCTAAGATAGTAATAAGAGCAAGCTTTTTATTTCTTCCTCTGTCATCACAAATTAGGCTAGTTATGTCCAGTTAATGCAGTTCTTCAGTTTAGGCAACAGGTATAGAATGATTAAACACACAGCTTCAAGGTCAAACAAACCAGGATTTGAATCCTGACTTTACCAATTTCTAAATTTTGCTGACACACTTCTCATCAAGTTACCTTGAACTTACATTTCCTCATATAAAAAAATGAGGATGGTAACATACACCCTAGCCATTGATACAAATTTGAAGGTAGAAATCAACCTCCATTGGAATAATAGCTCCACAAATGAAGAGGGTTTTTTCTATTTCAGTCATGAATATATCTCTAGAAACTAGAATGATAACAATAAGCCTCTGTTTAATACATACATTTTAGCATATAGCCAGAGAGTTATTTTTATTAATATAATATATAATATACATTAATGACTTATTAGACACCACTTTGAGGATTAACTTCCATTTACCCATGCTAACACCTCTAATTATGTACTTTTATCACCTCCTTTAAAAGTCACGAAAATTTTAAAAAGGAAGATGTGAGACTTGTTCAAGTCCATCATGAAGTTTGGGTGTCTATGTCTCTATAAATGAGCATGCAATAAAACTTTGTTCTCATATTTTCAGACCTCCATCTACTTTTCTTTTTACAAATGTATTTTAAGTTTAAAAATAGTGCATGTATACCTGTGGTAGATTCATTTTGATATATGGCAAAACCAATACAATATTGTAAAGTTAAATAAAATTTAAAAAAAAAACTCATGTTTTGGCAGAATCATCTGGCAGGGAGGGTATAAAGAGAAATCTTACTGAAGGTAAGAGGAAAAGAACTGGCACTGAATTGATCTGTTCATCTGTTTATGATTTAATAAGTATGGATAGATTATTTAGTTATATGGTGTTGATGTTTGGAAGAGCCTGAGAATTTGCCATAATCAGTTTTAGTTTACAAGCCAGATGAGCAGAGCCAAAACTTTTTCCTCCTCTGATATCTTAGTATCTTGGTCTTTTCTTTTCAGTCCTGTTGCTTTAGTGCTCTCGAGCTATCTTAGAAGGAGGCAGACATCAGAGGTGGAATCTCATGTATGCCAATTCTCTTTGCAGAAGTTCCAGTTGCTACATGCTTACCTGTTACCTGGAATCAGCAATAACTTTCAGGGATTTAGCTGGATGAGATGTCCCTAGATTTCTTTTCAGAGTTGAAACATTTATAATTATTTTTCTAAGATATGAGAATATATTTTAATCTTGGAGTTCCTAGTTACTAGCACTTGCTATATAAAATTCACCTCTCAATCATTTCAATATAATTGAGGTTTTTCAAAATCTCATATTACCTGTCCTGTCCTAAAGTGCACAATGGCACTTGAATTACAAAAAAGCTGAACAGAACATGGGATGCTTATCCCGAGGTAAGGGGCACTCTTACCTCTACTTTCCTCACCTGAGTTGTAGGAGACATAAGAGACGCATGTTTGATCACTGGGTGAGAAAGATCCCCTGGAGGAGGGCATGGCAACCCACTCTTGCCTGGAGAATCCCCGGAACAGAGGAGCCTAGTGGGCTGCACTCCATAGGATCACCCAGAGTCAGACATGACAAGCAACTTAGCACACATGCAAGAAATTATAATAATGGTGATAACAACAGCAATACTACTGCTAATATTTTTTGTATAACACTGTGTGTTATACACAGTTTTAGCACAACACATAGATTATCTTATTGAGCAATATTGACAACTTTCTGAGCCAGGCACAGTTATTATTTTAATTGTATATTGAGTAAACAGATAGAAAATGGCTAAATAACTCATCAATAGCATATCCTATGTAAGAACCAGAGATGGAATGTGAATTTAGATAAGGTGACCCCAAGGAACTTAATCAATACTTCTCATTTGAAAAGTCATTTTGGTTATTGTTGTTTTACATTTTGTTTTCAAGCGCTCTGCTCACCTCTGAATTATGTTCTTGTTCAGGAAAGGATCACTTCTAAAGAATATAATATGCTCTCCTCCTGTCAGCCATTATGTATGGAGCCAACAGCTCCAGTCTAACCCCAAAATTCTTTATCTTGAATGGTGTTCCTGGGCTGGAAACTGCACACATATGGATCTCCCTGCCATTCTGCTTCATGTACATCATTGCTGTTGTGGGCAACTGTGGACTTATCTACTTCATTGGCCATGAGGAGGCCCTGCATCGGCCCATGTACTACTTTCTGGCCCTGCTCTCCTTCACAGATGTCACCCTGTGCACCACCACGGTACCCAACATGCTGTGCATATTCTGGTTCAACCTTAAGGAGATTGACTTCAATGGCTGCCTGGCTCAGATGTTTTTGTCCACATGTTGACTGGGATGGAGTCTGGGGTGCTCATGCTCATGGCGCTGGACCGCTACGTGGCCATCTGCTACCCCTTACGCTATGCCACCATCCTCACCAGTGCTGTCATTGCCAAGGCTGGTCTTGCCACTTTCCTGAGGGGTGTGATGCTCATCCTTCCATTCACTTTCCTTACCAAGCGCCTGCCCTATTGTCGAGGCAACTTCATCTCCCACACGTACTGTGACCACATGTCTGTTGCCAAGGTGTCCTGTGGCAATTTCAAGGTCAATGCTATTTATGGTCTGATGGTTGCTCTCCTCATCGGCATGTTTGACATGTGCTGTATTGCAGTGTCTTACACTATGATCTTGCGAGCTGTGGTGAGCCTGTCATCCACAGATGCTCGTCACAAAGCCTTCAGCACTTGTACATCACATATCTGTGCTATTGTGATCACCTATGTCCCAGCTTTTTTCACTTTTTTCACCCACCGTTTTGGAGGACACAGTGTCCCTCACCACATACACATCATTGTGGCCAACCTTTATCTGCTACTGCCTCCTACGATGAACCCAGTTGTTTATGGTATCAAGACTAAACAGATTCGTGAGGGTGTGATCAAATTTTTACTTGGAGAGAAGGTTGTTTTTACCCCAGACACATAAATCTTAAAATAGATACACTGCTTGGGGTGGGTGATGGGGGGAGCATAAAATAGAATGAAGAATAAATTTGTAAAAGATGTGAGTAAATTAGTAAAAGAAACAAGAAATTTGTAAAAGCTGTGAAATGTTTGTTAAAAAAATAGTATTAAAAATTAAGTCCTCCAGTAGATAGATTCTTTGAAACCTTTTCAAGTATACATTATGCAAAATTTTTTCTTTGTAGAGTTCTACCAAAAAAGAAAATGCAGTGTAAAAAGTAACATCCTCATTTCTTATAGATTTTATATTTTACATAAGGGTTAATAAACTCATGTCGTGTGAACAGATAGGTAAGAAAATGAAAAACACAAGCCTAATGTCAATGCAAGCATTGTGTGTAAGAACAAGAACCTGTGGTGATATGTAGCAAACACATCCTCTCCAAAAAGGACAATTCTATTCAAATCAAGCACATTATTGCTATGGGGTTATGTGAGCCAAGTATTAAATACTTTCCAGTATTTTTTTAAGCAAGCTAAATTCAGATGTTTTGTGAAATCTCCCAATTTTAACTATCAACTAAATATTTTAAAATATTTTTCATTTTATATGTATCTTTCTTTTTTTTTCATTTCATCAGTTTGGGACCCTCCATTTAAAATACACCTAGAAATATAATTATGATATTATCAGTCAAGCAAGTAAAGGCACATGTTTAATTTCTAGTATATGTTATAATTCATTCACTCATTCATTTTTTTTCAGATACTTATTAAAGTCATATTGTGGGTCACACCTTGGGTTTAATGAAAGAATGGCAGAACTGAGTATGATGTAATCCCTGGCAACAAGGTGCTCAGAAGCTAGCCAGAAATCATGAGAGGAAACAGATGTGAAACAGAAGACATGATAAAAAGTGAATTCAATATGGAGAGAGCAAAAATCAGTTCAGAAGAATTGGGAAACACATTAATTTTGGATTTGAAGAGTTCCAAAGTATAAATTTTGTGTCTTAATTTCTAATTACAAGACTTTGACAGACTTTGAAAGTGAAGTCGCTCAGTCGTGTCCGACTCTTTGCGACCCCCATGGACAATAGCTAGAGCCTACCAGTCTCCTCTATCCATGGGATTTTCCAGGTACTGGACGGATTTCCATTTCCTTCTTCAGCAGATCTTCCCAACCCAGGGACTGAACCTGGGTCTCCCACATTGTAGACAGACTCTTTACCGTCTGAGCCACCAGGGAAGTCTTTAATCTCTCTAAATCTCAGCTTCCATTCTTTTTATCAAATGATGGTAGTGGCTTAAATGGCAGAGAAAATTTTATGTACAATTTTTCTTTTCCTGCCATAAAAATAATTTTATTTCATTAATTCAAGAATTAGGTGATCAATTATTTAATCCATGGTTGCTTTCCTGTCCTGAGTCCATCATGTCCCTCAACTCCAGGTCTTAGTAGTCTAGTTATTTCTTTACTCTTATAGGCTATATTGACAGGATGTCTAAAAGGACTGACAGTCAATTCCAAGTTGTCCAGTAGGACTTATGCTAATTTTACCTTGCAAGTAAGTACATTGTTCACGCTCATTAATTTATAAACAACTACAGATGTGATCAATAGTTCAAATTTTTTAGATATTATCTTACACAAGTAATCCAAATTGCCAATAAGAGTAACCATGCCATTAGTAAAGATTTAAGCCACTTTCTCCTTAACCAAACTATTTTCCTTGTATTTTGCCTAAACTGAGAAAAAGATCGTTCAGACTAGAAATTTCACTCTTATGTATCATAAGATTGTTTATATTAGAAGACTCATCAGCTTTGAAAACACAACATTTAGTACATATAGCATAAGTCCCACCCTTGCGAAGCTGAGGGA